>MJHO01000009.1:3132759-4332759 GCA_002076135.1 Xerophyta viscosa
TAACCTTTAGCTATCTGATTTTATGCACTACAACTACCAGAAGACTAGCACGTAGTTCTTTATCTGAGGAGAAGAATATGCTTTATGGAAGATTACTCAAAGCAGTCTATAATTCCAAAGAAGAAAACTAATAGATATAGAAACAAATTAAAAAAAAAAGAAGATCTAAAGAAGATAATAGTCCACTACAAAAACTAGCAGTCTACTACATAAACTTGAATTTAGAAGTCAGACTCAAAAAGATTCAGAACTGGAAGTATGGATAATAATTATTTCCAAGCTTTTAACAGTCCCTCTAAGAATTTGACCGATGACTGTTAACAATTTGATGTGAAGTATGCTACAAGACTATTCAATGTTGCGTTATTAGAATGCGGGTACCCGTCCACCTGCGGGTACCCGCCCGCCAGACCCGCTATATGCGGGTGGGTATGGGTCGTACCCGTTTTTATTATTCAAGAGTGAATTATTTACCCGTACCCGCCCGTTTGCGGGCGGGTATGGATAAACCCGTAGTTGCGGGTAATTTTTGCCGGGTCTAACTACAAGTACATGCTATATTAATAGTTCTCCGCATAGGCATATGGAAACAATTTGGAGCATATTGAAGCTTTTGCTTTTACAATTAGGCAGTAGAAACTGTAGCTAGGGATGTGAACAAATGCCAAGCAGAAGTACCTACATGTAAAAAAAATGTATTAGAGACCAATATACCAAATCATATTAAGAAACTACAAATGAATTGATCATTGCCCATGACCAAGTTTGGAGCTATCTTGATCTGATACTCACCAGAGAGGTGCCCAGGGACTTGAGAGCACAATAAAGGGGTATGGCCACCTATGAAGCATAAATAACTTCATTAGAGAACCTTAAGAGATGAACTACATAGATTCAGAAACCTCATTTTCATTTACATGCAAAGTGATTAATGTTTTATATCTTCGATGGTTTTTGTATTGAGGTAATCAAATTTGTTCTCTTTTTTATTGTACAAGAAACAGAAAACAAAATAGCAAACTTTTCGTAGTAGGATATAAGAAGCTCACCAACTAATCAACCCGAAAGCATGGACAAGCCACTGGAAGACTACATAAGCATAGCTCCAAAGAAGAAAATATGCGACTCGGAACCAGCGAAAGGGCTGCAGAAGTAGATTGGACTAAGTAATGCTATGTCATTGTAAGAAAAATTAACAAGATTCACTTTCCACCTTATCTAACATACCATGTTATTGAGAATACTATCAAGAATGAGAAACACAAGATTAACAGAGTGCTTGCATCCCGATAGCTGTTTAAAAAAAAAAGGACTTGTTAGACTTTGTCAATAACATCATCACATCTGCTCAGTAAAGAGTTTTTCAATCCAAAATTCAGAACAAATGGATCATATTCTCATTCGATGTAGGAATTGTGACATTAATTTCCTTAACTATGTACTTTGCGGCGCAGAAACTATAAATCTTCAAGAAGTATAATTTGTGTGCTGAATATGGATGCTGTAAAATAGGATAAATTGCTGTTGTTTGAGCACTTGTGTGTAAAATTTGCAGATTGATCCAAAATTACTCACCCCATTCAAGCTGTATTGTCCCTGTGACAAGAACGGCGCTATAACAGCCCAATAGACGATGTCTGTAATCGTCACAGCACCTGCAGTAATCTGTTACAAAAACAAGTTGGTTTTTAACAACAATAATGCAGTAATAATCCCAATGAGAGTAAAATCTGAAGAGGGTATTATGTATGCGGGCATATTGTGGAGGAGGTTGTTTTAGTAGGATCCTCAACATGGATAACAACACCCAAGCACACAGACACACATGCACTAGAATGGTCAAATGGGTGATTAATTCAATATAGTAAAACTTTTTGTAAGAAATAGGTACACCTAAGAGAAACTGTAGAATTCGTGCTGCCAGTATACCAATCACGTAGAACTGATCTTTGCGGAGGAATGCATATTTTTAAGTATATGAGACTGGTTGTATCATAATAACTTATGCGATAGTTAAAATTGTGATTTCAAGTAATCGAAAAAGAGAGTGAAATCGAATCTTAAAACTGAAGATCTTAAGTCCCACCAAAAACTAGCCGTAACAAATAATTTGATATAAAAATGCATATTTTGCACGAATATTATCTTCTAAATTTTTTCTTTTACGCTTGTCGGAAAAATAGATGACCATAACATGAGAAGTTTCAAATTTTGCAATCAAACCATTTGCACTTAAATATAATGCAATAAATAAAGCCATAGAAAAGCAATCTAGAAGGCATGTCCTTTTCTTCTCTTTAAAAAAAAAAAGAAGAAGAAGCAGAAAAGCATCTACTTCTACAATAGTGTTCATGAATGATTTATAATAGAAAAAACAATACTATTAGTAACTATTTGCGACAAATGAAAAGCTAATAAAAGCCAAGGCTCAAACTAGAGATTTTGTAATTCAACGTCTTTTTGTTCCCCTCTCAGATAAATTCAGTACTGCTTTCTTCAAGTGGATCGAATAAGAATTTACCTCAGGATTTATGAGATTTTAAGATCTTATATACGATTTTAGGTTTTACTAAGATTTGTATACTTTCTCTAGGTGTACAAAATTTTAAACTTTTTAAAATCGAGATTTCAACTACCTTGCCCTATGCCTTCAGCAAGGATTCGATTCTTGAAGTGAGAGATTGAATCGATTGACGACGTAGAATCCACACTTCCAATGATTCAAACCAGTTTAAGTCAGAAGCAGGTGCTGACCTGATAGATAATTTGCATTGTGTAACCGATGAATCCGGCTTTCTTCTCAACTGCTTTTCTTCGACCATGAATTCGAGATGTTGCAGTGTCCGTAAGTGTTGCATTTCTTCTAGTAGGAAGAAGATTGTCTTCCATAGTATATGCAGTACTAAACCAGGTGGAATTTTGCTTTGAGTAACACCAGCAACCTTTAGCAGATACCAAAGTCGCTATCTAGTAGTACAAACAAATCGAACTTATTTTAGTCGATAACTTCAAACCCTGAGTACTAAGCAATAATTACCATAGAAGAATTTGAACTAATAAGTTTAAATCCATAGAAGTTTTCCCAAAATGTTACAATGAGAAGGGAATAATAACAACATAATAATAATAATAAAAGATTGCAAGATGATGGGGAAGAACAGTGAACATACCACAAAATAGATGAAAGCCAACAAAGAAGTCCACCTGGAAATCATCATTTTACAAACAAGTCAAACCTCTGCAACGAAATAGGAAGTCTTTTGTTCAAGAAGATTCACAAATGAAGTATTTGTAGCAATTAATTGATTAGCGCAAAAAAAAGCCAAAATTGTGCAATTATAACTACATAACCCACCATTCATCATGAAATCCTACAATCTTTACGAAAATCACGAGAATGAGGGAAAACATAACTGCATAATCTAATCAAAATTAACGTATTAACGTACTCTGTATAGTAGTACAATTCCTGAGCTCCGTAGGTCCAAAAATCCCAGACAAGAATCCCAGCCAAGACCACAACGGAGACGAGCCTAGTCGCGAGCAACCAGCCAGGGTGAAGTCCCTTCCAGCTCGTCATCCACAACTGTTCCGAACTAACATATCCCAGCATGGAAGTTGCTCCAAGCTCTGCTTCATCCACTGTTAGCCCACTGAGCAGCAGACTCTCATACTTGTGCTTGTTAAACTGCCGCCGCCCGAAGCCCTCGCTCCTGTAGATGATCACCGCCGAGCAGATGACGCTGCCGACGATAACGGCGATGCAGAAAAAGTCGTACCACTCCATTTGCAGCGCCATTGAAGCTGGAGAGTCAGAGACGAGCTCTGATTCCTTGGATTTTGAGTTGTCAGGCTTGGTGGTAAGGTAGCTGCAGTGGTAGTTTCTACCGTATGGGGATACGTGGATTAATTGACCCACGAAGTTAATGCAAGTGAGGACTGTGTAGATAGCTTACTGGTATTGGCAGCTTGCTTGCTTGTTAATCTGCCAGCAGAGTGGCCATGATTTTGACTTCTGACTATGCCCAAATTGAAGTTTGCTTTTGGCATTAATCGATCGATTGAGGCTTTTGAACTATGATTTGTAACACGCGTCTGAATCTTATTTCCTACGATCCCAGATTCTAGTTAGAAGATTGTATCGGAAGTGCGTCTAATTTGTTAGATTCCAAAGGCATCAGGATTATTTAATTGAGAGGAACGAATATCTTTTGGGCTTTGGGCTGAACGGGTTCGCACAGACTATCTGCTATACCATGACAAGATTGCTATTACAAGCAATGTTAGGTACCTCTAAATTTTCTCTAATTCTGTGCAATAACTTGAATTCACATGCACCAATACAACTTGCAGAATTCTTACACAAGCTATACTTGCTTCGAAGTGGAAGTTCAGAAAATCATAATGTCAATATACATAATGTCTGATAATGAGCAGCACTCAAATTCATTGCAAAATTTTGAAAATAAATACTAAATCCCATGTCAAAGAAAAATTGGAAGTCAAACATTCAAAATTTCTAAGAACCATTTCATCGATATAGTGTTTGTAAAAATTTCATTTTTATCTACAAAAAGGTGGAGCATCAAAATTGAACAAATTTTCTTTTCTATTTTTTGAGATAAATTGAACAAATTTTCAATAAACACAAAATCTAAAACCAAAGTACCCATCACTTAACCAGATCCAAAATCGAAATCACCAAAAGAAAAACAAAGACGAAAAAGGTGTGGGTGAGAAGGGGACGAATTAGTTTATTTCCTTCCTAATACATACTTTCGTATTATACAAAACAATATCCTGGATATCATTAAGATAAATCATGCACTCAACATTTACTTATTTCAATATCCAATCATATCCCATCGAGACTAATAAAATCTTATATATGATATCCTTGTGCTAAAGAGAAGAAGTCAGTGCGGTTACAACATAAATTGGTGTTTACCTTACACGTGTATGTCGAATCAAACTATGCGCCTCCTCGTCATCTTCGTAGCAGTTTGTTGTTTACTTAGCCAAGGTATTTGTCCTATTTCTATCACGAATATCTCAAATAGGCTTGGACGCTTGAAAGTAGTCACAGATAAATCATATTCTTTTCCATAATGTTAAAGATTTTTTTTTTTTTTTTGTGTTTTAGCTTATTGTAGCGTCATAGGTTGGGTGTGAGGTCAGTAGCGGAGGTAAGGTTTAAAACTCGTCAGGGCAAGATCGGACTATCAAACAGAGATAGAGCTAATAAAACTAGTGAGGAAGCCTCTCCAGAAAAATTTAGGAATATTACTTATTGAACGTCGTCTAAAGTACTCCGGTTAGAAAACTGTATCCAATAAAATAATTTGGTTTTACCGCATGAGGGATTTCATTTATTATCTCAAAAACATTTAGGAAAGAAAATACACGAGGCGAAAAGGACATATATAACTACATTTTATTATCTTCTTTCTTCTAAGCATGCAGTGCCAGATGGGGACCATAGCTCCCGTGCCACCTTACAGTTCGGCCATTGTGTACAGCAAAATAAACGTAATTCATCATTCTTGAGATCGATGCAAGTAATTTTAGTTGGACATGCATGCAAGTGGCGTATAGGTGATAGGAATAAAAATCACTTAACTAGGCAATAAAAGGGGGCCCCTCCAACATTTTTCATATTTAGATGTCCTTCTAACAAACATTGATAGTAACGTTTTACCAGGTTTATTAATTTTCTAAGTATTATATGAGAGTATAAGTTATTTATGGAGGAGTTGGAGAGATACACTAAAGAAAAAAAAAAATCAAATAACAACTAAATTAATGTTATTTAGTCATTGATTGTGTGAATTTTAGTTGCAGATTTTAGTGACTAAATTAAATAATATTTAATCGATGTATTCTTTTCACTAAAGATTATTTTTCTTCTAGTGATACATGCCCCCGTACTACATTGTGTTATATGCGCCATGCACACATGTGCGCGGGGCTATGCCTTATACATATCGCATAAGTTACTATCACATCTTCATTCCTATATTTATTTTTTTTTAAAATTTCTCCAAATTGATCATTTACCATGTATAAATTTTATAGCTACAAAAACAAATGGTGACTCCACCACATACCGAAAGCTGCTGGAACCAGCAGATTCAGGTCCAGTGGAAGATAATAAGTTGCTGCTAATCCCTTGCTTCAAGAGTTGGTGTGGAAGGAAGTACGACGAATGCTACTGTTGTGAAACTGATAGAAACCGACCGTGTTGGTGGTCGGAAGAACTTTGCCATAAACACTGTGCATGCTATGGATGTTCTCCGCCTCATGAAGCGTCGATCGGGAATGACATGCATGATGGGAATGCCGTGCAATTCGAGCGTCAGGATAGGCGTAACGAGACGAAGGGTGAGATCTAGACGAGCAAAGAGCGCATGAGCTTGAAGGAAAGAGGAATAAGTTATTCTTAATATTATTAGGAACGGCATATGATAATTTGTGTGTTAGTAAAACATTTTAATTCAAACGTATTGTCTTGATCTCTTTACTATTAGGAATTTTCATTCTTGTTCTACATCAGATCTATCTGCAACTACACTTCATGCATGGTTACTGCTTCTTCTTTTTTTTTTTTTCTTTTCTTTTTTTTTTTTTTTTTTTTTTCGCTTTTCAATTATCTTATTGAAAGAAGCAATATGGTGAGCTCTTGCTTCCTTCATATTTCTCAAAAACAAAAAAAAAAGCATGGCTAAAATACGAGTGGTTCCATGACATGTATTTTCCATTGCTTTTTTAATGAATATTTCTGATGACAAATAGACAGAAATAGATAACAGCATAAATATGTGAATAAGACGTATATAGCTGCATGTAAAACAGTTATATCATGCTTTGGTAATCTTATGATGTCCAATCTTATCGCTTCCTCTAGTTTTATGTTTTTTTTTTTAACCCCTCTTTCGAAATTCATGTCATCTCATTTTAATTACTGTATCAGTATTTTTTTTAAAGAAACTTTCAATATAAAAGTTTTAGATTTTGATAAGTTTTATAATTTTCATATTCAATATTTTTTTAAAAAAATACTTATAAATAGATGTTTCGAGGCTCCAAAGCATTAACAAATTTTGGATCCAACCTGTTAATCTGCTGAAATTTTAGCCTCAAAATATATATTTAGAAATATTTTTAAAAAAAATTAAACATACAAATTATATATATAGTTAAATCTATAATTTTTATATTAAAAAGTTGTCAAAATAATACCAATACAATTATAATAACAGTACAGTATGATTTCCAAAAAAAAAAAAAAAAAAAAAAAAAAAAAAAAACCCTAAATGAAATGCATATAAACGCATGGACTGAACACGTATGATCTTGGGCTGGAGGGCTTGAAAACGAACTGCCCCATCCTTTAAAGACTCAGATGGAACCTTACACGTCTCCTGGCGAAATCTGTATGGATGACACGTATTGTAAACAATTAACAAGTAAGAAGCTTGGGAAACAAACTTTCATATGGAAATAAACTTTTTTAAGAAGTATAATACATGTACTATTTATTATCTATTAATAAAAAAATTTGGTGATATTTTATATTTTAAACTAAATTACTTAATAATGAAAAAGTAATTAATAATGATAGAAAGAGAGAATATTTGGCGCGAATTAAACTGAAAATTTTATAGTATAACGTCGTATCTGCAAACTGCCCATGCACCTTATAAATAAGATGAGAAAGTTAAGACAGTTCAATAATCATATTGAGAAATCATTCCTTATCCCTCTTGTGACGTACAAGGCTTTGATGGCTGTTGGGAACCCCTGCCCAGCTACTGCTCTACCATCTTTGGGGCCTCATAATATCAATCAAGTTTCCTGGTTCTTGCCATCCATATTTTGTATTGTAAATGAATCCATGGACATGCAAGTAGCAATATAGTTAATACATGATTGACACCAACTTATATTCCACCAACTACAAAATTCTAAGCTTTCAATGTAAAGAGATTTTATGCCCATTTATTCTATGTGGGGTATATAGGGTCAATCCTTTGCATCTTTTCTGGTGGATGGCGCCTATGAAAATCGATCATTCTACCTCTATTTTTTGAGGCAAAGGCGACACCAGCGGGCCTAAATGTTCTGTGTCCAACTTCCTTCACAATCTAACGGAGAATTTTTATAGAAATGTTAGAACGAGTTAGTAGCTATTGTATTAGGATTATATCACTTGATGCATGTGGTACCATGGGTACGTAGTTTTGTCAGGGTATTAATCACCGTGGAATTAAGTCAGTGTTGTAATTTTATTTCTTAGATAAATTTGTTGAAATGGAAAGAAAAATATTGATGTAGACAACCACATAGTATTTTTATAGCTCTCGTAGACCGATCATTTGGACCATTTGGTTAAATCAAGATTTGCAAGTTTACCTCGTAAAGGGTGAAGATAACTGAGGGTCCTTATGCATGAATTCTGCCATAAGTAGTGTTCACGGAATACCTCAATGACGTGCGGAAGCGGATCATTGTAATTGTGTTCACCGTTGGTGCGACTCCGGTTAGGCTTGACGATCACTCTGATGATAAGTATAGAGTCATCCTTTTGGTGGACTCTCCAAGTCCATCTGCTCATACTCTCAAGTAGTATAGCACTTGGGTGTTTACAAATGTATTTGCACCTTTGGTCATTCATGGATTTTAGTAGGATACTTATACATATTGAAATTGACCCAAATATATCAACAAAGGGCACCATCATGAATGGAATCTAAGACGCCGGCAGTTTATAAAGGGTGGTTCTACCAATTAGCCTACTTAGTGCCGGAACTCTATGGATACTTTAAGATGCCATATCTTTATCCCATCTCATCATATCCAACCACGAACAATAAAGATTTTTGTTTTTTATCTGAAACAAAGACAGCTTTACAAACCTAACCAGCTATAAAAAACGAACTCGTAATAGCTCCATATTCAAGCTAAGTTTCGTATGCCGAATCAAACAATGCAGTTTTACACTCTTATCCTACTAATGAGTGGTTCTCTTCTCCTTACCCAATGTACACTCTTATTTCTTCCCCTTTTACTCCATATATTTGGTTCAACAGGAATATTTTCTTTTTTCTGTTGATTTAACTAGCTTTTTGTTTTCTTTGCAGGCGCCTGCAATGAATTGAAAAAATATAAAAATCTCCCCAAATCAACAGACGTATCGACTGTGAATGAAGATAAATTAGTATTCATACCATGCATCAAACAAGATTGCGGTACAGAAACTTGCTACTGCTGCGAAGCTTATAACTTCCCACCTTGCTACTATAGTAAAGAAGATTGCCAAGATGCATGCATACATTGCACTCCCAAATGTCCTCCGCCATCTCATCTTTAGTCTCCCCACACTTTTATGATGTCAACTTTATTTCAAGGAGCTTGTTTTAACGAGTTATTAATGTCTCGTAAAAAGTAAAAGGATAAAGAAAATAAAATAAAAGTTTGCTGAGTTATAAAGGGTTATAAATGTTAGTACCCCCAAATTCCCAAAAGTTTCATTCTGGTCTACATCTTTAGTAACATCTGTTAAATCTTGTAGTGTATGAATAGGACTTTTCATGTATTCTATGTTATTCTTCTTTTATTGAGATGATGAGACGTAATACGGGATGTCTAGGAGATCGTGAGGCTTTCACCTCATAACGTGAATCATAATCACGCAATGACCATTCGTAAGAATATGGCTTAAGTATCCCATCTATATTCTATAAAGAATAACACAAGGTCCGTACATTTTTTTTTATTATATCTGTCATGTAAAGATGGGCCGCTTACAGCATTCTGTGACTGCTAATACATTTGCCTATTCGATTTCAAAATATAATATAAATGCAAAAAAGATCACAATTCATGATCATATCTTAAGATATGGTTGTACTTTGGAGGATGTTTAACATATATTTAAGGCACCTAATTCCCTAACTATTATTTTTTCTTCTCAAAGTTTGTCAAGAAGTAGAATACCAAAAGTCCTCAAGTTATACTCCATCTCGGCGTATTGCTTCCTTTGAGAAGCAGACCAACCGCGTTAGCATCATGATGTCAATGCAAGAATAGACCATACAAAAGTTACAACAACTAACAATTTACATAGATGTCCATAATAATAGTCACTTATGCTGCAAGAAACTACGGAGATTTGCATATAAGCTCATGTACTGTTTACAAGTTTGCAAATAAACTCTTAATTTTAGTCTGTTTTTTTTCTATGCCCCAAAGTATCTATTTAAAAAGTATTTTAAAAAAATAATATAAAAAATATAAATCACATCAAAAAAAAAAAAAAATTTTGTACTCAAAAGTTTTTTTCAAAATGTATACCTAAATAGGTTATTTTACGATGGTCGGAATGATGCATGTTAACTGATAGACATTAAATGACATAACCTAAACTAAGTTACTTAATAATGAAAGTAATTATTAATGAAAGAAAGAGAGAATATTTGGCGCGAATTAAAATAAAATTTTAGAGTATAAATGCAAACCGCCCATGCACCCTGACAAGTTGCTTATATCTATTTCGAAATCTTCGAATTGTATTCATTCTCACCTTATAACATGAGAAAGTTAGACAGTTCAATAATCATATTGAGAACTCAGGAAATTTCCTTATCCCTCTTGTGACGTACAAGGCTTTGATGGCGGGTGGGAAGCCTTGCCCATGCATGCACCCCGATAACCTGCAGGAACGCCTCTTCAATTTTTCAAGCTACTGCTCTACCATCTTTGGGGCCTCATAATATCAATCAAGTTTCCTGGTTTTCGCCATCCATATTTTGTATTGTAAATGAAAATTTCCATGGATATGCATGTGGCGATATAGTTAATACATGATTGACACCAACTTATATTCCACCAACTAAAAAATTCTAAGCTTTCAGTATGAATAGGTGTTATGCCCATTTTATTCTATGTGGGGTATATAGGGTCAATCCTTTGCATCTTTTCTGGATGGCGTTTATAAAAATCGATCATTCCGCCTCTGTTTCGTGAGGCAGAGGTGACACCAGCCGCCCTAAATGCTTCTGTGTCCAACTTCCTTCCCAACCTAAGGGAGAAACTTTATGGACCAAAAAACAATGTTAAAGACGGGGTAGTAGCTATTGTATTAGGATTACATAGCTAGCTTGATGCATCTTGTACAGTGGTACCATGGATACGCATTTCTGTTAGGGTATCGATCACTATGGAATTGACTCAGTGTTGTAATTTTATTTCTTAGATAAATTTGTCAAAATGGAAAGACAAATATCGCTGTAAATAACATCATAGTATTTTTATAATTTGCACTCATAGACCGATCATTTGGACCATTTGGTTGGATCAAGATTTGCAAGTTTACCTCATTAAGGGTGAAGTTAACCAGGGGTCCTTAATTAGGCATGAATTCTACCACAAGTAGAGTTCTCGGAATGCCCCAACTGCGTAAGGAAGCGGATCGTTGTACTTGTGCTCACAACAATTGGTACAACTTCGGTGAGATCTGGCGATCACTCTGACGATAAGTATAGCTACAAAAGTCACCTATTGGTGAACTCTTTAAGTTCCATAGCTCATATGCTCAAGTAGCATTGTATTTGGGCGTTTATCAAATCTATTTATATCCTTGGTCACTCATTAATCTTGGTTGAATAGTTACAACCATTGTATTTCATCACCCAAATATTCTAACAAAGGACACCATCAAGAAAGGAATCCAAGATACCACAGTTTCTAAGCGGTGCTTCTGCCAGTTAGCCTACTTAGTGCCGGGCACTCTATGGGATACTTTAAGATGCCATATCTTTACCTCATCTCTTCATATCCAACCACAAACAATAAAGATTTTTGTTTTTTTATCTGAAACAAAGAGAGCTTACAAACCGAACCAGCTATAAAAAAAAACGAACTTGTAAGAGCTCCATATTCAAGCTAAGTTTCGTATGCCGAATCAAGCAATGCGGTATTATACTCTTCTCCTACTACTGAGTGGTGCACTTCTCCTTACCCAATGTACACTTATTTCTCCCTCTTTTTCTCCAAGTATTTTGTTCAACCGGAATTTTTTTTTTTTTTTTTTTGGCGTTGATCTAACTAGTTTTTTGTTTACTTTGCAGGCACCTGCAGTGAAATGAGAAAATATGAAAATATCCCCAAACCAACAGATACATCGACTGTGAATGAAGATAAAATAGTAATCATACCATGCATCAAACGAAATTGCGGTACAGAAACTTGCTACTGTTGCGAAGCTTATAAAATCCCACCTTGCTCCTATCGTCTAGAAGACTGCCAGGATGCATGCGTACGTTGCACACCCAAATGTCCTCCGCCATCTCATCTTTAGTCTCCCTACAGTTTTATGATGTCAACTTTATTTCAAGGGGCTTGTTTTAACGAGTTATTTCTCGTAAAAGTAAAAATAAAAAGAAAATAAAATAAAAGTTTTCTGAGTTTATAAAGGGTTATAAATGTTAGTATCCCCAAGTTCCCAAAAGTTTCATTCTGGTTTACATCGTTAGTAAAACGGAAGATGTCTTGTAGTGTATTCTATACTTCTATGTTATTCTTCTATTACATTTTGAGATGATGAGAGGAAGTTCGGGATGTCTAGGAGATCTTGAGTCACCTCGTAAAGTGAATCATGTAAGAATATGGATTATTTATCACATTTGTACTCTATAAAAATAACACAAGTTTTCACATCTATTCAGACTGAAAAATTAGGTCGATATCATCCGTTAATTTTTGCTTCTGTCGTGCAAATTAAGATGGGCCGCCTACAGCATTTCGTGACTGCTAATACAATTGCTATTCAATTTCAAGATATAACTATTAAAAAACTGACAAAATTTTTTTATGCACTATAACTTTTATATTTGAAGTTATCTCAAAACTTTTTTTAGTCTTGACTGCCGAGTTCGATTTATATCATACATCTCGATCGAAAATGAATCGCGTTAAGATAAAGTCCTTCCAATTAGATGTTGATGGAATTCGAACATCTGACCAACTATTCACGAGGGACAAGTTATGATATTATCCCAAAATTCAGCTACGCTAACCAACAGGGCCAACGCTAGTTGGTATCTCAAAAAATATTTCTAACATATATTCAGGACTCTAAAATTTTAGTCACTAGTAAAGACTTCCGAATCTTAAAATAAATAAATAAATATATATATATATATATATATATATATATATATATATATATATATATATATATATATATAAATATATATATATATATATATATATATATTGGCAAACAGTGTCACCCTTAATCAGTTTTAAGCGAACAGTGCTCCTATATATGTTTTTAAGCAAATAGTGCCCATTTCCGATGTGAAATGACCAAAACTCCCACGTCTTTTAGTTTTGCAAAAATTTTCCATGCAAAAGTTTGTATATTTTTTTCTTAGTTTAGTAATTATCTGAGTATAGTTCTTTCAAAAAAATAAGGTCGATGATTTTTTTTTTCTTTTTTTTTTTTTTTACGTCGTAAAGTGGCACTTAAAAAAAAATCAAATTAGCATGACACTTTTAGGCTAAAAGTGATTTTAGGAGATATTTTTTGTCAAAATACCAAACACAATATTGGTGTAATTAACAACATATAATTTTGTTTTTTCAAAAAAAGTAAAATGACTTAATTTCCAATGTCATTAATCATGTGGTATATTTTTCATATGAGGTATCGTACCGGTAGACCGATCATTTGGACCAATTGGGTGTGGATCAAGGTTCGCAAATTTACCTTGGGCACCAGTAGAAATGAAATCTAAGACACATTTATAAACCATGCTTCTTTCGGTTGGGCTATTTGTGTCGGTACTCTATGAGATATTATAAGATGCTATATCATATCTCTTCTCATTATTTCCACCACCAGCAATTAAGACAGCTTTTGTTCTTTTGCCGAAACAATTAATAAATAAAGCCAAATCTAACCAGCTATAAAAGCAAACTCGTAAGAGCTCCATAGTCACTAAGTTTCCTATGAAGAATCAAGCGCAGAATCAAGCAATGCAGTATTACACTCTCCTCCTACTACTGAGTGGTGCACTTCTCCTTACCCAATGTACGCCCTTATTTCTCCCCCTTTTCTCCTAGTCTTTGGTTCAAAGGAAACATTTTCTTTTTTCTCAGCCTTATTTAATTTTAGGACTCTGTTACTGTCTGAACATGATGCGATTCACCAATCTCTCAATAGGTTTTAGCTGGTTAACTTTGTGCTCGAAATTTGGCATGAAATAAGGCAAATTCTGGGCGTAAGGCCACTCTTGACCCGTGCTAAATCTTGAGAAGTTTTTCCATATTTTTCGTCATATTTTTGACAGAATTCGAACAAATATTAATGCCGTAGTGAGAGATAGCTCTTATTACTACGTCGTTGGGCTCACCCCCAACTCTAGCATGAAATTGTTTTGTTTTGTTAATTTTAACTACTTTTGGTTTTTGTTTTCTTCGCAGGCGCCGGCGGCGAATTCAGAAAATACGAAAATATTGCCAAATCAATAGACACATCGCCTGTGGATGAAGTTAAAATATCACGCATAGCATGCTTCAAAGAAGATCGCTGTTCTGGAGGTTGCTACTGTTGCCCAGCTTATGACATCCTAACCTGCTTCGATAGTGATAAAGAATGCCAGGATGCATGCAAACTTTGCACTCCCAAATGCCCGCCGCCAACTCAGCTTTAGTCTCTCGACAGTTTTATGACATAAGCTCTATTGAAATAAGTTATTTCTCAAAAATAATAATAAAAATAAAAGTAAAGAACGTTGGTCACTTGGTTGTCTTGAGTTCATAAACTTGAAGGGTCACTTTAGTACCCAAAAAGTTTCATTATGGTCTACATCATTAGTAAAATAACTGATGGCGTCTAAAATCTTATTAGTGAATGAATAGGACTTTTCATGTACACCCTCTTATGTATTCTTCTTTTCCTTTAGGAGAAAACAGGGAAAAACATTGAGCATAAATGGTTAAACTTTTTATCTTATTTAAATCAGATGTCATATTCGACTATGACAAGGATCATTTACAAAGATGTGAAGTATTTTATCTATTATTACTGATGAAGTTTCGCCACGATAATTTGAGAATTTGTCCACGATAATTTGAAAAACAAATAAATTAAAAAACTTGCTCTTAAGCTAAAAAGCACGGGCACGGATATGGGCATAGAGACACGACATGGATATAATATGGTAATTTTTTTTTAAATAAAAAAATACGTATACAGTTCGAACAGAGTAATAAAAATAAAAATAAGTAAAATAATATATATTAAGATTTGAACATATAAAATATAATAATTATGTATAATATAATATTTATATTTTTTAGATAAATTTAAACATTAAGAATCTAATTATATTAATAAAAATAAATAATATATAATGTTTGAGTATATAACTATATTATATTAAATTGTTGCTATTTGTTATTAGTGTTATATAATATTTTAGTTTTTTATAAAAACATAGATATACGTATTAGATATTTTGTCTCGATGTTTGATATATGGGTTTAAATTTTTTATTTTTATTTTTAAATATTTTTTTGTATATCTAATATATATATCTAAGTGTTTTATCAAAATATTAATATTGGATATTGTATATATGTAATATAAAATTAAATTTGACGTATTTATATTTCAGCGCGTAAGCTATTGGACGGATCGAACACTGCAGCCGTCCACCCAAACAATTTATTGTAGTGTAAAGATTTGACCTATTGCACGTCATTGTAGAAAAAAATTGCAAATTCTTCCGGCTTTTACAGGCGGCGGGTACCGAATTAAGACCTCACTCGTTGCGAGGAGTGTCCATACGATCTCATGTAGGGCAACAAATATTTCTTAGCCAAATCCCAGTATAATTTAGCGTCAAAAGTTATAATTAGATTCTATAATTATTTTGACCATTATATAAATATTTTTTAAAAAAATTAACGTGAAAATTGTAGATTTGAAGTTTCAAAGTTTTAATAAATTTTAAAATCAATCTATTAACTCACTAAATTTTGGAGGCTCAAAAAGTTTTAATATTAAAATTATAAATTTTATTAAAATCTACAATTTTTATTTTTTTAGTACAATTTTAACGTTAAATATTTATTAAAAATATTTCTAAATAAGTATTTTAGAATGTTAAAATTAATATATATAATAAAAGATTTATCCATCAAATTTAAAAGTTTAAGGAGCTGATATGGAAGCTTCACATATTCCTTTCATAATTACATATATAATATATTCATTGTTATTTTATAATTAATTTTTTCTATTTATTAGAATCTCATTCAAAATTAAATTTAGGTACTTGCTTTTGAGGGAGAGATAAAATTCAATTTTAAACGGCGGTGGCCTGTCGTTACTTTAAACGCAGTTCATGTACCAGCACAAATAGAATAAATTTAAGAAGTATGAGCAGTCAAAATTTTACTCCGTAAAATATCAATATAGACACACTGTGAATAATATGAGATACGACATGGACATGTGTAAAAATAGAAACAAAAAAAAAAAATTGAACTTACATATTGGACGCTAAAAAAAAAAGAGCTAACATTCATGTCTGTATGTTTTTTTAGAAAAAAAATAATTTTTTTTTATTTTTAAAAAAGAAGTGTAATACTATATACTATAGCAGTATATGTACTAAAATATTATATGTTTATATTTTTTATATTATTAGATTGTTTCTATTTTAATTTATTTTATTGACGTGAAATATTATATTAAAATATTATATTGAAAATTATTATATTTTTATTTATTTAAATACTTAATGTATATTATTTTAAAATCAAGGCTGATGTGGATAATGCCACATTAACATATATTTATTATTTTTTAATATTAAATGTCTTGGAAAAAAGTAAATTTAATATAACTTTTTTGATAAGTGTGAAGTAATTATTTCCAACACATTGAGATGTGTTAATAATTAATTCCAACACATCGAGATATGTACATAATTAAATTTTTAGTATTTTATTAAATACTTGGGCTGATATAGCACTGTGCCACATCAACCTTGATTTCTTCAGGGTCAAAATGACCCTGAAGAATAGCATTCCTCTTTGTATTTATATCATATTGTGTCATATTTATGTCTGTTCTTAGGAATAAATTGTTGCCATCCGACGAAAATTTACTACTTTGCAGAACTTATACACAACAATCCCTGATGATTCATAACGATCTTGGAATGATGCTACTTTTTCGACTCCAATAAGTAAAGATCAAAATATAACACAAAAGTTTACAAGATTCCTTATAACCGACTCTATTTAGTGAGACAACTTTTGTTATTACTATTGTTCTTGGAGAACTTATACGAAGTCATCCATGGTGCAACTTCTAGACTTAAGAATATCTTTAGTGTTTCTTTCGTACTTTGGATAATGTCTTATTCCCTACTTATTATTTATTTTCTCTCATCAAAGATTCTACAAAAATAGCATTTTACATAATAGAATTTTATACGTCTTATTCTTCTTAGATTTATCGGGACTGGATCCAAAAACTGAGATGATGCTGTTGTTGATAAAGCATTGTAGGAGACTTCCACTTCTGTTTTTCTCCGGAAAAAAAAATGATGTCTCTAGTTTTTTCCCACCGTGGGAGGCCAAAAGGAATATAAAGTTCCTAAGATGATAATGTGCTTCCTTTGTGGGCGTCCATTGTAGGAGTTCCCTGTGGAAGGCATATTGGAAAGAGGGGGTAATTTCTACAAGTGATCTCTATTAGATCAGAGGCTGATAGGATAAGTGAGAGCAAATAATAACAGGTTCAGTATCCGCAAATTACACTGCATTCCTGCTATTTTTACTCCTTACAAATTAACTTACACTTTTTTATATATATACAAAATTTGATTAAATTCGATATAGAGCATAATATAAGTGTAAATAGGATTAGGCTACTATATGCCGCTCAGACTAACATGTATAAGTACAGCTCTTGTAATTGAGCTAATTAAGTACTCTATCTATTGCCAAACATTCTTATTGGATAAGGGGGAAAAAAGTCAAAAAAATAGAAACTTATTTCTGGAAAAGCATTGGTATGGCTGAGGTCATGCTTTCCTCATCTATATTCTTTATTAATTGATCACAAGACTCGGCCAAAACTAAGATAACATCATTTCCAATTATTTATATTTGTGATGGTTGATACTTGAAAAATTAACTTAGATGATCTCTCAAGAAATTTCGTTTATTGGTTGTGGAAGCCAAGTTTGCATAGATGACTTCTCAAGATACGTTTGGATGTTGGGTTTAAAATTTGCGCCCTTTGTCCTAAATGGCCCGACACAAGCAACTGCCCCTAGGATTTGATAGATATCTAATGTTTTCAAATAGCTGGCTTCATTATATAACTCTATTATTTTGACTTTAATTGAAGGTTGTGTGATGTTTATTTAATTTACATGAGTTTTAAGTGTTTATTGGAATAAGTGTTTATTTGGAGGATGTTCAAATATATTTAAGGCTCCTCATTCCCTAACTAATTTTTTTTCCTCAAAATTTGTCAAGAAATAGAAACCTATACGACCTCCATTTATACTCCATGCTTGTGTGTTGCCTTCTTTTGAGAAGCAGAGCAACCGCATTGTAGTTTAATCGCATTATCACAAGCATATTAGCCGTATGATATCACTGTAATAATAGATTATATAAAGACCAAATTTACTAACAGTTTCTAGGCTCGTGATACAAAACCTTATGTCCGATAAGCTAGCGGAAGGTCGAGCTCGAAATATTATCAATGAATGCAGAGAGATGCTACAAAAAGATTGGGAAGTTGAAGCGAAGCACATACAGGTACTTTGCCGCTTCGAATACACATACAGAATCACCTTAGGTGAAAAGTTTTGATATGTTACTTGCTTATGTAAACTGCACTGATGTTCCACGTTTAATAAAGTTTTATGGAATGATATCCCGTTTCTGAACCAAAAAAAAAAAAGCTTACAATGACTAACGATTACATAGATGTCTGTAATTATAGTCACTATTCTCAAAATACAGAATTTATTTTTGCATGATTTATAACAACTGTAACTTTCTTAAAGAACATCATTTATCATTTTAAACGATAGGATCTAGTTTTACAAATTAGAAACTACTGTACTTGTAAGATAGCCTTCATGAGGGTCTGCTTTTGTATAAACATGCCCTTATTGGCAAAATAAAATTACTGTCCGTTGTACCATGGCACTACTGTATATGAATACTAGGATTTAGTTGTTTAAAATCTTCATTTAGTATAATGCATATAGAGAGAGAGTTTTAGTATTCTACTATTTGTACTTTTTACTTTTATACCATCTTTGTTTTGCATTTAAGCAACTTACTCTCTGATAATCACTGTAGCACGGTGTTGGATAGCTACCTACTCTTTACTATTTGCTATCCGAACGTACAGTCATTATCTAATGGCGGAGACAAACGCGATGAATAATGCTTGTCCTTATTATGATTCATAAAAAAATATATATCAATTTGTATGGTTAAGAGATATACATATATATATATATATATATTATATATATATATATATATATATATATAAATTATAAATTTTGATGAGATTTATAGTTTTTTATTTAAAAAAATATTTTAAAATAGAATTTTGTAAATAATTTTTTAAAAAATTTAATGAATTTTAAAATAATTTTAAATTTTATATAAATTTATTAAATTTTAAAATATCTATTTAGTATATTTGATGATTTTAAAATATCTATTAAAATTTATAATTTTTATATTAAAATTTTTAAAATACAACAGTGCCAATAACAACTTCGTCAATCCAAACAGGAATGTTTCTGGTGGCAGGAACACCACGCGGGAGCTAAAGTCGGGTGTCACCACGGTGCACGTGCGAACGTGGGAAATCCTCCGATCTCGATCCTTCTTGGCTGATGTCTCTGTGGGGCGTCCTTGAACAACTGCCCTCTGCTTTTGTCCATATGATGAAGCCAGCCACCTTAACTTGGAATATCAACGTCTCTTAACTGATATTCCCCATCTAACGGTCATGCCTTCGCCACCGTATGATTTTGACTTCATTGCAAGGCGTGATCCACACGCGCCCATTTGACGTTTCTGAGCTGACAGTCAAATACCCAAAACAGCCCTTGGAGGTTTATAAAATTTGTCATTTTTTGCATCGACAGAAAATTTTCAGCATTCAGATTATAAGTCTTTGATCTCTCGGATAATATCCAAAAATTAGGTCTAAATGAATTACTGGTAGCTGATTCAGTTACAGTAGTTTCATTAAGGAAGACTTGTATTTCTGTCCTCACTCAAAATTTAATTTACAAATAATTTTGATAATTATTATTTTTAACTAAAATATTTATTAAAAAATTAATAATAAAATATCATAATAAAATAATCTTATTTATTTTTTAAAATTATTTTAAAATAAATATTTTAAAATCTTAAAATTTAGCAAGTTAGCAAATTTAGTTTTAAATTTGTTTAGTTTGAAGTTTTAAAGCTCAGAATATTTTTTAAAAATTGTAAATAATAGAATTAAAAATTATATCAAAGTTTTTTAATTCAAATATTTTAATATAAGTACTGGAATAGAAATTGATTTGCGTATGATTTCTTTCATTAATAGGGAAGGGTTCCGAGACAGCCGACAAGTGTCCAGCTCTCCATATCATTACGTATACGCAAACGCGATCGGTATCCCGTTTGTTTAAGAACCGAACGTGTCGGTGACTACAAACTCGTTAACCGGATGCCGCCGGTTGCGGTTCTATTTTGTAAATATAAATAATGTCGAACGCCAACCGCTCGTCTAGTTTGCCGACTTTTAGAGAGACGGGCGAAATCCACAACGAAAGACCCAGAATTTCTAAGAAGACTTCAATAAACAAGCCGAAACAAGAACAAGTTGCCAGGAGTCAATTTAATTATCGTCTGCAAAAGGGATTTCTGACAAGTTTTTGGATCAGATCGTGTTCCGAAGATTTGATCGGTGGTGATAGTTCTTGATCTGCGGTAGAGATGGTGGCCGGAGCAGAGGTTTTACATCAAAGTATAGGGGTGCGCGACGTGCAGTACCGATGCATAGCGAAGGGAATCGAGGATATCGTCGTAGAAGCTGTGGCTGCGTCGCCCCCGTCCCCGCCGCCGTCTGTTTGCCGGCAAGCTGCGGGGGGATCCGACGCCGTTGAGCTAGTAAGTACTGTAGATCCTTTGTTAGTCCAATTCGTACCGTGTATTCGATCTGGTAGCTTCGCGGACATCGGGCCTCGTAGATACATGGAAGATGAGCACATCAGGATTGATGATCTCGAGGCGCATATGGGAACCCCCTTCAGGTTTCCGAAACCAAGCGCTTTTTATAGTGTATTTGATGGCCATGGCGGGCCCGATGCAGCTGCCTATCTCAGGAAGCATGCACAGAGGTTCTTCTTTGAGGATGCCGGATTCCCACAAGCATCGCAAATCGATGATTCTTTCGTAGTAAAGGTTGAGAATTCGTTGAGGAACGCTTTTCTGCTTGCTGATCTCGCTTTAGCTGATGATTGCACCGTTAGCTGCTCATCTGGAACCACTGTGTTGACTGCATTGATTCTTGGAAGGTACGCTGTTGAGTTAGTGGTATTTTATAGCAATAAGCATGCAAAATTTATGATGTAGCTTGCTCTGTTTAATAACTCGAATTTAGCTATATATATAGATATATATTAGACACGACCGTTCTCCATATAAGTAAAGCATTTTTATTATTTTTTGAGATAACAAGGCCGCTGCGACATATAAAAATAGATTATTTCACGGGACATACTTTTTTAACTATGGCGGGAGCACACTTGCTTGGTCATAGATTAGAATTCCTAATTTGTTAACCCCGACATAGTTGATTATAGGAAAATACAAATACCTGTGGCATGAGTTTTTTTTTCCCTGAAAATACATAGTTTTCTATCCCATATTGTTGTGGACTGGACCGGAACCTGTGAGGAATGGCTCATTGGCCACCCTTCGCAGCGGTCGTGCTACCAATGTTAGGAGCCGGATAATGATAAGCATTAACTGCCAGCTATCCTTGCATTAACTTCGAGCGCTCCGTATATCATTCTTATTAAGCATCCTCGCCACCATAGGGAATGATTGCAAATAATGAGCCTGGGATGTGTATAAGGCTTAAATGGGTGAAATTTGGGAGTAGGAATGGTAAGTAATGAAGCATTATTTCTCATCTTACATCTTAAGTTGGAATGTATGTTCCCTATTAGATATTCATCGAAGACAGCTATTTGAACGTATTGTGAAATTTGATGGAATTCATCATTCATTAGAAGTTAAGACCAGTGTCTCCGCTAGATTGGAGATAGTGACATGTTAAATATTATCATGTAGCTTACTGGGGAATTATGATGTATTGTGCTTTTTTCTGTGCTGTGGAGTTATGGTAATTATTTTTTCCTTTTATGCTAATGTGTTTATTCCCGCAGGCTTCTTCTAGTGGCCAACGCTGGGGATTGCCGAGCTATTCTTTGCCGTAAAGGTCAAGCAGTCGATATGTCACAGGACCACCGCCCTAGCTATGCATCCGAACGCCAGAGGGTAGAGGAATGTGGAGGTTATGTTGAAGATGGGTACTTAAATGGCGTTCTATCTGTGACACGTGCACTAGGTGACTGGGACATGAAACTCCCGCGGGATTCACCTTCACCACTAATCGCTGAACCTGAATTCCAACGAGCAATGTTGACAGAGGACGATGAGTTCCTGATCATCGGTTGTGATGGTATCTGGGACGTGATGTCTAGTCAACATGCCGTGGGGATTGTTAGGAGGGGGCTTAGAAGGCACGATGACCCTGAGCAATGTGCAAAGGACCTAGTTATGGAGGCACTGAGACTCAAGACCTTTGATAATCTTACAGTCATCATTGTGTGCTTCTCTTCCGAGTTTCATGACCCTTTGCCTTCGTACTCAATTGATAGTGACTTGCAAGGAGGAACTAAGCTCAGGTGCTGTAGCCTGTCTGCAGAGGCCTTGAGCAACCTCAGGAGTTGGCTGGAATAGATAAATGGTGATTAATTTGCAGAGTAAAGATTCTTCTGTTATATAGATGTATGGAGGACGATGATGATAAAAATGGTACAAGAAGACAGGTCAGGCAGAGTGCTGCTATGTCTCACAGCTGCCAGCAGTTTTGTGGTCACTTTCGCTGTCCTTTTTTTTTTTTTTTTTGATGGTTGAGGGTTGCTGTACATACATTCAGGGCTGGTAGTTGGCACCAATAGTATCATTGTTTCCTTGCTTATCTATGTGACGTTATCTTATTGTATTCGTATATGTTTTATGTGTAGAGGTTTAACTTAATTTATTGAACAGACTCTACGATCTCATGCTATGTTTGGTTAAAAGTTTAGCAGTAACTTACTTTGCAAATGACCCATTTTTTTGGGGTGGGGGGGAGGGAGGTGGTGGTGGAGGGGTTTGCCTGAGCCTTATATCCTTATGCCATTGAGGTTGACGTACTGGCCAAAGAGACGCAAACAAGAGTCCACGTTTACATGGTTTTATTTTTCGTTTAAAAGAAAAAGAGATGCCAGTTTCTTGGCCTATGGATTCTGATTCCCATAGGTGAATAAATGCGCTCAATTTTGTGTTGGAAAAACCAAAGAAATGCTGATTGGAATTACTATTTATTGAGTTTATATTTCTCGAAATTTAGCTGTAAGTAATGATACATCAATTGCATGGTCGATCCTTTTATGTGGACCAAGAGCCGAGAAACACGTGAACGGCATTTCTCGGGACTGATAGGGAACCTGAAGCTTGTTAGGGCTCTAATGGTAAGGTATATTCTTTTTTCTTTCTCAACTTATTATTTATTACATGGTGTGGGTATGCTTTACAAGCTTGTTTAGAACTCTAATGGATTGGAAGCAGACACTTTCATCGTAAGGAACTTGTTAGGATATTTGCTCAACTGTTTGCCTCATTTTGCAGTACGACCACATAATATCTCAACTCCTAGGAGTTCTATGTACATTTCTTCAGGATACATGATTGCATATTCTGCATCTTCTTTTATCTGCTCATATATTTTTGGATTCTTGAGGATTTTAAGCTGTTATAGTAGCACCTGAATTAAAAGCCTATCAGGTACTAAAGGCATCAATTTGCACTGTTATTAATTTGTAGTCACGTGTTGGATGATCGAAAAGGTTTCAGCCTGAAACAGTAATGGAATATCAGACTAATTCATAGAATTCGGTTTATTGTGATCTTGCCTCGGATGCTTTATTGGTTAAAGTAATATATACACAAGGAAATAGGATGAACTTGCATTTGGCAAAATAATTGTTGTCTACATTCTTGCTTGGGATGTAAAGTAGTCGTCTTCAAACTTAGTTTTGTATAGTATTCTTTGATGGTCACATGCATATCAGTTTTGTATAGTACTATAGATCCTCGTGTTCTCCCTACTGTATCTGATGACACTCGTGAATGATCCAGACGGAAAAGATGTGACACTCATGTATGATCCAGAGGGAAAAGTGTTATCCAAGCCTTGTCAGGTCACTCTAGCTGGATGCTGAGTGTGGATGCTAGTCTGGATGGTGCAGTCATAGCTGCCGGCTCAAGTGATCGTCCTGTTAGACTTGGGGATCTTGACATGAGAGCTTCGTACAAAGCAGGGTAAAAAAAAAAAAAACCGAGTTCGAGTCGAGTATTACTTAATTCAAATTTGGCTCAATTGGTTTAGAACTCAAGCTCGACAAGTTGGAACTCAACTCGACTCGAAAAATTTCAAACTCGAGCTCGACGAGTTGGAACTCAACTCGACTCGAAAAATCTCAAGCTCGAACTCGACTCAAGTCGGCTCGATTGTATCAACTGAGCCAGCTTGAGTCGTATCGAAACGAGCTCAACTCAATTGCATGAATTAGACTAATCTTGAGTCGAATTCGAACTCGCTTAAATAATTTTATTGTAAATATATTTGAACAAAATAGAAATGTTCGTTTAGACTCGCGAATCTAACGAGCCGAGAAATACGATTCTCAGAATCGACTCGTTTAATTACTCGAGTTTAAATCCGTGCTTCTCGTGTCGAGCTCGACAATACAGCTGGTCTCGTTTTCATCCCTGGTGCAAACAATGGCACCTTTCTATTTTGTACTCTAGAAGACCTTTCTGTATTATGTTAACTGTACTTGAAATTTATTAGGTTTTTCTTGAGCTGTGAGGAGCTCGAGTGTTTTCGGTGATATAACTATGCTTGTATGGGGTTTGCTTGGATTTTCAGTGGGGTACTTGTGTCTAACCTATGTACGTTTCTCTTCTTATTAATGAAGGCATGCATATTTTCTAAAAAAAAAAAAAAAAAAAAAAAAGACAGTTCATCCTGACCAGGTCCGGGCTGTTTCATTTCGAACTCCTCGGGGCTCCAGCGTGCGTGCAGGACGGCTGACAAGTGTATCAGGTGACCAGAGCATTTCTCTATATGATTATTTTTAACGTTTTTTTTTCCAGTAAAATTTCCGGTAGCTTGACAATTTCCTTAGCGACAGCGTTAATTCATCTTTGATTAATCCCTGCTGCAGACATACATTTCATTGTCTGTAATACTTTCAAAGTTGTCCAACTAATATTAAGGGTGTCTTTTAGCATGAACTCAACGCTGACAAATTCTATTTGAGGTGAAGTCTGATGGCTGAGCTGAAAGCTTCTTAGATAATTTTATTAGCCAATTGGAAACAAGTGTGACAAATTCAACTTATATATATATATATATAATAAATTGTTAAATATTAAGTAACACATGGATGTAACTCCATTAACTATAAAACATTTATTTTTAATTAATTTGTCAAAAGCTTACAAAAAATTTTCGGCATAATATTTCAGAAAAGATCATCACAAAGGTCGCAGATTTATCATTATCACTCTTAAATGTTGTGCTCATCCCAAAGACGCTTAAGAAGTGTTTAGTAATTAAATTTTAGCAAAATTAAAATTATCGTGTGCCAATTTTAATACATTTTTTATTTATTTAAATCTAAATTTAGTTTTGCAAAATCTACTAAACTATAAAATTTAGATTTAAGTAAGAATCAACTCATTCGAGTTTTTAAGAAAACTAATTTTACTCTATAAATAAAATGTTTATTTTAAAAGAAAAAGAAATGAGAAAATTAAGGTCACTATAGTATTTCATTCAAAAAGCTTAAAAAAAAAAAAACCTTCCTAGTGAAATAGAGAAAATATAAAAATATATAAAGCAACGATAAAAATAAAAATTATGTGACAAATGATAAAAAGCTTTATCTAAAAAAAAAGACAAATGATAAAAAGCTTTCAATAGAATCAATACTATATGTCTCCGCCTTTCCCTTGTCAAAATGGCCTCTCGGTGGAAAATTCTGGCTCTCACTGTGCATTTATATATTTTAAAGACGGTCAAAAATGTCTGTCCCACCCTTTTGACTACGCGACGGCGCATCTACTTTTCCCTCCAACTACCCTCTACGAATACTAAAAGTCCAGGGGCCAAATTATAAAAATCCACGAATAAGTATTCTTCGTTTCAGTCAATCAAATCGAAGAAGAAGAAGAAGAGCAAACCCTAGAAGAAGAAGAAGAAGAGCAAGAAGAGCAACAAGAGACGACTCGCTAAAGTTCCGCCCTTTCCCCAAACCAAACCCTAGAATTCTCCAATTGAAACATACGAAGCTACAATTGCAGGATTGGATTGGGAATTTTGCGGGGAATCTGTTGTTTTTGGCCTGGATTTACCGTGAAGTAAATTTAGCAGTTGCTTAGATCTTGTGAGTATCTATCTCCCTTATGATCTTTTCTCTTGTATCTATGATGCTTTTATTGATTTCTGTGCAATTATTTGTCGAATTAGGGTTTTGATATGTTCTCATACCTGGATCTGTTACTAAAAACCCTTCTGCTCTGGTTATTGTTGTTTTATGTGTATAATACGGTTCGGAATATTTACATTAGATGTTATTTGCTTGGATGTAAGAGATGATCTTAAGCAGTCATTTATGGAAACAATTTATGTGAAAAATGCAATATTTGCTGTCACAATAGTAGTTTACTGTAAGCCTTCTGATGTATAATTTGTAATCGATATAGTATTCAGGTTTCCGTTCACAGTTTAGCTGATATGTTCATTATATGGAATTTAGAACCGTCAACTTAGTAGTGAGCAACGCTTGTTAGTTCAGTTATGCCAGGTCCAATTTTTGTCTTTTCTCTTCCAATTTGTTTTTTTTTTCTGGTTTATTTTAATTCTTCTACGTCTCTGTTATGTTCCAGGTAAATGAATTTGTTCTTTGTTGCTAAAGTGCAGATATAGCAGAGTGACATTAGATTCTTGTAAGGTTGTGTTCTAGAAGATGACTTCTGTTAGTATGGTACCCTCATCGGGATTTAAGAACACTGGTAGCAGTAATGTTGGAGTAGACAGACTGCCTGAAGAGATGAGTGATATGAAAATCCGAGACTATAAGGTAATAAAAGGATCTGTACATGTTTCAGTCCATTTACATGCGAGTCTGTAATAAAATCTAATGTACAAGTTTTTTATCTTTCTTTGAATATTTCCAAATAAAGCAGGATGTGGAAGCAACAGTTATTGATGGAAATGGGACTGAGACTGGTCATATAATTGTAACAACTATTGGTGGAAGAAATGGGCAGCCAAAACAGGTGATGAATATATATATACACACACACACAATGCTAAACATGTGGCTGTACTTCCTTTTCTTGTGATTTTTAACATTCAACCTTTTTACGACAGACTATTAGCTACATGGCTGAGCGTGTTGTTGGACAAGGAGCATTTGGTGTTGTGTTCCAGGTTATTTTAGTTGCTTTTGGATTATGTTTTCTGCTAAATTGTAACTAATTATTTCTATCCTTGTTTGGTACTAAGAGCATAAATTACTCTTTCATACGGTTATGGTTTTTCAGTCTTTTCCACCACCTTTGTGATTTAAAAAAGAAATTCTTTATTTGTTGATAGGCAAAATGTCTGGAGACTGGTGAAACAGTAGCAATAAAGAAAGTGCTTCAGGACAAGAGGTATAAGAACCGTGAATTACAAACCATGAGGCTTCTTGATCACCCGAATGTTGTCTCTTTGAAGCACTGCTTCTTTTCAACAACTGAAAAGGATGAACTCTATCTTAACTTGGTACTTGAATATGTTCCTGAGACTGTTCACCGTGTAATCAAGCACTACAATAAAATGAGCCAACGGATGCCTCTGTTGTATGTCAAACTTTATACCTATCAGGTATGAGCTGCATTCTGCATCTTTCTGGTACTAGTCATTACACAGGTACTTTGATTGGAGTTTTTGGTGTCAATGTTATCATATTTGCTGGTGGTAGTGGTTGTGTGGGTTACACTATCATGGATTTAGTAACCAGAAAGTCCTGATTTGAAACTGATCTAACTACGTTTGTACTGCCCTGTTGATGTTGCCAATTATCTTAGTTGTTGGTTACACTATCATGGATTTAGTAACCAAAAAGTGATGCCTTCTGACAGATTCTAAGAGCACTGGCCTACATTCATGGTAGCATTGGAGTTTGCCATAGAGACATTAAGCCACAAAATCTACTTGTAAGTTTTTCCATCATGTTGCCTCGTTGATCCCAAGAGTTTGGAAGTTTGAATTCTTAAGCATTTATATGGAAGAGAATGCATCATCTTGTCATGTGGCAAAATAGACTAAAAACATATGATCTTTGTTTTTGGTTTTTGGCTTATTCAAACTGATTATGTTCTTGTTCATAATTAATGCATGCTTAGAGTTTTACTGATTGCTACTATCCTTCTTTAATAGCTGAATTTTTTTTTTTTTTTTTCAACAGGTCAATCCACATACCCACCAGCTGAAATTGTGCGACTTTGGCAGTGCAAAAGTTTTGGTATGCCTTAAAATCTTAGTAGAAGATTTTTAACAGATGTTCTTGTGTCTAGTAGAAGTTAGTTTTTGGCTTCTTTCCTGTTAACAGGTGAAGGGGGAACCAAATATATCATACATATGTTCTAGATACTATAGGGCTCCGGAGCTTATATTTGGTGCTACGGAGTACAGCACTGCAATCGACATATGGTCTGCTGGATGTGTACTTGCTGAACTTATGTTAGGACAGGTAACTTGACCCCTCGAATCGTCAGTCCGAAGAGAAAGTTATTAACTTATGAGTTCCTACTTTCTAGTACTCATTTCATTATACTATTTTTTTTTACCAGCCTCTCTTCCCTGGTGAGAGTGGTGTTGATCAGCTTGTTGAGATCATCAAGGTAAAATTTGCAGCATCTCTTTTAAGTTGGATTTGTAAATATGATTCATTCCTCAAGTGTCTGCTGCATCTCCCTGTGATTTGCTCCTGATCCCAGATCTTAGGTACCCCAACTAGAGAAGAAATCAAGTGTATGAACCCTAACTACACAGAGTTTAAATTCCCACAGATCAAAGCTCACCCATGGCACAAGGTAAACAAATAGTAGTCACCTACTTTTGCAACGTTTTTATAGTGTTATTGGCTATTTGGAAATGGGCTGCACCTAACTTGCTTTATATGACACTAGCTTTTCCACAAGCGGATGCCTCCTGAAGCTGTGGATCTTGTATCTAGACTTCTTCAGTATTCACCAAACCTTCGCAGTACTGCTGTAAGTATATGAGTAAACCTGATACTAGTAGTGAACTCTCCAGCATGCTTTCTTTTCATGTTTCTATGGTAAAAGTTTAACCTTTTTTTGCTGCAAATCCAGGTGGAAGCCTTAGTCCATCCATTTTTTGATGAACTTCGCGATCCAAACACCAGACTACCAAATGGGCGGTTTCTTCCCCCTCTCTTCAATTTTAAGCCTCATGGTAAGCTGTTGTTTTGTTATTTTGGGTTACCGACATGGTTGTAAGTCAACTGTACATCTTATGCGAGTTCTACTTCTTTTGTGAATTGATCAGAGCTGAAAGGAGTGCCAATGGAAATCTTAGTAAAGCTGATTCCTGAGCATGCAAGAAAGCAGTGCGCTTCCTTAGGATTCTAGCTGATATGATATTTGATATGTCCGTTTACATTGTTTTTTGGTAAGTGGTGCTAGAGAGCTCCGGGCATGCTCCAAGCTTTGTTGAACTGTTTTATATTTTTTCTCTTTTTTTTTTGTCTTGTATTATGTCATCTACATGCTGTGTTCACTTCCACTATGGAAAAGAATGTATGCTTATTGTCCGGAACTCTGCACCTTCGCTAACCAAGGCTGTAATTGTACTAACAGGTTTAGAAGATTATATCATATGATGTCCTGAGCTATGTTATTATGTTGTACAAAGAATTTCAGTTTATGTTATGTTTATGAAGCTATTTTCTGCTTGGAATCCTCTTGAAACCCGACGTGTTTTGCGATCTCTCAGTTAATTTGTTGCTCTTTAGTTCCACTAGGTGCTGAACTCCTCACAATTGTTTTTCATGAATAATTTCCTTTATGTGCTTCGTTTTTTGTTTTTTTGAGATGACGAGGCGAAATTCATCTCGCGCTAAGTTACGTCACCTGAGCACGATACGATTGCTAGTCATCAATCCGTATTGGATCAGATTCTGGTCAGATGGTAAAATTTCAGTCCGACGGTCGCTTTCGGACCAAACAGTGGAGTATCTATTTGAAATCACCATCTTCGCACGCGTATTTGGAAGCTCAGCGCGCACATTTATTCTCTACAAAGAGGACATGTAGGATTGGAACCTGGATAAGATGCACGGTTCTTAAGGTGCAACACCCTACCCGTTCAGGAGAAGTTAACTAATTGTGTTTGGGTGGTACAAGTTTAAATTACCTTGAGAAATTCAAAATTCATAGGTCATGATGACCTCCTTTATTCACGTTATTCATCTTCTCTGTGTGTAATGTCAGATATACCTTTAAATCTACAATTATTCTAAATATTCTTAGTGCTTAAATAATTCTTGGTTGTTTATTCATGGGCTGCTGAATATATTTCTCTGGAAAGTAATACAGCCCTTTCATTTAGGCTGATATACATCACTTAAAAAAATAATAATAATAAAAGAAAATCTTGGGAGATCAAAAGGGCCAGCATCAGACAGCATCGAATATTCGTTTGAAAAACCCTCCGGGGGTAAATCCATCCTGCATCTACCTGTTGTGCTTGTCCCACGAAGGCAAGCAGTAGGAATACTTAGAAGTCTAATCTGATTGAATGGATGCCCTATTCCAATGAACCGACCCACTTGGGTCTGAATTATCATAATTAATAACTAACTCGATAAATCTGGTCTTATCGAGGTCGAACTTATTATGTCCTTCTTAGCATTTTCTGACCAATTAGTTATTCACAATTAGCGGTAAAGCGAGGAAGACTTGTTATACGCTTGATCCTGAAGTGTGTTGTGATGCCGCTGCAGAAGTACTACTGTGACTACTGCGACAAGCAGTTCCAGGACACTCCCTCCGCTCGCAAGCGCCATCTCCAGAGTTCCCAGCACCTCCGTGCCCGCGCCCTCTGGTACGATGCCCTCAAACGAGGTAATCCTACATATCAAGCTCCCTCTTTTTTCTCGAAGGCATTTCGTCAAACACATCCTAACATGATGGCTAAGTTCGGTCGGTTAATCCTTAACTGCAGATCCAAGTGGTTTGTTCCTCCAGCATAAACCAGGACTATGCCACCACTTCGTTCGCATGGTGCGACAGCAATCCCTTGTCTTGTGTAATTTCTATTCCTTCGCTTTTCAATGTTTCTTTATGGATCTTTTGTTTTTGTATTAGGGTTTTTGCAAGTATGGGGATGCATGTAAATACGTGCACCCAAAGCAAGGAATCCTGGGCTCGAGTCAAACTGTGCCGCGTGAGTCCCTATTTATGTGCCTTTTTTGCTGTTTGTGATTCCTGTTCGTGAGATGCTTGATGTCGAAAATTCGAAAGTTAGAAAGAATTGCTGAATATAAGTAGTGTTGAGGAGTTGAAGTAATTTTCTGAATATGCCATAATTTTGTAAAGTTGGCTACCTTCTTTGTATGGTGATTTTAGCTGCAAGGATATTAATATTACATGGATTTGCCAAAATCCTTTAATGATCATGATCATGCTGGATATGATCGGTTAATATGTGCACTTTTTGGCTTCAGGTAAGTGCGGCAAGGGTGTACTGCTTGATACTTTTCTTGTTGTAAGATGCATGTAACTCGGGGATATGATGACCTTATTATCAACTTCTTTATTAGATGCTATAGCTTCATCGCCGTTTTACCCTTCTGGATAACAAGCTAAGTTGATATGAAATAGGCTGAATAAAAGCATGCATCTAGGAACAATTTCTAGGGTAAGATGGATTTTTTTTTAACAGTCAAATAACTAGTAGCATACTGGTGACAGTAGATATACATCTGAACTAACTAGTACATCTTACTTTAAATTTAAGAAACCTTATGATAGGTAGAGAATATTGCTAAAATTTCGAACTATCTTTAATTTTACTTTATCTCGACCTCCTATTGATTCTTCCACAACGTACATCTTTCTCTTTTGCGCTTGATTATCAACTTTTTGTCATCAACTTCGTTATAGATGCTATCAATTTTCATACCATTTGACCCTTGATAGCATGAAAAATATGGATATCAAGTTAAGTTGCAATGAAGTTGGTTGATCTAAGCATGCCCTGAACAATTTTTAGGATTTGATGATTTTATTAACAGTCAAATAATCAGTAGCTATATTGGTGATAGTTGAAAGACATCTTAATAACTAGACAATAAAGGGGCTATCCGGTACCACAAGCGCTTCCTACATGCGGGAGATTTTGCGGTACTGGATAGCCCTTTATGTACTAGTTAGTTAAGATGTCTCTCTACTATCACCAATATGACTAATGATTATTTGATAGTTAAAAAATTCTTCATGAAAACCAAAAGCATGTAGGCGCACGCTTCGAAGGGCAGATGATTTGTTGCCTAATGTACAGGAAATGTACGCGTCTAACTAGTATGCCATGCTCCGTACTTAAGAAGCCTTACAATAGGCAGAGGAAATTGCTGAGGTTTTGATCTAACTCCAATTTTAATAGATCTTGACCTCCTATTGACTCTTCCGAAACTTGCATCTTTTATTCTTTTGTCTAGATTCATGTCTAGTCTCCGTCCTATATCTGGTGCATTTCTCTTCATTCTTCCAACATTACAAAGGTCAGAGTGCACCAATCATATTTGAGGGCTAATCGTATATTCGTATCTTTGCCATCTTGATTATCATAAGGGTCCGTACTTCTTGACATGGTTGTTTGAGGGACGGCAGCAGCGAAATTGATATTTGATGGTCATTTGTACAAGAAAACACCAACATTTCTTTTACTTGGCATATGGCCAAAACATGCGGACATACAACTGGCACAATAGGCCACAAATAGTCAAACAGATGGCGGTGACAAACGAATAGACGACACAAAGCTATGTGCCTGAGATGGATGGTTAGGTTAGAACCTAGCTCCAATGCTATTTAAGAAAGTGTGCATCTAATCTGAGAATTAATTGGTTATTTGTAGAGTGGCCCTGGATCTTATATAGACCATTTCTACTCTCTAACATTAAATGTGGAATAGATAACATATACGATATCTATACACTAGCTCAACAAGATCATTTGGTGGCTGTAGAGTCATGCGTATGCACTTTTTAGATTTAGATCTGTTATGTCAGATACTCAGAAGAAATTATTTTTCTCAATAAGGATGATGCGCTATAGTACTCTGTTTATTTTAATTTTAAATTAAGCACAACTCAATGTTTTGCAGATTCAGTGCAATCACCAGCATCACTTGGGAATCAGCAGCTAGGAAGCAATCCTGTGATGCGTAAGTTGATAAGAATTCATGCTGCATTTCTAGAATCTCCCAGAAATTTTTTTTTTCCACAGGATCCTTTAAACGTTAGAAATTTCTTTTATTATCTTTTACTCATCATCCTTCAATTGAATATTTGTTTTAAGATTATTTCTTCTTTTTATGGTCCACAGGGGATATTGCTGGACATACAGGACTATCTTATGATAACCTACCTCCATCTTTGAGGCCGCCTCCTGAAGGTGGCTATCCACCTCCTCCCTTTATTGACTGGGGGTAATGGCGGTATGAAGAGAAGATCTAATAATTAGTTTATAGAAAAAGGATTGCTCTAGTAAGCAGAATATGAAGTATGCAAGAGAAGTAGAAAGCTCTTGAATTGAACTTGTATTAACTCATTTTGCTTGTCTTCTCAAAAAAAAAAAAAAAAAAAAAAAAAAAAAAAACCTCTTTTTTGCTTCGTTAGCAAATGCATGGTCGCATCTAGGATATTTTTAGGTCCATAGAAATATTCTGCGTACTGTATAATATCAAGATATTAATATTAAGTGGTGTACCATGTCCATCTTAGATGGCATGACTAATAATTTTTTTTTCCCCAAGAATTTAGAACTCTCTTAATATGTATGCATAATTTTAAAGATCTTCAAGCTATATTAAACTTGTAGAATTTCCACGAATACATAGCTTCTTGGTAGTTTTTTCTAAAGTATTTTCTATTTATTATGAATTGGGTCTCTAGAACTCCATCGACTAGGTGCATTATAATCGGGCCATAATCAAATTTACCACCATCAATGGCAAAACCACTTAATATGACTATGTATGGAGCTATTACCGATACTAATTATCAATTTACTTGTAATATTAGGCTCTGGGCCCATACAAAGTTCCATTGACAAGGACTACAAACTTCAGTTGCTCTTGTATTCAGTGGTTCTTTGCTCACGCCAAGGTTAATGGAAAGATAATTAAATGGCCATTCCTTGTGCACGAAAAATCTTCCAGGCTTATTATTTTTTATGTTTGTTATTTGTATCATTGTATGTGGATTATTAGTCTGAATTGTTTAACCAAGAAATTAAGCATAGATATTGGCCAGATATTAATGTGATGTTTGGTGTACTGAATAACCAACTTTCATATCTGTCTTAAAATTTGAATGAAAAATAGGATGTTTTATTTAATTTCTAATTTCGTGGCCATTAGATTCTATCTCTAAATTTTCTATTTCCTTTACTTTTTTGCTAAGCTCTTTTTTTTTTCAATTTCACTTCTTGCTTTTCGTTTATGCTCTTTCTATCTTTACTCTCTAGATTCCTATATACTCAGAATGACTATCGTCTACATCTTTCTCTTTGGACTTTCTCGCTCTAGGATTTATTTCTACATTTCTCTTCATCTATGCCTTGTATCTTTAAGTTGCCTGTAGACATCCTCAAGATTTTGTTTCAATATTTTTCTATAATTGGATCTTGGGGGTAGGCCTTTCCCTTCTAAATTTCTGCATTGAGTTCTATTTGTGAAATAGTAAACTCTGGTAATTCTAGAGATATTGTTGTATAAAAAGAAAAGCTGGCCTACTAATATGTGAATGAGCCTGTTGTAATGGTCATATTTACCATACTATTTAGCGTTTTGGATGGATCATGGATGTACGGTACGAATAGGTGCAATGCACAGTTTTCTGATGGTGCAAAGGATGAATGGCTAAGATGTAGGAGAATACTAACTAGGGCGACCACCCTCCACCTTTTAAAAGAATATTACATTAAGTGAATCCTAGAAATCTCGCCTCCACGGCAGCTACACCCTCGCTATGACAAGAGTTAGTGGACTAATTGCAATTAGCTAACAGTTGATCAACTTTCATTTTGAATTTAATCACTATTTATAGAGCATTCTATTTGGAAAATGTTATTCAGCCCGATTGTGTTTCACGCGTGCCTCACGAACGGTATTTTTCTATTTAGAAAATCTACTCAGCCCAATTACGTTTTTAGCACAAAAACGTAATTGGACTATTTTTTAAACCAAGTGTTTGGCCTGAATATTATTGTCATTCTATTTATTGTTTTATGACACTCCCTTTTTTTTTTTATGAAGGCATTCTCCCTATTAGGGAGTGCAACTCATAAGTTTGGGTGAATATAATGGATGAATATGTTAGATTCAATGGAAGGATAAATATAGCAATTTTCTTTGATTTTTTTTTTTTTTGAATTTTTTTTAGAAAATACCTGCCCTCACTAAAAATAAAGCTGTAGGTGAGCTATTTTTTTTTTAATTTATACTTTATATTTGTACGTTATTTGTGTTCTGATAAAATTCTGTGATTGGCACGAATGAGAATGTTTACCTCAAGTGCTAACCGTAGATGACCACGAAAGAGATTTTTACCTCACCTGCCGTAGATGGCACAAAAAGACTGAATTACTCTCCAAATAAATAAGCATAAAACATAAAAACGATAAAAAGTTTTCACTTGGTTCTTTTTTTGGTTAGTAAGCATTGACTAAGACCCACTAACAGCCGTCTCGCCCACCTTATCCTTTTTTTCAGCCCGCAAAAGCATGCGTTTAGTAGTTCCTTACGGATTTTTCATATGTATTAGCAGCTTATTCTGAATGACTTTACCGTACGTAGCTGAACGTCGAACTCATAAGTTGAGAAGATAAGAAACCGGACCACTACTCAAACATCCAACTGAAACAACTGATCGAGCACGTTGGTGCGTCTTAAAAATCGTGAAGTACTTGTAATTTCTCAAGTATAGCAAAAGTTTCCTATGTATGTAACCCAAGAGGAATACGATTGAAAGTGATAGAAGAGCATGCTATGGAGACTCCACATTCTAAAAGATTTGCCTCAAAGGAAATGGTCGGTTGCCACCATTAGAATAATTATGTAGCTCGTATAAGAAGAAAGAAGAAGAGCCACTACATAGCACTATCTCATTCTCTATAAATCTAACTCGTCAACCATGTATATCTTCCAATCCTCTCGTTTTCTATCTTTCCATGTTATCTGGGCAACTCAAATATTCTTCTGCAACTCAGTGATTCCTAGCTCGCGTGCAGCCTCTTCGATCCCAACCTAGTTGCTAAGACAGTGACTACCAAATTCATTTATCCCCCGTGCTTAAACTTAGCAAGTTGGACGAAATCGCCACAGTGCCTCTGAAAGTGAGAGTTCTAGGCTTTTCCTGCCTATATATATATATAGCTAATACTAACAGCTACTTCGGAGCGCAAACTAGCTAGCACAATGGAAGTGGCCAAATTGTTGTTAATACTGGTTATCTTCTCTTCTAGATTTTCATGCATTTCGGTCGAAGCACGGTCTCATCACCACCACAAGCATAAGACGCACATTGCATTAATGCCACCAACTGCTAAAGTCCCTGCGGCGAACTCTACAAGTACAAATTACACCACCACCACTCCATCCCCCCCTCCGAAGCCTGTTAACACCTCCGGTGACCTTCCACCATCTCCTCCTCCTCCTCCTGCACCAACCGAAATGATTGTTGGCAATGTCTATGATGTGAGATCATTTGGAGCAAAAGGGGATGGATTATCTGATGATACTGAAGCCTTTAAAAGTGCATGGGACTCCGCATGCAACTCAGGACCAGGAGTCATCCTTGTGCCGCAGGGATACTATTTCATGATTCACTCTACAATTTTCGCTGGTCCTTGCCAAAGTGGACTTGTTTTCCAAGTAAAATTATCAAAACTTTTACCAATTTTTTTTCTCAAAGAATGAAGATAGTAATTGATTTTTTGTTATTCTTTTCACAGGTTAATGGGATCATTATACCGCCAGATGGACCGAACGCATGGCCGTCAAACAACAGCAGGCGGCAGTGGCTTGTGTTCTACCGGACAGACGACATGGCACTACAAGGGAGCGGAGTGATTGATGGAAGGGGAGAAAAGTGGTGGAATCTCCCTTGCAAACCTCATAGAGTAAGAACTATAATTGATTAATATGTAAAACAGTTGAGCAAAATCTTCTGTGTCTCTGTCACACAGTTTGGTGACCAACCAATATTTATCTTCATTGAAATAGGGTCCTAATGGAACTACATTGCCGGGAAACTGTGACAGCCCTGTGGTAAGCAGTTTACTTGAATTTTTCTTTTTCTATTTCCATACTTATTTAATATGCAGTTTAAAATTTAAAGAAGACTTGCATTGTTTTAATTCCCATTATTGTAGGCTGTAAGGTTCTTCATGAGCTCCAATCTGACAATCCGGGGGCTCAGAATCAAGAACAGTCCACAGTTCCATGTTAAGTTCGACAACTGCAGAAACATCACCGTTGATTCCATCAACATAAACTCGCCGAAGCTAAGCCCGAACACAGACGGAATTCATGTACAAAACACTGTTAATATTGGAATATATAACTCTGTTATCTCCAATGGTAAGTATTTTTAGACATTGTTCTAAAAAAATGACTTCTTTTAACATCAAAATTTGCAGATATTCTAATAATCCGAGTTACGATCAGGTGATGATTGCGTATCTATCGGGTCAGGAAGTATCAATGTGTTCATAAAAAACATAACATGTGGACCAAGCCACGGAATTAGGCAAGTCTTTATGGCTCAGTTACCTTATTTTCTAATACTAAGATGGAAAATATCCAACATATTTGCTGAGATATTATCACATGCAAAGCTATGGATTTGAACTACCAATCTCTTTGTTGGGGATAATTTACCACCCAATTGAGGGTTGATTAGACTATTAGCTCAAAAGCTTCGTACTTTTTTTTTTTTTGAGAAGAAAACAAAAAAAACTTTTTTTTTTTACTTTTTAGTATGAAGCTTCATACTAAATTATGTCTTTTGTATTGACTAATGACAAGAACTCCCTTCTAATTTTCATTTTTTTCCTCTTTTATAGTATTGGTAGCCTAGGCAATCAGAACAGCCGTGCTTGTGTGAGTAACATAAACGTCGAGGATGCAGTCATCAAAAACTCTGACAACGGCGTGAGGATCAAAACTTGGCAAGGCGGTTCGGGCTCAGTATCTTCAGTCAGTTTTAGCAATATTCGTATGGATATTGTTCGGAACCCAATTATGATTGATCAGTACTACTGCATAGGTAAAGGCTGTGTCAATCAGACTTCCGCTGTATACATAACAGATATCACATATGCGAATATCAAGGGAACTTATGATGTTCGTAGCCCAGCTATGCATTTTGGCTGCAGTGATTCGGTCCCTTGCACGAATATTACATTAATAGACGTCGAGTTATATCCTGCACAAGGGGAGATGATCGCAAATCCATTTTGTTGCAACGCCTACGGTGTTTCTCAGGCACTTACGATTCCTCCTGTATCGTGTTTATTGGAGGGATTGCCGCGGTCAATCATGAATCTCGATTCGAATGAGTGTATCTGAGTAGATAACTTCGTATTAATTAGCTAGCTTGTTTAATTTCCATATCTATGAAAAATCTGCTTAGGTTTACAAAGTCTAGGAACACATGCATAGAAGAAAGTTAAGGTAGATGCCGAAGACTCCGAGTAGAAGTGGTCTGTATACGCAGCCACAACTTATATACTTGTCAAAGTGAAAAATGGTACATGGAGATTTGTCTGTAACATCAACTGACTAAGTAGTAGAACACTTCGCATCAGCATTTGTTTTTTATGCTTAAGATGATGCCTCAATGTAATGTCTACATAGATTTCGTTTCTTTTTTCCTTGCCGTGTAACTTTGCGATTTTATGCGAAAATTCCAAAAATTTACAAACTATAATCCAAATATCGGCTAAGTTCGCTTCTGAATATATGAAGTTAGCAGCATTCAATTCAGGAATGACTTTTTTTAAGCGGTTCAAGAATGACACTTTGAAAATTTTCGATTTCTGTCTTTTTTGTAAATTTGATGTATTAGCAAACTTGTAGGGAATGGACTGCAATGCTTTTGCAGTATATGTGAACAGTGTAGCTGGATTTTGTTTCTCTTTTATTTCAATTTATAACATTATCATAATGATCACTAACAAAGAAATACATCTATACAAGTACATTCAGCTGCTTTATTGTGAAAGTGTTTATTATAACTGCTTGATTGACAAAAAGTAAACGTTGATTGTCGGTTAGATTAGTCGTTGTAGAAATAATATATTGAGAAAAGCTGCTACTTGATGTTAATCTTTGGCTCATTATGATTTGTGGATCCAAAAATAATATATTGAGAAAAGCTGCTACTTGATGTTAATCTTTGGCTCATTATGATTTGTGGATCCAAATTCACCAACCATGCTCTTCAAATTCATCCATGTATCATTCATTCCCTTTCTCAATAAAGCAATGGATAGGATGATGAAGATCATAAAGAGCAAATGGTTGGTGAATTCAGCTATATGACAAAAAACAAAGCAAGTACATTTCCATCCATACTTTTTATAATTTTAATTAATTGCTATAATAACTTAATAGTGTGCTTTTAGCCTTAATATACTATTACTAAACTATATGCACCAGTAAATCAAACAATAAGGCAACTAAATGTGGATTAAAAATCCATATCACATTATTTCCTAATCTACACAAATTCTATATAGTGGGTTCGTGCTTGCATGCTTGTTTATCTTGGATTTATATCTTCAGACTGAGAATTCTATAAAAACAACCTCATGCGGACCATAACTACATACATCTTAATCTCTCCAAATTCCGTCACGATGTAATTTTAAACTGGACAGTTATTATTATTGTTATATCCATAAATTCAACCATATAAGTACTAAGGATCGGGTACCGTATTAATCCTTTTTTAGTGCTTCCAAGAATCTAGGGCACATCATTAATGATTATGATGTCCTAATCAACACATCAAAAAATGGTTAATCTGATAACAGGATCATGCTGTGGCATCAAAAGAATTGAAGCAAGCACGAAGACAAGAAGTGAGTGGTTACATTTGTACCATGATAAACTGCTTAGCATGTGAGCAGAAAAGATTGAGGGACAAAATATTTAATTATAATTCTGAAAAAGATTGCAGGAAAAAGGGATTAGAAGTGGGGTTGAATGAAGAACCGAAAGTGAGGTGATGGGAGATTTAAAGGTGGGTGTTGCTCCATTTATTTCAATTCACGCGCGAAATGCAACGGCCGGTAAAAAAAGATAATTAGAATGGGCCTATGAAGTCTACGTGGGCTGGCACTCGTACTAGATTCCAAAAGAAACCATCAAGCCGCCCTTTTGTCCCCCCCCTCATCTCTCTCTCTCTCTCTCTCTCTCTCTCTCTCTCTCTATCGTAATTTTAATCCATTTATGCTACATTTTTTAGTCTTTCGAGTTCAGTTTCAATCTTACATTTCGATAAAAAATAGAATGGTATGATAAATCTTTTTCAACTCATGTTTGCTAGATTTTAAACTCTAAATCTACCATCTATGAGAAAAAGACCGTAATCTTAACCCAACATCTAATTTTTCTAACCAATTAAATTAATATTGTTTAATGCTGCTGCGCCTCGCTACCACCATATTTAATATACATTCATGATAGTGTAATAAGGAGAGGGATTCAAAGAATACTATACCAGTAAGATCTCACAAATTTTTTTTCTTTTTAAAACTAAGTGAGGTACCTAATAATGTTACCCACTTCTAAATGTTAAATGTTACCAACTTCTAAATGTTTAAACAAAATATAATAGGATAATTGCAGCAATCCCTTTATTTCGTTAGCCGTGCATTTCAGCCTCCTGAAACGTGAAATTGAGCCACATGAAGGCACATTGGTGCGGAAACGCGTTTTAGAGGGCTGATTCGCCGAAATAGGGGCTGATCTGCAATTATCCCGAAAATTATAGATTCATCTAAAAGTAAAGAAATGTATACTAAAATCTATCTCCATTTAACCATACACACACACACAAAACAAATTATCTCCACGTTTATTTTTAGAATGTGCTCTAGCTCAAGTTATAATAGGTAGGGTGGTTTGCTAGGAGCAATGCGTAGAATCTAACTCCTGATTCCACCTCTGAAGTAAGGCGAAGCGATCACCATGTTTATAGTCATGGTGAAGATGGTTCCATCTTATTTAGAGATAAGATTAAGAATTATATTTAGGCATAATTCCGATTTACAAGACACCTACGCGCAAGTATTTTTATGAGATAACACAAACATAAGCTTGGAAATAGTGTATTACAACAATTTACGGTTACAATTACGTAGTGTAATGCGTAGGGTCTAATTAGTCGGGCCGAAATGTAGAATCTAATTTCTTCGATTTAAACTTATAATTTAAGTGGACAGTATTATTAAATATAATTTGTGATGGATGACTTTCTAATATTCATCTAGACGGAAAATAAAGACAGTAACAGCAGCATGGGCACTTGAAACGTGTACTTTGAGAACCCCGCAACATCGTTTTAATCCATACGTACAGTTCTTTAAAAAAATAGTAAATATCCACCATGCTATGCCATTGACGGTGGCAACAGAGCCACATCACTCTTTGCTTAGATTTATGCCTCGGCGCCACGCTGGATCATAGTTAAACTGGCAATTCTATTTTATTTCATAAATTTTTTTTTAAAGTTTAAAAATTAAAATTGTTATATTAAAGAATATTTTACAACATCCGAATTATGATTTTCATTCACTTCTTAAAAGTTTTTATTATACTTGGATTTTTTTAGTGATACACCCATACACTAAATAACAGTGATTCTGTACGACCTAAAGTTGTTTACTCAGACTTCTGAGCTGATAAGTAACCCTTGAAGTTCAACAAGAAGTTGGAATCAGTTGAAATAAAATGCTAGACGACCGAAAGCAAACCCCCAAAACATATCTTAAGATTTCATAGTAAGTGTTGAGAAATGAAATCCTCTGCATCATTTTTTTGAGATGTGTTTTTCGGTTAATTTGGATTATACAGTAGCACTTTGCAAAAAAAAAAAAAAAAAAAAAAAAAAAAGGAAAGCCTCAAGTGGCTTTTCTTTAGATCTCTGAAGCTACTACTTTGCCCGCAACTATCCTTACCTACCTCCATTACGAGTATACTCCTACTCTAGGAATATTACGTCGCACGTGCGTGTATCTGCCAACATAATATTCATAAATATACAACTTGTGGCATAGATAATCCAACCTTACTTGAGAGGATTTCTGAGCTCCGTCCATCTAGTGCAACATTCCGTCACCCCCACCTAGAGTAGCTTTAAAGGCCAAAAGATATGCTGAGAAAAGTTGCAGCAAGCAATAGTGCTTTGAGTCCCTGCTTTAGTATGGTTGGAGACACATGTAAGAGAGAAGATAACATGCCTGATTTAGGATGGAATATATAAATAATAAGTAAATAAATAAAACTTTTATCAGCTGATTCTGGGAAATGATTCTGCAAGATTGCAGCAGCTGGGGAGTCGATTGTCTTGCCTCGTGCCCTCCTCTTCACAATCTTCTTAGCTGGACCACTAGTACTGTAATACTCTAAAAAACATAGAAACAAAATGAAAATTCCAAAGAGTTGAATGCACATGATACATCTTTCCAGATATTAATACCAAATTGTCATGCTCAGGTCCTAAATTTGCTTCCAAAATTAGTAATATTTCCATTTCCTATGATGCTCACGTTGAACCTGCCATTGCAAAACTGAGCCTGTCTATACTCATTTTCGGCTTGGTCGATGGCAAACACTCCTTGCGCATAGCATTTTTTTCAGCCATTTTACTATCTGAGTCCCGCATCCTATTTGGCAAAGCTTTGATGCCATATATAATTTAGTTGTAGATGGTAGAATGCAACAATTTTTACAAATTTCAGGAACTTTTTGTAGTTTTCTTTATTTTTCAACCTACAAGCCTCTGTAGGGTATGAGCTTAATGTTGTCATTGAATCAAATCCGTGTAGTAGTTATACTCTGACAACCAAAATCTCTCTATATTTCCGTCGCTGTCTAAGGCTACTTTGTATAGTTTTTCTACTACTATATCATAACTTTGTCTAACATACTTTGCTTTTCAGGATTTTGCTATGCACTCCCAAGAAATCACACAAGAAACCACACATGTTGACGTGGTACAATCGAAACCACACATCACGATGGGTATATCTATAATTTTAAGATTTTTTTGCGAATCACGAGAGAATTATACGGATCACGAGGTGTATGTATGGTAAAGATTGATTGTGTGTGATTTGTTCGGTAGTTTGCTGGGGGTGAGTAGCTTTTTCCTTTCTATTACTTGCACTTATATATATAGAGGCCTGCTTAAAGACTCCAATCTGCAAAAAATAAACAAAGGTAGAGTGGTCTGGGATTCCCACCGACAATGCCACTAACGATATTTTACAAACTCCATGCACAGCAAAAGAATCAAGCTCTGAAACAGCAATTAAGAGGTTCTAGAAGTTGCACCTTGTAGTTGTGAATATTTTTGGGACTATCAGAAACTTTCGGCAGCAAGTTTTAAAATCTTCCTCCAATATGATTGACTCATACTTTTTGTTGTATTCATTACAGCACTAGAACAACTACCTAATTTGATTTCTTTGTGTATAGTTTTAGTAAGAACGGCAGATATTATGAATATAGGTATTGATTCGTTGTGTTCCTCCAATTTGAAGACTATGCTTGCTTGCTATTGCATGAAACATGACCTCAATATTATGACTACAGCTAGTCCATCGTTTTAATCAATTATACCACAACAAAATTTTGTACTTATTATTTACCCAACAAAGTTTCAGCTTATGCAAATATGACCAGAAAAAAACACTTTTTCTTAATGATCTTAGCATGTGAAATGTTCTTTTTGCTGATATCTCTATTGCAAAAATGTAGCGAGTGATTTCTTCTACAATCCTTCCTCAAAAAGAAAAAAAAAAGGTATATAAGTTATGTGAATTTTCCTCCCAAACAGAATCTTAATTCAAGTCAGTATATACGAGGAAAAATGGACAAGAAAATGATTAACAGTTCAGTTTCGGTTGGGAGTGATAGCAGAATGAAAGTTACATTAGCCGATTTTCTTCTTATCAGTGCTGATATTTTATCCATCCTAAAGGCTGGTCCTCTCAATAGCAAATTGACTGCATAAATAGACTTGCTTTACTTCACAGCAGCAACTATGAACCCCTCCATTATTGCATATGTGATAGAGCTAAGGACCATTTCAATGGGATTTTTTTTAGCTCAATTGATTCTTTAACAAAAGTCATAAGCAAGGACCATGTTTCCCCTACAATACCAGGCCCGGTCCTTTTCTTGTTGAATGTCAGCAAAGAATGAATATCTTAAAAACAAAATAAAAATTCCATATTGTCCACTCTATAACAGGAGTTATTACCCAGCACATGTCCAAAAAAAAAAAAAAAAAAAAGAATCTTATGATAATAAAAGTATGCTTATAGTGAACTACCAGAGAGTCTACTGACCTCTCAAAATTAGTAATAAAACAAAATTCTTAATTATGACTAGTAACAAAGTAATAATTGAACACAATGTAGACAAGTATCAGAAGATAGGTGGGAGAGTGCAAAAAGTTGAGAAAGCTTTGAGAGCTTTACCTTGCACTTTTTGAAAATGGTAGGTGGCTTTAGAGATTCTCTCTGCTTCTAAGTTGGGAGGAATATGAGGTGTACAAAGCTGCATAAATACATGCCCGAGCACAAAAAGAAACGCTAAAAATGAGAGGATCCCACCAAATCAAAGTTCAAAAAGATGGCCACGATTCTTTTAGAGTGCAGAAAATATCCACCCACATTCCATGGGTCCTAATCACTGAGATATTATAAGTTTTTCTGAGTATAGACATCAGCTTAGACAAGTTAAATACAGTGTAGACAAAGGTCGGATACTCAGTACTATAATCATAGAACATTCCATTTCCCTATTATGAAGCATAGCATATATTGGAATATCTAGATCATATCTGTCTCTACAAGGGTTGCTTTGTCAGTGGCCTTCTGTGTCGCCATTGCTATATCTTCAATGATTGGTTGTAGGTCGGACCTTGCCGGTAGGCTTTTGTAAACTTTATATAAGGGTATAAGGAATTCGGGTAATTCTCATAGTTGCATGTAATTGCAGAAGGGAGCCTAAACATAATTCAGGAAGTTCGCAGTGTTCATCGATTATGTAAGGCTGCATGTAGGACTTGTCTGTGTGTTGGTTTGCTATTAGCATCTTCAGTAACCCCACATGTAGGAGATAATAATAAAAGCAGGAAAAGACACAAACAAATAGGCTGGGTATAGATAGAGAGTATTAATTAGGTTATAAGTTTCAATCAGAATACACTCAGAAAAAAACACGTTGTGGCACAATCAAAGGAGCTATTTATCATCTAAGAAAACACATATAAAAGGAGCCAGTTACCATTTGACTTTATGTTACAGATAAAATAGAATCGGACACTAAAAAGTCACAATTTTGTTTAGTGAGTTTATCTGAACTCAAGATCTTGTGCGTTTTAGGTTTTAAATCCTACCATGTCAGTTTTGAAGTTAAGCAGCTAGCTATTTATCACCTTATTGTTGAATTCCCTCCCTCAAATTTAACAGTTAGAAATATATGCTATTTTGAGTAATATGACAACAGCAAAAAACACTAAAATAAAACTACGGGCAAATAAAAAAAAAAAAAAAAGGAAAACACAAAATATGTAACCTCTACTTAACCCAGCTTGATGAAAAAAACAATGTAAGCACCCATATCTCGAGTTTATGAGGGTTTCTATTATTAACAACAATGACCAAAGATTTTAGTAAGACACTATAAAAACAGCAACCACACTAATCGTCTGCATATGAGAAAAAATGGCTACAATCACATGAAATAGATTACGAATGTTAATGGCTTTTTAAAGTTTCTCTAATGACAGAACTGTCTACAACGCACATATCACTTGCAGAAAACAATGATAACCACATACATAGGTGTGTCCATATACAACCCCTTCATGGGTAATGAAGCAGGGCAACCAATACATAAATCTAACATATAATATGAAACATTTTGACAATTTTGGATATTTTATCCTCAACAAATTTCAAACCGAAAGCTTTCAATTATGAATTAACTGTTCTCTTTTGGCTTATGGCATGCCTAAGGAACTCAAATTTACAAGTCCAAAGAAGCAAGCACTTCGAAACCCGACGCAACGAACTGCATATGTATTCTTCATTAATCGTCAAAAATAGAGGAACATGCATGAAAAGTGTTTTGATCCCATGCTGCTCAACAAGCCTAAGAGAATGATAGTAGATATAATTGCAAACAAAATGACCAGCATCATCAGAGGGCATCACCTCATATCCCATTCTTGCCAAGGACTTTGTAATACCATTGACAGGAAGAGAAGTCTGCACATGTCCATTCAAGGGAAAAATCCTTTAGACCAACAAATCGTTTCCAACAATTAGGCTATCTCATGTTAAAAAAAAACAGAAACATATATCATGGAAACAATCTGAACTAAGCACTATAAACATAAGTTATGTCTTGGGCACTGTGCTGGGTGAGTAGACCCAACGTCATCGAGTCGGACACAGACGTGGCTTTTGAAAGACAGCACCGTGGACCAACATGAACCTTGGGTTGGACCGAGTTAGACTCTAAGCTTGTGCACGTAACACAATAGCTTCTGGATTGTACCACATGGGCTGGTGGCTGAAGAGTGATATGCTAATATGCGGTTTAAGCGCCTCTAAGAATTGCAACGTTCCATTTTCAGATGGGATAAGCCGATCCTACATTATGCATGAATAATGTGTTTGAAACATTCACTACCAATGTCCTATTTTTCAAGCAAACATGTTTCATACTTACTAAATAGTTTGAATACAATTATACAAGTTACGACTTCCACAAATAATGTATGGAGAAAAAAAGGTGTGAGAGCTGTCATACATACTGGATCTGTTAGCAACATAGAGAAGACATTACTAAGCCCAGGTTATAAAGAGAAAGTGCCCAGACAAGCAATAGCTAATAGAAGGCAGAAAGCACTTTCATGGCTGGATATAATTCGTTGATGAACAATGACAAGGATAAGGAGATTAAGACAACCAACCGCTTAAAAATCAACTTCAAAGTTACTTGCTTCAACATGCTTTGAACTATGAAGAAAGATGTTCCTGTTCGAGCTAAACAAAGCAATGATGCAAGCCAGTAGATTTTGAATTATCTAATTTGGAAATACAGATGTTACATCTTTTAGGAACTTTCAAGTTTTATTATACTTATTAGCAAGCTGGACACTGTACTTAACAAAGCAGAAACAATTTATAATGCAGAAAGCATTCTCACTACACCTATTTTGGAACTCACTCAAAGATATGTCATGGGCAATGATAACAAAAAAATACAAACATAAAATTGTCTTCCAGACATGTAAGACAGTTAGAACCTTGCTTAGTAATACATTGCATTTGAAAATCACCTAGTTTACATTTTATTTAGCCTGCCACAATTAAAGAAAAGTTTACATACTCTCGCTTATCCATTCTAAAGGAAATGACGATTTTCTTTTCTTCTTTAGGTATGGCCCAATTTCACCCGTTTCCTATCATAGTCTAGAACCCAAAGTCAGCTAGATTATTCATATGTGGTGGAAAGATATAATTTGGTTCCTCAGCAAAAGTTTCAATTCTCATGCAGGTTACTAACCTAAACTTTGTGCCATCTGTTGAATTGATGAGGAAAGAGATTTTTAGAGGCAAACAAGAAAGTTTGATATGGTCCTCCTAACTTGCATAACTTCTAGGTAAATCTGAAGCTGTGAACCCACTTGGTTTGCAAGAAAATCATGAATGTTGATGAGGGAGGAAAACATGACAACTAAAGCAATAATTTATCTACCCATAAACTATGTACATAACAACCTCATAACATATGGTATTAGATTTAGAGGCAAATTAGAAGTTTTGATGCCCACATACAATATTGGCAAGCATGTTCTAGGTTCAATAGCAACCGATTTAAATCAACAATATTGGGAAATGGAAGACCTCAACTAAGACATACAAGACTAAGAAGAAAGTAGGAAGACATACATGTCAAGACAGTACATAATCACCCAAAGCCCTATTAAAAAACTCTCCTAGCAATATAAAGTACAACATCCAACTACGACTACGTCATACAGTATATTATGAACTGCACTTGGACAATTTTCTATAAGCCTAATAAACTCATTGAGGTTAGAGCGAAATCCATGGGCATGAGCCATGACAGTTTCACCAAGGGAAGGCTCAAAAGAATAACGAAAGTATTCAGAAGCACACACCGACAAACATAATCAACTTCTGCAGCCCTTATATAAGTAAGTATATCCTCAACTTGAATGTCTTCTATAAACAAGGCGAACAACAAGTCACGAGGGCGAGAGTTTAGAAGGGTACAATTCATTCATAAACATACCAAGGTCTACAATGTTTAAGGTCCTTCACAAATGGAAATGAATTATGTGCTATTTAACTTCGAAAGTAGGGCAGCAAATTGAAGTATGTACTACCCAAAGTAGATTAAAACTTTGGTCTTGTTGAAGAGATTCTTCACTCTATCACACTTTAACTTAGCAACCAGGACCACAATTTACTTTGACCGAATAATTAATTGCAACAGAATAATTCATTACAATAGCACAAGCGTTCAATTAGGTGCTAACTGCTTAAAAGCTGTAGGCACGCTTCTACTTTCCTTTTTCATGCACTACCTCGTAGTTCTCCAGAAATCTTGAAACATTCGCGCATGCAGAAGTCTGCTTAATACAATGGACATCTATCAGAGACCATGACTTTCCTAAACCAGATTCTAGCTGAAAATCTGTGCACATCTAAGAAGTAGTTCACATAAAGTTGCAGTAAATCAAATGAGTTATTAAAGATGTATGTCTAGGGTAATGCATGCTTAATATGAACCAATCAAGATAATCAGACCTCTCTTGTCCTTGAGATGCTTCCATCTGCAGGGATTATAGGGACACTCTGCGATAAAAAGATAAAGAGTACAACGAATTAGTACAAACAGAAATTTGGAATAGAGTTTGATCCTAAATTTTTCCAAACCTGAGGCTTCCATCCTAGCTCATCAGGACAATGGAAAGTAGCTTCATTAACTGTTTGATTTACAAAACCCAACAAATCTATAAGGAACACTGTAAGGAAGATAAACATTCGCCTACATGTCAAAAAAAGAAGCAATTGGAGATAAGGATAATGGAACAGTTTAATGAGATTTGGCATAAACGTGCTTTTACGAGCTGAAAGATTGACTACCAGCAACAAATTCAAAGTATAGGTTCATACTCATAGCAAAACACTACTCAATACATACTGCACAGACAGAAGTGTTGTTAGTATATAGTTTCCTCCTTGTGTAGCAGTTTTTGCTCAGTTAACAAAACAGGAGTTATTGGCAACTCACTCAAATTGTTTGCCCATGATTAGATAACTCATTGTCACGCTTAGCCACAGCAGAATTCAGTACTGTAAAGAGAGATGAGCACTCCTTGTCAAGCAGTTTCTAGAACAGTACAACTTCCAAGGACATGATCTTTTGGCAAGCCTGCCTTTTGCATATATCCTTTAAGATTACTCACAATTGTTTTGGTTGGTATCTGCCACCCCATGATATTTTTTGAACCCAGTCCAATGGAACCTTCAGAACCCATTCTACTTGTGAGTTGTGTGCCAAACTAGTGATGATTTCTGTAATCTAATGGATTAAGTATGATCAATTCGTGGCGACAACCAATGTACGTAATACCTATTACAAAAAATACCATCAGCCACGTACAAAATAATCAAACCAGTGGATTATTGAATGACTAAGATGAAAACATCCTTCAAATTAAAATTCCAATTTAGCTGTTAAAGGTACCCAAAAGCAGAATCTAGATAAAGTGAAGCATGTACAACCATTACAAACTACTCAGCAGCGATCATCAACAAGTTGAAACCAGCTAAACATTTTCTTTTGCACTTATGTTAAATACAGACTAAGCAAACAATCAGTTCACCAGGTTTAAGGGAAGCACATATAACCGGAACAAACTACTCAGCATCAACAACCAACAAGATGAAATCAGCTATAGTTTTTTTTTTTTTTCTTTTTTCTTTTTTTTTTTTTTTTTGTACTTATGTTAAAGTACCAAAAGTTGGCTGATCAGCTAGGCACGAACAACAGCTAGAACAAAGCTCAGTTTCTAACAATCGCATATAAACTCCATCAAACACAGAGATATCATAAACACAGAAAAAAACAACTAATAGCAAAGCACATCAGAAAGTAATTCAATAATAGAGGGATATTCTCTTGATCAAATTAAAAATCATCAGTTAGTTAATTCCACAAAGACCTGACTTTTGAAAAAAATGCCACGCGATACGACCAGAAGCGTAATATGATGATCCAGAAAACAACCTCATAATAACTAGTAAAAAACCATAAATTCTTACATTTTCGTTCATATAGATAATTCCTATAGAAAGAAATTATGAAGCTCTAATCTTTTACTGTTGCCTTAACTAAGACACCCACAAACGCACACGACATGGATGAGAATACACGACAGAACCATCAAACCTCTCTCCTTTACCTGTCTAAGGTCAAATCCCCACAAGAAGGTATCAAAATCTTAACATAATATTTTCTATTACGAGATATAAGAGACTCGAAATCTCTCACAAAATGGGTGAGATGGAGAATTTATAGAGGAAGATGATGGCGGATGGTGAAAGGTTCAGAGAAATTAGAATGTAGTTATTATCATATTATGGACAGCGACAAAATAGATGAATTTTTTTTTTTTTTCTTTTTTTTTCCCGAGTGAAGATCAAATAAAGTTCGAAACAGAGAAGAGAGAAGAGAAGAAGAGTAACATCCTTCTCACAATCTTCTCGTGATAATGTTTGTTGTTGATGATGACGATGCCTCGTGTTCTCTCTTGTGCAATAACAAGACTAAAAAATCTACAATAAAAAATTTATTACTATAGTAATTTTTTGTATTTAAATAAAAAAATAAATTTTATGATTATATTTTTTAAAAAAAATTAAATAAATTTTATAGATTTGACGAGATTTACAGTTTTTATATTGAAATTTTTTTTTAAATATACATTTTTGAACTTCAAAATTTAATTGTTCAACGAATTTTAAAATAATTTTAAGCCCGTTTTAAATTTATTAAATTTTGAAGCATCAAAATATATTTTTAGAAATTATTTTTTTTAAAAAAAATTGAATATAAAAATTGTAGATCTCGACAACAATTCATAATTTTAATGTTAAAAATATTTTTAAAAAAAATATTTCTAAATAAAAATTTTTAGACCGTTATGCGGAGTAATATAGTATAACAGCTACACAAGATATTCTCTCCAACAAAAAAATGCCATTAGGAGACTCGTGATGGCAATAATATAAACGAAATCATACTTTGCGATGCATAGTATATTTTTTTATATATTTATATAATTTTAATCAAGAATTTTGATTTTAATACTGATAAGTAACAATAGTCTGCCCAATAAATAACAAATAAACATCAATGATTGAAATTCTTCGGTTTGAGGAATATAAAAAAAACTTAGGAAAATTGCGTTTCAGCCCTCCTAAGTTTGGGATCGCGCGATTCAGCCCCCCGAAACGCCACTTGGCGGCACGCGCGCGCCGCCACGTCAGCGGGGAAACGCGTTTCGGGGGGCTGAAAAGTCGAAAATGGGAAACGGGGGGGCTGAAACGCAATTCTCCCTATAAACTTCTATCTCAACCATGATGCGGAGGAAGAGGATGACGCGGTGCCGCCGCTGGTTTCACAGTGTCAGAGGACGACGGCGATGGGGGCTCTGGAAAGGGAGAGAAGAAATTATGAAAAATATAAGAAGGCGGATGTTTGCTCTAGAGAGGAAGAGAAAAACGTTGTAGTTCGAACGTTAGGTTTGGCGCCGTCTTTGAAATTTGGTGAGAGAATGCGGATTATTAGAGGAATAAATGAGTATCAATGCTAAAGCTCCCAAAAGTTCTTCCAAAATGTTACCGAAAATAAATTAAGTTAACTTTGAACAAGACTGTCCACTTTTATATACAGTGTAGCTCAAAATTCATGCTTATTTTTTGTAGGAAATTTGTATGAAATTGGAGAATGTTTGTCCAATAACATGGCCATCATCATCATCTCACATAACATACATATTAGGTTGCGATCATTTCTCAGTCAAGCTATCCTTGTCCCATGCACAACGGCAACATGAGGCGTCCAACATAGAAGCCATTTCATGGCTTTTCTCCGCGTTCGTCGATAAAATACTAAGCGAAAAGGGGAAAAAAAATTACAAAAAAGGAAAAAAAAAGCTGAAAACAAACTCAAAAGAAGCCAAAAAAAAGATGAATTCCCGAGCAAAAGTAGATTTGCTTAAAAGTTGTATGAGAGGAAAAGAGTTGAGGGACTTCTGTTTGCTGCAGAAGTGGTTGCAGAACTTCAGGGTTTACTCTCTCTCTCTCTCTCTCTCTCTCTCTCTCTCTCTCTCTCTCTCTCTCCCTTTGCCTATAAAAGGAGTTCATAGGCTTATTTGTTTTGGGTGAACCTGCTTCAGTTCTTCTTCTTCTTTCCTTGAGAAGATCATTAAGTTAATTAAGTAAAAAGAAGCTAATTAACTGAGAATGGGGGGAGGAGGAGAATACACACCGACGCTAGCTATGGTGTTAGTACAGGTGGGCTTCGCCGGACTGAACGTGGTCTCGAAGCTGGCCATGGACGCCGGCATGAGCCCCTACATTATGATCGTCTACCGACAGATCGTCGCCGCCATATTCCTCTGCCCCGTTTCTTTGCTAGTGGAGAGGTATGTACAAGTTTTCTTGCTAGTTTACTAATAATGAAATACGATGAACACTGATTTCTAACCTTGTATGATATCAATTTAGTGCAGCCCACCAGTTTAACCGTTAGTTAGGCAATTTTTTTTCACGGTAGTTTTAAAAATATATAAATACGGTGGTCAGATTAATTTTGGGTGTACAGGAGTATTAAATAAATCATGAGGATATACGTCATGCACTATATGGGAACCCGGGTTGTATGATCATGCAAGCTATGTTTTCGCTTATTTGGTAGAACTACAGAGCAAGAAAGTAGCTGTTTAAAATATAAGAAGATGGCTGATTCTATCTCTCTCTAATAAAAGATATTGGAAACTATTAAAAACGAAGGGATGCAGTCATGCAAGGAAGCGGAACTTCTTTTCGTTATATGGAGTACACTATATCAATTACAGCGAAAAATTTTAAATATATTTTTATAAATTCTATATATTTTGAACTATGGATTTATAAGATTATTACATTATACTATATTTAATTTATTGTTTGACAAAAAAAAGGATCAAAATAGGGGTGCGAACAAAACATTATTTTTCAGTATATGCAACCCACTCTAATAACATCATTATACAATTGTAGAGATGGGAGTTTGTAATACATAAGAATACATAAGTGTTCAAGTATGAAGTTTGAATAAACACAGTTGTAATAAGGGTCTACCATTTATCATTTAATATCCGGTCAAGATGTGAGAAGGAACCAAACTCGATGGTCAACACCAAAAAAAAAAAAGATTTGAAGACGTAAAGAGATAGATGTTCAATTATGCAATAATTATGAGTTTATATTAGCTATATTAAAATTTTTATTTATACATTTTCCAACAATATATCGGTTATTCTGATTAATCTCCTAACAACCAGGAGTGGCAGAGGGAGCGTTACACAACAAAACATAATAAGATTCACATTCTATTTTTTCCTGCCAAAAAGAGAGTGTGACCGTTGTTTCGGACATTTTGTGGTTCTGTGAATTCTTTAATTGAATTTAACTTTTCTTTTGTGCCGTTAATCTAATTTAGCACATTTGTCTCCCTTTTGGTCATTCCAAATGAGAGAGGTACAAAAATACTAAATTTTTGGGTCGGGAAGGGTAAATGCCATTTTTTTTCTTTGGGTCGAGAAGGGTAAATGAGATTTCGGCACCTTCCAAGCACCATGGAAGAGATTTCGGCAGTCGAGCACTAGATTCCTGTGCTGGGAGGGCGAGCGTTTTTAAGCGTTAAAGATGCGCAGCATCGGCGCCGTCCTGCGGAGCTCCATCACGCGCCATGCACGCTTCCCCTCCCTTGTCCGCGTTCGTCGCCTTTCACCACATAAACGTGCAATGTTCTCGTTCCACGCACGATTATTAATACCTAAACCAACTCCACGATTTAATGAGTTTTTCCCTTCTCTCATCTTAGTTATATATACAGCTCTTTTTTTTTTGAGAAAAAAAATTATTAGTTACTAATACATTAACGATTTTCAATTATTTACAGGAAAGCACACATGCATTTAACGGGCAAAGTTATTTTCCAGATATTCCTCTGTTCACTGTTCGGGCAAGTACACTCTACCGCGTATGAGTGCATAATCTTCTGTCCCCGTTGAATGTAATTTCTTGGTTTTACTTGGTGCAGAACAACATTAAACCCACTGTTATATTTCCTAGGGCTTAAATACTCGACACCGACAGTTGCTTGCGCCCTTAATAACGTCCTGCCTGCCATCACATTCATCATGGCCGTTCCTTTCAGGTATTTCTGATCTAGATTGTAGTGAGTTTTTATTCCTCAAAGAAAAGGTTACAGATAACACTATCCATGTCACTGCTCGACAGTCAACATCATTCGGTTATAATTTTATCTAGTCATCATTTGGACCATCTAGTTGTGAATCATTTTTATATGTACAATGTTCCTGACGGGGTGGTGGAATGGTTGTCTTATAAACTATCACCCACTAGTTCGAGTTTCGCTCATTATAGTGCTATGCAATTGTAATTATTCTGAAGACTATAGTAGGTATGTACCTATATTCAGAGGCTTGGTTTGGGGAGTTGCAAATGCATGAAATTTTACTCACTGATCATGTCCGGAATTATAGTTATAATCCGGTATTTATCGCATGGGATAGTTTATCTTGTTATCATAAAAACAAACTTCTATATGTGCTCACTTATCAGGCTAGGTGAACTTGGGATAGTATTAGCACTCATTTTTCTAGATGTAGCTCAAGGGGCAGTGTTGCAGCTCCTAGAGAAAAGAAAATGTCTATCACTTACTCTCTTGGAATGAACTAGAGTATATGTCACATTCACATTAGAAGTATATCGATATGGCATGGATATGCGTATGATGAGATAGAGATTTGGTATCCTAGAGTGGTAGGAAACTTTAGCCTCGATCGAAAGGATGGAGGCACAATCTCTCTTCATATAGCAATGAAGTGAAAGGATAGAACTTTTGTCACTCTGTGAACAATGCAGGCTGGAGACCGTTGGGATCAGGACAGTAGCGGGCCAGGCGAAGGTGATGGGAACGATCCTTTGTGTGGGTGGGTCCATGTTGATGACCTTCTACAAAGGCAGCCTGGTCAAGCTATGGCCTTCGCCACTTCACTGGACATACGCAGAGGGGATGACCGCTGCCGACAACAGCCATCCCGGTGCTCAGAACATGGTCCTGGGTGCCGCCTTGGTCGTCGTCAGCTGCATTGCTTGGGCCCTGTGGTTCATCATCCAGGTAAAACGCCAAAAACTTTTACATGCAATATGCCTAGGGCAATGAATGCTTAAAGCAAAAAATCAAATATTCAGGCGAAGATGAGCAAGAGCTTCTCATTACCATATACGACCTCGGCGCTGATGTGTGGCATGGCAGCAATTCAGTGCGCCATTGTGGCAGCTTGCGTAGACAGGAAACTCTCCGCATGGGCGCTCGGCTGGGACATCAGGACCGCGGCCTCTGCCTACAATGTAACCTCACGATCAGCTCAAACACTCAAACAATTAATTTGAGAATTGACGCTTATTTGCATTTATAATTTATCATCCTATATATGTACAACCACCAGGGAGTAATTGGCTCGGGCCTGGCCGTTTCGCTGATGGCATGGTGTGTGGAAAAACGAGGGCCGCTCTTCGTGTCCATGTTTAATCCGCTGCTGCTCGTCATGGTCGCGGTGCTAGGTTGGGCTATACTCGACGAGAAGCTTTACGTAGGAAGGTATGCATGCACTGCACCCATGCATGACTGTTGACGGCCTACTCGCCGCGCTGCGCGCGCGTGCGCTGTGTATGTGTGACAGAGGAGTCGCCACCTAGATGTTTTAAGGAAATCTAGGAAACCTACTGGTCTTTTAGAGATTTAAGGTTCGTTTACATCGGTTACGAGTTAGGAAGGTGTTAGGCACCTAACGTCGTCCCTAAAAGGGTTGCCTTATCTTTTGATTGTTAATTTGATATGGTTTATTAATTGTTATGCTTAATTTAGAATTTATTTAATTCGGGTGGATAATTTTAACGACTGTAGGAGAATCCTCCTGTGATGTTAGTCGGGCAGAGAAACCTCTCCCGGATTAAGTTTTTATATATATTATTCTTAAATTTTAAATATTTTAAGTATTCGTGTTATTTTGCGGGAGAATCCTCCCGACGGATTAGACGGATAGAGAAACCTATCTCCAATTCATTATTTTATTATTCTTGAATTTTATTAATTATTTATTTTTCATTATAATATATTTCGAGATATTTAATTATTTATATTTATAATTTAAAAATTTACGGGAGAATCCTCCGGAGAATTAACGGGATAGAGGCGCCTCTTCCTGATTTATATATCTTATTACTTGATTCTCTTTATTTAATTATTTATATTTGAATCTTATGTGGGAGAATCCTCCCCATTTAACTTTAATATTTATCAAATCAATTTATTATCATGTTTTAAATATCATACGGGAGAATCCTCCCTATAGGTTAATCGGATAGAGAAGCCTCTTATCCGATTTAATATTTTTGCATGTATATTTAATATGTTTTTTTTATTTAATCATTTACTTATTTGTATTTATAATTTAATTTTACGGGAGAATCCTCCCGGAGTTTTAACAAATAGATAAATAATTTTTAATTATTTGTGTTAAGATATTTTATGGGAGAATCCTCCCAGAAGATTGTTTAGGTTGAGAATTTTCTTCCAGAATTTTATAATTTTTATTTATATTTTAGTATTATACGGAAGAATCCTCCCGATTAAGTTATCCGGGTCAAAAATCATCTTTCCGAATTTTATACTTAATTATTTATATTTTAAGTTTTATGCGGGAGAATCCTCCCGTTAAGTTAACTAGAGCGTGAATCCTCGCCCTGATTTGTTAGTTTATTATTTACTTAATAAATTTTATAATTAGTATTTTAACATTATTCGGGAGAAACCTCTCGATATTTTGATTGGGTTAAGAATCCTCTCCCCACATATACTTTTTAATTTATTTATATTAATTTAATTAGAAATTAATTTATTAGATTTATTTTTTTTAAAAAAAATTAATTAAAAAAAAAACTATTTGGGCCCCCTAATGGGCTGGGCCGGACCAAACTGGTCCGGCCCGCGAGCCAAATTGGCTCGCACCCAGGCGCTACGCGCCTGGGCCGGACCCGAGCTGCGCTCGGGTCCACGCGCGGGATTCAATCCCGCGCGCGACCTGCTCAGCCGGTCATGACCGGCTGAGCCGGTCGTCGTCCCTGCGAGCTCGCACAGCGAGCTCGCAGCGGCGACGGCCGCCGGCGGCGGCGCTTCGCCGCCGGCCGTTCGCGCCCCCAGAGGGTGCACCCAGGGGTTTTGGACCGTTCCGAATCCAACGGAGATGTCAAAAATGGCGTTCGGAGCCTCGTTAGGCGTGTTTTGAGTCTACGAAGTTTCGGCCGCTTATCGGCGTCCGGCTCCGTTTGACATTAAAATAGGTGTTCCTAACGTTTTCCGCCATGCGGAGTTCAATGGCATCATCCAAATTTTGTTTTAACGTCTCGTTTAGGAGTTATACTCGTGGTGCACTTTTGTATATTTTTTTTTTTTTTATTTTCCCGCCGCCGTGGCTCGCCGGCGGCGAAACCACACCGGTGTTTCGGAGTCTCTAGCTGATAAGGATGTCAATGCAATTGGTTTCATAGGGTTACCTGGGTCTTGAGGATGGGTTGTGCAAGGTTCGGCCGAGAAATTTGATTTCGCTCCGACGGTGTTCTCCGGCGTGCGGCGGCGTCGTCGAGTTCGGAGATGCCGTCGGTGGAGCGAAGAAGTGGGAGGGCGGAGTTAGAGGTGACTGATGATGGCGATTTGTCTCTCCCTCTCGGTTCCTCTCTCTTTCTCAAACTCTCTCTCAACCACTCTCTCCTCTCTCTCCAGCTCCCTCTACGGCTCGCCGGCGCCGTTACCCGTCGTTCGCCGGCGTCCAGCGCTCCCCCTGCAGCTCTCCCCCTACTGCTAGTGTGTGTGTTTGTGTTAATAGGAGGTGAGGTTGGTGGGAGATGTGATGGAGAGGATGGGAGGTTAAGGTTTGTGTTGAAAAAAAAATGGTGGAGGTAAGGTGGATGAAGAAAAATAAGAGGGGGGGAATGGTGGCCGGTGACTAAGGGATCCCTCCCTCTATTTGTTTGTTTTTTTTTTCTTTTTTTTTTTTAATTATTAATTTTATATATTATATATATATGTGTATATATGTGTCGTAGTGTATATGTGCACACGCGCGTAAATTTGCGTGTGCTGTCTGTCCGGACAAAATGGGGTGTCAACAATGACTGCATGCTTATTCAATCACTTAGACTTGTTTTCATATCAGACATTCATATGTAAGTTTTATTTTATTATGTACTATGCAGTATCATGGGTTCTGTTCTGATAGTAATTGGGCTTTATACGGTGCTGTGGGGAAAAGGAAGAGAGCTCAAGAGAGCAAGTGACTTAACCGCGGTGAAGGCCATGGACGAGGAGGATGGTTTTAGTACTGGAGGTATTGTCATGCATATTTGTACACCAAATATCCCAAATGACGAGCTTAAAAATGACCAGCCATACATACATTAGATCGTGGACGAGCTAATTAAGTATGTTAATTTGCAGAGAAATCATCACTTGCATTGTGTCACCATTATTGATTAATGATGGCTAATTCCTCGCTTGGCATGTTACTTAGTGCCATGTTAGATACCTGAATTGTTGGAGTTTTATCTAGTTATATCATAATTCAATCTACTTTTAACTTATGTCTAAATTAGTTAGAGAAATCTATTTTTGAAAATAAGGTAGATTTTCAAATAACTACCAACCCTGTATTTGACCATACATGGACCAGTATCAGTCCTAGCTATAGGGTTAACCTGACCTGGAATTGCCTTAACAGCTTCTTAAAAAAAATAATAATTCTATAATTTGTCGAAAAAGTTATGCTTTGCAAAATTATGTCTAATTCTCTTTTTTTTTTGAAAACTTTTTTTTTTTTTTGGTCAATGACCGTCAAGTTCAATTTATATTATATATCTCGATTGAGAACGGAACGTTACAATAATCCCTTCTAACTCACGCTTGCTAAGATTGCAAAGCTTATTAAATCACTCTAAACTATATATATATATATAAGATTGTTTTGAATACCAAAAAGATAGAATTTGGTATGCCAACTTTATATTACAATTTTTCTTTCTTTATAAATATTTTGAAGCTCCGAAATATTTAACTATTAATTAAAGACTTTGGTTTTATAAAATAATTATTTTGAGATATTTTTATAAAAAAATTCAATACAAAAGTTGTTGACATATCAAAATTTATCTTTTTTTTTATAAAAACACTATATATATATATATATATATATAATATATATATATATATAAATATATATATTATTAGAAAGAAATTTATTTAGAAAGTCATTACAGGGCGGATTTGACATTATTCCAAACACAATTAACAAAACTGCAAACGAACAAGTTCTAACAGTATACATGCATGCGTAGGTTAGAATAACTTAGTATTGGCGAATTTATACTATTCCAACTTCTTCAACATTTCCTGCTTCTCCATCTCATCATCACTGATTGGCAATTCCATCTTCTTCTGCCTCTGATCGAACATCATCTTCTCCACCACCTTCCTCGTCTCCCGGTCCAGGTCCGACAGCTTGCTCGTCTCCGGCCCACACCTTTTGGGGTGTCGATCGACCTTCCGCTCGCCTTTGATCAGAACACACAGTTTATTTAGTTAGCGCGAACCATAAGCCTAACTGTTGATTTACAAAAATAAAAATAAAAAAAAATTGATCTTTGCTCGGTTTAGTTGTGATATCTTGACAAATGAAAAAATTCTGAGAAACTAGTGATACAACTATAATACGATTCAAAAATATCTATAATATTTAGCACATGACTCTATTTCAAAATAATAATAAGTTAAAAATAAATAGATATTATTCTTTAACATAAATTAAAATAAATATAAGTTAAAAAATACAAAGAATTTTATAAAAATAGAGCTTATCATTTTGTAAATTAACTTGTATATAGAATTGTTGTTAGATACTGGTCAGAGCATCATGTTTATAATGTTTCATAATTGGTCAATATAAAATCAAGTAACTATCACTTACTAACTTATAAAGCGAATATCTGTTTATATAAACGACTAGTGAAGATATAGCTTTACGAAGAGATGTGTCTGTTGGAATTAAGATGATATGTCTCTTCGTAATGTTATATGACTTTATAAAAGTGATTTCCAAATGTCATTTGGTATTCAATGGAATATTAACCGCTTAACAATATTAAAAATATTTTTTTTCTCCATATCTGAATTGAAATTTAAAGATAAAAATGTATCAAGGTGTTGAAGTTTATAATAGAATGTCACAACCAACTAGCGTTGGCGCAATTTAGTTAGCGCGGCTGGGTATGAAAGAAAATATTTATTTCTCGCAAAAAATAGGTTAAAATTTTGAATTCCAATAATATCTAGTTTGAAAAAACTTTTATCTTAATTCGCTCCGTTACCAATCGATATGTATGATAAAATTCGAACTCGACGGATAAGACTAAAAGATAATAATAATAATAGAATGTCACAAATTGAAAAGTATCATAGGCTAGTTTAAATTAACTCCAAACTTCTATAAAGCATCAAATTGTAATTTTTTTACGTAACGGGTCCAAAAAGTTTGGCCGGCCCATGCTAAAATTACCAAGTTATTAAATTTTTTTAAAAAAGAAAAAGGGTGGGTCAATTTCTTCTCTTTTTTTAATGAAAAAAGGGTGGGTCAATTGATTTATTAAGTTCTAGTTGTCCGTTGTTGTCCGTCTCGCGGGGGGTCAATTAATTACATCGCCATGGATCTCGCGTACCCCGCCTCCTCCGCTCTTTAACGCCGGCGTCTTCTGATCAGCATCTACCCCATTCCTCGCCGTTCGATCTCCCCGATCGGTGGTGGAATGATCAGCCGGTGATGCCCAACTCGTCGGAGGTGATCTCCTCCTACTCTTCGTCGTCGCTGGTCTGCGCTCACGGCCTCTGCATGAAGAGCTCAGTCGTTGAGGCCAAGCTCGACGAGGGCAACATCCTCGAGGCTGAGTCCGCTCTCCGCGAGGGTCTATCCCTCAATTTCGAGGTCCGCATTTCTTCTTTCTGCATTTTCTATTTACTAGTTCTTGTTGCAATTGTTTTGTTGTGCATTTGATGTGATTTGATTGGAAGGACCCATCAATTGCGTGCTTTGTCCAAACGTTTGATGGTTGGAATTAAATTAGCAAAATCCAAAGTGTCAATGTGGCCGGTGCTTCATGCGCCATGTTTAGATATTGCTCTGATGAGGTCATTTGGAAGTTGATAGTTGGTAGATTTATAGCATTCTGAAAAGAAAACAAGTACCGCACTTGAGTTTGAGGGTCAAAATCATTCTTTTAAATTATTCTCGAACTTTTATTTTATTAAAATTATAATTCTTGGTAAAGAAGCTGTTTCTTTTGCTGCAACATTTGGAGGGGGGATACCAGCATTTGGTATCTCCACTCATTAAAATTGGTGCAATACGGGTTTGCTTTCAGGAATGGCAATTACGCCATTTTATGCTGTCCCGTTAAGCCATTGTCCTCTAAGGAAGCATACATTTTTCCAACTTTCAAGCAGTTCATTGTAGGCAAGTATCATGGAACCGAGAGACGGTGCTAGTTTAGATCTACATTTGTTTTTCAGTTAAAAGATTTTAACACTCCCATTCTGAAAGAGACTGTAAAGCTGCTATTTGGTTCCTACCTTGTTGGACATGGAAAACTATTGTTGGACATTCATTCAAGTATCTATGAACTTTGTCTTCAGGTGACTTGATATTGTATCCATGTAGCAGCATGTCTTCCAGGATCATCACTTGATTTCCTTACTTTAAGTAAATTTGTCTGCTGCTTTACTCTTTCATTTCCAAAAATGCTGTTGTTGCGAAACCTTTTAAGCTTTCTAATGACTTCTATAATTGCTTTCATCTGCAAGTAACTTGGCTTTTTATGATAGGAGTACTCCTTAGTGTTTGCTATATTGTCTATATATATGCAGAGTTACACTTGTCACCGATTAATAATTCTGCGAAAGAATTTATGCTCTTTTTCTGTAGATGAAGTTTGCAAGTTGACATAGACATTGGCAAAGCACGATAGTGCTTGTACTTCACATGTCAATCAATACTTGCTTATAATTGTTGAATCTTATGCTAAATCTGCCTTGCCATCTTTGAATAAATAACAGGAAGCACGGGCCCTTCTTGGGAGGTTGGAATACCAGAGAGGTAACGTAGAAGCTGCACTTCGAGTGTTTGAGGGGATTGACCTCCGTGCTGCTGTGCAGCGTCTGCAACCATTCTTTATTGAAAAGCCTCCTTCAAGAAGGAGCCGTTCTCGAAGTGAACCACTTCATTCGGTGTCCCAACATGCTGCAAGCCTTGTTCTTGAAGCTATTTACTTGAAGTCATTGTGTCTTCGAAAACTCGGCAGAGCTACAGGTAAGCATTGAGACACTTCGTTTTAGCAGATGATTTAGTGTAAGTAGACTGAGCTTATGACTTTATTCTGTTTACTTGAGTTGAATGCTTTAGTTTAACTATAAGAATCTCTGCTTGCTGCAGAGTCTGCTGAAGAATGTAAAAGTATACTTGATGCCGTGGAACAGATATTCAATCATGGTATAAGAGAAACATTGGTTGATGCTAGGCTGCAGGAAACAGTCTCCAGGGCAGTTGAGCTTCTCCCAGAACTGTGGAAACAAGCTGGAAACTACCAAAAGGCTCTTACTTCTTATAGACGTGCTCTTCTTAGTCAATGGAATCTTAACAGCGGATGCTGTGTGAGGATACAGAAAAGATTTGCTGAACTTTTGCTGTACGGCGGCGTTGAAGCTGGTCCACCTAATTTGGCTGCTCAGATTAATGGCTCGTTTGTTCCAAAGAACAACTTGGAAGAGGCTATTTTACTCCTAATGTTATTGTTGAGACAATGGCAACTTGGCCAGACTCATTGGGATTCTACTGTGATGGAGCATTTAACTTTTGCACTTTCCCTTTGTGATCAGACTTCTGTTCTTGCAAGGCACTTTGAAGAAGTTCAACCTGGAATATATCCGCGTTGTGATAGGTGGAATACCTTGGCCCTATGCTATAGTGGGGCCGGTCAAAAGGAAGTTGCCTTGAATGCATTGAGAAAGTCATTAAACAAGCATGAAAATCCTAATGATTCTCTTGCCTTATCCTTGGCTGCCAAGATATGTAGCGAAGACTGCCTCCTTGCTTCAGAAGGCACAGGATACGCCCATAGATTGATAGCCAATTCTCAACAGGCTGATGAACACATAAAAGGAGTTGGTCTTCATTTGTTAGGTATTTCTTTAGGAAAGCAGGCCAGAATTGCTTCCTCCGATCAGGAAAGGACCCGCCTGCGAACTGAGGCGCTAAAATATTTAGATGAGGCTATTGCATTTGATCCTGGGAATCCTGATGTAATACTTCATTTGGGGCTTGAGTATGCAGAGAATCACAACATGCCTGCTGCCCTTAGATGTGCAAAGGAATTTATAGATGCTACTGGTGGATCAGTGCTAAAAGGTTGGAGACTGCTTGCACTAGTATTATCTGCTCAGCAGCGATATTTAGAGGCTGATGTTGTGATAGATGCTGCTCTAGATGAGACTTCAAAGTGGGACCAAGGGCCTTTACTTGGAACCAAAGCAAAACTAAAGGTTGCTCGTTCTTTGCCCATGGATGCCGTGGAAACCTATAGTTATCTGCTTGCTCTTGTCCAGGCCCAAAGAAAAGCTTTTGGGACTTTCATGAGTAGTTCTCAGGTTTGATTTGTTATCCAATGTGCTTTTATGAATTTCATTTATTATTTTCTTAGATTTCTATACAGAAAAGTCTTATCATTAGCATTTGGTCATAAGTTGATTTGCAAACATAGTTTTTTCAAATTTGGTCACTATTAAGTGTCAATTCCCAGAGAAACAAAGGCTCTGACATATCCTATTTTTCACTGAACTTGGTTACCATTGTCTTTGTCTTCATAAGTTCTCAGTTAGTTCACCTGGGTGGATCTTATTGATAATCTTTGGCAGCTGTCCAGGCTACCTATGAGATTACTTCCTCTAGTCTAATGTTGATTTCCCAGCTGCCAGTGTTGATTTATGGAACTAGTAAATCAAAGATCATACTCATCTCATTAACCTAGTGGACGTCTACGTTCTGACCAAGTGTAGCTAGACCCATGTTCAAGAGGCTTCAAGGAGGAAAGTCTTGGTTCAATAAGACATATGTATTTGAATGGCTATCCTTAGGTAACTAGCCCTATCGGCTTTATTTGTGAAAAGGAAGAAAACTTTAATAAATTTTGATCCCTATATAAAAGCTCGTACTTTTCACATCAACACCTGAAGGTACTTTATACTAATGAGATAATCTTTTACCAAGAATCTGTCGCTCTACTTTACTTTCATCTTGCTCGTTATCTTCCCCCCTTCATTCCACTATGAGGTCTAGATCAATTTGTTCATCTGTTTAGACAAAATAGCCAGGCAAAAGCACTTTGAATATTCTACAAAGTTTATAGTCAAAACCATGGTATAGGATCTTTTCATAAATCGTGTTACGATCAGATCCAGCTTATTGTTACCAACCAATATAGCATTTACTTTTTATAGCTTAAAGACAAGTGAATTTTCCTTGACTTGTTATAAGTTGGGGCATTCATTAGATGTAGATATGAAGTCAATTATAACTGTGGGTGAAAGTGATTGCTAATGTATCCACATAGGCACTCCTCATGATATTGAGAAAGATTTATGTGTGAGCCTGGCATACCTGGAAATATTTCATATCATACAATATCAGTACTGACTATTAATATAAATTGGATGAATGATTTGACCAGAATTATGGCATATAATTGAGCTGTAGTTACTGATTATCTATTAATCAAACCTGCGATGCCCTTCCATCATATTAATTCGGTAATTGGGATTTATTTTGTATATACTATATTAAAAGCCTGTTCCAGCTCGCTCATATATGATTGATTTTTTTCTATAATATATACCATAATCAAAACATCAGGTTCAAGCATTTAAGGGTTTCATTTGTCTGTTGGTATAAATTTCTTGAATGGTAGCATATGAATTGCTCAGTTTTAGTGAGTGTTGGTGATCTAATATGCAGGAAATATCTTTTGCAAGACATTTACTTGCTAACACTAAAGATGTTCTAGTTATTGTTTTTGGAAAATTTGTGGTAATCACTTGTTAAATTATAGGCCAACCCTACCTAAAGTAAGACCTGCTTTTTTGTCACAATTAGGTTTCTAACTATTAAGTTGATTTCTTAATTTTCTTTCATGACTTTAGCTCCTTTGGTTCAATTATTAGGTTGAGGATGATATCGTCAATGAATTTGAAGTTTGGCAAGGACTTGCGAATGTGTACACGAGCCTTTCACATTGGAGAGACACACAGATTTGTCTTGAGAAGGCTAGGGCATTGAAGCCACATTCTGCTGCTACGCTGCATTCTGAGGGTATGTTCCTTGCTCATGAAAGTTGTATGATTTTGCATATGTTACATGTTAGCCTTAGGTCATGTTTGGATCTCTGATAAGGGTAAGAGTTACCCTGGTAAATATGTTACCAGGGTAATAGATCGATAACAATTATCCATGTTTGGATTACTGATACTTATTACATGTGTAATAGATTGGTAACAGTTATCCATGTTTGGATTATTGGTACATGTTACATGGGTAACAGATGACATAATTGGAATTAATGTCAATTATATTCAAGAATGTTATTTATAAATAAAAAAAAGTTATTTACAATAAATTATTTATTTTAAAATAACTAATTTATAAATTAATTTATAAAACCAATAAAATTTTATTAATTTTTTATATACAAAATAACAAAATTATTTATATGTTTCTAAAATAAGTAATTAAATATTTAATAAAATAATAAATAAATACAAATTTACTAAAAGTAATAAATAATTTACTTATTTTTTATCAATAAAGAATTTGCTTAATTATTTATTAGATAATTTAAAGTAATTAAGTATTTAATAATATTGTTATTTAATTAATAAAAAAAAAATATATATATATATATATAAAACATAATAAATTATATTTAATTTAAATAAAATAAATGCTTAGTAAATATTAGTAAAATAAATAAATACTTATCTATTAAGAAGTAATAAATAGTTTACTTATTAATAATTAATTTAATAATAATTTGTTTAATTATTTATTATGTAATCAATTAAATAATTTATTGATTTTTATTAAAAATAAATATTTAATGTCATTTTTTGTTAACAAAATAGACAAATAAAATATTAAAAAATATTATTATATAAATAATTATTTAGTATGTTTTAGTAAAATTAAATTCTATTCTGTTAAAAGTAATACATAATTTACTTATTATTAATTATTTAATAATAATTTAATAAATTTTTTATTATATAATTAGTTAAATAAATTATTTATTTTTTTTTCAAAATAAATTTTTGATTAATATTATTTAGCTGTAGATAACTAGTTTTTATTAAAAAAAAAATAGTTTATTTAGCTATATATAATTATTAAATAAAATTAATTTTAAAAATAAATAAATAAAATATACAATAAATAAATAAATAAAATAGTTACATTAATATTTAATTAAATTTAATTAAAAATAAATTAACTAAAAGAGATGAGAGAATGGGTTATGGTTACATGGGTAAAGTTCTACCCACCTCTTGAGGTGGGTAGCACTTTACCTATGAATGGGGGTAAAAGTTATCCAATCTGGTAACACTTACCATCCAACCAAATATGGATAAGTGGTGGTAAATATTACTCGACTAATGATTACCACCTTTTTACCCATAATCCAAATATGACCTTATTTGCATATCATGTTATCGGATCATGCTATAGCTTTTAGTTTGGGCATGCAGAAAATGATGCATCACAGTATACCTGATTCACTCTGGTAAATGTTTTGTGCCTCTAAAGTAATCTGCAAAGTTTATATACCATTTGTAAAACTCAATTGATTCATTTTTCTTTCATCATTCATGCACAGTGAATGAACAGCAATTAATTTTTCAATATGATGCCCAGGTTAATTGAAATGACAAACTCAAACCTCTACTGTTTATCTACATTGCAGTAACTAAACAGTGATTCTACTTCTGGAAATAGAGCCATGTTTATCTTATAATAGTAAACTTTGAACTTTATGGATTGCTCATCCACCTCAAATAAATAAATAGTAACTTTAGTTTGTAGATTTGGACTATATTTTCTTATATTAAAATAAAATGTTGTATATATAAAGACTATTTTTAATTAGAATCAAGTGAGGTCTAAGTCCTATCTTACAAAATTAGCTGTTGACATCTTGATTTTAAGGTTCTTTAGCTATCTTCAATTTGTATTTCTAAATTGATAATACTGAAACAAGGTTTTTTGCCATTTTATTATTAAGAAGTTGTTGTTAGTGGTTTAAACCGTTAGCCGACTCTTGGCTGTTTTCCTTCTATCAATGTTATTGAAGTATTGATGGAATTAAAAATTACTGAATACATAGATTGCTTATGATCACAGCAACATAAGCAACATATTGCAGTCCATCATTGAAAATTTGTTGTGTGGATCGTTTCCAAACCACTTCAGCTACATCTTTAGAGTCATTTTGGAGGTGCCTAGTGTATAGCTGTCAAAGCTAAACAGAGATGCATAATAGGAGAATTATTATTCGTTGTCGTGTTGATTCATTTCAATGAATTAATAACTGGATCTTGATTACATGTGTCTACCAGGTGTGATGTATGAATCTCGTGGAGAGATCCAGCGAGCATTAGCTGCTTATGTCAATGGTCTTTACATAGACCCTGACTACGTTCCATGCAAATTATCAATAGGTTCATTATTATGCCAGAATGGTTCAAAATTACTACCCATTGCTAGGAGCTTTCTTTCAGATGCTTTAAGACTTGAACCCACAAACCGGCTAGCCTGGTATTACTTGGGAGTGGTTCATAGAGATGATGGAAGATTATCTGATGCAGCTGATTGCTTCCAAGCGGCTTCAATGTTAGATGAATCAGCTCCTGCGGAAAGCTTCAGCACGGTTCTATGAGTTATATTGTGTTTTAACTGATCATTCTGAATTTTTTCCCCTAAGTTATTGTGTTGAGTACATAGGAAGGAGAACGGATTCACGTTGTAAATTACTTCTATAGAGCTTAGAGTTTCTAAACGAATTTTCACATCAAATAACTTTGTTAGCCGTATAATATATATTTATACAGGTCGGTTCAGTAAATATAACCTGCATTTGTATCCAACTTATTGCTTGACAGTTTGCTGTTCTGATTAAAGCTTATCTTGCTTCCATTTTGAGGTCCTATTTCATTAAGACATCAATGGTATACTGATTAGTAATAAACCCCTAAAAAAGTTTGGGATTTTAGCTTAGCCCCTACAAGTTTTGACATTTATGTTGCAATAAACAATGTTAGAATGTATGAATCACTGATGCTGAATTATCCAGTAACAGTATTGTAGTACCAATGAAAGTGTTTCTTTATCTCAATATTTAAGTTAATGATGCATCACCATGTTGGAAACTTTTATCACATTGCTAACATGGGTCAAATTGAAAGATGTATCTTTCGCGGAACTAATGTGAATTATTCCCGCGATGTTTCCATTTCATAGATCAATGTTATATAATAATTATTACCAAATCGATAGCACAAGTCAACAAACGAGCCAGAAGATGCCATGGAATGATGGAAACACCCTACTGGATGGAGGTACAGAAATGGCTTTTATTTAGAATTCACCATTCAGTCGTGTATTTGTGAATACTCTTACTGATGGTATATGAACATATATATTCTATTTATCACGGAGTACTAACTGCTGCTACGATAATGAAATAGCATTCTTAAGATGAGGCTAATAGGATATTTTAACAGTACTCATGTGAAAAACAAAAAAAAGATCTTGCCTCTGAAAAATCTAGGCGGCACCGAAAAGCAGGCCAAACCTCGCAGAAGACACTATGACCACTATGAAGCGGCCCTGTCAGAACAAGAAGTAAGAGAGTAAATCGAATACAAAACTTTCGGTAACGTGACAACCATCTGGATGCGGCTGGATTTGGGATTTCCTCAACAGGAATTTATTTGGGAATAGTTGTATGTCGTAATCTCTATTTTTAATAAGTATTAAATCAATTCAAAATTATAGAAAACATGTTAGTACATTTTAAATATAAAAAATATTTTAGTATATTTTATAATTTTTGTATTTTTTTTTCTGAAATATGTGTGTTAAGGTTTCAATCTTTTACTTGTTAAATATTTTGAAAATATCTATATAAAATTATTATTTAGAAAACAATTGAGTACAACATTCGTGAAACATACCAATTTTTTGTTTTATATTCGATGTATGTAATTATGTATTTCTCAGATGTATTTGTTGATACATCTATTTTGGTGGTGGTGGTGGTGAGAAATGAGATATCTCGCTCTCGCGCAGATCGCCTCACCCGCTACCCCCTTCCTTTTCTGTCTCTCTCATGTAAGCCTTTACTGCCCTTCAATTTTTGCAACTTGTTTCTCTTAATAGCCGTGTTTGGTTTTGGATTCTCGTGAAACTAGATCTGCTGTGTTCTTCTGATCTGGCATTGGTTTGAATATCTGAACGTACTTTTAAAGAAATGGGGATCTGATGAGATCAGATTATTATTTTATTTTATTTTTCTAGAAATATGAGGTGAATAACCACCGGTGCTTCATTCATTAAAAAATTAGAGGAGCAGACTAAACCATGAGACATGGGTGAGATTACAAAAATAAAAGATAATAATAATTTAAAAAAAAAGTACAACTATAGGTAATAAACATATCAAAAAACAAGTGAAAAGAATATTTCAATAGATCCCTCAATTTTCGGTCTAGCTATATACGACCACTCTTCATACACTCGCCGAATGTCTTAAAATAATGGCCACGTTTGTCTTGCAGTTCTTTTGAAAATTCGATTATTTTCGTGTCATTCGGTTAATGTTCAGCCTGGAGGTGTTTCATAAGCTTCAATTTGCGTCAAGTTTCATTGCGGAAGCTTCTTTTCTTTTTCGATTACACTGTAAAATTGTGTAATTCTTGCTGTTAGCTTGTATGTTTTTACCGGTCGAAGGATGTAACATTCGAGAATGAATAGTTGGATTATTAGTGAACAATTGAATTGTTTTTTCTGTATTTAATATGTCCATATTTATATTTCTTTTTTCAATATAAATACGGACCCTAGTGTCATTTATTACACAGACCCTAGTAATCCCTCATTTAGATTAACATGGAATCATTATTTTTTGAAAATGAATCAAAGAGGACTACAATTTGAACTTCTTACATTTGCTCTCAAATTTGAGTGCTTCCGATATTTTGCTACGAAATTAATGTCATTCATTAGGCATGTAACCATCTGCAGATGAAGCATGCAATGTCTGTGACATTTGCACCTTATTGCGCTGATCCAAATGCTACTAATTATGGTCAAGATCGATGGAAAAAAATACATAAAGTTTAGTAATGTATGGTACAAATTTAAAAGAAATCAGGAAAGAAAAGTAAGGTTTAGTTTCAAATCTCTAATAGTCAATGACTACTGTTATGTTACAGGTGACAACATTTCCGACGAACAATCTACATTTTCGACCTCTGAATTCGAAGTGGAAGGCAGCAGCACAGCCATCTTCTGAGATAAGTTGTTAATGGAATCATGTTTGTTGGCGAGCTCCATAAGGACCTTAACCCTTCTAAACGAGAGATTACTAGGCTTCTGCCCTCTATCAATCATCTGCAGCAAACACTTCTCTGCATCATCCAACTTCCCCGTATCACAGAGCAAATCAATCAGCACATCAGAAACCAAAGTGAACGATCCGAAACCCTTCTCCACCATATCGTTCCAGAGCTCGAGTGCCATTACCGTCTGCTCTTGCCTCTTGCACAACCTCACAATGAACATGCAAGACTGGGTGTTAGCCAAACACCCTTGGCTCCTCATCCTATCATACAACTTCCAGGCGCTCTTTAAATCGTTTGCCCAGTAATAATATCTGAAGAAGATATTGTATGTCGTCGCGTTAGGATCCAACTTCTTGGATATCATCTCGTCCATCAACTCGAACCCGTTGCGTAGACGTTTTGCTATGCAGAAGTTGCGGATGGCGGCATTGTATGCGGCGACGTCGGGATAACATCCGTGCTCCTTCATCTCCTTCAGTAAATCCTTTGCCTTGTCAGGCTGACCGATTAACCCTAACCCGCCTATCAAACTAGTGTAAGTAATAACATCAGGGTAAATCTCTTCGTTTCTCATCTTCTCCATGACGTCGTAAGCTTTAGAAATATTTCGATTCTTGCAGTAAACATCGACTAAGCAGTTATAGGTGACAATATCTGGCTTCACGTCGAACTCCAACATTTCGGCAAGAAATGCTTCTGCATCTTCAGAAGATTTCCATCCAGAGAGAAGTATGTTGAATGTCTGCAGGTCCGGGCGGTACTCATGTTTCAAGGTGTGATAGACATTGCGAGCGTCAGACATGCTCTTCTCTTGGCAGAGCGTCCGCAGTAGAGCGTTGAAAGTGGCGGTAGGAGAATCCGAGGAAACGAACCGCCGGAACCTGCGGAACGTTTCGACGGTTTTGCGAACAGAGCAGACCTTGGCGACACGGCCGAGGAGGACCATTAGGGTTCTGGTGGAAATTCGGGAGGGGTCTTTACGGCGCATATCGTCGAGCAGGTTGAAGGCGAGGTCGAAGTGGCGGGACCGGGCGAGGATGTAGAGCATGGTATCGCAGGAGAACGGGGAGTGGAAGAAGCCGCGACGGGAGGCAGCAAGGTTGAAGAAGTCGAAAACGCGGAGCGCATTGGAGTGGGCGAAGCGGGAGAGTTTGAGGACGCTGTCGATGAGGTCGGTGGAGAGGAAGATATTCGAGCTGCGGAGGGCGGCGGACATCGCGTCGACGGTGGACGAGGAGGATATTATGCGAAGGACGGCAGCAGCTTCGTCTCTGTCGTTTGAGAGCTGAGACGGGCCAGGCCGCGCCACCGTGGACAGGTTGCGGAGGAGCAGGAGAGTCGAGTGGGATTTGGTGCGCCGGAGGATCATCTTTTCTAGGGTGGGGTTTAGGAGGAGCACTTGTTTTGTTGGATCTAAAATTTGAAAGTTAGTTAAGTAACTTAGTATGATAATAAACAGGTCCCGGCGAGGGAACCAACATGCTACAACACACCCCCCCCCTCTTCTCCTATGCCCCTACATTCTAAAAATATCTACATATATTTTTCTTAAAAAATTATATATTTTGATAAAGTTTATAATTTGCATAACTTTTTAAAAAAAATTTAAAATAGTTGTTTTAAAATTCTAAAATCTAAACATCTTAAGAAATTTTAAAAAAAAATTCGAGTACCATGACACCTATTTAGAAATACATTTTGAAAAAAAAAATCTAATATAAAAATTATATATCTCATCAAAATCTATAATTTTTATATTAATTTTTAAAAAAATATATAGTTATATTTTTTGGAATGTAAGAGTGCGGGATGGGCCAGGGAACCGGGGTGGAGGTTTTCTGTTCCCAGCGAGGTCAGCTGAATAAGCACAACTCATAAACTGTGACTTACAGCTTCGGTAGTAAGGTTTCGATTTTACCCTTCTTTTAAACTTAGTCAATCCAAGTAGAAAAAATGAAAAGATCGAGCACCCCTACTTATTATCCAAGGCCTATGGTGCACATTATGGCTGGACCATGTATCCAAATCCAATTATAATGTACGTCAATGTAGGATGTATAGTCTAGATTCTATGGAGAGAGTATAGGTGAAAACGAGCCGTGCTCACGAGTAGTTCGGGCTCGAATTCATTTAAGATAGGCTCAAGCTTGAGTAGAGTTCGAGCACGAATTCAAACTCGAGTAATTAAACGAGCCAAGTATCGTGTTATTCGGTTCGTTAGGCTCATGGATTTTTTTATTTATTCAAGTATTTTTTACAATAAAATTAGTTAAGTGCGCTTGAGTTCGAACTCGATCTTAGTCAAATTCATGCAATCGAGCCGAGATCGAGCTCAACGAGCTTCAAACGCTGAGCTCGAACTCAAGCTCGGCTCAGTTGATACAATCGAACCAATTTCAAGTCGAGTTTGAGTTTGAGACTTTTCGATTCAAGTCGAGTTGGACCTTAGCCTTTAAAGCTCGTTGAGCTCGAACTAAAACAATCAAGCCGAGTTTAAATTTAGTGGTACTCAACTTGAATTCGGCCCATTTCACAATTAGGAGAGAGCACCTGGACGGAAGCGGATTAAGAAAGAGCTGGACGGTCGTGGACTATCAATCGAGTTTGTTGTATCCTATGGGCCGCATTGGAGGGACGGCAGAGAACAATATGGATGAGTAAAACATTGCGGCCCACTAAAGATTTATCAGGATGATGAATATCTGGGACCATATTGTTTTTCTAGTTGCTATCCGTGCTACACTGAATTATAAAAAATAAGATATTGTATAATTTTATACTATAATTTTTTATTAGTGTATCAAAATAAAATTATAGTTTAGATATGCTATATAATTTTTATTCTTAATAAATTAACGAAATTGTAAAATTGACATTTTAGGTAATAATTAAACTTATAAAGAATTAAATTTATTTAGTTAGATTTATTCATTTACTTGTATTTTTAAATATTTATCTAATTTTAATTAGAATACAAAAAAATATATATATTATAATTTAAATGCTAAAAAATAATTGTCTGACACATAGAGTTGGTATAAAATGGATAATTTATCTCTAATTTCCCTACATCACAGAGATATGGAAGCCGAAGAAAAACCAAATAAAAAGTGGGAGACTTACATATCAGCCCCTTCCATATTTGAAATTAACGAATAAACCCTTTATTTTTATCTGTTATTTTTAATATTCTAAAACACGTATTTAGAAATATTATTTGGAGACATGTTCAATATAAAAGTTATAAATTTTGATGAAATTTATAACTTTCATATTAATTTTTTTTTTCAAAAAAAATACTTTCAAATAGATATTTTGATATTTCAAATTCAACAGATTAATAAATTATTTTTAAAACCCAATAAAATTTTTAAACTTCAAATTATCTATTTAGAAATATTTTTTTAAAAAATATTATACATAAAAATTATAAATTTAATCAAAATTTATAATGTTTATATTGAACACACTAAATTAGTACTGTACGTTTTCATTGATTGTTCGTTCTTGTACGAATTCGAATATGCTAGTGCAAAGAGTTGAAGGGGATAAAACATTCTCTTTCTTAATTCAGGCCACACTTCAACCATTCTACTATTGTGAGCTCGGCTAATATTCCGTCTTACAGTTTGGGGCACTTTCCCACTTGCTGCTCTGGAAAATTACCGACGTAATATGTGTTATTATATTTTGATGAAATGAATATTTAATCAACAGCATGGTACTCGCATTACTTGCTGTCTCAATATTATCAACTCGATGTTATTTTATCTTTTTTTTTCAAAAGTTTTTCACATACAAGACATTTCTTCCACACCTTTTCATCTTCTATTGGAGGGTCGAATACGTAGAATTAACCTTGAGAAGTGTAGAATATGCGACGTCAATTTCATGGACAGCAACGATGATCTGCCCTCCGTCGCATGCACGCGTAACATGCTGTTCTCTGAAACTTGTTCTGTAGGTTAAACGAATGCGATTTGATGCCTGAAATGAAGGGAACATGTTCACTGAAAACGAAAGCTCGAGGACGTCACAGATTATAAGCGAATGAATTGAAAACACCACAAGCTTCAGACGAAACTTCCGAGAAAAAACAATTGATGGAGTCTTCCACCGACCTTTTGAAGAAACCTCGTTCCTAAGAATGCTAAAGAAAGTCGTACATATGTCGGCGCATTATACATTAATATTTCTGCCGTGCGCTTTACGACGAAAACCATGAACGAACACTACTGGATAAATTGCAAATGTAACTACTTGATTTCTCCAGCGTCCGTGGTCTCTCTCTTCACTTCGTACGAGAACCGCGTAAATGGAGAACAAAGTGACGGTTCATGCATGGTTCGAGAATAACACCTATATATCTTTGATCCATCAGCCAGCGCCCAGGTGGACGACGTGGCATGGCATGCCTGCATATACGGCGCTTCACCTCCCAGGTGGTGTGAAGAGATAAGCGTTGCGGCGCCCGGTGCGGAGAAACCTCGACTGTACACGTAGCCCAAGGATAACAGTACGTGTATGAATGGTGATTTTTCTCTTAATTTATAGACTTTGAGCGTGCAGATGGCGTTGTCTCATGCGCTGAGGCAGGGCTTGGTCGACGTGTTCGGTGGTTGTTTGGTTTAAAAGCCCGGTCTCATCGTGAAGAAGAATTCTCACCATCGAGAAGAGATATATCTGACATGACTTAAAAAGGCAAACACCAAACACGAGCTGCGAAAGTAGCACTAAATTAAGGAGGACAGTTACTTGCTGACCTGATGAACGTCGTCTTCGTTCGCCGTTTTATCCCAGATTTCAGAGTTTTTTATTAAGATGTATCATTCGAAGATCTTCAATGTTATTTTACTATATATGTGATGTAATTTTAGCTCATGACGATATTTACCACAGAACTTTCAAGGTTGTAGTGACGGTGGTGGTCGTGCGGTGAAGATAATATCAAACCTCGATTTGTAAAGATTGTATAATTATGAAACGGAGTTTATAAATAAAAATTTTATTTTGTAAAACTAGACCAAATTAACTTTTGAATTTAATATTTTATTTATTTTTTAATTTGTTTGTTCAAAATATTATATTTGTCTAATTCAATATTCTATTTGATTGCTAATATTTTATTTAGTAGCCTATAATATCTAATTTATATGAATTTTATAAAGCATTTTTTTTTTTTGACACTTGCAATAATATGTGGTTTGAAGAACAGCCGTATGTGTGATGTCCTTTTCGCTTAAAATATGATTTTAAATAATATTCTTCCTCCCAGAAGGGGAACAAAATTCACCGATTTAATCCTTTCCATTTAATGTAATAGCTCTCCTTTCTCCTTCAGTGTCTCCTGTTTTTTTTCTCTTTTTTGTTTGAAATTTATGAAACAAAATCACGTCCATAATAGCTCATTTTGTATGATTATCGTAACTTACAAACTAGCACTCCATTCATACCTTCGGGTTCCTGTATTTATAACTACTAACTACAAAAGAAAAAGGGATGAAAAGCAGGCAGGAAACAGGAGGGAGACAAATGAAGGCGATTGAAATCACGGTATGCGGGATGAACTCCAATTCCACATTTATTTTCTGCTCAAACTTTAATCTGTTCATGTCCTTTTTCTAATTCAAAAATACCACAGCTAAATCGTATGAAAATCTATCGGAATATATATTTTTTTGGCCTCACAAATTTGTCAATTTAAGACAAAAAAGATATTCAAATAAAATTTTAAATTAACTTAAATGTCCGGACACTGTAGAATTACTATTTCTTTTTTTTTTCGGATCTTCAGCGGCTGGTGGCTAGCCCACAAGACATAATCTATCCAATCCATCCCATCTGATTTCGAAATTAGAACCCTCCCTAGAGAGAGAATTTTCAGTGCCTTCAGTGCCGACAGCGCTGGACTAGAATTACTATTTTTAATTCTAACATGTGAACAGAAAGGGCAAAAGTTGTCACAACTACTATAGAGATAGAAAAAAATTTATTACTTCATAATAACAATAATAGTTACATTTCTTTTTTCAACCTAATAATTTACATTGGCGTAATAAAAAGTTGAGCTTAGAAAACCAACTTTCTAGACATACTAATCAAACTTCATCGCCGTTGCCTACTGATAAAGAAGTTATCAGTACACATACCCATCATTATATCTCGTTATAGTTAGAAAATTCTACGAGGAAATGAAACAGAACGGGTACTTGAAGGCTATGTTCCATGAAAGACTATAACAAACATTTTTGGGATAACCTTTTTTTTTTTTTTAAAATAAAATAATACCACTATAAAAGAACACCTGGAGCTCCTAATAAGCTTTTTAGTAGAAATGTCTAACGAACGAAAAATAGATAGAAAATATTTCTTGTTTTTCACTCTTAATTTAATCCCATTATTCATTTCCAATGGAATAAAGAATTCTTTTTCCGTTTTCGCTCCTGCTAAAAACCGACGGAGACGGGTACAAATTTCCATCCCATATCTTACGCAAATTTTTGTTGTTCCGGTTCATAAACACGACAAAAAATCTATTTAAAAAAAAATCAATTTTCTCATCGAACTGGAATAAGTTAACATCTATATTTTTCATCGAACTGGAATAAGATAACGGCCATTGACTTTAACAAACATATAATCTACTGACTCTATGGATGCCACACGTAAGATAATTAACCAGCAGCCATGAGAAAGCACACGACTTGGGCTTCAAGAATTCTCACCGTTCCCATGGTCAACACCAAACGTTTGAGTCAAGCTTCTAGAGACATGCAGAACTAGCATAGGAAATAGGGGAAATTGCAAGGAAATAGTAAATAGGAAATAGGGGAAATATGCCAGCTACATTGAAAGGAAATACAGAAATTCCCGTGAGCTGTCAAATCAGCAGAACAAACCCACAAGAACAAAACGATTTACTAATAATATTAACATTTTTTTCCTTTTCATTTATAATAATTTACATTGCCGCAACCAGAAGTACCATCTTGCAACACTAATATACTAATTACACTACATCGGCTGTAAGTATTTCCCAGTACAATACTTTTAGCAAATTCATAGGAAAAAAGTGAAAAAAATACAAAAACAAACCAGAGCAGGTCACTCGAGAACTCTGTTTTGCATAGAAGCCTCTATACAACGAGAGACATGGCGTAGCAACTTAAGCTGCTGAAGGTGCTTTGATATAACGCACTTCGCCGGCCGCTGAAAGAGCCGTCAGCAACGGCTGCTTCAATCCGGCAGCCTCGGGTTCCAACTCCGCCGCCATTGTCAGTGCCGGACCCTTGAAGTCCAGCGATTCGTCGTTGTAGATGTCCCACCACTTCTTCACCAGCATCTTAATATCTTCTCTGTCCATGTTCTCCTCTTTGCCAGTGTATCTCCATGGCTTGGATCCCTGAAATTTCATATCAAGTTAGTTATCATAAATCATGTACTATATATTCGTGTGTGTAGAAATTTTGCCAAGACTTACCGCAGCACAGTAGTGAACGACTTTGACCTTGTCGAGCTCGACATTTTCAGGATGGCGCCAGAGCATGGCCAGGACAAGATTGTAAATAAGTGGAATAGGCTCATAGATGTCCCTGAAGAACATGTTCAAGAAGTCTTGCTCGGCGAAGGGTGTGGTTGGAGTGACTTTGAGTGTGGCGAGAAGTTTCTCAGCAGTGGCGAGGCTGGGCTCGTGGACGAACATGCCGGCGTTGAAGTATAGCGCCGGGGGCGGGCCGAGCTCTGCCGGCCACGTCACCTTGTTAGGGCACTGCTGGCAGTAGCCAATTTTGTACTGCGGCGTGTGGCTCCATGTTTTCTCACAGAAGCAGTCCATTACAGCATAGAATCGTCCGTCAGGGAGATCGAACAGGTGGTCGATGTTATCGTAAACTTGAATGTCAGCGTCCAAATATATCATCTTGTTGTACTCCACAAACTACACGCAGAAGCGATAATTTTGACGTGTCAGCTTCGGCAAACATGCAGAGAAGAAAACAAAATTGCATAAATGAGGTCAAATTAGCTTACCTCCCAAATGCGGAGTTTAGAGTAGTTGATGACGTAATAAGCCATGGCGAACTGGGTCTGGTTCTCCGGAGGGTACACAGGTGTGATCTCCCTTACGATGCACCCTTGAGATACCAGAAGCTTACGGTGCTCCTCGGGAACATCGGGGAGCACCGCCACAACTAGCGGGTATGCCGAACCCACTTTACGCAGACCCTTAACCAGTCCAACCACGCCCTTGACGTAATCTCCTGCTCCCGCCAGGAAAGTAACGTAGGCGTTCCGAGGCGCCGGCACCATCGGCTTCCCGGCGTAGTTTGCAATGGCTGCAGTCTTGCTCCCGATCTCTGGCGCCATGTTTGAAGCTTAAGTGCGTGTTTGAAAACGAGAGAGAGAAAGAGAGAGAGAGAGAGAGAGAGAGAGAGATGATTTGATGGTTCTTACGATCTCAAGAAGATCTCTATCGTGTGGTGTTGGTGAGTATGGGATTCTTACGCCATGGGCACGGACTTAAATAAGCACGGGTGGTGTACTGTTTTTAGCAGTTACTGTTTCTGTAGTGACTTTGGTTCGTACACATGTCACTTGATGACGATCGACGGTCAGCAGGGAGGTGCAAAGAAAGTTCTCGAGAAAAGGCTAGAATGCCCCTCTGTCTTGATCTGTTTCCCTCCAGTTGTCCACTGTCCCTCGAAGTTACTTTGTGAAAACGATTCCCACGCATCTTAATGTCTCAATGAACGGCCAGTAGGGCCACCGGCCACGCACCCTAAGCAAAACGGATTCGTGTTGCTATCTTGTTCCGAAGGTCTAGCATAGCGTTCGAGTGCAGTCGAGTCAACTTCCGTTATGTTCGGATGGAGCCGTGAAGCTCCGCGTATAATCTCCGTCATAAAACTAATCTCATACCGTTGGATCTTTAATCGTAAAATGTCAGCCGTTCGAGTAAAATTTGACCATCTAAAAAGTCATAATCTCTGCCACGTGGACACGTGCTCCGGGGTTGCCCTAGTAGACCGGGTGAAGACTGAAGAGAGCCGACCTTATCCACTAATTTTATTCCTACGCTCTTTCCTCACTAAAATACTCATTGAAAAAACTTTAATAAAAAAAAAATTATGATGAAAAAGGAAACACCTTCTAGATGCAAGTGTTACTCTCCTTTTATATATATATATATATATATATATATATATATACATACTAGTAGAGGCTCATACGTTTAGGTAAAAGATGGACCTTTAATCGTAATAAAAATTACAATGTATATCACGTGTAACAAAATAAGTCATATTTCCTCGACCCAAAAAAAAAAGGTCATATTTCTCATCTCATATATATGAGTTAGGATATGAATATGATAATGAAGGCTTGTCTTCTTCAAAAAAAAAAAAAAATTGTTGGATATAATGGTTACACCACGTCATTCTGAATAATGGTAAAAAAATTATATGTAGAAGTATTTTTTAAAATATATTTTAAGATCCAAAATTTAATGGATTTGAATCGAATTTAAAAACTGTTTATAATCCGTTGAACCCGTTAAATTTTGGAGTCCAAAACACATATTTAGAAGTATTTTTAAAAAAAAAAATTAAAATAAAAGTTGTATATTTTATCAAAATTATAAATTTTATTTAGAAAGTTTTTTCCAAAATGATCGTAAAATTTTTATTTTTGATTTAAAAACGAGAGGATATACAGATTTGAAGTGGATTTAAAAATTTTATAATCCGTTGAACCTATTTAAATTTGGAGTCCCAAACATCTATAGAAGTACTTTTTGAAAAAAAAATTAATATAAAAATTATAAATTTTATCAAAATTTACAAATTTATTTAGAATGTTTTAAAAAAATTATCTTAAAATTTTTCTTTTTGATTCAAAAATAATAAAACATATACTAACGTGACATAAAAATTTCATTAAAAAAAATAATAGTGAAGGCTCTTACATCTAGGCGTCCAAAAAAGGAAGATCACAAACATATTGGGCTTGTAGTGGTCACATTTTCTATATAACAGTAAAAAAGAAAATGCCACAAAATGTTATTAGAAAATACATCTAAATACTTATTTTAGAACGCGAAGTTTAACATATTTAAAGTAAATTTTAGAATTATTTTTAAAATCTGTTAAAATTTGAAATTTCAAAGTATTTGTTTATAAGTATTTTTTTTCGAAAAATGTTTTAATATAAAAGCTACATATTCATTAAATCAACAACTTTTCTTAAAATTTTTTCCAAAATATTTTATTATTTTTTAATTATATGAATTGGTAAATTTTTTGGCCAATCAGCAAGGAGATAAGTATTTCTAAAGATTATTCCCTCTTAACTCTACTACATAATACACACCAAAAGTAACCATCTAAACAGCGCACATTAATCTTGATAATTCGTTTAATAAAGTATTTATTGCACCAGCAAAGTTCGTGAGCTAATGTACACATAAGTTAATCAATTCTAAAGGCTGTCGTATATTCCTCGGGATGGTAGGGAGGGTAACTTTACATCCGTCCGATGGGACGAACGGGGAGGAATCTATCGGCCGTGGCCCTCTCGGCCCAATGAGAAAATGGTGACGCGGTATTTCCAGGGAACGAATCTTGAGCTGCTAAGGATTCCTTCCCAGTTGGATAAAGGATAGATATTAAAGCGGCTCCTTTTGTTGTTTTTTAATACATGAAAAAGTGGGATTCCTTTGAGATTTGTGGTGAGCGGAACTGGAATGTTATCGACTCCACTCAGACATTCTAGCATCTATGTATTATATAAGGAAAAAATTATTCATCCTCAACAAACTACATACAGCTAGTGGTGTAAACGAGTCGAGCCGCTCATGAATAGTTGGAGCTCGACTCGAACTCAGTTTAAACGAGCAGGGTGACATTCGAGCTCAGTTCAAAAGCTCGTAAGCTCAAAAATAGACTCGATAAGATCATTATGTAAATATTTTGTTCATCATTATATTAATTTTTAGCATCCAAATATATAGTAAAAATTATATAATAATAAAAATTACTATAAATAAACACAATTTTTTTAATGGATAATCACAATAATATTTATGTAAGAACGGAAAAATAAATAACAGTATATATTAATAATTTGACAATTATTATGCTTGATTAAATTCGAGGATCGGCTCGAACCAAATTCGACTCGAACTCGAACTCAAAATTTTTTCAAATGAGCTGAGCTGAGCAAAGTACTACTCGACTGGACTCGTTCTACACATAACCAATCTCCACCACACACGCATCTCGTGATCCGTACAATTTCTTGTAATGTGTGGTCCTGATTGTGCCACGTCAGTATATATGATTTTTGTATAATTTTTTGAGGATGCATATAGGTCATTGACAAGCATTTTAGCCGCTTCAAAAGGAAACAAGATGTTGTCATGTTGGGCGGCTTGGGCCTAAGAAAAAAAGAGAAAAAAGAGGCCAAATTTTATATGTACTAAGCCAAAAAAAGGGTACATGTCGTTAATGGTTTAAGAGAGCGTTTGATGTGGCATTGCTTTTAATGCATTTATTTACCGTCCAAATTGCCACATCAGATGCGCTGTTTCTGTTGATTAAATGCATTTGAAAAATGCAAGCCGTGAACAATTTTCTCGCCCCCCACCCCCCCCCCCCCAAAATTACATTCTCCTTACCCCCATTTACCCCGTCCGACCATTTACTGGTAAGTTGAATGGACAGTATGACAGAATGCTGTAAGGAATTTGTAAAATGGGCAGGGCATATAATTCTTATAGGTGCCTGTAGACAATTCATACAATCTTCAGAATCTGAAACACTTGTTCCTCATCCAGAGCCTATCAACGTGATTATGAATCGATGATTAAAGATCAATCGTGCATAAAATATCCTTCTTTTAACAATGTTTCAATGTGTCATAAAGGTACTATTTCTAAAGTTTTACAATGGTCCAGAAAAATCATAAGGAGCATTAGCATAACCATTCTGTGAGATGCTCTTAAACACATCTTTTTTGAGATAACGAGGCAAAACCTCTTCTTGGGTGTCCGCTAACTCGCGGATCACAGTTTTTTAAACACATCTATATGACCATTTTGGGCCCAAGTGCACGTAGGAGAGTAAAACCCCGACATGGCATCCGCCCCCGGACCAGACATGAAGTACTGGGAGTTATCCAGCCACCAGCTTTTCCGCAACCGTTGTAAACTCGCGTCCACGGGCACATCCGCTTTTCAGCCACCCCGGGAGATCGAATCCGGGCGCTCGCTTCCTGAGGCGAGCGCCCCGGCCGATCCTCCTAATGGCGGGGGGCGATGCTCTTAAACACATCATCATGTCCCAAGGACAACTTTCGCGTTATAACAGAGAGAAATATAAACATTACAAGCTCACAGCAACCAGCACAGATTATTACATGACCATGGGGTCTATATACAACATTTGATAGGTGGTCTACCATCTCTCCCGCAATCTTAATTTAGGTTGGTTGGATTTTATTTTATTTTATTTTTTATGAAAAGGTTGCTTGGATTTGGATGGGACAATATAAAGGAAAAACACCCATTGCAAAGAATAGGAGTGGATGGGACAATTTCTGATTTTACCTCAAAACAGAAAAACGCCCATTGCAAAGGAACCATGTTTTCCCTTCCCGCTGCCATACCTATCCTGAACTCTATATTATAGAAGTTAGTAAACTTGAAATTCCAACAAATTGTTAATATTGTAAACACGTGTTCAAAATGTCATTGATAGTGCTCAAGAAGAGAGGTTTAGGATTGTCGGCTCAAGTTTTATCCGATTGAAAGCTCGCTATAAAGCAGTTCTTTTGTACTAGTTTAAAAGGATTCAATATTCTTCACCTCATAAAACTCTTTATAGCATTCTCTTTTTGTAGACCAAGTTATTTTTGGAAACAGCAGATACCTTAAAATGTGTAGAATATATACACTCTTAAGTCTTAAAAAGCAAGAAATAATTGCGAGCATGAGCAATTTGTTGCTAAACATATTTATGAAGACGAATACCTGCTTTCCCAAGGATATGTAGCACCGTCCTTCAAATTTGAACATCTTCCAAGGCATGTTGTCAAAATGCTCTCAGTCGCCTGCAATAAAGGCCCATGGCAGTACCTGAATTTCACTCCTCGTAACCTGTTACATAGATAATGCAAATGACGATCGTTAAACCTACTTGTACATCTTACTCAAACATTGAATTACTTCGCCAAACATATTTGCCAGATATCCCCGCAATTGAGAGAATAAAGAAAATTGTTTAATTAGCTTTCCATAAATGGGTAATCATATTTGCACCTTAAATGTTATATAGAAGTATAGAACTTTAAGAAACTATTCTGCATTTGATATCTGTCATGAAGATATCTTCTAGCCATCTTAGCAGCTTGGTATAAACACATATTGGAATTGTATGGATGATATCCAAGTGGACGTTATATTGAACATGCCACACCACAGTTTTCACCCTTTAACAATGAAGAGCTAGCTCTTATTTTTTCAAGATGCTCCTCTAAGCAAGCAGACTAGTCAGAATAGTTCCGGCCTCTTCTATTCTGACTTTCTCTGACCTTGGACTTCCTTTTCTCACTGAGCTCGTCCATACCTTCTATTACTGATCAAACTGGTTTCGAAGTTTTTCGTGTAGAGGCTGAGTCTTTGGAGCACCATATTTACAATCAAGCACCTACTTCCTAAATAATATGCAAAAGATAGTGAAACATTGTGATGAAAGTAGCAGATGAACATTGTAATATGCAGATGCATTAGTAAATACTTGTACCTTTCGAGAAACCACTTAGTAGGGCGTTGTAAAGTGTTTAGCTGCAGTTGTAGCCGCACTTTCTCCATCATGAAATCATATGCAGTATCAACTTTTTCACTGTGATACAATCCAAAATTTATTGAACTAGTTAATGTGTTGTCTAATTTAATTCCTCTTCTCATCATATCATTCCAAAAATCTACCGCAACTGAAAATCTTTTCACATTGCATAACCATTAATGATGGTGGTAATGTAACAGAATCGTGATTTGGACCTTCTGAATCTTGGACTGCAACACCTCCCGAGCATTATCTACTTTTTCTCCATTGACAAGCAACTCAAATAATGCCCATATATCAGGTACCGGCTGATGCCTCTCCATATTTTTGATAAGATTGTCAACAAGCTGCGGATTATTCACCTTAACATAAATAACAAATGAACTTTGAATATGTAAATGAGCTCAACGTAAACTCTTGCATAGACCTTTTATAGTAATATTCCTCAGCCAACCCAATACAATGATGCTGAAGTAATACAACAATAAACTTTTAGTAATATTCCTCAGCCAACCCAATACAATGATGCTGAAGTAATACAACAATAAACTTATTATAATCCACATTGAAATGCGACATCCATACCTTGTTATTAGTTTGTATAGCACAAACTAATCATGCCAGACCTACATAACCAGCTACAAGAATTCTGTATATTTAGTGGTGGAGTGCAAACCTGTTACTATTTACTTTCTTTAGAACTTAAGACAAGAGGTCATCTTTCTGATCTTTGAGAAGCAATCCGATAAAGACTTAACCTAAAGTGATCATGTCGTAAACCATACTCTGATTCTGCCCACGCATAAACATGAAAAGCAGTCTCAGAATCTGACAAGTTTTTCACCACCTGATTGACAACATATGTGTTCAGCTTTAAGTCAAGCCTCTGCAGCTCCATTGCCATAGACTGCGACCAACTTTTGGCATTTACTACATTTTTTACGAACTAGTATCTGAACACTCCTTTTCCGGGTTTAAAAAAGAAAGCAAGCCTATTGTTGAACTCCGAGGAGTTAATGCATGCAGTAGTAGAAGAATACAAGTTCATATGGAGTTTTGAGATAGAAAAACAAACTAAACATAACTGGCTTCTGAACAATGCTTTTTCAGAGCCCAGCGAATCAGGTAGCTCGCCCAATCTGTTCGGTAGTCGCACATATATTAACCCACTCCGGAATTTCATCGAATACCTACCGGCAAACATCAGAGATGTTCCAATTTCTTCTTTAAAAGCATATCATAATCAGTAATTAAAACACACTTGGCAAAGAAACACCAGTTTCTAATGCACCACTAGACTTTTTAATAATCCTAACTAGTAAAAGAAGGAATTTTTTTTTCCTAAGTGTAATTGGCCAAGACACACCAGTTTCTAATGCACCATAGACCTTTTAATAATCTTAACTAGTAAAAGACGGAATTGTTTTTCTAAGTGTAATAGCATGGAAGAAGTTATTGGTGAAGAATAACATGTAATTGCACTGGCAAAGTTTGAGGGATGGAAAGATGACATCTTTGATGTTTGATGAAAGTGAAAATTAGAGGGGGCACAGTTAATCTAGTTTTCTGGTAACTGCAATCAGTGAGGAACTGGGCAATAATAGTTCACCTCGACTCGACTCTGGTTCGAATATTTAAGGTAATCGGGTTTAGTGCGTCATATTAAGCTGATCAAAATGTATTCATAAATTGTATCAAAATGTATTCCGTCTGCAAAAATATCTAATTTATTCTTCTATATTTCATAAAAATAAAATAGATCTTTTAATATATTTATATCAAAAGATTAAAAATGCTTGATTAATAAAAATCAGTATTATCTATAAATATTTTTTAATAATAATTTTATAAAATAATTAATTAAGAACAATTTTTTTTTTTGTTAATAAAAAAAAAAATCATACCATTTAACGAGGGTCAATCTCCACCCTCTATCTTCTATGACGCTAACTCGCACCCATCCACACTGCAGTGCACCATATAGCTTTTCATCTTCATCATCCTCATCACCACCATATTCTTCTTCTTCTCGACAACGTCGACATAGTTGGTAATCGACATGCTGCAGTGCATATTCCTTCTCTCCGATACCGGGTTAGTTCTCCGCTGCTTCGTTGCTATTCGCACAATTTTTTGGGTACTAATTTGGTGGACACTAATGAATAATGTATTTGATTGATGGGCAGAGAAGTGATGCTAGAGAAGCAGATGACGTCGCACCGAGTTGATCGCTCCATCTGCACCTGGTTCTGGGACTACACAATCTCCCAGGGTGGAGATCCGTCCAAGGTCTGATGCATATGATCAATCTCGTTTAGAAATTATGATTCAGATCTATCAAATTTGTATATTTTTTTTTAAAGAAAAACAAATATGTGGTTTTATCAGTTGCTACCTGTAATCGCTTCTCCTACGCACTATATCTTCCAAGTGTTCCGCGAGGGGGTCACGTTCCTCGCTTGCACGCAGGTCGAGATGCCACCGCTCATGGCCATCGAGGTTAGTTGCGTCTCTTAACTTCGATGAGGAATTGATCTTAGTTGAAGAAAGAAATGATTTTTGTTATTTAGAGATAGACATGGTTGGGAGACTGAGTTGCAATTTAGTGTTGGCTTCGAACTGATTTACTTGTTTGGTTCAACCTCTGAACTGAAAGTTCGCTTTTGGGATCTAATGTAGTTAGACAAAAGTGCTTGTTAGAAGTTTGTTGAGAACTCCATTACTTCCTTCATGGATTTGATGCTTTAGAACATGATCAAGTTAAAGACAAAAAAGGGAGGAAACCTTAAAAAAAAAATTAAAAAAAAAAAAAAGATAAGAGAGATGGCACCCTCACTCATGATCACCTCCAACATATTTTCCAACTGCGCTTAAATTTTGGTTGATTTACGTGGAAAATCTTAAAACTTGGGGAAAGACCATGGATCAATCACCTGCTAACAACTTTACTAAAAAACGGAATATAGACATAACCTCGTGGTTCTTATGAGTTATGAGTTCTTGTATAACTCTCTTCTTTTTTTTTTTTTTTTTTTTCCTTGTGAAGAAAGGAGGTAATAATTGGCCAAATTAATGTAAGACCTTGAGAAGGAAAACATTTTAGAATAGAATCTCAATCATTGTACTAGATAGACTTCTAGGCAGTTGATGCATCTTGAGCTAGGTGGGTAGTTCAACTTATATCTCGTTGGGTTGCCCCTGATCTGTTCGACCTCAGTCCACCTGGCTTTCTTCGCATTCTGTAAATGATGACACAAGCCACTAAGTTAGGATGCAGTAAGCGGCTATTCCAATTCTATTTCACATTGCTACCTAAAACAGTAGATTTGAACGTATCGTAGTTTGTCTAAAAAGGGGATCTGTTAGTTTTTCTTTATGCTACACTAACCGTTAATGTTCTTTCCTCATTATAAATGCATGTGGCATAGGGTATCCTCTTCAGCTTTCAGTAAAAGTTCTGTTTGAAAAGCTTTGACAGTATTTGAGTTCCAGGCGTAATGTGTTTTGTGATGACAAATTGATCACGTACTCTCTTTCTTATAATAAGTGACACATAGCGACAACAGTCCAATTGTGGAAACACTGTGGCTTAATAGTCCCATGGAAGAAACTTTGTTAGCTTGAAGTGCATGTTTTGGACGTGGTTGTTTTCTAAATTGGGCGCATATGTCCAAGAGTAGTTATTTATAGTTCATAGATTTTCCATGAATACACAAAGTCTATGAAGCTGCTTGCACGCTCTTTGTAAGAAAGACTAGGTATTCATCACTGTTTCTAGGAACTATGCTGTATTTCTAAAGGGTTTTCTCTTCTAGAAGTCTTCTTGTCTTGTGTTGCATAATTGATTTGGTTTGATTTGCCTCTGTTGTGCTAATTTGAAGATCAGCATTTCTTTTTAACTTGTTTTCTTCTTTTGCATTTTTTCAATTAATCTAATTCCGTTTTTCTTAGAAGCAAAATTTTTTCTGTAAGCTGTCAGAGATAATTCCTATGCTCAACTTATAGTGGCAAAGGTTGGCCATTATTTAGCTTACAAGGTTTTGTGATACAAGTGCCAAATGGCAGATGGCTCCTTTAGTGCCCTTTTCCTTTGATATTCTTGTTTTGGCTATTTGGGGAAGATTTCATCCCTATCTCTGCCACCTGTCTTCTAAAGTCAGACATACTGTCTCACTTTAGCTGCCAATTTCTACATAACACTACGATTTTTAATAAATATCTTTTAAGCAGTGAATGTTTTGCGTTTACTGTTACACCATTTTTTATGCAATGGTTCATATATTATCTTAAGTAGGAGCTTTTGACAGTATTGTATTATTGTTCTACATTGTGACATTGTTTCTTTTCATGTAGTTCCTCTCCAGATTTGCGGATGTCTTAACAGAATATCTTGGAGGGCTGAATGAAGATCTGATAAAGGATAATTTTGTTATTGTATATGAGGTAATTATCTTATCTTTATATCCCAACATAGTTTACCTCTTTCCTATATATAAACTAAGCGGAACTATGCGTCCTTTGGGAGAGCATTGTCCCTATAATGTTGTTCCTTACATGTTGTTTACGCTTTTATGGATATTTTGTGTATATTTCCTATTGTTTCCAGTTTCCTAATTTAGCTTGATTACTTAGTCACGATTTATGCTTTTAGCTTATGCTACTTTTTATGAAACTTATCCACATTTGACGTCTACAGTATTATGTTTTTCCACCTTTCAGTACTGTTAAGTAATAAACTTCCTTTACGTGACAGTAGTTTGGCACGAGTATGTTCGTTTTTAGCAAGGAAAAAAATGATGATTGTCATCACATGATGTTTAATCTCTTGCTAGTAAAGGCATAAAGAATTGATGATGGTAAAGATAATGAAGATTTAACTTTCAGCTAACAATTAAGGCATGACGTGCATACAAGTCTTGTATTATTTGTCTTGATCTGGTTCTTACTATAATGTATTCTGCTTACTAAACTAACTGGTAGATTCTAGTCAGATACTGTTGGTCAGCCTCCCACCGGATGCCTTTCTTGAGATGCTATTAATGTATCTGAGCTACTGTTGCACTTCGTTTTAGATAAAAAGTTTGTAGTTTGTAGCCTGGCTAATGGCCTAACTTTGGAAAAGGAGGTAAATGCAAATTTACTGGTAGACTTTGGAAAAGGAGGTAGGCATCAGGCAAAAAAAGGAAAACTGTTGAAGCTATGTCAAAATCGCTATTGTTTTTTATGGGTCATCTTTTTGCTTGAGCCAGCAAAGTTAGGAGTTAGGAGAAACCATGCGAATTTTTGTCAAAATGCACACCCATGCATGTGTTCTCATACACGTGGAATATCTATGGATAAAACTTTTGAATAAAGCATAAATTTTGTTTTTGTCTTCTTTTTGTAAGTGATGCTCTTCCCACAAGATCTATTTAGCTGCTGGGTTGATGCTTGTTTCATTCTATTTATCACCTAGTTAAAAGATTTGATGTTCATGCTAAGCTGCATGATCTTAGTTTCTGAAATTTATTGGTGCAATGATTGTATATATGGCATCAAATGCAGCTCTTGGATGAAATGATGGACAATGGTTTTCCTCTGACCACAGAACCGAACATTTTGAGGGAAATGATAGCCCCACCATCCATTGTCAGCAAAATGTTGAGCGTTGTGACTGGTAAAATCTCCAATGTAAGCCATACACTTCCAGATGCAACAGCATCCTTTGTTCCTTGGAGAAAATCTGATCCAAAGAGCGCAAGCAATGAAATCTATGTTGAACTTGTTGAGGAAATCGATGCAACGATTAGCAGGTGCACATCATTTCTATCTTTACATAATTGCTATTAATAATCTTAAGATGTTCATAAATTCTGCACGTTGTATCTTACTCAAAATTTTAGAAAAGGTGAATCTCCACTAATCTTGAGTATCTGCTTTTGGTTTAGGGTGATGCTTTTTTTTTTTCTTATTTTTGGAAAAGAGTTTTGGGTACTTGTGGTTGACATGACATACATTTTAAAAAGTATTATACGCCAGCAGTAGAAATCCCCCGATGGCTTTCGGTTATTGGACCGCAGCAGGGCACAATTATGTTCTTCATGTTCTTGCCCATTCTTTTTATTTTATTGCTGACATGCATGTTGCTTTGTATACATAATACTACATCCTAGAATTATTTTGTATAAAAAGTTTATCATCATGAATTCTCCTGTGACATGTATGTATATGATGAAGCAGTAGTAATCAGGACTTTTTTTTTTGGTTATTTTCTACTTTTTCTGCAATCCTAACATAGATATGTAGCTTCACAAGTATTTGTAGGATGTAGTGAAAGATACACAGGTTGTAATTGTGTTACCTTGACCTCTTTATATTGGATGTATTCTCATCATTATTTACATTACAATATGGTATTTTCGGGTATGATGTGGTATTGGTAGTAAGCAAAGAGCAACCTGAGACCAAGTAGTACAATCAATGGCATGGTTTTGGAATTTGTGTAAAACTTGATCTAGCAAGTGGCAATGCATTTATAGTCAAAACCAGGGTCAAAAACTAGTTTGACGTACAACAAATTGGACAAAATTTTTCTATTGGTTTGTTAACATTCAGTGGTTATTAGAAGCCTGACCAAGTTTTTGGATTGAGGAACGCTGCTCTACTTGACCTTTTCTGTTTTGCTTGGTTGACCCTTCAATCCGGATAAGCATAAGCAGTATTCATTTTACAAATTGATTCATTCTTTTCAACGTAGCTTGTTCATGTGGGTGAATTTTTTTTATTGATTTTTATTCAGAGAAGGTGTTCTTACAAAATGTGAAGTATATGGAGAGATTCTAGTGAGCTCTCACCTCCCTGGTGTTCCTGATGTAACCCTGTCTTTTGCAAATGCTTCCATCCTTAATGATGTACGATTTCATCCTTGTGTCCGTTTTCGACCGTGGGAGTCGCAACAAATTCTCTCATTTGTGCCTCCGGATGGCCAATTCAAGATAATGAATTACAGGTCTGTCTAGGATTTATTGTTTGCAATGATTCATTCTTATGTTTTCTGCACCTGATTATCTGAAGCAAGCTGCTATACAGGGTGAAAAAATTGAAGAACACTCCTATTTACGTTAAACCTCAGTTAACATCAGATGCTGGAAACTGCCGTATCAATGTGTTAGTTGGAATACGGAATGATCCTGGAAAGGCAATTGATTCTGTCACTGTTCGGTTTAAGCTACCTTCATCTGTTGCGTCAGCAGACTTGATGTCCAACCATGGAACAGTTAATATTCTCGCTGATAAGGTTAGCAAATTTTTTTGATTTTGTTCCTTTCAAAAGTTATGTTAATCTGCGTCATGCTTTATGTCAAAAGTTCGCTGCAAGTGATTTACAGTACACACCTATGTTTTATCTGCTAAAATCATTGAGTATATTAATTTTAATTATTTTGTCTTTACTTGCTTTAATTTCTTTGTCTTCTCTATATATTCTGGAAAATTGCTGCCATATTTGCCTTCATATGCATGTTAGCTTCTTATAAGGATATGTGTTTTTTTTTGTTCAATATCTTAGTTTGACGAACATTATATGCTTAATCTGTTTACTGCAGACATGTTCTTGGACAATCGGGCGCATCCCTAAAGACAAGTCCCCATCTCTATCGGGGAATCTAGTTCTCGAGTCAGGCATGGATCGTCTACATGTTTTCCCCATCTTCGAAGTTGGTTTCAAGATAGCAGGAATTGCTCTCTCAGGGCTGCGAATTGATAAACTTGACATCAAGAATATGCCCAGTCCACCTTACAAAGGTTTTCGAGCCCAAACTAGGGCAGGAATATACGAAGTCAGGTCGTAGAATGTTCTTTTTTGGTTTGAAGTGGCAGAGAAAGGGAGGCTACAGTATAAGATGGAGGTCTGGAGCAAAAGAGCTGTACAAACTGCACCATATCTTGATTTATACATTCCACCGCAACTCAGGTGTGTTATAACTTTGCATGGATACTTCTATTTTTATTTATCCCTTATGAACAATTAGCCTTTGGCTCTAGTATGAAATTTTGTACCACCCTGTAGAGTTATTTAAACACTTGTGTTGGCCTGTAAAATATCATTATTTCATTGGTTCCTGGTTGACCAACTCATCATTGACTTCTCTAAACAGATTGTTAGCCTCGATTTTCCCCAATTAAAACAACTTATGTCTTTCCATTTTTGCCCAATTAAATGCTAGGGACTTTTAATTTGAACTCTAAAGAAATTGCTACTCTGAGGTGGAATCATCTACACTACATATTTTTAGAGATATAACCTCACCTTACATTTAAGAATAACTAGAATCGCTTTTAGAGTTTTCTCTAGAGGTTTAATTTACTGGTATAAGTCATATCTCTTTCATGTGTGATTGATACCTTCTTGGCATTCAAGATTCTATGCTAAGGTGCTTGTCAGTATCATGTCATTTTGAAGAATCAGGTTCTTGTCAGCATGATGTCAGAGTTATCCTACGGTAATGCCTATATATATATGTATATACAATATTGCTAATTTTTATTAAGGACCTTATTTGGTTTCCCAAAAATCGACCAATAGCCCTTTCCTGGTTGCTTTCAATTTCTGCCTTTGGCAAACTACCCTAAATGCACCTCATTATGACTGTTATTGTGAGCTATTTAGAGGTTAGTGATTGTATTTTTATTTCTTTACTATTTTTTTATTTGATAACTTCCATATTGCCACGATTTGAACCCACATCTACATTGGTATATTAGCTCCAACCACCTCTCCGATGAGCGCTGGCTAGAAGTTTTTTTTTTTTTTAGGTAATGAGGTGAAATATTTTTTGAGCATACATCATATTATTTTCTTCGACATAATTTTTTAACCACAGTTCCATCAGATCATCACAAAAAGAATAAAATTTCGGATGTACGTTATTTCTTGATTTATCTTGAATTATAGATATATATCTGTCACAACTTTTAAATTTTTTTCGAAAATTCAGAAGAATTCAAATCTAACGGTAGGTGGGACTTAAACTCGTGATCGATAGTACACCGTAGGCGTGGTGGCTAGGAGTTAAACTTCAAGTAGAGATGTAAGACATGAATTTGTTTTGATCGTTTACGCACAACGGTAGACACAATGACTGGAGTTAATTCAAGCCGTTACAATTTTTTTTTTAGCCTTTAAGAGAATCCGAAAATCTGGACGAAAGGTAAAGGCACCTTTCCAGATGTTATAGATGTAAGAAATATTACAAAACTATCATCGACATAGTTTGTAACAAATCTGATCTAGGTCAATTACAGAACTAGTAAGGCTGAACAAAATACGTTATTAAGCCCTAAGATGGGTATGAGAATAGGTCTAATCTAATCAAATCTTTACAGAAACTATCCAAAGAAGTAAATAAATAAAAAAGAGATCTGTACGAGAGTGTTTTTCTATATTTGCTAATTGATGAGCGACACAGTTACTCTCTCGTAGTATATGTGAAACCTGACTTTGAAGCTTTTGAAGAAGATTCTTAAAATGCAAGACATCATTATTAACGTCCCATAGAGCTTTCTTCGATTCCAACCAAGAAAGCAAAATCAATGAATCTGTTCAATGGCCAAATTATAATATTCCTTGGAAACACAATACTTGAGGCCGAGATGTAAGGCATGAAGCTCTGCTCAAGCTACAGGTATAATGCCAATTGGTTGTGCAAACGAAAAACAGAAATGACCGTCGTGATTACGAACTATGCCACCCACTCCAGATGCACCACCAGAGAAACTTGCATCTATGTTTAATTTAAACTTGCTTTCTAGTGGGGGTTGCCATCTAAGCAAACGAGGCACTCTAGGTGTTAAGATTGTCTAAATCGACATAGTAGCAGCTACTTCCTCTTAGCCTGATAAGTCGTTACAATTTACTAGCACTGTTATATAAAACAGTGTCTGGCTAAATTTTTATTCCGTACAGTCTATAGTATTATAATATGGTACAATTAACTATACCAAATATAAATATAAAATATTTTTAAAATAACTTTGAATATAAAAGTTGTATATTTTGAGTAATAAAAAATCTACAATTTAATATTCAAATTGTTTTTTAAAAAAATATTTCTAAATAGATATTCTGAAATTTCAAAATTTTAATGAGACGTTCTAACTCAAGCACCTATTTACAAATATTTTTTAAAAAAAATTTTGAACATTGAAATATAGCTCTTCTCAAAATCTATAATTTTAATTTTTTTTTTTAATAAAAAAATAATCCCCATAATACGGTCGGCATTACTCGCTGGCCTTACGGAGAATTGTTTTGCTGAAAAGTCTCCGGAGTTGGGGTGGGGAGAAATTATTGCACCCATCCAGTGCACCGCGTCATCCATGCAACATGCGCCCATAACTTTATTTTAAAAACCTTTCAATTTTAAAGTTATAGATATTGATGAGATATACAAATTTTATGTAGTTAGTTTTTTCAAAAAATATTTTTGAATATATGTTTTGGGCTAAATAATTTTAACGTCAAAAAAATATTTTTAAATTCTTAAGAATTTTGGAGTCTAAAAAATATCTATTTAGAAGTATTTTTTAAAAAATTTTCTATATAAAAATTGTATAATATCTACAACTTTAAATTTAAAATTTTTCTAAAAGAAAACTTGTTGGCATACGTGCACGGGATAATACGGTGAATGCGGTGTATGTAATAATTTGGCTGAGGTGGGGGATGAACGCGTGGGATTTGGGAGTCAAAAGCTAAAATGTTTAACGTGGTTAACAAGTTATACTGTATCCTTATCCATCGTCGACCAGCCGGCCGATCATCGATTGAATGATCACCGGAACTTGGAAGATTACGCGAGTGGAAATGTGATGGATATTGAATGATTATAGGACGATGGCAGTGCACCTAGACAAATCAAACAAGCTCAATGTTTTTTTTGTTTTTTTTTTTTTAAGTAAAGTTTCCAAGTCCCTATCTCAGTTTCTACTAAGCATTTCCTTTTTCCTTGGTTGAAAACCTATCCAAGATATCGCTATCAGTTGATTTCTACCTCCACTACGTCTGCAACGCCACTTAGATCCCTGACCTTCTTCCTCTTCGATCTTCAATATTATTCTTTTTACCTTAATTCTCTCTCATTAACAAAGTACTAATAATCACCGATACGGTACGCGCAGAAGATCTACTTAGTACCTACCATTTCAACTATTTGATTTGAATTCTTGAAGGTCTTCTCTATCTACCCCCTAAGACTTTGACACCATTGATCCTAACAATATACAGCTCGCTATTTAACTCATCAGGGAAAACCCTAGCCATGTGAATGAAATCTTTCAAAACCTGTAACATAACTTCTTGATAGTGAAACTGATGATGACGTTGAGATCCTTCCTCCTCAAAGTCTCTGGGCCTTTTGATGGAGATTGTTAGGGGCGGCTTAGAAGATCATAAAAGGTGGCAATTACTGGGAAGATACTCATACTCTTGTTGAGTATGTGGATGGATTTCTAGTGGGGTTTGACAGAGATGTTTTAATCACGTATTTATCTTCTGTTGGTAATGAAAAAATAAGACGAGAAGAAGAGGGAATATATCAGCCGTTCATAAACAATCAATTCGTTAAGCTATTATAGAAGTTTGTCTAGTGGTGCAACAACAACATCCCTTAAAGAAGAAGCTAACTGCTTATTCTTTCATTTTTTTTCAAGATTTTTCTGAGACAAATTCTGCTCGTAGCCGGCCTTTTCCGATGACCGTCGGAATAAAATAAACTCACACGATGGAACCTACCACCCCCTTTGAACGGATTACGGGCTTTTCACAACGGAAACTTCCGATATTCTTTGGTACAACCGTGAGCGAGTATATTGAAATATTGCAGCTACAAGAACGCGAATTCCAGATGTATGGTTTCCGAACCACGTGCCCCACCGCCGGGCACTTTTCCAAAAGCTATAGTACATGAACGGCCATAGTTAATAGGATATAGAGAGACCAATAGTGACACGTCTATCTTTTTTGTTGAATAAAGCCCATGACAAAACTCAAGAGGATTACCTAAAGAGCCTATCAGAATGGCCGAAGATACTTATTATATGTGTAATGCGTTTTATCTACATGTTTATATCTTTGTGTGTTTAATTCGGATATTTAATTGCTATCTTTTGAAATTTGTACGAGTTTATCTAGCAATTCCTCAAATAATCAAAGTTCGAATGATGCATGAGGGGACATAATTATGGAAAATTGAATGATAAAGGACCTTTCCAGTGGACAAGTGCTCTTTTTTAACTAATTTTTAATTCCATATTCAAAGTGCATCACTTGTATACACTTAATTTGTGTTTGTATCAAACTCGGATGATTAATAACGACTGAGTTCCTAGCCAAATTACTTCGTTAGGAAGTCGTAAAAATTGGAATATTTGGGTGATCAACATCATCTACAGCTAAAAGGTCAAGGTTTCAAACTGGTGATTTCAAAGAAAAACACAAAAACTAAATAGTTAATGTTGAATGTGACTTGGGTGAAGCCATTTTTTATTTCAGGTGTATTTAAGAGGAGTCGGAAAAATAAATTAAAGAAGATGTATACAAGGAAGCCAACAATTTTAAATTTACGGAGAAGGAGATTTCGGCGCATTCGGAGGCCTATATGTATAAAGACCTTAACTGTTGTTTCTTTTGTATACATCTGTAAGATGCTTCTACAATCGCACTAGTATGGTTAGATATATTCTTGGAAGCATCTTGTATTTGTCGATTTGTCGTAGTTTAGAAGAAGATTGGCGGTCTCATGGACATGGACAAAACGCCAAACCTCGTTAAATCTGTATTTACTTTTACTCTTATAGTTCTCTCACTTAGTAATATTCTTTTTATCATGCTTTTCACTGCAAAATTTTCTAACAATTGGAGCTGCATTTTTTTAAGGAAAAACTTAAGTATCACTTCCTACATCAATAACGATATTACAAATAAACCTTTCATTTTAAACTTATTAATTTTGATATTCCAAAACACATATTTTAGAAGTAATTTTTAGGAAAAAAAATTTAAATCCAAAATTATATATTACAATAAAATATATTGTTTTGTATTATTTTTTTTAAAAATAATTCTAAATAGATATCTTGAGGTTCTGAAATTTTTGCGGGTTTAAAAACTAATCTGCTAACACTTTGGAGCCTCACAATATATATTTGGAAATATTTTTTTGTAAAATATTTTAAATATGAAAGTTGTAGATCACAGCAAAATCTAATTTTCATATTCAAATATTTTTCAAAAATATTTATATAATAGCAAAAATACCCCTCACACAAATTTTAAAACAACAGCTTATTTATAAGAATTTTGAATCTAATAGCTCATTTGTAAATAATTTTGAAATAAGGTGCTGGCATGAAATTATCCTTTTTTAAGTGGGAGAATGTTAAATTTGGCTTGTGAAATGATGCTTAATGGGATTTCTCTTAAAAAGAGGTAATATGATAAATCCGAAAGCCAACAATTTTGGCATTTACCAAGGAGATTTCTATGTATTTGGAGGCTCTATAAGCTGCTCAATTGTCATTTCGTTGTGTGCAGCGGTAAGGTGTTTATTACCCTAGTAGACTAGCACGATGAAGTCCATTTTTGAGAGCATCTTGTACTTATTGATTTTGCCGTAGTGAATTAAGAATGAGATTGATCGCCGCTCGTACGTGGACGTGAGCCATACTGCGAGCTAGTTAACTTCTGTGTGACTGTCGTTACTGTTCTAGTTTGCTGCAAAATTTGAATATCCAGCTGAATGGAACTTCTGTGTTTCTAATTTACTTGTAACAAAATGGCCATGCATCCATGCAACTCCTGTTAAACTACAATTTTCGACTAGTTCAGATTAAAAATTACTATCTCTGGAAACAAGCTCAGCATAGATGGACTGTCTCTGGAAGAATTTCTTACAATCTTACTATTCGTATATGTCAGGCTAGAGTCTGAGTGGTAGTCACTTTCCGCGTTACTGCTTGGCAGCTGCTCATTGCATGTTATTCATCCCTGCTTCAGTCTTCAGATGATATCTCTCTGCTGATTGCTTATCTGGCTCCCGCAAGGAAGAATCTTTTAGCGAAACACTTTTTTTTTTTGGTTTATTTGCGTGCATTTATTATAACAGTTTTGAATCATACTTGCACCAGCTTGTGGTTTTCATAAAGAAAACATGTATGCTTCTAAAAGCATTGAGAATTTATCGTCTTATATACTAATAGTCTAATAATTAGATATTATCATTGTCAGGTCATCACGCTTCCTTCAACGACAACAACAGCAATATAGCGTAGTTCCGCAAGAGCAGAGTTTGGGGGGATAAAATCTACGAATCTATTTTTCGAGGATGCTGTTTACTTAAGACCCTCCGGCCGTCATCATTCTTCCTTAATTTCAATTTTAACCTATTTCCAGTATTGATAACCATTTTCAACAATTATCAGACGTTAGCAATTTGTCATCAGAATTTAGGTCAATTAGCATTTCTGAAGCAGAAAGTCATTCCATATGTTCAATTTGATATAAGCGATCATAAACATATGACTCTTCAAAGCCAAAAATGTCAGGCACATCCTGCTGCTCAAATGAAATTTGGTTTTGTAGTCTCTAGAAAATATGATCCTAGTTGAACGCTTAAATTTGAAATAAAGTTTTGTCATCATGAAACAATAACTATAGACGGTATCATAGCAAAAATACACTCCCAGAATCCATTAGATCATATATAGGTATGAAGTTTCAAACTCAAATGTTTCTGCTACGTCCGATGAGATTTACACAGATATATATATATATATATATATATATATATATAATATATATATATATTATATATATATATATTCCTGAATCAACAGTTATATATGTATGATCTGAAATTAACACTAGTGGTGCTTTTGACATATCTGTAATTGCCTCATATGTGTGTATAAATAAAATGTCAGAATATACTGCATAGTATCCAGAAATCACAGGATTGAAAAACTTAACCAGTTAGGCATGCATCTGATAAACAATGTATATCAAAATAATATCATGGCTTCTTAGATCGATGACTTGGATCTCAAGCTAGCTCAATCCATTGATATTTTATCGAATTATTTACATCAAACGAGTATTAATCCGTCGCTATATATATTAGTTCTGGTTTTTCCATGGTGGTCAAAAAAGATAAAAAGTTAAAAATATAAAATTTATAAAATAGCAATATCCATCTGAGCAGAAGAGAACGGAAGAAGAGAAGATGCAGTTTGGGTCAGAGACGCTTCAGTATGAGTGTGCGGTGGTCGTCGCCCAGCAAATTCTTTTGACGGAATTTCCCACCTCTCTTAACCTAGTTTGCTTTCAGACCTTCATTCTATTCCCCTTGTAATTTACGGTCTTTCAAACAAATAAAGAGGGTGTTTTTGCATATCAGCCCTCCACTACGCATTGCCACGTCAATTCGACTAGAAACTATTTTACAAACTTTGCCATAGAGGGACTGATATGACATTCCCCAAAAAAAAAGACAGGCTCCACTTTTGTGTGCTAGTTATTTATGGGGTTTATAGTTTTAGCGTGCTCTATACTTTTTGTATTTAAAATATATTTCTAAGTTGATGTTTTGGACTCCACAAGTTTAGCGGCCAATAAAGTCTCCGTAGTTTTAAAATATTCATTTATAAATACTTTTTTTGAAAAAATTAATACAAAAATTATAAAATCCATCAAAATCTACTTTTTTTTTATTTATTTGTTTTTTAAAAATATTTATGCATATGTGTTTTGACTTGATTTAGTTACTATGAGAAAAATAAGCATTTATTTGGTGGACGGTACAAAAGCAAAACTGATATGAAATTATTCCTTTATTTATTTTTATGCGAAATCAATACCTGTAATTAAAAAGCTTGGTTTAGATTGAGTTCGGATCAATATCAAGCACATGATCCAATTAAAAGTGTAGCTAGGCTCGGCACATTTCTTTGCCAGCTTCAAATGAAACAGAAATAGAACAAAGCTTCAAAATGATTGATTCTCTCTAAAAGAGGGGCATTTGTATGGCTTTATAGTTGCTTGCTCCCTTATGTGAGTACAACCAAAGTTAAAGAGCTTAGCATAGAACCAAAAAAGGGGCTCTTCTAGATGTTTAGAATAAAATAGACAATAATATATTTATTTTATATTTGTTAATGGTGTCACATTATCCTATCTTTAGCACTCTTTTTTCTACCATCATCCCAACTAACCCTAATTTCAAATTGCTATGAGGTCTTAGTCACCAGGAATTATATGTTTTATTATTAATCGGAAGCGAATATTTGTCTTTACTTTAAATTAAATAATAAAATTAACTGGCGTGGCGAATACTAAACCCTGTCTATAATTGGCGACGATTAGTGGTTTGATAATGATGGAGATTATTGACATGTATAGGAATGAGTACCAAGCATCAATCAAGTTAATTATAGCTTTATGTCATGCTCATCTGGTGCTTATTCCTTTACTTTCATGAAATCCTACACAATTACTTGAACTTGCCCAGTTCTTCCCTTCTACTTATGAGTACCTCTCAGGGTTCACCTCAAAAAAAGAAAAAAAAATTAAACAAAAAGGTTACTCTGAGGCTGGCCGATTCTCTTAATTTCATATGAATGCATATTCTATTTGAATAAACAGATTGTTAAAACAATCTAAAATACGAATGAGAACGGATTCAAGGACTAGCTCAGACGAACATAAATTAATTCAGAACTATATATGATTCTGCGTTCACCCACATAGGAAGTTGATTTTTAAGTTCATGTTAGACTATAATTTAGTAATTATTATCTACAATATGAAAGCGTAAGAAAGAGATTTAGTAGTGGTTTAGATTCCAATATAATTATTTACATGGTTTATTCTCTGTAAAAAGTTATAAAACCATCATTTTTTTCTCTCATCTATAAACTCTATATAATTTTCATATTAGACTTTTTTTTATTTGTATATTTATGTTTTTAGATTTATTTTTTATTCTCTCAGAAAAAATATAATATATAATAAATCCATATACTTGAGAGAATTAGATATACTTTCTAATTATAAATCAAGGAGCTTTAAAATTTTACTAATTATAAAATTTAAAAATAAATTTTTTGACACAAATATCGTGAGTTTGTTATCCGGTAGTGTATATATGTATATATATATATATATATATATATATATATATATATATATATATATATATATATATGTATATATATGAAATGCAAAAGATAGATCAATAATATCTTAGTACTTGATCCATTCCACCAACTATGATTAGTGTGAAACCATCATTTCTCAAATTAAAGCAAACTTTCCCACGCACGGTGGGCCAATTTGTTAGAAGTTATACACTATAGTCTACGACAATATATAACCAGCTTATAATTAAACTTTCAAGTTGTGAAAAATTTATAATATTCCTCACATTTGATTCATCTATATTTTACGTAACTGACATGTATAATTAAGCTTAACCCCACGAGAAATCTACCTCCACTTATGGATTGTGTAGTCCTCTTGCACAAATCAGTGTCGTCCATAAATAATGGCAATACATCGGAAAATGTCATAAAAAGAAGGGAAAATTAAGGGTAGAAAACTGCAGACACGCGTCTAGAAAACTACATTCGTGCATGCTCATTGCCAAGCCCTGCCCCTGCAAGTTAAGGTGCGCAGGTGGGGAGAATTTGCCCCTTCGATCGCAACCACCCCTAGACCTCAAATCCAAGACGCTAGCTTCTACGGAGACCATTTTGTGAGAAGGTTAGAACATAAAAGTTTCATGTGATAAGAAGTATCCATATATATATATATATATATATATATATATATATATATATATATATATATACATATATATATACCAAGCCAATCCGAAAATATGATATGTAAAATAAATAGTGGACTGTTACAACGGAATAGATAATATCTACTAAGATATGAGTAGTTGATCGCTGGATCAGCATCTTGATCATGTTCCAACGATACACATTATATGTTGAATGAATGGCTCAGGTCATATCTTAGTAGATGGCTCAGGTCATATCTTAGTAGATATTATCTCTATCGTTGGATCACGATCAAAATGTTCGATCAACAGGCCATAACTCATCTTACGGATTTAATTTTTAGGTCATTTTAAGAATAGTATGTTTAATATATAGATAGGTTATTTTCTGATCGACCTAATAATAGGATCCGTAAGATAAGCAGTAGACCGTTGCACCAAATAATTTGATCGTAATCTAACTGTTCATGTAATATTTTGATCAATGGACTGTTGGATCACGATCAATTATTCGATTCTACAATCCAAAACTCACTTTATAGATCATATATATATATATTATTCGAGCTGAGAATATCCTCTCTCTCTCTCTCTCTCTCTCTCTCTCTCTCTCTCTCTGTATATATATATATATATATATATATATAAGACACACACACTCACACACTTTATGATATATATATATATATAAAGACACACACACTCACACACTTTATGATAAAGGTCACTCCCTCACCTAATTCATGCTTGGATGCCATCAAATTGATTCAATCCTGTTACCCCTGTACCTAGTAGAAAAGAATGTCTGTTGTTAGGTTGCATACCAAAATTTTAGGGGAAATACCACACCCGCCCCTACTTTTAAAACCTATCACAAATGAGCTCTTACCTCTTAAACATTTTACAAATTAACTCATCTTTGGTAATTCGTACATAAATATTTTAACTAATATGTAATCATTTATTGGAAGAATTTTTAACATAAATATATTAAATTTAGATGAGATCTATAATTTTTATGTTATAAATTTTTTTTCAAAAAATATTTTTAAATAAATATTATAACATTTCAAAGTCTTAGCGGATTATCCACTAATCCGTTAAGAATTTAAAACCTCATAATATCTATTTAAAAGTATTTTTTTTTTTAAAATGTTCAAAACGAAAGTTATAGATTTTGACAAGATTTATAACTTTCATAATCTATAACTTTTATATCTAAAGTGTTTTTAAAAAATATTTTTAAATAAATATTTTAGAATATAAAAATTAACGGATTAAAAATATAAGAGATGAACCGAAAAAAGCGAACAACAGAGAAGCTGATATACAACTCCTCCAAAATTTGACCCCATCCAAATCATCAAGATGGCTAAACATATCCTAATCAATGGTGGTATATATGTGTCAATATCTATTTTTTTTTCTACCAACAGATTTCCGTAAAATTCAACATTTAGCGTCGATAGATGGTTATTTGTACTTTGTACGCTAATCGGAATGGATTCACGACCCGCAGATTAAAGTTAAGAACCAGAAATGTCGCGGTCATGAACCATTGGTTTCCACGTAGTTATGGAATTATCATCATCACTAGTCCAACTCTTGAGGTAATCTTCTATAGATAGCCATGTGCAAAGGTTACCACCTTGTAACTTTCATGACTTGGCTTCCCCTTGGAGCTGAGCTGTATAATGGCAGAGAAATTGCACATTGAAAGTGATTTTCAAAAAGTAAATACCTATCTTCTTCTAAAAACCAATCTCATACTTTACAGTTGATTAGATGTGACATTTATAAATAGTCTTTCGATTTTCGTGTGAATGGATTAAATATACAATTACTAAATTGATGGTTTTTTTTGGGGGAAGTTTAAACTAGCCTTGGAGGTGGTAGAATATTAACTAAGCTCGACATAATTATAACAAATATTAAATTCGAAGTGTAAACTTTGCATGGAGTGTTAAAAAAACCAAGTGAAATTCACAATTATATACCTTTTATGTAAGTAATCCGCAAATGTGGAATACTCTCTACTGATGTCTAATCAAATTAAAGTTTAGCTAAATTTAGTGGTTTTTTCAACACAAAATTCAACACTTGCTTTCAATAAATTATTATTAGCCTGTTTTAACTCCTGTCAACCACTTGCTAATTAAACAAATTAAAAGGGACAATGAGGCTCCCAAAGAGATGCCAAAAAGAAGAGCATACGACATCAGCCCCGTCATTCCCTCATATTTTAACACAAATGCCGACGTAGTAGTCTTAACTACGACTTCAATTCTCTCTTTGTTTCTCGCTACTTTTTCGTTATACTCGGTTTTGAAGAGTCTACTTCAGCCTCTCTGTTTGACTGAAATCTCCGACTTCCTCTGAAATAGTTAGGGTCGTCATCACTTATGATCGACAATAACAACAATAGGCTATTTTTTAAAATTTTTAACCTTGTAAGTATTTTGTATTATGAATGAGATGAAAATTAGCCAAGTACTATGGTGCTTGTATACATAACATACAAATGTAAGTTAAATTTTTCTTAAACTATACCCAAATAATAATAGTAAACAGGTTTCTTCATCATATGCCCCTTCTAGCGAGCGGAGAATTTGATGAATAAAAGCATGCATTTTAGCTCAATAAAACAAAAAAAAAGAAAAAGAAAAGAAAAAATCAAAGGGATTCATATTACACTCCAAAAAAAAAAAAAGCAAATGCACAAATTTGTGAAATAAACGCTCAAAATTTAATGATAAATTGTTGTATTTCGACCTTAGTTGGCCAAAATTTTACACATGACTCTCACATTCATATGACTCCTTTCAATTCACATGAAATCAAATTCTTTTGGTAATTGATATGACATATGATGGATATTTTCTACAGAAAATACCTGAGAACACAGATCTGTGCACAAATTTGTGCACAAAAATGGTGAAAAATATGTTTTTCCATGTTCTCAATCATTATCCATTTTCTACTTTGCATATCTTGAAATTCTAGGATTGGGGCGTGGTTATAATTAGAGATAAAACTAGTGAAAGGCTAATATTGATCATAAAACGATACCGAAATTGATGTGCATATAATATCCAGATGAAGTATGCTTGTCAACGGTGATGTTTGACAATTAGCAATTAAATGTTTAAATATTAATAATAACAATTAAACCTCTTTATATTGCAGCAGCATGTCCGTCCACTCTTTGTCAAAGTTAAGGAATTTATTTAGGCATCTAAGTTTAGATCTTTTCTTTTTTGAAGAATCGAAAACTCCAAGTCCAATATGTATATACATGAACAGGCAGAGCACCGTTGATATAAAAGTTTAAAAATGATGCAGTAGCCAATAGGCCTAGATTATTATAAAAAAAAAAAAAAAACCCATAATTATATGCATGACCAAGATTAAATTCTTGCATCTTCTGTATTTACATGATCATTCTAGATTATTGTAATATCTTTTTTTTTTTTTTTTTTTTGGTAAACTAGATTATTTATATCTACTTGTCATATGCATAGTTGCAGGTTTATCTATTGAATCTAAACTGCTAATCAGTTTTTTTTTACTTTTTTTTTTTTTGTGAGAAACATTCATTACCTTAAATTAAGGAACAGCATGTTTGGTACAGCTGAAAAACTAAGATATCCCCTCTTTTTACACATCTGTTACAAAATATACAATGAAAACTCTATCTTCATCAACCCGCAAATTCTCAATTATAGAGGTTATTTTGCGAAAAATATTTACCACGGTAATTATTTACTGTGGAAATACCTGGTAGCTATCTTACAGATTTATAGTTTGTTTGATAAGGAGAACATGTTAGGCATCAATCATTTGTTTAATGTATTAATCTCATCCATTAACATGCTTAATTAGTCTGCTCTTCTTTTTCCAGACCTCTCCTTCCTCTGGAGCATTCACAGAACTATTTTCCAAACAGGCTAAGAACAGATTTTAGCCACGTGGACCAGTAGAATTGAAGATTGAGATGAAAAAAAGAGAGCACATAATGGAAGGATGCCTGAGATGAGAACAGAGGAGCAGACAGGGAGGGAGAGGGGGATGAGAAAAGTCAGACTTCAAACCCTTGTAACACTTAAAAAAGCCTTTACTTTTGGCTTTTATCAATGTTTAATTTAAGCTTAAGCTTATTGCGGCGTGTTATATTTCCATCACATGTCTTTTTAAACCATCTATATAACTATATATAAGCCCCACCATCTCCCATTCTTTTCATCTAATAACTCCAATAATCCAATCTTTCTCTCTCCTTTTTTTTCCCTCTTTTTCCCTTCGTCCTTTTTTTTAATTCTTTGCTTGCTTGCTTAGCTTGATATCCTCGAGTATAATTAACCATCGTGTATCAGAGATTTAGTGTAACTAACCAATATTAATGGAGGTCGAAAGAAGCTGCAACTCTGCAGCTCAAAGTGATGAAGACATGGATTTGAGGAGGGGTCCATGGACTGAGGAGGAAGATCTTATTCTTGTAAACTACATCGCTAACCACGGCGAAGGCCGGTGGAATTGTCTCGCCCGATGTGCTGGTGAGCTTCCATGTCATGCACAAATCATATAGTTGTATAATACTCCCAAAGTATAGTGGAGATATATATTCGTTATAATTCCATTTTTGTTCCTAGTATACTTGATAACTTTTCGTTATTGCATGTTGAAGGTTTAAAGAGAACTGGAAAGAGCTGTCGCCTTCGTTGGCTGAACTATCTCCGACCAGACGTCCGGCCGAGGCAACATCACCCTGAAGAACAGCTTCTCATTTCTTGAGCTCCACTCCCGCTGGGGCAATCGTAAGCTCTTAAGTCTTATGCATAAATAAATATATGATTAACGTGCAGATAAATAATTACGAGCATAAATATATGCAGATGTCGAAGATAGCGCAAACTTGCACCGAGAACCGATAACGAGATAAAAAATTACTGGAGAACGCGCGTTCAGAAGCACGCAAAGCAGTTACAGTGCCGACGTCAAACAGTAAAACCAGTTCAAGGACGTCATGCGTTATCTCTGGATGCCCCGCCTCATCGAGCGCATCCAAGCCGCCAACTCCTCCTCCGCCACCGTCTCCGTAAATGCAACCACTTACGTGCCGCCGCCGCCAACCATGGCGTCGACGCCGAATTTCAACGACTACGGCGATTTGTTCGTCCACGTGAACCCAAGCCCGGAAAGCTCGAGCGTGGCAGGGGGGTCGTCGACGACGACGACGACGACGGCGGAGTCATTTGGCAGCGGCACGCAGCAGTTTACCCCGCCGGCGGCGGAGTTGCAGAGCAGCTTCTTGGAGGGCGGTGAGTGGATCCAGGCTGGCGGTGGCGAGTGGCCGGAGACGCTGTTAAGCCCCGGCGGTTACGTTCACCAGGGATGGCCGGAATTCGGATTGGAAGGTGACGTGTGCGAGAGCTGGTGGAACCTCGGAGGAGATGCCGATTGGTTCTTGAATCAGTAGCTTTAGTTTGGGCGTGGAAACGCGCACTGTAGGAACAGGAGAAACGAGTGTTGTAGAAAGATGGTAAACGAATTATACAAAGATTTTATTTATGAATTAGATAAATAGTATGGAGAGTGAAACATGATACGAAGAGACAATAAACTTTGTTAATTATCGAAGTTTTTGTCTTCATACATGTTTCTATTTCTCCTCTTTTATATATTTGTTTGTTGTTTTATTTTTAAGAATTTGAGGTTATAAATCTCATTATTCTTAATTATGTAATACTGATGAACTTTTGAACTTGACAATAATATATTTATAATTTAGTTACATGTGGATTATTATGTAGCTCTTAAGCTAACATGAGGAGCTTCATGGAAAATTGTAAGGTTAATATGTATATGAATTGTTGGTATTATACAATTTTCTGGAATCAAAGCTGGTTTCATATCATATTTTCTGAAATAACGTGTTTTACAAGTGTTCAAATAAGCTAATAAATAGAATTTTCTTTTAAATAAATTAAGAAATTTTCATTTTCTATTTGATCCATTTTTTAAATAAGATGACTTAAGACATTATAAGATGATCTTTTATGATGACGCATGGCTCTTTTTACCATTGTTGCATTCACCCTTCATAAATATCACCCATCCATCTCTGATTTTAGCTCAATATATCCATCGTTAGCATGATGAAGATGGATAAAAAGTAGGAGTTTTTGCGGATCAGTCCCTCTAAACTTCGACTGTAACAAATCAGCCTCTGAAAATACATTTTCAGGGGCTGATTTGCTTTTTTTACAAATCAGCTATTTAAAAATACGTTTTTAAGGACTGATTTGCGAATCCCCCAAAATACGGAGATTGATATACAATTTTTCGTAAAAAGTAGTGTACTCTCTAGCAGTGCACTACTAGATTATACATTTTTTAGCGTATTCTTTAGTATTGCACTTGGTTTACCATTCAAGTCGTAAAGAAAGGTCGACATGAATCAGTTCGGATATAACCAATTGTTGATTTTCTAGGAACCAATAATTAAAAGTACTAGTATGACTACATATTCACCCAATATTGTTTCTGCAGCCGGTGGTTTTGGACTTAAAGTAATTGTCATAATTGTCTTTTCAAATGGAGTTAGCATTATCTACCATTATTACTTAAAAAAGTAAATTTTATGTTTTTTTTTACCTAAAGAAGGTGAGTCGCTTGAGATATCGATATACTCCTCATTGTTCGAATTGTTTTGATTAGATATCGTGGAAGTTTAATTGTAAACTCTATTACCACCCAAGAATATTAGAGTTCTTTCAATATTCCGTGACACGTAACAAGACATGAGCCATGCAATTTTATTTTCTAATTTGGTTTATCAACACGTTCACATGAAGCAATCCTATTCATCTTGCGGCTTATAATTTTGTTTAATTAACATAATCAGATTATAATTTCTTTATTAAAAAACAAAAAAAAAGTAAAAAAAAAAATTGGAGTTGCAGGACATGTCCCCCCTCTTCTCTTCTGTGCTGTACTCCAAACATAATTTGATTCTTTACGTTGCTGTCCACAAAAAATAAAAACTGGAGTCTATGATGCCTGAAAAAAATATCCTTCTCCCCCTTTTTCCTATTTTATTTCAGTCGTTAATTGTAAATTTTAGCGCCGATTTTTGTCGGTCGCTGAAAAATCTGCATCCGAAAATGTTTTTTGTTGTAGAGCTAATTTCAATTTACATGTGTAGGAGTTATCCTTTTTCAGCACAAATGCTGCACGACACTATGCTAAATTCTTTAATTAGTACAATTCTATCATAGCATGGTTTTTTTTTATAAATTTCTAACTATAATCAGAATCATCAATAATGCTACGTAATATGTGCCATATATATTTTCAATACTGCTTATAATTATAATACAATCAGAACCGTCAGGGCCTTCAAAATAATTTTTTTGTTCCTTCAGCTCGCCGATTATCACTTGCACATATTCCGAGTGCACATTTCTAACTGGAGTCTATGATAATCGGCTGTGTTTTTTTGTGAGATTTATAATTTTTATATTTAAAATTTTTTTAAAAAATATTTTTAAACATTTATTTTAGGCTTCAACTTCTTATCTGATATAAACAGATTTTATAAATTATTTTCAAATTCGTTATTATTTTTTAGCTCCAAAATATCTATTCGGAAATATTTTTAGAAAAATTTTGAATATAAAAGTTATAAATTTTATTAAAATTTATAACTTCGTATTCAAAATTTTTTCAAAAAAATAAGTCTATATATTAATTTTTATTATAAATTAGAAAAATTTTAAGGAATACATAATGGGAAGTATCTATCCCATACTTAAACCATCAAAAAGCTAATCAAAATAATCATTAGCCATTCAAAACAGCACGCATAAACAGCATTAATGCGCTAAACACGGTTACACCACGTTCACACATTCTTAATCAGTATAATTATGATTATCACTTAATTAATCGGTCACGTGATCCTCGTCTGCAAGCAATAATCATCAAAAAAAGTGGGATATATAATTCAGAGGGACCATAAACGTAGGACATAATTCTTTCTCCCTCTCTTTCTATACATATATTTTTCAAGAAATGGACCGAGCCCACTTGTTCAAATTAACTCTTTCTAATTAGATGTTAAATTAACTGTTCAGTACAAATCAAATTTTCAGTGCCGTATCAAGCCAAATTTCAATCCGATATATACAGACTGTATTGATAACATCAATATCAATATTCATTTATTTATTATCTTTTAAAAAATAAGTAACAAAATATTAAAATTTTTAGTACTTACATATGGGTTCGTACCGTGCCTAGCTTTAGAAATATATATATATATATTGTCCAACACGGATATGCTGACAGGTATATAAAATCATAATACAATTTGAGATTCACCTTAAGCATATATAAACTAATAAGATGGCGTGCTACATCGGCAGTGTCCTTAAAAACAAAAAATGTTTAGATGGCAATGGACCTATCTAAGTGAATAAGTGAGTAGGGTGCTGCCAATTCTTCGAGAACCATTTGACCAGTTTGCAATTATCTTTTTTAATTAGCACGTGCTTAACTTTTATTGGTATAAATAAAAATCATACATTGAATTTACAAGAACTTTTTAAAAATAAAAAATTACCACATGAAAATTTCCCATTTTCTATACTCTGTTAGACGTTTTTCACATTGTTCTGGCCCAAATCATAGATGAAAATGTCTATTTCTTTTACTTTAAAAAATTCCTCTCGATTTTATGCATGAAAAGTAATAAAGAAAAACTTTGTACGTAAGAGTAAGAGAAAGAGGGAGAGAACATAGGCCGTCTGCTTTATCCGTATTTTATAGATATATTATCAAATATTTTTTTGTTTAAACATTTAACCTTATATGTCCGTTCAGACGGGTACATGCTGATCCACACATAGCGTATATATATTTAACATGTCCGATAAAAGTAGAAACTCATTATTTAAATTTGTCATAATAACATAAAATATTTTATTATATATTATTTTTTATTAAATATTGCTATTTTAAATGTTTATTTATTTCATATAAATTATTTATAATTTTTTAGTGTTGAATCGAATCTTATCGCATTTTACTTTTTTTTAAAAAAATTATCGTATTTTCGAATCCATATTTTGTCGTGTTGGGTTGTCCACCAGTACTTTCTAATGCATTTGCGGTGTCCTGTTCGAGGGCACACAGCTAATTGCATCTACCAGGGTGGTCCCGACTCCTTAGCCTATGTACTCTCCTAGTGAATTGTTTAACTACGGAGGTGAAGTGGGGACGCTCGAGACACCACAAGATCGCCTGCGCCGCCGGAACACAGTGCACTAAGATGAGAACGGAGCACGTTTGGCGCGTGATTGTCACGTGCGAGCGCGTCGGTGTTGAATTCGCCACGTAAGCGGGCGAGTCTTTGACGATTCCAACGCCAACTCTGGAGCGGTCAACGAAATCCAGATCAGATGAAATGACCTGGTACCTACGAGTTCCCGGTGTGTAGTTATCTTATCAAATAAATATTTAGATATTATGTTTTATTTTCATATAATTACCTAATAATATTATTAAATTGATATGATATTTTGGATTTAACTTAATTTTTTCACATGTCTCGCTTCTCATTAATTATTAGAGAATAATTAGATAGTATTTTATATTTTCATATTAATTATCTAATTAATATATAATACAATTTATAATATTTGAATAATTTAAGCATTTTTTCGTTTATTTCTCACTTTTTACTGATTATTAAAATATCTGATAATCAACTCGTATATTTTTTCTATCAACCACCGATCCTCCTCTCTCTGCTCTTCATCAATATTCTTTCTTCCCCTTTCACTTTCTACATCTATTCGCTCTCCCTCTCTCTTCTATATCGCCACGGTGGTAAGTTCATCTCTAATTTATTATTTAAATTATTCTTCAAAATAATTGAGTGGTTTGGTTTGACCTTAGAGATTAGTAGATCTGATCATATCGAAAGTAATTTATTTTTCTTTCAAATATAGTGTCTACGTTTTTATTTTCAATTAGTTTTATTACTGTTATTAATTTTTGCACACACAACGCGAGTACGTCGTTTGCTAGTGTGTGTAAGGTACTTTACATACATTTCCAATATAAACAAAAAATATTTTAATATATCTATAATTTCAACATTTAGAATTTTTTAAAAAAATTTCAAAACAAATATTTTATTTAGAAATTAAAGTATAGTTCTCTTGACCAAAAAAGTATAGTTCTAACGTATTAACATTTTGAAGGTTCTAATGTATCCTTTTGTACTGTTTCATGCATGCTTTTAACATGGAAATCATTCAATCTTCCGTATAGATTATTGCAACCTTATATGCAACAAATTGTAGCCTACAGTTTGTCTCCCTGCCGCAGAACATATCACCTTAAAACAATGATCTAAAGATCATACTTTGTATGTTATATTATCCTAAAACTTTAATGAACTCCCTCTATAAATCAATGTGATTTTCATGTGTTGTATTCGCGGGCGTGATATTAAATTAATCGATTAATTCGTTTTTCTTGACCGCAAAAAACTTGACCTCAACGAGCAGAACAGAAGGCAAACGCAACGACTTAAGGAAGATAACGTATTATAATCTTTAGCCTATCTTATAAAAATCACTGCTTCAGATTTGTGTAGCAGCAAATCTAAAAATCGATTTCATATAATTTCTTTCGAGTTTTTTAATTAGTTAAATCTAGTAGTTAAGTAGGTCTACAAGCATGTTTAGTAAGTCGAATCATCACCTTAATCGATCCGCCGCGTATTATCTTAACAACCAAAAAGATTATGATGGGATATTGAATTTGCTTGCTATATACATATTAAACTAGCTTTTGCTGGTTAGATTCCTATGTTTTTTAAAAATGTTTCGGCAGAAAAAGTTTGCAAAGTTACGCGGTTTCATAAAGCGATTGCAGTTTTATGAGCAGCATAATTGACTCTTGCAATGTAAATCTCTACTTGATTTGCAGGGCTGGTATCTGCCTCCTCTGTAGTCCCTTTCAAAAATAAAACTTAAAAAAAAATATATTTAAAGGTGGGGATAACACTCCCTGATGTGTGTTAAGAGATAGAGAAAATTATTTAAGGAATTCGAACAACTCCATAGATTTTAGGATTTTTTCGGGTTTTTTAGTGGATAATCTCTTACTTCTTGTCAGTTGTTTACTATGCTTTTTTGATACCTACGTCAATAGAGGCTGATATTTAATCATTATAAATTAACGATGATATTGTTTAAATCAATTTAATAAGACATTGCTCATAAATATAGTTGAACGAGAACAATTGCGTAAACCAAACAAATAGTTACGGATTCAAGGAACCAATCCTATTTGAAATTCTACCAAAATGACAACGCACAAACCACTATGGAAGAACATTTTATCAACTTACTTATCATTGATAAAAAATTTAAGGGGAAATTGCATATCAGCCTCCGTTTCGTTGAAATCTCCAAATCAGCTTCTGAAAACGAAAAAATGTCCGACTCTGCAACACATGCGTGTTGCCACGTCAGTAGGGATGTCAACGGGGCGGGAAATAGACGGGGGACTATTCCCCTTCCCCATCTCCGAATTTGATTTCCGTTCTCCATCCCCGACCCCGTCCCCGTCGGGGAGGAAAATTTCTTCTCCATCCCCACCCCGTCGGGTCCCCGACAGGGACGGGGAATCCCCAATCCCTTACTAATTGAAATTATTTTTTTATGATATGTAATAGTATTCTAGACGACTAAAATAGAAATTTATAATATTTTTCTTCATTATTCCTGTCCATTGCATGATAATATTTCAGTAATATACTAAACATCATTAGTAAATATCATTACTAGAAATATCATTTCGGATTTTAGAGCGGGTCGAGGCGGGGCGGGGGATATAGTCCCCATCCCCGACCGCGAAACAAATGGGGAATTCATTTTATTCCCGGTCCCCAAACCCGACGGGGAATCCCCAGCCCCAAACCCGATTTTTTCGAGGCGGAAATCGGATTCTCCGTCGGGTCCGGGGTAAATTGACATCCCTGCACGTCAGGCGTTTTTCTATTTTCAGGGCGCAAATCAGGCTGCCACATCGAGCGTTTTTTCATTTTCAGGGGCTGATTTGGCCGGCCATGAAAATAGGAGGATGATATGCAATTTTCCTAAAATTTAATGGGTGAAATTTTTTAGACATGTGGAAAATGACTCGAGGTCCACCTGATCCTGCTCATTAGTGGAGTTCCTACAATAGAGCATCAGTGTGGCCATTTGAGTATACAACTAAAAGTCTTCAGATACCAAAACACATGTAGTTGATATGTAGGAATACCCTTTTTTTGGGGAATTCAAGCTTGCATTTGAGTATAACTTACCTGTGCTTTACGTGTGTGGCTGTCATAGGAAGCCATATGCAATTTGCTTTGTGACCAGGGCAGACATTACCCATTTCTACCTGGGAAACCGAAGCGAAACAACTCAAAAAAGTCATAAATTTCTTGTTCGGGGGGATCATTTTCGGTTGGGGTCGAAGTTTCATCAGTTTGGATCAATTCGATTCGGCTTAGGTTGCTTTCTGTTTATTTGGATCGGTTCGAGTCTGACCCAACTTATACTTATATATTTGTGTGTTATATGTGTCACAAATTCGGGTTGGAATCATACATACACATACATGTTACTTGTTAACCTATTTGAGTTGGTAAGTTGGCTGAACCCTAATAGATCAGAATGGACCTGAACCTTACTTGAGTTTTAATTGGTTTAGTTCAGCTCGGATTGGAATCGAATCCGGTTGCTTAACAATACGGTTCGAATCGACCTTTTATAGTTCGGGTCGGTTCGAGATGACCCAAATGCACGACCCTATTTATGACGATGAACACCGTAAGTTCAGCTTCGGCAAAAGAATGGCGAAAAGACGCACGATTCAAAAGCAATTAAAGCGCCAAATTGCCAACTTGCCCCATATAATCATCAAGATGAGCTAGGATTAGGGTTGGCATCCATGATTATATGTCATTTTTTGGAATAACTTGACTGGCTTTATTAGTGACTGAGATTCACAAGATTGTCATAAGCCTATTTTTGGTGATAACCAAGGACTTTGCTACACATGACCTCTGAGCATTCCTTACTGGAAACAAATTCAAGGTGCAGTCTTTTTCAGCCTGCTACTCCTAGTAAATCCGTATGTTAGATTTTTGATAGAGATAGCGATGAGATTTTAGTTCAGATGGCCATGGTTTCCAAACTGGGCAACCAAAAGAATCCACCATACTGATTGCTCACGACTCTTAAGGCAAACGATTGGAACTTCGGCCTCAGAAAGCAAAGATCTTAGATTCGAATTCTATAAACATCATCCGTAAAAGGTTGAAGATTTATTCTTTTGTATTCTATAGAGGGTAAAATAGATTTTCGGCTTTTTCAGACTGAAAGGTTGAGAGTTTTAAGTTGATAAAAAATGGACCGGTGCTACTGAGATTTATCATAAATAAATCGGACAAAATTCACTAATCCAGTGGTCAAAATAGTAGCACCTGTTCTTGGATACTAACGAAATTCACCAGTCATGACATCATCGTTAACTTGAAAATTATTGTCTACCCTTTTGATTTGCAAAATATTCTTTTGAGCAGCTAAAACTTTCGGTCTCAATAATATTCCTAATTTAATAGTTATATTTTAATTACTCAAATTGTTTAGCTAGGTCGATGAGCCGTTGGCTTCTTGTGTAATAGAAATACAAATTCAACGCATAGTCTTTATGGAGGAACTTTTGTGAAAGATCAGATGGACGGCGATAAGGATAGCTAGAAAACTTCCACGACTTATAATTCAGCGATAAGGATAGTTAGAAAACTTGCACGACTTATAATTTCCTTTTTTGGGGAAGTTAGGAATCTTCCGAGAGCTATAACTAAGAGCTTTAACACCCAACGTTAGTACGGTTAGTTAGTAAAGTTGGATACTAATAGGAGATCATAATTCTATTTTTTTATAAAGAATAGATTAGAAGTTCGATTTCCAGCAACACTTAGTTAGAAGAATTTATCATTTATCGCTCGATCGATATGTAGAATAGAATAGAACTCAACTGTTAAGATCTTAAAAAAAAGCTTTATTATGAAAAAGGAGATCGTGATTATCGCAATAGAAACCGATGTGGCGGCAATCATATAAACACACATGTAAATACAATTCTTCTCGTATGAATCAGGTTTTAGTTCCACCATCTGAGCAGTACATATGACTACCACTAAGTACATGCACACTTACATTTTTTGTATCCATATTTCTTTTATTCTATATTTCATCGTACTTAAAATATGCATGCACAATATAATTTCTTGTCCTGCGCACCAGTAGTGTGCTTCTTTATCTGTGTGACCTAAATTTACTTGTTCAGATTGAAAATTCTAAAAAATTCTTAATCGGAACATGACTGCATGCATATACTATCTCCAAACGTCACAGCAACAGAAATTGATCGGAATGTTATTGTTGTCGTAAGTACATGCAGAATTATCTCAGTGTTCTCGTAGAATTTTACAAAATTCTACACACTCCAAGGCCCGAACTCAAGTTGCCGCTTCATGAGGGCGTTCGAACCACTCCCCCATCCTGGCTTATATAGCTATATATTTACACTCTCCAACACTAAGGTGTAAGGATCCCTTAACATCCTTCTCAAATTTGTCTAAGTCTACAAAAGCAGGCCTGTATCTTGTTGTGCTTTATTAACCAGGCCCATTTTTTCCCGGAAGCACAAACTTCCAGGAAGGAATTGCCGCCCAAAAGTGGTACAGGCAGGTGGATACCCCTGTGGGGCATCAGTTATTCATTTTAAAAAGCTCAGAAACTCGTTTAAACAAAATACTAATTCAAAAACACTTTTTTAGACGTATTAAAAGTGCCAGATGGCATAAAGTTGCCACTCAGTCATCGTAATACTTTAATATCTAATTTTTTAAATATATATAGATCAGTGATTTAAATGGAAAGGCCATTTGAAATTCTGACTTAATTAATTGTATCTATATAAAATGTAAAAGGTTGAAATGATACACACAGAATGGAGAACTTTTACTTTTTATTTAAGAAAGAAATGAAAGGTGAAGATCTAGTTGCGTTATTGAAATTTAATAAATTAATTGCGAAAACATATACGGTCGTCGGAGTTCTAAGTTGAATTCCTGCAATATCTGGTTCAACACATAGTTAATAGAATAAATAGTCATCATATGGTGCCTATATATACAGTAACAATGATATACCTGTGCCCTTCAAATGTCTAGTATCTTGAAGGAGTCTGCAACCACCTTTAATTTGTTCCGAACTCTACTCCATCGCCTGCCGTTGGCGCCCACTACCAAAGTGTAATATCGCCCTTTTGACACATGATACAGATGGTGTAAATACGATCCTCATGTTTGCTAGCTTGGAATAAATTAAGAATTAGAGTAGTAGAGAGCTTTTATTGTCGACCATTGTTTTCATGACATGGAATGCTAGAAACTCGTTCCTCCGTTATTTTTGGTGGCTTGCCTACTTAACGATGTTTTGCAATATGACCATTGTGGAACATGCAAAAACACAACAGTAACGTTTTGATATTGCAATTTTGTGTTCCAGCTGTCCTTTTTTGTACTACTCGGAAGCACGCATAACCTATCTTATCATGCTTATACTGCAAATACTTTTTGTCGATTTTGCATGACAAGAGCTTCAAGTACATCTAATGTCAAGGGTCTAGGTTAACTTTTGTCTTCATGATTGCTTACAATAAAGGAATCTGTTATCGACTACATCTGATGGTCAGTATAGAGAAAAAGATCGCATTCTTCTAAAAACAGCTGCATACAGATAGAGACTATGGGCCAAAATGAGAAACATACCATTTCCGATGCCTATAGTTGCAAATGCTGTGCGAGAGAAACTAGGAGACTCAAGTTCATACTCAAAGGTCCAGTAGTTCTTTCCATCTGCAGTATGCTGCAAACAATGTGTATACAAATACTTTAGTAAGGAGCCTGTTTATGTTGCTCTCCAGTTCATTTAGGAAATTGCTGTTTGAGTAGAAGGCAAAGGGAGCTCTTTCCATCTACACTCCAATTTCTAATTTCCTAGATTTGGAATTTAATCTTCTTGTTATTTTCATGCTGCAACATGTATGGCAGTGGAAAAGGACATATATAGCAATTATTTCCATCAACAACCATTTACTTTTCCATTAGAATCCGTAGTGCCTTGCCTTGTGACCCAAGTTTAGCAAGACAAACACGAACACACACACACACAGACTAGTAGTTTGCAATTTGTAATTTTACCATGTGTATTCTATTTTTTAGAGTAGTAGTTTTCACTTATTGTCTGGATGTTATGATGAAATGCAATTTGTAAGTTTACCATGTGTACCTATTTTTTAGACTAGTTGCTCTTTTCTTTCACTTATTGTCTGGATGTTATGCTTCTTTCAATGAAAACTGACTAAACATCATGTGCACCTAGTAATTGTTATTGTCAAGAGTTTTGTCTCGAAATAACCAGGTAGAGATATGCTAAAAATAGAGCGAATTTAGAAGAAGATGAACCTCTTGCATATCGTATATGATTGGTTTTTGGGTTGGAGCAGCATATACATTCTTTACCAAAGTGAAAATTACCTGCAAGTGGTAAAGAACATAGGTCTCATAACATTTCTGAATTACTATTTTAATCTGAACAGAAAAAGCTGAAAGAATATTTGAAGTAATATTCCTTATACTTATTAAACAGTTACCTCTTCCATTGGGCCGAGATCATGAATATCGCTTTTCTCAGTAGGTATGAAACTGACTCTTACATGCTGCAATGCTGCGAAACGATCTTTGAATGCTGAATCTGCCCCTCTAAAATCAAAATCCTATAGAAAAACAAGCATAAAGATTCAAGAATAAGCCAGGATTTGAAAAATACCCGATCTCTTGTAGGGTAAAAACCGCCCATAAACATTACATCTGAAAGCTGAAAAGCTTCATGAATTTATGAACATACACGCCAATCTGAAGGGTAATAATACGAATAACCATCTCTTAAATCAACAAACGCTTCATACTTGTCAGGCACTTCTGCACAGAGGACACACAGGATAGACAAATACTTAGTCATGTAGGTGCAAATAAGAAAATATGTACAAACTTCCACCATATCTATCATTTGATGATGTGAGCGTAATTGGAGGTACAGAGTTCTAGGGTATTCTACGCAAACCTGCAAGTTGATATATATATATATATATATATATATGTTGTGACAAGAGAAGTAAAAATAAGGAGAAAAGATAAAAACTGCTATTTGAAATACTGTATGGCTGAAAAGAGTGTCCTCTGTGAAACCACAGCTTTATTCATAGCAAAGTATGTAGCATAGACATGATCTAGCCAGGACATGATTACACCGAAAAAATTCCATCTCGATTAAGCCTTAGTTAGCAATAGTATCTATCATTCTGTGAATATCGGGAAGCTTTTATATTCGTCTAAATCAAACTACCTGTTTCAGAGTCCAAAGAAGCCTTACATAGATAAATGTTTTCATAGATTTTTTTTTCCCTTAATTTGAGACTACAGAGGTAAGAACATTTATTGTGTTACAATAAATTCCATCTGAATTGTGCCTTAAGTAGTAACATAATTTGTCATCACATGAATGTTATGAAGCTTTCATAATTGATTGGTAAATTAAAACTAGCCGTTTCAGAATCCGAAGAAATGAGAAGTATTTAAGTGATTTATTTTTTTGAGAATGCAGAGGTAAGAAAATTTTCATGTACTACAACATTTTCATAATCGGAAGTAGCCTAGAAATTACAAACATTCATATATTACATTAAGTAGACTTGTGAATTCAAACCATCAACGGTTGGACGAAAGTGTCCTTCCCTCCACCAGTGGGTGATGGGCAACATTACAGTGAAGTACAACAATGTTTTTCAATACTTAATTCCAACCTAACAATATATATTTTTTAACCTTTTTATAAATACTAAAAAGAAGATAGATACCTTCAGCTAATCCAGAGCTCGGTATTACTAACTTAGACGCCAACACTGTTGCTCCAACTAACATCAATCTTCTCCGTAGACAACCTGACAAGGGATCAGCACCAGAGACCACATTGTAAAGCTTAAGCAGACTTAATTGCGCAAAATTTATCGAAATTAATAGTAGACTAGGATGAGATAAGACGCTACCATTGCCATCTGCTGATAGTGATACCTCTGATCTCGAGGTACCCCTGACTGTAGATCGAGTTGCATCGATCGAGCTTGTTGCAGACGCCTGAGTACAACACCGACGGAAAAGAAGAAGATGGTGAAATTAGTTGCTAGAGCAGTGGAGGAGAATGTAGGAGAGCATGATGCGTACTTGTTTGGGAAGAGTTGAAGCGCAAATCGATAACGACGACGCCATTAATTCTTCTCCCGAGCAAAGAAAACAATGTGGAGGCGCGTTTGTGGAGTTTCGAATTATGATTTTGGTGGTGAATTTGTTAGTCTGGATGGGAGTTGGACGTTGAACCACACGGCCCTCATCCTCATTTTTATCTGCAAATTAAAGAGCGAGAGGGGCCCTTATCTTCGAATGGCGTTCAATCGGTCACTCCAGCTAATCACTCCTCCGTCAGATGGGCGACGAAAGAGTGGCCCAGTAACTAGCCCATTAGGAGGTATTTTCAGGCCCAGGGTACCCAAAATCTGATCAGGATATTCGGGTATGGGCCGTATGGCCAGGCGAGACCTGTGATTACGAGTCTCTAGTAGGCAATCATATGCAGACCACACACCTGCAAGGGGTGCATTTTTTGTGATAAAGACTTAAAAAAGTACAGAAAATAATTATTTGGATCGGATTCTCAAGTATTTCATACATATCCGGTAGATCAATGTTCAATCTGTGCCCCATGGATGTGGTTGAAGGGGATATAAACTTTTGAAAAACACTAAATATTTGAATAAGTTGGAACCATCGGTTCCTAATGAGCTAGCTGAACTGATCAGTTCAACTAATTTTCAGAATACTTATTATTAATGAAGAGATACAGGGCTAGTTATATTTATTTCAAATTCAACTGTCCAACAATCTAGCTCTTCCAATTAAACTCTCTAGTTCTCCATTTCAGTACTCTAGTTCAGTAGTTTCCAAAATAATTGTTAGATTTTTTTACGAATACAATATTCTATTGACCGAAATATATTGATATTATCTAGATTCGATGCGGATATTAGACTACTTTGGTCAGGTTCAGTTGTTTATGAGCACATAAACTTGTAATTTTATTGCAGCATGCATGTATCGACCGAAGCTAACCAACACCGACCAATTTCATTAAATAAAAAAATTTATGAGTTTTTATTTTTAAAGAATTTCATTAATTATAGCTAATACCTATGCATTAATCTCTGTAATATAAGTAAAATAAAGATAAATTATAATTTACGCCATGTTGTACTTTTAGAGCTCTTAATTATGTGTCATATGTCAAATATTTAATTCTATTTTACTATTTAATATTATATATCTTTTATATTCTTTAATTATTTATTGTTGAATAAAGAAGTTCTAACTTCTACTTCTTCACATACTCTAATTAAATAGAATAAAAAACTCATTTACAAGTTTCAGTTTTTTATAAATTATCAATTTTTCAAGTTAGCTATATTTATTTAGAATAAAGATTATATATTATATATTTGAATTATATAATATTTATTTATTTTTTTATGTTATTAGAAAAATTTTAGCTTTAAATTGTTGCCGAGAAGCTCATATCTGGGTTTACCTTTAATCTTAATCTAGCTTTAAATTTTAGCAATCTTAAGGCGAGCTAGTATACTGCATTCTGTTATCATTAATTTCCGTTCTTCATTGTGGATATATTGCTAACTAGGTTAGGAAGCATGAATAGGCTAAAATTTTATCCGTGTAGTATTCGATATAGATATATTACGCACACGAGTAGACAAATATCGAACACATCATTGACAATTAAAAATTAAAATAAAATACTATATAGTACTAATATTATATAGTAATAAATAATATAATATAATTATGTATTTAAATATTATATTTTTTTAATTTTTGTTGATGGAATTAGATTCTTACTAAAATTCATTTAAAAGACATAAATATTATATTATACACAAATTTTTATTATGGAATGTTATTAAATTTTTAGATGTTCAAATATTTAATATAAACTATTTGTTTTTTATTATCTATAATTTTATTGTCGTGTTCATGTCATACTCTTATCTAATTTTTAAAAAATTATCGTATTTCGTAATTATACACGCACTTTTCTACTATCCTCGTAATTGCTTCTGCTGCAGCAACAGCAGCAGCAACAGAGAACACATTCGCATTTAGGCTTTGTTTGGAATGAGAGGAAGAAAAGTAGAGGGAAAGAAATAGGAAGGTATGAAAATAAAGGAGGAAAAATGGGATGGAATTCTTTTCCTTCCTTGTGTTTGGATAAAGAGGAAAAAGAAAATCTAATAAAAAATAAATAACCCTCTCTTTTGGAAGTATTTACGGTTGCTTGCCATTGAAAAGTGTCTTTCTCTCTCTCTCCCTGTGTGTGTGCAGCAGCGCTCTGAATTTTCTCATCCTTTCCCTCCCGATTTGAAAAGAACAATTTTCTGTGGGCCCCATTGATTGTTTTCCATCCTATTTCCTTTCCCATCAACTTTCCTCGTATAACCAAACAGCAGAAATTTTTTTTTAGGAGAATTGCGTTTCAGCCCCCTAATTTTGGGGTCGCGCGTTTCAGCCCCCCGAAACGCCACGTGGCGGCACGCGCGCGCCGCCACGTCGGCGGGGAAACGCGTTTCGGAGGGCTGAAACGTCAATTTTGAAAAACGGGGGGCTGAAACGCAATTCTCCCTTTTTTTTTTTCCCACGCCTTTCTTTCCTTCCCCATTCTTTCCTCTCTATTTTCGCTTATCCAAACAGGCCGTTAGAGACACCAGTTAGAAGTTAACCATCTAGAACATTCAAAATTTTTGACTATTCATTGATGTTGCTTTTGTCCTGGTTAGCGAAATATATTTGTAAGAGAATTTATGAGATATTCATCGACTGCTGTGGGCAGCGTGTACGAATCCTGTTGTCCTTTTTTTTTTATTTAATTTTTGTGGTGTGTGGTTGACAATTGTTGTTAGATATTTCTTTGGTGTTATTTTCTGATACAAATAATGCTTTATTCTAAAAAAAATGCTATCTTTTTGGTAATGGTCCTAATGGATATACCTCATAATATCACCAGATGCTTAAGAATAGGAAAAATATAGGAGCAATTACCTTTGGTTAATTTGATTCTGTAGCGTATAAGACTTTGAATGACACATATCTTGAATTCATTATATATATCTGTCGTCAGATAATTAGGTATCCTAAAATCTGTGGGACATGTTCTCCTCAGCAAATCCATGCAAAGTTAGGTTATCAGTCCTGCAGATATGGAGAGAGGATTTCTATGCAGCCTTTAATGGTCATCAGATATGAATTTCTGAATAGGGTCATATATATATAGGACAGCACGTGGGCACTTACTCAGTTGGTCGGCGGAGGTGTCTGCAACCCCCTGGCACTGGTGGATCAAAAGAAGTTAAGAGTATGAGGATACAGGTGATTTTCTAGAGGCAATTCTCCTCTTGTCCTTGCTCTATTTGGGTCACTACTACTGATGTTGATGTTTCGCCTTATTTTGGTAGCCTTGATTAGCATGGCGATAGCCCCACTGTGTCCGAGCTTGTTCAACCCCTCTCACTATGCGCATGTACGTGTAACAAAAATAATATATAGGTTGGCCCTATGTAGCACGGACACGGATACGGATACGGACACAGGAACACGACACAGCAAGACACGAAAACATGACAATTTTTTTTAAAAAAAAAGGACACGGGTACGGCTTGGACACCGGGACACGCAATAAAAAATTTAAAAATAATTAAAAAATAATTTATCCGAAATATTTAAATATTAGAAAATATAATAACATTCGATAATAAGTCTATCCATAATATAATATTTTGCGTTTTTAAAATAAATCTAAACACTAAGAGTCTAATTATATCAACTAAAACTAAAAAATTATAATATTCACTATTATAAATAATATTCACTATTATAAATAATATTTAACTCTTCTAAAAATAATAAATAAAAAATAATTTTTTTAAAAAAAATGATATAAATACTGACATGCGTGTTGGACACACCGAACAGAAGTGTCCGATTTTTTTTTTTATAATTTTTTTTCCGGACACGTCACGTGGCGTGTCCGGATGAGTCTGAGAAGTATCATGTCTGACACCTATATGGATATGGACACGTCGATATTTTTGGAGTGTCCGTGCTACATTTACAAGTTTTGTGAAAAGAAAAATGCTAATTCACTACAACAAGGAAAAGGGAAGTAGCGACTAGATTTTCAAGAGCTAATCGTTTTAGTGGCAGAATATAGTTTTTTTGCAACTAAGATAGCGCCAATAATCTAAGCAATTTAGTCGCTATAGATATCACGATCAGCTAGTACAATCAAAAGCTTTGATGCAGAAGGTGGTGTTTAATGACTAAACTAAACCATGATTTTCAGTCGCTAACATCTTATTTTCAAACACTAAATACATGCTACTGATCAAAAGACTTTAACTAGTGGGATCCCGAGACTAAAATTATTTTAGTCAGCATAAACGAAAAGCTTTGGGGCTTTTTTGGAGAAGTGAAAAGCTTTGGTGCTTCTTTTTTAGTTTTTGTGATAAGTATTTTATATTAATGATAAGTGATTAGGTTAATTTTTTTAGCATAAAGTAATAACGCATTCTAAAAAAATATGATTTAAGTTTATAAGAGACCCTGCTAAGAGAAAATCCTGGATCTGCAACATAGTATTTTCTAATAAGAATATTTAATTTCTTTCTCTCTATCTTTTTTTTTAATTATTATTTTATTGATCCTAGTTTTTCTTTTTTGTAATAAGTATTATTTATTAATGATAAATTATTAGGTTAAATTTTTAGCATAAAGTATTGACATATTCTTGAAAAATATGATTTCTGTGTTATAGAGACCTGCTATGAATTCTGGATCGCCAGATATTATTTTATCTAATAAGAATAATTATTTCTTTCTGTCTTTTTTTTTATTTATTATTTTATTGATTCTATTTTTTATTTTTTTTTGTAATAGTATATATGCTTTATAAGAAATCTCGCTAAGAAACAATTCTGGATCCGCCACTAGTTCTAGTTCTAAACCTTCTCTGGCAGCCTAAATACTTTTATTTTAGACTGGAGTTTCCAAATTTGTAAATTGATAGATAAACCCCTGCCGATTTTAGCCGTGCCGTATACAACAGGGAGATCTGTAGTCCGTATACATATATTTGAAGCAAGCTACCGTTCTGGCGCCTGTATTATTCCTGGCATATCATTTACCCTGTTACTCTCTGAGTGTAGCTCTGATAGTACTGGGTTTCACTTTTATATGAGTGTCCACACCAGAATTGATTTTAAAACAAATAATACGATGACTAGTGATTTCCCTTGTATCATTTGATCTTGAAACTACATTAATTAAGAAAGAGGTAAAGGATTTTTTTTTTTTTTTTTCGAAAAGACAACAAGAAAATCCATAATGGAAAAAGGAAGTTAACAGAGCAGCATAGAGTGCAGCTCAGATGTGCTAACAATTGTGATTAGCCACCTGATTGCTTATACAGAGATGGTCAATTTTTATTATACTTAGCACTGAGAACGACTGAAACAGGCCTGAGATTAAACCGTAAGTAGGTAGGTGCGCAGTACTAATCAGAGGAAGAGCTCAATGTATTTTTGCTTATAAAGTCAGCAAGTAAGATGAATATTTCGAACAATTCGAATAAGTATCTGACTGAGATTTCCTTTCGATTGCAATGTGGTGAGAAAAAAGTACATACTTCCACGACTTTTTTTTTAAGAAAAGGATTAAAATTGTATTTGTGATGTGTTACTTGTAACGCAACTGCAAACTTTGTTGAAAAACCAAATGATCGACGATTGTATGTACGTCACAGTGAAAGGGAAGCTGTAGCTTAAAATCTAAGTTTCTTTTTTTTTTTTTTTTTTTTTTTTTTTAGATTATCGTGGTAGAATCCGTAATGCGAACGCACGCTCCCGTAAGGACCTCAAACTCGCGAAAACCCCCACGTCCAGTTCCGACTGACGCTCTGGGATCCGAGTACAGGCCTTTCATGAACGGGGGCTCCTACCACGGGGTACAGAGGATTTTTAGAAAATCTTGCGAAGGATTCCATCCCATGCGAACTCGAACCTGGGTGGTGACGCTTCCTGAGGCGCCTTCCATCCAGTTGAACTAGCCGCGCTCGGCAGCTTAAAATCTAAGTTCACTTAATCATGCAATGAAATTACATTTTTCGAATTCGTCAACCAATTTTTTCCCTAAAAAGTGTGAATTATTTTTTTTAACATTAAGTGAATGTAGGTGGCTTGATGCTTGTGAGCGGTTTATATATCCATATTACTGCTTCCGCGAAAATTTTACATGATAAACAAAAGAAGCTTAAAAACTAGTTCAAACGCTCATGTTGAATGGGTAGGTGTATGGGTATGTCTATGTGTATCCAAAAACTCGAACTTCTATCTTATATCCAGGCTTCGATTCCTTCTCTGTATTCAATGATCACCACGGTTAAAGGGTAAGACTACGGCTATGGAAAAATTATTTCTTTCTGATATTTATTAATGAAAGATTAGGATCTCTGTTGCTGTATGAAACACTCTTTGAAGTAATAATAATGATTCTGATACTGAATAAGATTTTGGATGTTTGCTGCAAGAAATGAAGACCATACACTTTCTGAAAGGATTTTTTGGGCAATCTTTCGGACAATGCCAACATTTTACTGGCAAACTAAAATCTCAACAAAATCTATCAGTTCATGTAATAACAATTTCTAAATGTTTGCTGCATTGGATTGTTAAAGAACCAATTATCGTAATTTCCACACTATATGCATTATTCAGCAACCTTACTGACTTCGGAACGTCTGCTCTTTCTTCTTAGCAGAAAAGAACAATTCTTCTTTCTCTTGGGGATCATTGTAATTGCCATAGCTTGTCGCTGCGTTATCTCCTACTTCCAGCACTAAATCCAGTTGACAAACAAGTAATATATGTGTTATATATCCTATATATCCAATTCATAGACAAAGTCAGCATAGGCAGCAGAGTCAGTACGTACATGTAATTTCCCGGCCGTTCAATGTGCCACTCCCTCTCTCTCTCTCTCTCTCTCTCTCTCTCTCTCTCTCTCTCTGTGAAGTATATATATATATATATATCATTCGATTGACGCAGATATATATACCAAGCATATTTATACTACACCGAGCAGAATGTCTAGCATTATATAATCATATTGCCACCTATTCACCTAAGGATCTCTTTCTTTTCTCATCTCTATCCTCCTAGTCTTCTCTTCTTTTGTGCAGAAACAAGAAATTTTTAGGGACAACGAAAACTAGGCTGCCATGGTGGTGGCTTCTCCATCTCCAACGCAACCAGACTGCGTCCAACCCATAAATATTCCAGTGATAGATATTTCCCAGAATAGAACTAAGGTTGCAGAAGAGTTAGTGAAGGCCTGTGAGGAGTTTGGGGTTTTTCAAGTGACCAACCATGGAGTTGAACACAGTGTTGTTGCTAATCTCGAGGCGAAGGCTCTGGAGTTCTTCGCATCACCAACAGAGGAGAAGCAGCGAGCTGGACCGCCTACTCCTCTTGGTTATGGAAGCAGGAGTATAGGGTGTAAGGGGGATACGGGGGAGTTGGAGTACCTTCTTCTTCATACTAACCCTATGTCTGTGTCACAGGCAGCTCAGCTCATTTGCAGTAAGGATCCTTGGGGATTCAGGTACACATTCTATATCAATCATATTACATGTAAGCAACAAAATAATTCGTACTCTAGGATGACTTTTAACTAAACTAAATAGTCTCACTACATTAGTGGTATGATTTTATAAACTCTAATATGGCTTGTGGCAATGCATTTTTGCGTGGTGAAACACGAGTTTCTTTTTCTTTTTTCTTTTTTTTTTTGGGGGACCATTTTAAATAAGTGGGTCTGATGAAATCCAGGACGTTTACTGTGAGATATGCTAAAAATTAAGCAGACAGTCGAAATAACAAGCAGATGATTCAATTTCTGTTTAACTTTCTCCTGGAAGATGGCAAGACCTATTGCATTGTTTGTATGTATTAATTCTTTGCAATGCAGATCGAAGGTCCTAGAGATTTACATGGGATTCTTTCATGCAACAAAGCAAGGCCGTTACACTGAGAGAGAGAGAGAGAGAGAGAGAGAGAGAGAGAGAGAAGAAAAAAATTTAATAAAAGAAAAATAAAAAAGAACGGTAGGTGATATGAGAGATTAGAACTTTGTTCTTAAAAAGTAATTACAAGCAGGAGCACCTTATCGTAGTCACTAACCATCGCTATTGATTGGTCAAGTTAGAAGACAAAGCTAAAACCCTAGCCAGCTACTACCAGTACAAGTGTCTTTTTACCAGTTTTTTTCATAATTAGGTTATAATTAAAAGTTTAATGTTCTTGTACATTCAACACCACGATGAATATCTTATAAAAAGACACCATGTTGTATCGTCTGACATAAATCGTAATAATGGTATATCATCATCGGCAAAAGATAGTTCACCTTCTTATATATTTTTGCAGCTGCATCGTAAAGGAATATGTGGAAGCCATTCGAAGTGTAGCATGTGAGATACTGGAACTGCTCGCGCTTGGACTGAAGCTGGCGGACACTGGGGTTTTGAGCAGGATAATAAAGGACGAGGACAGCGATTCTTGGCTGAGACTGAACTACTACCCCTCGTGCTTCTACAACAACGATATCAATAATATTACCGGTAGCAATGATCCAAATAGTAGCAACAAGGACAGCTGCAGAATCGGGTTTGGGGAGCACTCGGACCCTCAAGTGATAACCCTACTCAGATCCACGGACGAGGGGCTGCAGATACTGCCGCCGTCGGCAGGAGGATGGGTCCCGATGTTGCCTGTCCCTGCCGCCCTATCCGTCTTTGTTGGTGATACCCTTCAGGTCAGTCCTTAATCTGCCTTATATATTGGCATAAATCCTACGTGCAAGGATGTGACTGCCATTGACAAGGGTTGCATGGACCGAAATCCTCTTCAAGCGATGTATAGGGCTAATTTTGATTGGATTTGCTTAAGAACAGAACAACGTACCCCAAGAGAACACAAAATATCTAAAATTAATTGTATGATAGTCAAAAGTGTCATCAAGCAAGGTCCTTGTAGGTATACTTGTCCAATTCCTGCATCTTTACGAGTAGGTGCCCATACTTAAGATGGAACTGGGTCTTCCCTCCCATGTACTTGACTAATCCACAGCCCTTATATATATAGGACAACCACATAGATGGGACTTTACGGTACCTACTAAAATTTAACCACCAGTAAAAATGGAGGGACACTTTTGTAGCGGGAGTGAGGAGATGTACGCCGAGCATACCCCTCCATGCATATACGTGGGTCACACGTGCTTGACGAGAGCTAATTTTCCTCGTGATGTATGAAGTTTCTCCCAGACCTCAAAACCGTGCCACCCGATGGACGGAAGAGACTCTCCACTAATGGATCATACAGTTGTCCCAACTAATCCACACCCCTTCTTCGGTCAAAAAGTTACAATCAAAATTCTTGGTAATTCTACTAAGCAAAATAATTTATTCATTTAAAAGAAAACATGTTTTATGGAATTGCATTTCAACTATTGGCACCCTTTTTTTTTGTTTTGAGATTATCATAAAAAATCTTGCTCGTAATCTCCTCCTTATGGTGATCGTCATAATAGATAAATCATACGCCAAAAGACATATCCATTCCCCCATTGAATAGTGACGGATTTTCCATAAAAGGAGGCTCCCATTACCTTCTTTAGTACACATGCGAGAGCGCGTGCATGAAAATATTACAGCCGTGCGGATTTTAATCCCACACGTATGGCTTCTGGCCTACAAGCCCCACCTATAATTGTTCGCGCTGAGGAGTGGCACCAAATTCTTATTGAATTGATTGAATTGTCTACTGTATATATGGTTTCATTATGATTTTTAAGATATACATCTGAAACGGGGCAAAATTGATGGGTCCGGCTGGAAGGTGTGTGGGTGTTAAGTGGGCCGGGGAGGTGCCCATGTTATTTATAGCAAAACGGTTCAAATTTGGGATCCGTCGAAAAGTGCCCACGCGATTGCCATCCTGAACCACTTATGGACCCTCACCTAATCTCAAACCAGAGGGCACTTGTAAGTTAGGTTTCTTCTGTCATTAAAGCACCAGTTAAAGACCATGTTCCATCCAGACCTCTGAAAGGGTCTTCAGAACCAATTCAAGACCAGGATAATGGATTCAAGGACTTCAAATGCGATCTGATCAATGGTCCATGTTTGGATTGTGTAGGGTAATCCATAACATGCTAGAATGTATAGTCTGTAGTGTACTGTGCCCTCTAAGTTTTAAATTAAAATAAAATGTTACTAGTTTTTTTGTTTCTCAAAAAAAAAGGAAAATCTTACATTTATTGGCCTGGCTCTATTTTCTGAGATAATGCTATATTTTCTTCATTTTAACTAATTTATCTTCCTTCATTTATGTTACGTTGTGTGAAGGCTCTGACAAACGGGAGATTGACGAGCGTGAGACACAGGGTCATCGCGAGCTCCCGGTGCACCAGGTTCTCTATGATCTTCTTCAGTGCACCGCCGCAGCATCTGATAATCTCCCCGTTGCCCGAGATGGTAACGAAAGATAGACCTCGTCGATACAGGTCATTTACTTGGGCTGATTACATGAAGACAACGTATTCATTCAGACTTTCATGCAACCGTCTGGAGCTTTACCGTACTGCTGATAAAGAGGAAGAAGGTTCATATATTAATTCATCAAATAATCGGTAAATCTTAACATGTATGAACTCATCAGCAATACTTAGTCTTTGTAATGCAATTTGTTATCCGTATGCATTTCTTCTTATTTTGAGCCACTTTTGTTTACTGCAAAATTTAGGTGTATGCAAAAAGTGTATAAAGCGAGTACTACTGGAGCTCCCGAAATGTTCCCAAAATCCATCAAGTTGATATTGTACATAATATATACCGTCCATTTTAATTTCAACTTTAGCATGGCACGATTTTGGAGAAAATTTGGGACAAATTCTGGGAGGTATAGCAATATATTTAAATAGCGTCCATGTCCACCAGCTGCTAATAGGTACAGATTGTGATGGTCAATATGCCCAGCCCATTATTATTGGGTTGGGCTGGAGAGATGGGATTAGGAACCCGGGCATAGAACTTTCGATTTCCTTTGATGCTGCGGTGTAAATTTGCGACTTGTCTTCTCAAGGACGTCCATATGGGTCCCTTCATGTGCGACAAGAGCTGGTCTCAATGCTGTCAAGGAGGCCAGTGGAGGCCCGGTCCTTCACGGAAGCCTGGTCTGTTCGTGTGCGTTTACATTCATTGTCCAGCCTTCATTATATCTATGCATAATATTATAGCTGTAACATGTATATCACCACATTTTGCATTAATACCTAGGCTAGTCTAGCTTCCATGAGGACATTGATTATATTTCTTTCTTATTCTGTGAAATTCTATGCCAATACATATCTAGGAGAATCTATATATGTATCATTGACTGTTCACACAAATGGTAAATGTGATAAGATTTGAATGTTTGAGAGAGGACCATTTTTGTTGTTGTTGTTGCAACCATAAAGATCAGAGAGAGGCAGGTGGGAGGCATTGAAGACCACCACTCCAACCACATGATTCGTGAAAGTGAAACCCCAAGATGGAGGACAAGGACTTTGTTTAGACAACCAACCTGTCCTTTCCCAGAGAAAGCCAAAAAGAAAAAAAAAATGGGCTGCAATTGAGCATTTATTAACAAATGAAGAGTTAGATCGAACTTCAAAACGTTTTAAGTTAGATTCAAGAGCCATACAGCTCCATCAAAGTGGTGGCTGCTAATTAATTGGACAACCTCACACCTCATATGATTATAGCAATTAACACAATTATTTCTGCAATCTATAGTGGATACTGAAAGAATACTGAGAGGTTAAGGTGGACAAGGTCTAGTGGTCACCCATGGTAAATGGAGGAGAAACAACCAATAATAAACATGGCTTTACAGAAGCCATCATGACCAAACATATACTAGTGGCAGGCATAAGCAAACCGAATGTTTGCACTTGGCTCCCACCAACACTTCTTGTAAATCAAGAACCTAAATTATTTTAATTTCAACTACCAGAAACTGCTGGTTTGTTTATTATCTTCAAGCTTAGTGCTTTGTATTTTGTTTATTATTTTTTTTTTTTTACATGAGATTTTAGCTCTTGTTTTTTATCTTGTTACTTTTTCATCTTCTTAATGAATGAAGTACTGTGGAGGTTTTTTGCCTCCTCATTTTTCTCAAAAAAAAAAAAAAAAAAAAAGAAAAAAAAAAAGAGACTGCTGGTTTAATTCAGGGGTTGATGTAGCTCTTGTGATAGAGAAGCAAAAGGCTACAATTAATTATATTATTGATGCTGTCTGAACAGTTTAATTTACAGGTTGATGTATCTCTTTACATATGTACTTAATCTTCAGTAAACTTTAATGACTTAACTAGTTCTAGGAGTACTGTGTTACTTAAAAGAATACATCATGGATTCTACATTACTGTAAGAGCATGTATATATTCTCTTGAAAAAAAAATACCTTTCTTTTTTTTTTTCTTTTTCTATTAACTATAGGAAGTTCCTGAGGCTATGAGATTTCTTAAAACTTGAAGATGTGCTTCAGTAGCTTTAACTAGTATTGCAGGCAGGCATATAATTACAGTAGGGAGGGTTAACCTTTACCTCCCTCCCAGAAGTGGGCTTTTTTTTTTAAAGAAATAAAAAAGATTGTATTGCAGGTATGCCGAAAATACAATGCAAATATTTTGAGAATTACATTGAAGAATACATATTACAAGCTCAAAGAAGCTTTTGGTGGCATTCAACCTAAATTTAATTCTACTGACTATAAAACGGGATCTATTATGAAGCTTTACTATTTAATATCACACATATATCTTACCAATAACCAGAGTTTTGTTTCATGCCAGGCATAGTTTATAGTGAACTGCTATTTCAAAGCGAAAAAAAGAAGGACATTCTGCAAGTAAAATCAGTATTTCTACATGAGGAACTTTATAATAATTCATACGCCCCAATAGTCTTGATTTCATGGAATTTCTTCTGAACAATAATATGATTATAGAAGTGGTATATGAAACTTATATCATATCAAATTAAACAATTATGGATTTCCAGGAAATTGTCAGAAAATAATTTGTAGATCAACGAAAGGCTAACATACGCAATGAAAGAGTCCCTTTTTTTATTATTCATATATCAAAAGCGAGCTACTGTAAATCGATATTACCTACAAAATGCATGTATATAACTGCAGCACCTAAGGACAGCAAAGGTCCATAACATTTCATACACTTCCAAAAAATGGCAGAACTGCAGACACACTTTTTCCATCCTATCAAACTCACACTAGGAAGTCGTGTTATGGTTCGTGAACTTGATCAAAAGCATACAAATAGATGCTAAAATTAAGAAGAGTATATATATCCAAAGACAAATCTAGAAACAGTAGGCCTTCAGATGTCGTAAACGAGGAGAATATTTCAGCAGCTCTTATTTGAGCTAGTGAACAAACCAGAAGGTCCATGGTAATAGTGGATATTCCGTCTTGACACATACAATGTCGAGGAACAAACAGAATAACAATCATAGAGGGTGAATAAGGAGAAAAAAAAAAAAAACTCTGTAGCAATTTGTTCTCTTTAACCCAAACGTACGTGGTTAGACAGTAGAAAAACTCAATCAGAACCTTATAATCAACTGATGAACTTATTTAACTTCGAAAAGCTCAGGAGGGATAGAAGGGGAAAGTGAGGAAGAAGAAGGGCAAGCATAGAGGTCCCGTGGAAGGCGGAGGATGGGGGTAACGACAGCAGAACCGGGTCTTACAAGGTCAAGAAAAGGTCTTACAAGGTCAAGAAAACTTGTGACGGTAGGAGATGAGGAAGGAGATGTCTAAGACCGAGTCCTATGGTAGAAGAGAAGCTCAGGTAGGATAGCGCCATCTCATGGCTAACGAAAATATATACAAGACATTACTGCCACCATCAACAATCTTTGAAACCCAAACTTAAAGATGATATCTGGAGCTTGTATCTGATCAGGTTTATAGTCCCACAAATGTGATGCAAAGAAAGCCATATCCTGCAAAGAGACAAGCAAAAAATGTTAGAGATCTAGATGAAGTAGATATATAAAGATGTATACGTTATTAGAGTGGGAGGGAAGAAGAAGACCACAGATAAAGAGAGAACACTAGGTGGTGATCAGAATCACATAGAGGGGATATGCAATGCAATTGTAACATGCATAAGGCCCTCACTGGTGTACCTCCAGCTCAGATTGCGAAAAAGAGGAAGAGGGAAGCAACAAAATGATCACTTAATGTTGAGCCTAGCTCTAGATCCACATATGATCTTACCTTCTTCTGTATATAGAGAGGAGCAAATGCTTGAGGTCTCAAGTGAGATGAGGATATAGAGTGGAAGACGATGGTATGTGGTTGTGGGTATTTAAGGAAAGAGAGAGGGAGGAGTTGGGTTGAGAAGAATTGGAAATTAGGGTTTACGGGTTTGCTTACCTCCAAGTGGGTTACCAAGTGGGAGTTTGGATGCAATCCAGACTAAACCCAAGTATGAGTTTGGTTTTTTCTTCTCTTTTGTAAATTTTATCCATTGTATGTTGGAATTATATAGACAACACTGTGTAGGACCACGAGATTTCCCCAGATTAAAAATAAAATAATAGATCAGTCTCTTATCTACTTTTTCTCTCTTAACTAAAACTCTTATCTAAGAAGACTCTTCTGAGTAACACTAAGTTTTGTTACTATCCGGCACACAAAAATCTCAAAAGGGTTATAGCAACGACGTAGTAAATCTCAAAAGATACATTATACAACGTTTACGTGTTTTAAAATAGACAGGACATAATCTGGAGTGTGGAGAGTAAACCCTTTTTTTTTCTTATAATATTATCATGGAAAAAATTCTACTAGTGATCGATTATTACGATGATCGTCATAATAAAGTACAAACCTACCATGCCAAAAACAATCTGTCCATTTTTTTTGGAACAAAATAGAAACCTTCCATAATTTGAGCTCAAGCGCATGCATGGATATACTACAGTCATAGAAACACAATCTAAGATGTATAGTTTCTGAACCATATACCCTACCACTCCAGCTATCCGTGTTGGGCCAATTGTACAAAGCATCGGTACTAATTTGTAAATTTTATAATAATATTTATGTTTCTATGTAATGCATCAATTTTTTTTTGACATGGCAAACAGCAGCAAAGTTGATGTCAAAGTAAGTGAGATTTTGGGCGGCCATGGATGCCCTTGCAAACAGCACACGTGCGACAGGCTTTTGACGCACTGAAACAACGAAAAGGATCGATCAACATCTACGAAAAGGATGGATCAAAATGCAAGTGCCCAATGGTGCCCCTCTCATGTTTTTCAAAATCTAATTAGGTCCGAATTTTGAATCGATTGTATACTCTCCATATTTCAAAATTATATTTTCGCATAATAAAATAAACTTACTCTTTAAGAAAATGTACTGTTTTATAGCTTTGATACTCTGCCTTTCTTTTTTTTTTTTCTTTAAAAAAAAAATAGCTTTCATACTCTACTTTTATAATTGAAAGTAAACTTTTTTAAAAACAATTATTTGTTTTATCAAAAAAAGTTGCCTAGCTTACTTTCTTTTAGGTTGGTGAATGGTGGCTTTTCCATTTTCTCCGTAACGAAGCACAGTATGGTGGACATTCCACCTAAATTTCTCTTAAAAGAAACTATAAAATATATTTGGATAGATGAACTTCAAGTTTATACTAAATTCAATAAAACTCATATTTAGATATTCTTTATTAAAAATAAATAAATATAAAATTATTTAGAAAAATAAAATATTTAACTTTATAGTTAGAAGAAGCAAACTTTAACGCTCTCCAAAACACATATAGATGGAAGTCAGAGGGCAAGTTTTTAAAAGAATAGTATAATACATCTCACAAATATTTATCGAAGTATTAATCTAAATATTACTCGAAGAAAGTTTTTTTTTCGATTTATTTTACATTATTTAATTCTTTGAAAATATTTAAAACTACAAATTATATAATTTATTTTTCAAAAAAAAATTAGAGTTTAAAAATATTTTAAATATTACTTTTAATAAAGTTGGTGTAAGTAACGAAATTATGTTCAGAGCACTCTAAATTTCTCCTCAAGTAAGAGTGAAACATATATAAAAAATCCCACAGTAAACGAAAATTTAAAACGGGGTGCAGGGCGGAAAAAAAAAACATCATGTGGATATTAAATACCATATTATTTTGCAGATATAATAATCAGACAGAGCGATAAGTTCATCACATGCGTTCAACTTTTTTCTTTTTTTATTATTTTTTATTTTAAAAACAATGTTGGCCATTGGATTCCGCCAACAATTTTCTTGATATTATCATATTTACGAGTTCCTATAGTCCTTGCCTTTCACAGTTACCATCATACAAGATTTTTATTTTTTTTAAAGATTATCATGTGATAAAATCATAATATGAACATACATTTTTTATATAAATCTTAAACTCGTAAAAAATCTCCACATTCAGTCTCTACCAACGCTCTGAAATTCGAGTACCAATTTTTTATAAATAAAATTTCCTATTGCAAATTATAGAAAATTTCGTAGAAGATTTTATAAGAAATTTTATTTTATTCAGACTCGAATTTAAAAAATGACAGTTTCTAAGACGTCTCCTATCAAAATGAGCTAACCGGGCTTAATTACTATCATTCAAGATTAACCGAGGCATATGTTGATAATGATAATGACTGCAGAAACTAAGATTTTAATAAGCTATTCTTTAATGATGATGATGATAGAAGTAACTTGAGAAGCATAAGAGTAGGTTATAAAATAGGTGATGATTTTAAGGGCTTGTTATGGTGAGCGTGGACAAACTACTCGACTTTTGAGTAATACCAAATTCTTAATTAGGAAATTATCTTGGGAGACTTACATATCAGTTCCAACCTCAAATCACATATTAAATCACTTGTTTAAAACTGATTATTTTTTACGTTTCAAAGTAGTTATCTAAAAATACTTTAAACAAAAAATTAAATCATATCAAAATCATTTTTTTGTTGTATTTAAAACTTTTGCTAAAAATACTTTCAAATAAATATTTAAAATTTTAAAGTCTTAGCGAATTAAAGAATTAGTTCTTAATCAGTTAAAACTTTCAAACCTTCAAATAATTATTTAGAAATATTTTTTAGAATATTTTAAATGTCAAAATTTAGATCACATTAAAATAATTTTATTTATATCTAAATTTTCTTTGAAAAATATTTATATAATATTAAAAATATCTTTGCCATATATTTAGATACGGATTGACTTGTAAAATTTTGAATCGAAAAATGATATTCAATTATCCCAATTATCTTTGAAAAATATAATGCTTAAAGTGGCAGAATAAAATGCGTTCAAAGAGCACGGTCTTCAAGGTATAATTATATATATATATATATATATATATATATATATATATATATATATATATATAAATCTCAATTCGATCTCATAGTAAGTCGTAAGGTGAGCCAAGTGGATATCCGATTATTTTTGTTATATTAGTGTGTTGATTAAATTTAGACCAAATTTCAAATTGAGGTTAATTTAAATTAGCATAAAGTAGCTAGCAGAAATTCTATTAAAAAACGAACTAAGAGCATCAAGGTCAAGGATCAGTTTTCGGCTCTAATTTCGGCCAGACATAATGGGTTCAAACTTAAAGCGCATTAGTTTAGACTGAGTTAATAATACTCTTGATATCAAAATAGAAAAAAAAAAATACTTTAATAAACAATTATATTTTATTATTCAACAATAAATCAACATTATTATTTAAATATATTAGTAGCATATTAATTGAAAACCTTAAATTTAACTGGTACCGGACGAAGTGCGAACCGATAACCTGACCGGTGGATTGATTCCGGACCGACTGGTCCCAGTAACCCTAGCTTTAATCAGTTTCTCCTTTGCCTACTTATCTACGGTAAAAAAGAAATGTTGGCCCACCATCACTAGAATAAGCCCAACACCAGGTGTCCTTGTAGCCCATTTTTCCTATTCATGTATCAATGTTTCTTTTCCTTGCAAATTGAGGATGTTCTTTCCAATTTTGGTTGGTAAAAAAAAAAAAAAAGGAAAGACTGTATGTGGGCAACGTTGAAAGGTCCAAACCCTTCTCACAAGCTCCCAAATAGTATGCTTAGGCTACTGGCGGTACTATTATTGACGGCGACCTTTCATCATCTTGCTCCCTGCTGCTTCTTTAGTTTTATTTGAATATATATATATATATATATATAAAAGATTGATCCAGTTGGTTAATAAATCTAGAAGATTGATCCAGTTGGTTAATAAATCTAGATGTCGAGAGAAAACTAAAAATCTATTTTTTATGAAGGATAGATCGGGAGTTCGAAATCGAACAACACTTTATTCGGGGACAATCGTTTATTACTCAGTACTCAATCGAGATGTAAAATAAAAAAAAAGTTGGCGGCAAATATATATATATATATATATATATATATATATATATATATTATATATATATATATATATATATATATATAAAGTATAATTGTTTGGAATTTATTGAACAAATTAGTAAGAATAAAAACTGTACAAGGGGTAGTAGCAAGGGGGTCCTGGAGGTGTCAAAAGGGGTTACAAGAGGCCGGAAAATTCAACAGAGCTGCTTTATTTGCTATGCGTCATGGAGGTCCCAGAGGGCAGGAAAATCTGTGGCCACTCCAACACCCAATCTTTTGCAGGGCCTGGTAAGGTTTGTGGTCCTCTTCTCAATATATTAAATTTGAACAGCATGCCTCCAAAAGAATAAGCACAGTAAAAAGAGGTTACCAACTGTTGCTTCAAAAATTAATAAATAAATAAAATTATATATTTGTATTTTCATGGCAACCATGACATCTTTCATGATAAAAAAATGGCCATGACAAGCTAGTGCTTATCCTAATAGCTTGTCAGTCAACTCATGTTATGTTAATGGCTTAATGAACTAGTAAGGCTCGAAAGGAATGTATTGCATGAACGGCTATAGTATCTATCTACACGTCGAAAAGCAATTATGACTACAGTTGGGGGGCGGTTTCATTTCAATGCATTCTCACGAGTTCCACAATCTTCACGGCGCCTCAAAACTTTCAAGAAAATAGCAGTGGTACGTGTTATACTGGCTGAGGTAGGCCTCACATAGTTTATCGTGCTACTTTGATTATGTTTCTTCTTATAGATGTGGGTTTAAATCAATGCTAGTGGCAGTCAGCCAAGCCTTATGAAGATGATAAAAAAAAGTGGGCGGCTGAGATGGCTACAATGGTTCGTTCTTCCATTGAATGAACTAAAAAAGTATATTCTTTTAGAGGTGAAGGAGGTTGTTGAACGGATGCGGGTCAGGCCGCGGACTAGGGTTGCATCTATATGAACAGAATATAGTATGTATCATTTTCTTAAGAATAACATTAGTTCTTGATGCTCTTAGTCCTTTTTTTTGAATCTTGATCCTCTTCAAAGCAAAATTCAAAAAAAAGGAAAAAAGAAACAAATAATTGGAGATGCAGGGGATCGAACCCTGTACCTCTCGCATGCAAAGCGAGCGCTCTACCATTTGAGCTACATCCCCAGCTGTGGTTAATGTTTGTGAATGAATAATCATAAATGTCGAAATATTAGCAGGTAATAGAACAAATGCTGATATATTGTCAGGTAACTGTATAGTGTAGGCTGAAATTTGGAATAACTTTACAGAAATTCATATAAAAAGAAAAAGTAAAAATTCAAGGCCAGCATAAACATTGTCTTGAAACATCATTAACGTTGTCTTGAAAAAACTAACAGTTCTACGTCCGTGATAGGTTCGGTTATCTATGGATACACCATAGAAGTCTTGTATCTTACTCATAGTGGTAGGCTACTCGTAATGAAGCTATTCGTAATGAAGCTATGTCCTTTAACTTCTGCCTAAAAAATGGAATAGTAATTCTAAGTTGCTCTGTTGTCGAGTAGTCTCTACAACCTAACTCAACAATGGAGGAATTTCATGTCATTTTCTCCTATCATATGGTAGGAATTTGGTGCAAAATAGGGTGGTGATGTACGTTAGGATGGATTGGAACCAAAAACAGGTAGGGATTGATAGGAGGTGATGATTAAAATGGAGGTGCTATATATATAACATTTTGATATTAAGAAATGCACGGTTGTACTAGTTGAAAAACTGTTTATAGATAAAAAACGTGTGACAAATATAAAACATTTTGATCTGATTACAAGAAACAATTGGATCCGGTTTGGTTTAGGATTAAAATCAGAATAAAGCTTGATCCTTTTGTGATTTTAGTTTAATATGGAATTAGATTCAAAATATGTTCGGTTTATTTGAGTCCGTAGTCGGAATAATTTTATTTGTTTAATATTATTATTATTATTAACGCTTTTGTTAATATCTGTTATATTTTACTACCAGTGGTTATAATGAAAAAGTAATAAGAAGGTAATAACAATAAAAGAGGGCGAAAATGATGGACGAGGCCCAAGCCCATTACTTGATGGGCTTGGTGGAATTTCACTAAAGTGGGATTTCGATTTTCAGAGGGAATGATTGGACTATTCTAATCCCACCAACCAAATAGGGTAGAAATTTTCCAATCCCACCAACAACCCAACAGGCCAAAAATCCTTGTCTATTTTCTCTATAGATTCTTCCCCCATATACTCAAAAGTGAAGTGCACCCGCTGGATAAAAATTTTTAAAATTTTTTGAAAATTTTTAAAAATTATAATAGGCGTATTTCTATATCCCACAATGAAATAGAGAACAACATGTATTGGAGTTTTACTTCCGCCATGGTCCAAAAAATTGTGGTTAGACTGGTGTATGTCGCAGAGAAGATTTCGTCCTGTTATATTGATAAAATATATTCAAATTTATGGTTATTTTATGCATTGAAAATTTGTTGAATAGGAAGAATTTAGTACACTTTATAATGTGAATAGGCATTGATTGCAAGTATGGGAATTTAGTACCTTTCTTTGTATAAATACCTTTTCTGGATTGGAAACGAAATAATGCTAGACCTCACACAACTTGTTTAAAAAATCTTCTAAAATTATTATGGTGACTATTTGTATATCCTAATCTCAAAGTTGATCCCTCACAAGATAAATTCAACTGAACAAATGTTATATATATAATATAAGTTCGGATTTTATTTTTAATTAAAAGGTGAAGTCTATCACAAAGTTATATTTGTAATGAGATATAAATTTAGAATAACATTTAAACACAATTAGTATCCAATTTTATAAGTGATGGTATCACAAATTTCACATTCAAAGTTAGACATAAATAATTTCTCAAAGGCATGCCATAAAACTACTAACAAAAAAAAAAAACATGCCATAAAACTTTTAATAAAAAAAAGTAAACAAAACTTTGACCTTTTTTGAGATGAAAAAAAAAAAAAAAAAACTTACACAAGGGTTATCCGGTAAATGGAAACAAAATATTGACCACCGAGCCGTATACCCGCCACGACAAAAGTCGTCCGAAGCCAAAAACTAAACTCCTCTCTCAGCCGCCACCTTCTGGAGTCTTCACAAAATTCTAGGTTTACGGCGACGCTGCGCCATCGATGGGGACGGAGAGGAAGCGCAAGGTCAGCCTCTTCGATGTCGTCGATGACACCTCCCTCTCCAAGCTCACCCGCGCTGCCAACGGCACTTCCACCGCCGCCACCATGGCCAGCTCTACCATCAACCGCTGGACCGGCCGCCCTTACTCTACTCGCTACTTCGAGATTCTAGAGAAGAGGAAGACTCTCCCCGTTTGGCAGCAGAAGGAAGAGTTTCTCCAAGTCCTCAAGGCCAATCAAGTTCTGATCCTCGTCGGAGAAACCGGTAGCGGCAAGACCACTCAGATTCCTCAATTCGTCCTCGAAGCAGATGATGTTGGAAAGCGCTCCATGGTTGCATGCACCCAGCCTCGTAGAGTTGCTGCCATGTCTGTTTCACGTCGTGTTGCCGAAGAAATGGATGTGACTATTGGAGAAGAAGTTGGTTACAGCATACGTTTTGAAGATTGCAGTAGCCACAAAACGATACTTAAGTAATTTATTTGTCATGACTTCTTCTTGTTGTTGTTGGTTGTCATGTTTCTTCATCCTCATGATGTTGTGGATTTCAGGTATTTGACTGATGGTATGCTTTTGAGAGAAGCGATGGCTGATCCGCTTCTTGAGAGATATAAGGTGATAATTCTCGATGAAGCCCACGAAAGAACTCTGGCAACAGATGTCCTTTTTGGACTACTTAAGGAAGTTCTTAAAAATAGATCCGATCTTAAGCTAGTTGTGATGAGTGCAACACTTGAGGCTGAGAAATTCCCAAGGTTATTTTCAACGGCGCACCATTGATGAAAGTACCCGGCAGGCTGCATCCCGTCGAAATCTTCTACACACAGGAGCCCGAGAGGACTACCTGGAAGCTGCCATACGAACAGTTGTCCATATTCACATGTGCGAACCCCCTGGTGATATACTTGTCTTCCTTACTGGAGAGGAAGAGATAGAAGACGCGTGCAGGAAAATTACAAAGGAAATCAATAATTTGGGCGACCAGGTTGGTTCAGTGAAAGCAGTCCCGCTATACTCTACACTGCCTCCAGCTATGCAGCAGAAGATATTCGAGCCTGCCCCAGCTCCTGTAAAAGAGGGGAGTCCTCCTGGCAGGAAGATTGTAGTATCTACAAACATTGCAGAAACATCCCTTACAATAGATGGTATTGTTTATGTCATAGATCCGGGATTTTCTAAACAGAAAGTGTACAATCCCAGAATTCGTGTGGAGTCTTTGCTTGTTTCGCCTATATCAAAGGCTAGCGCGCATCAAAGGGCTGGTCGTGCTGGTAGAACACAGCCTGGAAAATGCTTCCGGCTGTACACAGAAAGAAGTTTCAACAATGATCTACAGCCTCAGACATATCCTGAAATTCTTAGATCGAATCTTGCGAATACAGTTTTGACTTTGAAAAAACTTGGGATTGATGACTTAGTGCATTTTGATTTCATGGATCCTCCTGCGCCTGAGACTTTAATGCGGGCATTGGAGGTTCTGAACTACTTGGGTGCGCTGGATGATGAAGGAAACTTGACAAAAATGGGTGGGATCATGAGTGAATTTCCTCTGGATCCTCAAATGTCAAAGATGCTTGTTGTGAGCCCTGAATTCAACTGCTCTAATGAGATTCTCTCCATATCAGCTATGCTTTCAGGTACTCCACTTCCATTTTTTCAGAAACCTTTGTTTTATGTTTTTTTTTTTTTTTTAAATTGTAAAAAAAAAAAAAGATGTTTTTTCACTTGTTTGTTTTCCAGCGTCCATCCATGGTTTTATGTGAATATCAACATCACCTAGCATAACTTAGTGCAAGTAACTGTTTTCTACGGTTTCCATAATGTTTGCCGTAATCCTTTTTATCCTTGTTGCATGTTTACGCACATGTCAAATGCTTGCAACTATTCTCTAGTGTGTCGACCTTCCCACTAGGATTGTCATCAGCCACTGGTCGGCATGACCGTAGAATTTTTTGCATGTCTAGGGCTGATGAAGATAGTTTCAGTTTCTCAGTTATTCTCTCATGAAGCAAATGGTCGTCTCGCCTTATACATCTGCTGACCACCGTGAGCCTCCTCTGTGATAACAAATTTATTTCTCTAGTACCCAATTGCTTCCTCCGGCCCAAGGAAGCACAGAAAGCTGCAGATGAGGCTAAAGCTCGTTTCAGTCACATAGATGGAGATCATCTAACGCTTTTGAATGTGTATCATGCCTACAAGCAAAACAGTAAGTACTGCTGTCATCTCCTTTTCCTGTTGTTTGGGCCTTCCATTTTAAATCTGAATTCTTGTTGTTGGTATTGCAGGTGAAGATCCTTCATGGTGCTATGAGAATTTTGTCAATCAAAGGGCACTTAAGGCTGCAGATAATGTCAGGCAACAACTTGTTCGAATAATGGCAAGGTTCAACCTGAAACTGTCCAGCACAGATTTCAACAGTCGGGACTACTATGTCAATATAAGAAAAGCCCTCCTGTCAGGGTACTTTATGCAGGTAGCTCATCTTGAGCGTACAGGCCACTACTTGACGGTAAAGGACAATCAGGTAAGGACAGTTCCTGTATTTCTTTTTTTTCATCTTTGAACATTTGCTAACTTTTCTTTCTTGCTCTGTAGGTGGTTCACTTACATCCATCAAACTGCTTGGATCATAAACCGGAATGGGTCATTTACAATGAATACGTTTTGACCAGTAGGAATTTTATACGTACTGTCACAGACATCCGTGGAGAGTGGTCAGTTCTTGCTTGACTCCATATTATTTGATTTGTGTTCTACTTGCCTTTCAGTTTGTATTTAATTGATCCTTTTTTTCTTCGCATGCAAGTCAACTTATTCAGGAAAGAGTAGTTCAGCATATTACTGCATAAGTTCGTTCTTGCCTTTGTGGTTGGCTCCAATCGTAATTCCTGTACTAAGTGGAATAAGCCTCAACCGGCTATGAAATTATACCAAACTGTTTTCAGCTTGCAGAACTTTTCATTTTATCAAATGGGAAGGATTGTTTAGCAACAAGCTACAGTGAGAATCCTAAGTGTGAGGCTGGACAATTTTTCTTTTAATCGAAGAATTTGTATGTCCATTGAAGCTCGTTGATTCATGGATACCTTGTTTGCTAGCATATTTTGGATACAGAAATTTTAAGAGTAGTTCAAAGTTATTGAGAGAGTTTTGAGAGATAAAACATGAGGAGTGATATTCTAGAGAGAGAGATAAATAAAGAACTTCTAGTTACAGAACTATGTGGAGAAACATTTTAAAGAGAAACGAAGTGAAGACTGAAATTACAAAGAGAGTAAAGGTAGAAAAAAAAAATCCAACAGCGGAATTGGAGAGAGAAACTTTATTTAGTTGTATAGAGAGATCCTGGAGAGGGGAAGCAATAAAGGAAATTTTGGTGAGTGGAAAAATTTGTAAGGACTCTTAGAGTGTGGGGGAAATTATAGATAAAATGATTTTGTAGAATAATATGGAGAAAATTTCTAGACATAGAACATGTATTGTGAAGAAAAGAATAGAAAAAGTAGTTAATTAAATCATTACACATATTAGAGTATTTTACGAATAACACCTATAGGGATGTTATTTATTGAGGGTATTTGAAATGTCTAGGTGCTGTATCCAGATACTGATGAATTATTTAATTTTTTTTCTATGCTTGCCGAACAGCTAAATTATCGTAGGTCCACTCAAAAGCCAAAGTTTATACTTAGGCCTCTAAAAAACTTTGGACCTCTCTAGGTCCCCTAAAAAACTTAAAGAGTCCTCTCTAAGTCCTCCAAAAAATAGTCTTTTTTAGAATAATAAAATATAATATTCTCATTGAAACAAAAACAACTAAGTATTGCAAAATAAATAGAAATGAAAAGGAGAAGCTATTGCCTGTGACATTGTTGATGATCAACCGACGATCAAAACAAATAGATGGTGAAGAATATAACCTCAACACCGTTTCTAATAGCATAAGTTTTTATTTATCAAATGAAATATATTATTTATTTTATTTTTATTTGATGCCATATCATAGAAAACAGTGTGCGAAAATTTGCAAGAGAAAGATTTACAAAGATCTTTAAATTTTTAGGGGACCTATGATTTTTTTTTTTCTTTTGGAAGACCTATTGGGCAACTGTATCAGCAAAAATTCTATTTGGAGTACTTGGAGGGACTAAAATTTTTTGGGGGTTAGAGAGGCTTAGAACTTTTTGGAGACCTAGATAAACTTTTAAATTTTCTCGGAGAAGCTATCTGCAAATCCTAGCTTTTTCAAGGGACATTGAAATGATATTATAATTTTTTTTACATGTGAAACATACTACAATAACCAATCCAGATGCAACCCTTAATGTTGCTGGGAAGCTGTATCTTGGGTTATCAACTTAGACGTGGCTCTTAATTCTGCTCGGGCGGGACTTATGAATGGGATATTGTTTTGGTACTTAAACATGGTTCTTAATTAAATTTTGTCTTGTAACCTTATTATGCAAATGATAATAATGCATTTTTATAACGCCCCACCATGAATCTTAAATATATAAGGTCTTCCAATAAGTTAGGAATTTCAAAATTTCAGCATTGGCGAAGAAACTACCTAACTCATTCCTTCACTACTTGATTAAAATCTGTAAGGCAGGAGGACAGTGCACTAGTGCATTTCTGGGTTCCTCCACACGCTAGATTCTTTTCATCTTAGTGACCATATGCGCATCTTCCTATTTCCCGTACTCTTGTTTGTAGCGATGCTTGTTCTTATTAGTAGCTAGCTGTTGGACAAATGTGTAACTTTTAAGTAGGCTGACTTTAGGTTCACCGTTACGAACTGAATGCTTGTGATTCATGCAGGCTGGTTGACATAGCTCCACACTACTACGACCTCAGTAATTTCCCCTCCTGTGAGGCAAAGCGAGTTCTGGAGAAGCTATACAGTAGACGTGAGAACGAAAAAGGGGATACGAAGACTAGAAGGTAATCGACAGCCGCTTACCCAGTCGTTCGGAGATAAAGGGTTGTTATCAGAGAAAAAGCTATAAAAAAATGCTTGTTTTGAACTAGGCATCATGTTGACTATTTATTTTAGTCAGAATTGTTGTAGTTCATAGGCAAAAAAAGTTGTAGGTTATTCCAAGCTTGTTGCATAATGCATCAAGAATATTTTTACATTCAATTTCAGTATTTTAATTTATTTCTGCTATTTTCACTTCTCATACATCCTCATTATTCTTGTATTGGGTTCGGTTATTATCGTCCCTGTTTTTGGTTCACGAGCTTTTTTTGGCTTAACTGCTTATGATCCTCTGTGTTTTTGTTAAACTGCTTATTATCGTCCCTCATTATTCTATAACTGCCGGAACTACACCGGTCTATCAAAGGTTACCTCACCTCCTTGGCGAGGCCTTTCTGCTATCTTCTCCGTTCCTTCTCTGTTTGTTATCTAAATAAATAAATCAATTAATCGCTTAGTTAAGTCTCTACTCACCTTTAACAAACTATCCAACAAACCACACACAACTAATCTCTACCACATGCGCCACGTGATCTGCATAATTTTTTCGTGATCCGCAAGAAAAATTAAAATTACAGATATATCCATCGAAATGTGTGGTCTTGATTGTGCGCATATGTGTAATTTTTTATGTGGTTTTTAAAATCATTAGTTGTACTGCTAAACACACCAATACTTGTGGCATATGGCTTGCTTTCAGGTTCCTCACTTGATGTCTTCTCCGTTCAAAATTTACTGTTCTAAGAGACAAGGATCACAACGCATAGCACTTTCATCATAAAGCAAGCAAAATTGCGTACACTCAGCAAGTTTTCAGTATCAAGTAGAGCTAACTTCAATAAACTCATAGTCGAATTCTAGTACTATTATTTGTCAAAATAAAATAAAATATTATTTCAAAATTAAATATAATTTTTTAAAAAAATGTACCGTATCAATAACTGTCGAAATAAACATGTGCCAACCGGGCATAAGCCGTACCCACATAGTGTAGTACATGAATCGGAAGCAAGTCGGGGACATGCCGAATTCGAACCCGGTTTGGTAGAGGGAAACCAAACAGCTCCAACGGCCACTGGGCACACCCGTCTCAAATTCTCTTTCCACTATTAGACCCATACTCCTGCCTAACTTCTTCAGAAATCATATATATATATGGGTATATATATAGTTACTTGTCTTACATCTATGCCGCTCGAAAGGCTCTTTCTCGTATTTCAAATATTCATTTACACGAACGTCTCCGGCGAATCTTGACCGTTGGATCACATTCACCATGCATCACCTTCCCAATCTCACCGGCCCCTCACCGCCGGCGCAGCCGCACGCATCCTGCATTCCCGTGCGGCATTTTCTGGTGCCAACTACCTTCCTCGTAAACCCCGTCTACTTTGCGCTGATTGACCAACAGAGAACCCAGGAGCTTCTTCAGGTGATCTTTGGGTATTCATGAAATTTGTTTTCTTTATTTCTGTTGATCAGCGGTTTGAGTTGTTGGTTTGATCTTTATTTCAAGTTTATGGAGGAGAAATCGGTTCCATTGCCGGAGGAAGAGACAAAGAGAAGGGACGTGATCACGCAGCTCAAACAAGTATTTTAGATAAAATACATTTCAAATATTGCATTCTTGTGTTATTCTTGTAAGACAATACATGCATTGACTGAATATATAGTCTCTCGCTTTGATTATGCAGGTAGTGCAAGAATGGATAAAAGAGGTTGCCTGGTTGCACAAAATACCGATTGAACACACTAATGCAACAATCTTGACTTGCGGTTCGTATGGTTTAGGCGTAAGTAATCTTCCAATTAATGCTGCTGAATGTTTCAGATATCACTTGGACAGGATTCTTTTATATTTTTCAATTTTAGTTAATTTTATCTTTATGCCTGCTATAATGTTGTAAAGTAATCACATCTTATGCTACTACTCATCTGTCGATAACTCAGCATTAATTAATATGTGCTTCGGTGTTACTCGTTGTACTGTTGTATTACGATGGTTACATGTCTTAATGCATGAGTAACTTCGGTGCTGGCTCCTTTCATCAGTAGTTTTATTTGTGTTACCAAGTAAGCCCTACATCATCATTTAGACTGTTTTCTTGATTTATCATTTACTGTCATATCAATTTAATAAAGTTTTGGAAGGGTCACCTTTACCTTCCACCCGGAATTTCGAGTTTTTTAAAGGCTAGAACAAAAAAGTGTAAGTCCGGCATCGAGAATGTTGCTTGTTTGTTTGTATCTGGATGACTGAAACTTTTAGCGTGCTTGGTTTCACCTTTTGAATGCTATAGCTGAAGGTCTTTTCGTTTGGATATTTGACTAGGATGACCTGGTTATGAATCTGTTTTGGTTAAATGTTTGAATACTAGTCTGATATGTTCATTTTTCCCTTTTTAAATCATCACACTCTGGCATTAGTTCCTTTCAATTCAGTAAAGGTACCTAGTACACGTGATGGCTATCTTATATTAGTCAAATTGGTAAGTCCTGTGCTTGTATTTATTGTTTCTTACCAATGAATGGGCCAGTATTCTTTTTCTGAGTCAGACAGTTTGTCTAATGCTGGTTTTTTGTTTCTCAATAATGTAAATTCAATGTTTGAGCTTTCAAGCAATGTACTTAGTTCTTGTTGATGCAGGTCCATGGATCAGACTCTGACATTGATTGTATATGCGTTGGTCCTTGTTTTGCCACAATGGAAGTGAGTAGTTGCTTTGCTCTCCCCTAGCACCTTCAGCTGACAATAATGATCGGTTATTTTGCTCATAGGAGGATTTTTTCATTCGTCTGCGCAATAGGCTTCAGAATAGACCAGGAGTATCAAAGATATATTGCATCAAGAATGCCAAAGTTCCATTAATGCGCTTTAAGTTTAATGGAATCTCGATCGACTTTCCATACGCGCGCCTTTTGGGGTTCTTTCTTCCATATGGCCAGATGGAAGCCATATCTGTTCCTGATGTAGGTTATTTCTGTCTTTTCCTATATCAAACTTATCCTGCATATTAAAACTCACAACTGCAATTAAGTCATGACTCCTTCGTTATTGTCATTAATGGAAATAAGTCATGTCTCCGTTGTTCTTGTCAAAAGCCATTGATTTTCTTACTTGCTAAAAATGTGTGTGATACAATGCATCCCTTTCTATATGGTATGGTAGCTTACGTTATATTTAGTCAATCTAATTTTTAATGTATTTGAATTGCATTAGTTGTTGAACTTAATGCATGACTTCTCAGGATTGATCTAAGTTAGCTATTCCTACATGCTCATTACATTTGACGTACAAGGCTACTAAACATGAAGCATGAAAGGAGGATTACACCAAGCGGACCATGAAGGTGTTGCAGTAAACTATTCTGAATTCTGAAATGCATATAAGCAAAACAGAAAACATCAAGCCATTATAATCTATATATCATGTGTTAGCATGAAATTCATTGCGTGATAAAATTGGCTGATTTTAAAGTTTTACTTTGTTAGAATAAAAAAGTATGTGGTGTAGTTCAGCGAATGCCATTTTTCATTAAATAAAACAATATAGTGTGCATATAGGGCTTGAGCTTGCACCTTTAAGTAGATTTTCATTTGTAATTATCCTAGTGGGACGATGGCTTTGTTGTTGTTGAACAATTGTAATTATCCTATCATTCCTCCTATCGTTCCTCGTAATTAGCAAGTCAGAGGCTTCATGTGAAAATTAAGAACTTTATAAATATGTGGTAGATGAACTCGTAAGAGTGAAAAAGAGAGAGAGAGAGAGAGAGAGAGAGAGAGAGAAAGGAATAGCTAATAGATAATTTCCTGTGGCAGTCTTCTTGCTGAATGACTCTTACAGTGTTCTGGAATTACGATCAGCTTTGACTATCAACGTCTCCCTTGAAGAACTACTTATACACAAAGTGTCATACTCCAAAATATGTAGTTTGAACTTTGAATATGCAATATCGTTCCAACTCAAAATTTAAACTAGCATGATCAGTATATAACTATCTTTTATTTCCTTGTGCATACTGCAGGATGTGGATCTTTTGAATCCCTCCTTACTGATTGCAGATGAAACTAGTTGGAGGAGCTTGTCAGGATTTCGTTCTAATACGCGCATCCTTCAGTTAGTACCAAATACTAAAGTATGGATTTTCTTTTTCTTTATTAGAAGTTCTACCACGTGTTAGGAATCATCCTATAACTTGATTAGTTTATGATGATCTAACTTTTACCTAAACATTCCTAAGATTATATAATCTTCTCGTATTTTATTGAAGATTTAATAGTTAGGTAAAATATATTTATATATATGATGTATGTATGTTTGTATGTGTGTTGTCCTGATAGACAAACATCAAAAAGGTGAAAACTAGACGTCCAACTCTTCAACAACATGTAACTAATACGTAGTTTTGGTTTTTCATTTTATTTCTACTTTGTCAGCTCATCTCATTGATTATTACAACATTTACAGAACTTCCAAGACATGCTGCGGTGCATTAAACTGTGGGCTAGAAGACGTGGAATTTATTCCCACGTAAGTTCTATTTATCCGGAAGTTCTTTTTCAATTCCTGTATTACAGAATTGTTCACTGATTTATTTACGGTCTTTTGTACAGTTACTTGGTTTTTATGGAGGGATCCATTTGGCAATCCTTTCAGCACATGTATGTCAAAGATGTCCAGATGCAAGCATTAGCAGCCTAGTATCAATTTTCTTTAAGATCTTTGCACATTGGCGATGGCCTGAACCAGTTATCTTGCTGGATCGATCTATTCCATTTCGTCTCGCTAGTAGGCGCTACCTAATGCCTATCATGATGCCATGTAGTCCATATGATTGGTGCAAATCAAATAACAAGAAGTACATTCACCAAAATCAGAGAGGAATTCTGTAGGGGATATTCCTTGACAAGGGTATGTTTATTCTCCTCCATATCATTCTGTTTTGAGCATTTAAAATTTGGTTTTTTTTCCTTGTTGTATAAAAATGTTTGACGAATTTTTAAGCGTCATAGCTCTATTTCTTGATTTTTTTAGAATAAGGAATTTTGAGCATCTACCAATGCTTTATCATGATGCTAACATAAAGTTCTGGATGGCATGACATTCGGCAAAAACATATAATGGAGTTAAATAGGAAATGTTTAGGATATCTGACAGTTGATATGCATTGGAAGATTGATAAAATGTGATGTTAAATCTAAAATGGTTTCAAGAATTTGAAAATGCTACTTTTGTGAAGACATTCTTACTGCTTAATACCGCATAAGTATGATTATGGGCTTTTCTTTTCCTTTTTTTTTTTTCAGGAACTTGCAAGTCCTATCTTTGACTGGAATCGTTTATTTGAACCTTTTCCTTATGAAAAGGCTTATGCTTTCTTCCTTCGAATTTTTCTCGCCGCCCCGGATGGTGATGAGCTACGAGACTGGCTCAGTTGGGTAAAATCACGCATGCACGGTCTTCTGATCAAGGTTCCGTCTTTCTTCTTTTATTATTTTTTTCTGCACTCTGCCGCATTTTTTTTCTTTATGTGGTAGTTTGGCATTTGTTAGATTTGCGAGCAGAATGCTAAGTCTTACCGTACCTCCTAACAAGTTCATCTTAATTGTATGGCAGCTAGAGACAGTGTATGGCTTCTGTTATCCTAATCCAATAGAGTACGTCGATCACAGAATGTTTCTGATCCGAATACTGTATTCTATTGGGGTTTACCATGTGATATGTCCAGTTTTAATGGCATTGATACGATTAAGGAAGATTTTGTGAAGAGCGTATGCAATGGTGAAATCTTTTCTAAGGAGAAAAGCTCTCTCTGTTCGCTGGAATTGTCGATCATCACTTCTTCCCAGCTGCCAAAAAATATGCAGCAGGATAAAAACCCTTGCGGGAGATTGGATCAAAACCAAATCACAGTGCCCATCAATTCCAGTTATTTATCTTACAAACTGCATGGGTAATATGGCGGCCGGTGAAAGTGCTTTTCATGCTGCATGCTGACTTTTGTTTTGTCAACCCTTTGACATTCCTTTTCCCCCACACGGAAATCCCGGGAGTAAGGCGTCGGTAAAAGCCTTCCGGTGTTGAAAGCTCAGGCTTATGTCAGGCAGAAGAATATCGGAAGAGGAAAACGCAGATTAATTGAAGAGGGGGTGACTGGTTATGCTAAATTACCCTGAAAGTGTACATAATAGCTCTTTGCTAGAGGAAGGGTGATCGTTACCTTCGGAGTGTACATTACTACTATAGCATCGTTCTTGGATTCAAAATTAGAGTCATGTATAATGTACATTTGTAAATAACTCCAATTTTATTTTTCAAACTATATTTTCTTTGCATTATGTTTGCATGAAATACACAGACCTATCAGCCATCTCATTTGAACTTGCAAAGCCTTTCAATCTTTGTGTTTTACAGAAAATGCTAACACTTTGCCATGTTCCCAACAAATAGTCAATAACAAACAAAATATCAAAGGGATATTTTGTCAAAAATATACCATTTTCGCAATTTAAAATTATCAAAATAAATCTCCTAGTTCAAAATAATCTTTTTGTGCATCTTTGAAGTGTAAAATAATTAAAATTATTCTTACAAATTTTTTATTTAAAAAACAAGAACAGTTAACTTGAAGAGAAAAAATTCGTCAATTCATACGATCAATAGGACATAAAAAGACTAGTTTAAATTAGAGTCACATTTAACAATTTTGAATTATAAATAGTATAAAAAGACAAATATCCGAAATATCAAACTTCTTATCCATTTACAATTATTAAGATAGTTTAAAAGTTTATTAAGAAATTAATATGATCACACCTAAAAGTGCTCCAAAGAATCTAAAAGAGAAAATCTAATATTACTTTGAAAGTATAACTATAACTATAATATATATATATATATATATATCATCATTCACTGGCAAAATGCTAATAGTGATAACAAAGGTCAGACACTCCTTACATATGAAGTGACCAATGATCATCAGCATCCTGATTGGACATACTATTAAATATTCTTACTAGCAAAAACGGAAGGAAAAAACAAAACAAAAGTCCATTGTAAAACAGAGTCCGCTGAATTAAGTGCTTGTAAGTATATGCACAAAACAGCAGCTACCTGAAGAACAGTTTCTTCGACGCGATATACCATCGTATCGACTATAACAGTTATAGCTAATGCTAGTATGACGCTGATATTAGCCTCACAACAAAAACTGGCCTCATAGCCAATGCACATCAAAAAAGGATTAGTAGACTAGCATTTAACTCACAAAAGTCAGGATATATTATGTATTCTTCCAATTTCTGATCAGCAGACATCGCTTCTTCTTGGGTCAGTTGGTTGCTGATTGTTTGGTTTTTTGCTGATTAGTAGCAGATAACCAATACAAACTTGGTGCACAAAGGTCAACTGTGCTCTCGGCGTAGTACGGAAGTAGACCGGATAAACCGGTGCTAGGTGGCAGCTGCAGCAGGTTCTGAAAATATGCAGAGTTCGAATTATTCTGATACTGAGAGAGAAGAAGAGTCGCATCAGTTGTGATTTGGCTGCTGCTCGTTACGATGGCAGCGGCAGGGGGCAATTCCTTGAGCTTTTTCACGGAAGTACCGATCGGTAGGTCGTTGTTGGCTATGGCTTCCACATCGTATCTGCTCAGCTCGAAGTTCGTAACTGCATTGGATCCCCTAAACTTGATCGCTGCCACGTCATAGGCTTCTGCAGCTTCTTCCTCGGATGCTGAATGAGATCATTTCATAAATATCTTCTGAATATAAGATGTTAGCAGCCTAAGTTGTGTACATTTTAATTCATCTAATGTTGTGTTAACGGTATCTCCTCTACCATTTTGAGATTGGTTGAAAGTGTATCAAATATAATCCAAAAGGCGCTAATTTACCAAAAGTTCCCAAGTACAGATCCTTGTTGCCGGCAACCCTCCCTATCCTTGCTTGCCACCTTCCATGTTGATGATGCCTAGTGAATAAAAATATTTGTAAAGCACATGAAATTAGCCAATTGCACCAAAAAAAAAAAAAAAAAAACAAGGATAGAAACAAATGAAGATGAAAATATTTTTTTTTAAAAAGGAATACAAAGCTAACATGCAAACTGCTGCGTCTTTAAATACGGCAATACCTTGTAACTCCTCTGTACATAGAAGCACCCCTTGAGAAGCCACTGCTTCTCCTAGAAAACACAAAGGGATGGTAATAAAATAAACCCTTAAGAGGGAACCATAATAGAGTAATTGTTTTTTTTTTAAAAAACGCTTGTTAACAACTTAAACTGATCACCTCCTTAGAGATGCGATAAACTCTTGCTTGCTTTGGTCTTTCATCTCTTCAATCTCCTTGCTGTAACTTTCAACCTACAGAAGTTACATTTAACAAATTTAGTTCGAGGAAACAAAAACTAGAGAAGGAACTTCCACGGTTATCTTGTGACCGCTATTTTCGCTTTCCTAAGTCAATATACACAGAAACAAGGACTCGTTCTTTTTTCTTTTTTTGTGTCCTTTTTTTTTTTTTTTTGAGGGATGAGAAAAAAACGACTCATTCTTTGTAAGGAAGAAATTCATGTTGGTTGGCCAATGTAATTGAATCCAGTCACCTTTACATGCAGACCACAAGTTCAGTGCACATTTACCATTGAAATATTTTAAAACATAATATAAAAACAAAAGTCAGAATTTTACTTAAAAACGAACAAAGGTAACGTAGCATCGTATTCTTAATTAACAAAAAGGACAACGACAACTGAACATACTGCAGCACAGCAGTTCCTAATTAAAAGCTAATGATAATGCAAAGGTTTGCCTCAAGTAAATCGAACTACCGGAAAGTTGGTGGTTGCTGTAGTGCCCCAGTATTTTAAAGCAGCCAAATCATAGGCTCTCGCTGCTTTTGCTTCCTTGTCATATCCTCCTGCATCATCAATTCATTTTTAATTCTTATTTTACATATTTTTTTCTTTAAAAAACAACAGAAACAGTAATTGGCAATAAAAGAAAAGACTGGGAACTAGATGACTTACCCAAGTAAACTGGATACCCAAATGCACGTCCGTAACCGCGTTTCATGCCAGAAGGACAGAGATTCACAACAGCGAGAATGGCATTCGTTAAATTGATTGTCAAGATCCATAAAATAAACCACCATAATATCATTAATGAAGATGAATTCAGCACATGGCCAAGAAATGTTTTGATAAGTCTTACATTCATGATGCAATCGATTTAGAAATAGCATACCTAGGAGACTAGGTGTCATGTCCTCCATAGTAATAGCCGTTTAGTGAAGATTTACAGAGAACTTTTTAATTTTGACATAAGCTAGCCATTTAAAACTGCTTGTCATACGCACGAGCAAAGTAACGGAAATTGGTGCAATTCGAAATGAAGATTATCATCCTTGTGAATGTAAGGTCTGACAAAGTTTATAATTCTAACTGAAACATAGAAACATGTATTCCTAGCGATCAGCGAACAAGTTCAAAGAAATTATCAACATAGTGAGAAAAAATAATCTTTAAAACACATTAAGTCTAGCTGACTTGCTCCACCGGTTCTTTCTCCGCAACAATTCAGCAATCATCACTACAACTGTAATTAAAACATCAAAATAACATGTAAATCATAAAAACTGCTAATGGTTCCAAGAGAAAACTCAGACAACCTTTCAGTCTACACAACCATGCTCAGGCCAAATATCACATGGCCCTACTCCATGTACAACCATGCTCAGTCCAATTATACACACCCGTTACATTTGTTTTGTGGATTTGTAGATAAATCTTGCAAAAAGTAGATAACCAAAATATAGAGCAAACACCTAACGAACTAACATGGAGCTAGACCATATTTTATGAAGAGGCAAAACATCTCAACTTTTTAAAGCAAAGGTGCCTTAACCAGCATAAGTTCACAAACTAAACCTTCTTCGACTGGAGTAAAGGGAAATTTAATTAAAAAAAAACGTGATGCATGGTCATAGAAAGAACAGTGTGCAACTTTGGGTCGTATGTATCTACAGATTTGAATAGGGGTCAAAGATACTCAACCACTCAACAGTTTTAGACACGACTCATCTAAAAGCTACTTTTTCAGCTCATCTCAAAGTATATGCAAGTGACACTTCTGTGTCGTCACATCACCTCCCTCCCCCTCCCATCCATCATCCATCAAAATTAACTTTTTATAATGATTGACATCTACGACTAATTATTTATTATAAATATATCTATCCTCGACAACAACAACCTACTTACCTACATGCATTGCACAACCAAGGCATGCATATGCATCCTGCATCCATATCATAAACTTGTTGCCATTGTGATAAAAAATACTAAGAAATGAATTAATATTTAAGGACTGATGGGGTCATTCAGAAGTCAGGTCAGAGCATTAAACAGGTACTGCAAAGCAGAGAATTCCGCAACATATTATATTTGTTTATTAATAAAGAGGAGGTGACTCTCGTCAGCTGTGAAGCACTGTCGCATGTCGCATCACGAACTCGAGCGGCGGCAGCCCCAGAGCCGTACGTGCACTCAAATATGCCATCGTCAATCATCTCATTATACAATAAAAACATCGAACATTAAAAAAATATAATTACAATAGTATAATTTTAAAAAACGAAAAAAAAAAAACTTAGTCATTCAATTTTTACACATAATAAGTTAATAATAACTAGACATGTTAATAACAGGTTTGGCACATGAGAAGTAGATACCTTGACGGCCCTTGCGCTTCTGGCCCTCGCGACGGCACGTGTTATCCCAGAGGTGTGCCTCGTAACGGCCGGTCCACCTGTGCCTGCCACACGTGCCAATACGACACGTCAGCGTCTCAACCAACAAACAAACAAACCCAGCGGCTTTCACTCACCTTGTAACTCCCCTGTACATGGACGTCCTCTGGCATGCACCGCCGCTAGCTGGCGACGCCGCCGTCACCTTCGCAGCCGGTGTCTGCACTTTCTGAACAACGGTGCCAGATTCTGGAGGTGTTTTGACGGACGCCGAAGACTCCTCCAACTCGGAGCCACCCGAGTTAACGGACGGTGGCAAAACTTGCAGCAGGGTTGGTGTTGGTCTCAGCGACAAGCAGGACTCCTGCGCGGAAGCTGCACCGGCGTCGTTGTTGCATGAAGATGGTTGGTCGAGCAATGGCGGGCGGACATTGCCGTATAACAAGTCTTCGAGTCGAGGAGCTTGTGGGAAGAACTGATAGTGATACTGGTTATAGTTATTATTATCAGCGTAACCAGTGGAGCAGTAGTTCGTAAACAGAGGGAGAGGAACGCTTGGCGTCGGCGGCGGAGGTGGAACGGTGAAGGATAACCAATTACCACTCGCCATGAACAAGCTAACTAATAATTAGAAAAGAGAAGTAACAAGACAATAGACCTTTATAAAAGAAGAAGAAGAAGTGGAACCCACTAAATCTATCTTTCTCGAGTGTAGAGGATATATTCTTGTTGAAGGAAGACGATGAAGAATGGTGGAAAGGAATGAGATTGCTGTAGCTTTCGCTTCACATAAATTTCCTTTTTCTTTGTTTGGGTTGGAGAGAGAGAGCAGCTAGCTAGCTAGCTGGGCGTTGATGGTGGTGTGTGGTGGTGGGGGGTGTTGCACGGCGGTAATGGGAACAGCCCCGCGGGTATTCGGGCGGCGAACAACGACTAACACTGGGACTTTCTACCGCATCGCTACTGGACAACAGACGCACGAAGAAAGCAGAGACAAATATTAAAGAGCGAAGGGCACCTGGATGTTCAAACATTTATATCCCAGAATGGAAGGCACTGAAGACGCAGCCTATTTCTTATTTAGTTACCTGCTGATATTACTTAATTACCCTTGGTTAATCAGATGGTGTACAAAACGTTCGTAATATTCTTAGCAAGCATTAACACGTTAAAACTTCCTCTAATATAACGCTTGTGCAATATTCGATATGATCGAACAGATTTTGGACATCTCAGAAAAATTTTCTTAATTTTTTTAAAAAAAATTAAATAAGTATATCGTACCATCAGACACAAATTTTAACACGCGGATCAATTTTTTTGAGAAAACATTTAGAGATTTTTGCGTATCAACCCTCTGTTTTTGTTCTTCGCACAAATTAGCTCCTAAAAACGTATTTTTAGAAGGCTGATTTATACTTTTTTACAAATTAGTCCTCCAAAACTGTATTTTCGGAGGCTGATTTGTAAACCCTTAAAAATAGAGGGACCGATAGGGCATTTCCCGAAACATTTATTTTTTTAAAATAGTAAAGTAGTACTAATAGTACATAATATTAAATAATATATATTTAAATACTATATTTTTTATTTTTATTTTATGTACTAGATATCTACGTTAAATTTGAAATACTATAAAAAAGTTATTTTATATATTTTTTTTAATTTTTAAATATTTAATTTAAGCTATATTTTAAACTATATATTTATTATTATTGTGTTTGATCTTATCTATTTTTTAAAAACTTATTATATTACGTATTTATGTGATGTTGTGCTTTGTACCCGTATCCACTATTTTTCCATGCTTTCTGGACAATATTAGACTCAGAATTATATCAGCTATTTTTATAATATTTATCAGATAATAATAACTGATACAGAAAATGGTATATCAGAATTTTAAGTATTAATTCTGACAACAAGAACAATTGGGGTAGATTGTGGATTGTAGTGGAAGGCAATGGTAGTTTTGTAATTTGATAGTTTTCGTCGGCATTTTGCTCACTGAACAGAACTCCCGTGCGGCCCTGCGCTGATTCATTGATTATCGTCTTTGGGTGTTTGTCCGAATGTAATTAAATGAATATTAATATACAAAAGCAATAGATGATTTTTAAATAAATCGAATATTTTGCTAACACTTCCATTTAATTTACTACTCAAATTAAATAAGTTGTTGGAAAAATAGCGATCCCCACTAAATAAATATTATTTTCTGTTAATACCCTAATAATACGGCATATTCAACATTTTACTACCATATAACTAGAGTTTTATCAAAAATATGTTTATCTCTCTCTTAAAGCTCATGCTCGAATTTATTATAAAAGAGATGTATGTCTAAAAAGACAACAGCAAATTGCCGCTCCGATTTTATTTTAGCATCTAAGTTTAGCTTGGCAAGGGTTGTAGAACTACAAATTATATATTGTCCTTGTGTTGTGAAGTCCTAAAAATTTTTGGATGGTAATAATATGGGATAATTGCGTATCAGCCTTCATTGATAACAGTCGCGTGTTATCAAATAAATTGAATGTTTGGTGAAAATAGCTAAATTGAATTTTTAGCAACTTTTTAGTGAAATAAACTTCTTATTCCACCCTCTATTTTTATTCCAAACGAACAATCCAAATTAGTGTAAAAAACTGTGTTAATTATATAAGCATATTTGTAGAGATACATCTTTGTACAGGAATTTTTAAAACTTTTAGCCTTATATTAATAAAATTGAATATTTGAATATTTAAAGCACGGAAGCGTTAAATATATAAGCATGACTATGTAGATCATATCTTTATATTAAAATATATTAAAGTTTTCTCCTTATTAAAATTAGTATGCACATATTCTTGTATTAGATAAAGGTTAACAAATTATAAAAATAATACCAGTATATTATAATTTGCTGATTCTTATTTATTCTATTAATATGTACACAATTTATTGTTAAAAATATATTAATGCTAAACAAATAAAAATATAAATATCTTGCATCATTTTTACAAATTATTGTTTATTCTGGTCTCATTTTATTCATTTTGACGGGGTTGGATTAAATGCTTTTTTCTAAGCTTTGTTCCGCATGTAGAGTATATGTATACATATCGAAGCTAATATATCAGTCCTTTATTAAAAAGTGCTCACATTGGTCATGTTTATTTTTCGGCAAGGTTATTGGTGAGGAATATGGTGTGGCGTGTTTGAGGCCAAGTAGGGAGACGCTAAAGTTGGCTGGATGCGACGGACCCGGCTTTCCCGCTGATGAAATCAGCCACTGAATTCAGACAAGTCGCTACGTTTTTGCAAATTTTACGGAAATACCATTTTATTTTATTTTTTTTTAATTGCTTGCATGCAGGGCGTGAATAAAATCACATTTGGCCGGGTGTCCCTGGCGTATAGCAGCAGCAGCAGCAACGGACTATACTCGGCTGTTTCGTCACGTACAGGAAACAGCCAAAAACACATGAGGTTAGTAGATAAATCGTCTTCTACGGTTTGCTATATATATATATATATATATATATATATATCTTATCTCTTCTCTTCTCTTCTCTACTCTATTCTCTTCTCTTCTCTTCTTTTCTCTATTCTTTATTCTTTAAGTGCGAGGGGGTTGCTACAGTGCACCCCCCTCCTTATATATATATATATATATATATATAATATATATAAATATATTTTTAGTATATATAATTAAAATAATATATATTTTATATAAATATATATTTTATTTTTAAATATTTATATATTTATCTTAATATATTATATATATTCTTAATTTTTTTAAATATTTTATTTTTAAATAATTAAATATTTTAAATATATTTTTTAAATGATAATTTTTTTTTTTCACACGCATTGCAGGTGATATTTCCGCTAGTATATATATATATATATATATATATATATATATATATATCGGATCATCGGAAGTGGGATCTGCTGCTCCCACTCCCTTATTCCTTTAGGATAATTTCATATCAGCCCTCTATTTTGAAACCGTTTTCGGATCAGTCATTAGAAACGCGTTTTCAGGGGCTGATTCGAAAATTTTAAAGAAACGGGGGCTGATATGGAATTATCCTATTCCTTTTGATGCATCCGTTTTATTTTAGTACGATGTACATATTTTTTAAAAAATTATAAATTTTAATAATATTTCTAATTTTTATATTAAAAAAAAAATTTAAAAATTCTAAAATGATCTTTTAGATTCCTAATTTTAACGGGTTTAAAAAAATTTTAAAGTTCGTTCTGAACTCATTATGTCCGTTAATTTTAAGCCCTAATCCACAACTTTAAAAGTATTTTTGAAAAAAAAAATTAATATTAAATTGTAGAAAATATTAAAATTTAAAATTTTATATTAAAATTTTTTTGAAAAATACAAGTTGATATACGTTTCAGATATAGATGTAGTGAGTGGGTGCAACAGATCCGAGTCCCGATCGCTGAGAAATTCTCAGCAAAAGAGTTCACATCAGCTACTTTGTGCTTCTTTCTTCCTGGCTCCGATTTTTCAAAAGAAAATTGTTTGAAGTTGCGAGTCTATCGCATTTGCATCCGCATTTTTCTTATGTATTATGAAAATTTTGATGTTGAACGTCATCTTAAAATTTTCATACAAGATAAAAATAATTGTGATTTATATGTTATCGAATAAGCGCAAAAGTCTAATAAATAAGATTTTCGATAGTGCTAAACGCATTCATTCCATTTACTATATAACTTTTTTTAATATATGTAAATTAGTCTATAATTAGGCCGAAATATTTTCCAAAAGACAAATTATGGCTATATAACTTGATCGAAATCATTTTTTTTTTATCCATATTAGAAATAATATAATTATTTAGCCTTTTAGAAATTTTATCTCCAAATATGAGCATAGTTTTTTTTTTTTCTCTGCTCACATTTTTTTAATACGAACTTAGCACAACTCACGTCTAACTTCTATGCACAAATCATTTCAAGAGTACTCACAGAAATAACCTAAAAATCTATCAAATTTGGGCTGGAATGAGAATATATGATCTTATAGGGCTCTTTTTCATAGGTCATGTAACACTGCCCAAAATAAGTAAGATACCCTTTATTATCCCCAAAAAAACTTACCTCTCCAACTGATTTATCAAAAAATCACCCATTTGTCTTTTTAAAAGAGTTTTGGAGCATTTTTTTATAAAAAAAATTCAATATAAAAATTATAAATTTTGTTGATATTTACGGGTTTTATATTAAATTTTTTTTAAAAAATATTTTTAAATAAATAATTTGGGCTCCAAAGATTAACGAATATAAAGCGAATTTCAAACATAATTTTTTAATCTGTTAAACTTTGAAATGAGCATCAATATTTTTTGAAAATATATTTCACATAAAAATTATAGATCTCATCAAAATATATAACTTTCACATTAATTTTTTTAAACAATACTTTCAAAATTATTTTTTATTTTTTAATTATGTCAATCGGTGAATATTTTAGTGAGGAGGACTAACAGCGGTCTATTATCCCAAGTTCCCATCGGAGAAGTTGATAAGAAAGATCTGGGTCCATTTCGGTAGAGATTACGGGCCTTACCCATTTAAACACTTCCCGATTATAGTCAAAGATTACATCGCCCACGTGTTATATTCACTGTAATATTTCGATCAATTGCTGTATATCTCCAATACATCTCAACATTGGAAATACAACTCCACAGGATTCATATAACAATCAAGATCAGTTGAGCAAAGGTTAAATCTTTTTATTAGAAGGGTTAAATCTGCAAATAACTTACATCCATGAAAGCACACAAATGCTAGAGAAAGCAGCGGCGTAACATTTCAAAGTAGTATTTCGCGTACATGAGTACCGGGTTTTGTTTCCTCTCTCTCGGTAAATTACAGGCGTCAAACTCTTCATATATACAGAACATCGGATTCACGACAGAGGTAAACAGCTTTTCGGCCTCAGCAACAAAAGGTTATTAGTGAGGAAGGCTACCAGAAGGCTGTAAGGATCACTTAATGTGATTGAAAATTTTAGCTGCACCAAACATTCCAAATTGAGCTCAGCCGACGATACTGCTTGATCCCACGTCACCATCGTTTCCAAACACGGCTTCTGCAATGCTGCACTAGAGACAATCAGTTTAACAGCAAAGTGAAGCGTCGACAATATGCTATCCAAAGTTTTATGTGCTGAGCCGAGCCGAGTTTCAGTAAACTCAGATCCCGACACATGTTGACTGTGCCGATGGTGCCGTGCCGACCGTGCCGATATATATTCATTTGTTATTTTTTAAAAAATAAAAAATTAACTTAAATATTTAAATATAAAAATTTTTGATAAGTGTCGTGCCATTGCGTACCGTGCCGATAACTGCTGGAACAGGCACGTGCCGCCCGGCACGGGCTGTGCCGACTGGCACCGAAAACCATGATGCTATCCTATCATCAAAACAAAAAATGTGCTCTTTGCAGATGCCTTCTTCTACCACCTAAAGCGATCAAATCATGCAACAAGATATGGGACGCGGTATCCCTCAAAGAAAATAAAACATGCAGCAATGATCGATTTCATGGAGAAGTGTTAAAATGACAAAAGCTATCACTAACATAAATTTTTAAAAAGAAAATAAAATTGAGCGGACATACTTGGGAGTTGCAGATCTTGAAGCATGAGGTGCATTCGTCGAGACATTCCTGTAAAATTTGACTGATATGAAACCATCGGTTGTCCCAACTGATGATTCAGGAGAACCATGAAAGCCCATACTTGACGTTCCTTTCAAGAAAATTCCTGGCATGAAAACTATAAGCTTTACAACATGATTTACATGGCAAAAAGAACAGGAGCCAATTTGTAAGATACATCTTTTTCTTGAGATAATAAAGTGAAACCTTCCATACGGCAAACATCAGATTATTTTATTAGACATTCTAACCACAGTTCTTGGACCATAATTAGGGGGTAAAAACCGAGACTTGCGTTGCCCCTGACAAGCCGTTGAGTATAGACATATACCTGCCACAACCTTCGTAATAGTTTTCCGAAAACTCTTGAACAATTCTTATTCTGCATTGTAGAGGGCGAGACTCCACCTCCTGAGTGATGGTTTGTGAGCCACCTGGCTCACCAATTGAGCTACCCAACCAACGACTAAACATATGTCCAAATCTCTCTCTCTCTCTCTCTCTCTCTCTCTCTCTCTCTCTCTCTCTCTCTCTCTATATATATATATATATATATATATATAGACTTAGAAATATTATAACCATAACCCTAAAACTAAAAATTAACTTCAGTTTACTTAGAATTATCAGCTTCTCTATATCATTCAAGAATTGTGGTTCATAAAACTTTCTCAAAGCAACAGCAATGCTGTACAAGTGCAGGAACAAGTAGTGGAGTGGACCTTAAATTCCCAAAGACCATCATGATCTCAGAAGGATAATAAAAAAGCTCAGAACGTCCAGTAAGCTAAAATTCTGCTTCCAGAGTTTAGCATATTCCTTCTTAATCCAAGTAACGGCTAAGGAACCTCTTACAAAGTATTCAACCAGAATACATTCAAGAGCGCAAGTACTTGTGTAAGTTATCGTATGCCTTAGTTTGAATTTATATTCCATACTCCAGAGTAGACATCAGTGGAACAAGTGCCTCCTCTTTTAACGAGAAAAAAGTATCCTACCCTAACCAATATGAAGTTTTTCTCAAATGTTACAATTCAGAAATACCTTGACATGATTAATTCCATTAGACTAACAAAATCCTAAGATGACAGTAAATTATAACTCTTTTACACTTTGTATGGCATTTTTCTACCCACGCTAAGCTAACAAAAACATGTATAAATGCTGGAAAGGCTATTAATATGAACCTCTTTCTTCTTGGAAATTTAATGCATGGGAGACACAAACATCAACAACCATATTGCACTGGACAGATTTTCATACATAAGCTCAAGTCAGTTTCAGGAACATGTTATGTGGGTAACCCCAACCACAACTCAAATAAATGACACTCCACAAACTGTAAAAAAGTCTTTATAGTGTTGGTATTGTCAACCAGATCGAGCCAGGGGAATGATTGAGAATAGAGGTGCAGAAGAAAAATACAGTTCACGCATTGGTTGTCTCTCTCTCTCGTTATAGGTGCTGATTCATATACTAAGACATGACTTTCTGTTGTATGGGTGTGTTATAACCAGGCACAGGCTTCACTAATATGTGTCAAGCATGGGAAGGAATATTGAAAGAAAAAAAGTACAGAATTGGGATGACATATACAAAGAACTGAAGAAGAGTGACCAAAAAGGATGCAATGCCTCCATAATTCCTAGATAAAAGTGCCTCATCATAAAGGACTCCAATTCTAGGCTCATACCTTAGAACTAGTACTGCAATAAGAAAACAGATCGAAATCCCAACCTATACAACACTTCATTTGGCTGCAACTTGATGGCAGGATGGTTTAGCTCAGGTTCCTTGCACTCCGAGTCCCATATAACAAAGAAACAATAACAGGTAACCCATGTCTAGCAATTTTATAGCTAGGCAAGCATCCTCATTTCAGGTGCAATTTAATTAGGAAACAAATTGCTTAATTTGATCTGATTAGAAAATAGGATTAAATCAGTAAACTCATAAGAAATGAAAGCATTAAGCATAATGCTGTCTGAAAATGCTGCCCTAAAAAACACCCAAAGGACAAATATTCTAGGGCCAACCTCTTTCAAAGGCACATATTTCTTTTACTTACCTAGACGTCGTAGAGCAAGTCATACATGTTAACAGAAATAATCATTAACTCACTTCGATGTGTCTAATGTCTGTAAGATTTTCCTTTATCACTTCTTCCGTCATCGTGCCCTTCCAAACTGTAAAAGCCCTAAATGACAGGCTCATACAAGTCCCATCTCATTCCATGATATTATTACCAATAAGCCACCAATTAACAAGGAAATCACTTGACAAAAAGAAAATGATATAACTACACACACAATTACCACTCAAATGTCGTGTGATAACGCCTTCTGGTGATAGGTTTCTAAAAACCATATTCTCTAACTTAAACTTACAGTTCTTTGTCCAATCACAATTACTTATTTGTAGTCTCAACGCATGAATTATGGAACAGATTGGACCAATTTCTAACAAGATCAGAAGCTTCCTCTGGAAGTACGTCATAGAGCAGTCACTACTCTGTCCTACCGTTATTATTCGACTCTATGACTATTACGGGTAACCATGTCATCTATTGAAGAGAATTCCAACGTTTCCGAAGGATGAAGAGAAATTCGCCACTGGTAACTTTGGTTGTAGCAGGATGTTTACGAAAATAGGAAGCCCGAAACCCCCAATCTGTCTATATTTTTAACCGTCCACCTTTACATGTCTTCTGATGACACCTTTACATGTCTTCTGATGATAATGCACATCTCAAGATCTATCTGCGAGTGCAAAGAGAGTGACACTGAACTACACCACTATCACTCAATCTGGCATTTGTGAAACTACAAGTCATATAGACCAACAAATTCACTTTCCTGTTCCGCGATCTCCTTTGTCATAGATAGGATTATAATCTTTTGCTTGAAATAACAGAAAGATTGCTGATAAGACTTTTCTCATATGCAGGTTAGAAAATTTCTCTAATGAACCTGCGACAGTAGTCTACATAGAAATGACGGGAGTCACGAGACAAACTCGGACGCAACAGGGTGCTTCTCAAAAACGTGCACAGGAAAATGGCCACTTTGTGCAGGTAAATCATAAATAGGATGTGCGAACAAGATGCAATCATTCCATCATAGCAACTTTTCAGAGCTAACTCGAGCTAATAATTCTCAGATTAAAGGAATATAAATTGGCTACATCTTTGGTATCACACAAGGATGGTAATGAAAAATAATGTGGGAGTTTATAAAATGAGGCAGTCTTGGCTGGAATGACATATCAGAAAGATTATGATCTGAAAGACCTCAACCAGAGGCACATTCTCATCAGAACTATAAATGCTAAAGCAAAAAAATAAAGAGATTTAGAAAAGTGAATCCTCGAGGACTTCTCGTGAAAAATGTGCACATTCCACTAGGACTTCTTTGTGGGCATACTTCAACTGGTGCAACTGCAATTAAACCTCTAAGCATCAAGCACCATTTGTTAGGAGGTAAAGTTTTTGAAGCAATATTACTTTTTCTATACTATGACCATATTAATTAAAAGTGTGTATCTTCTTAGCTTCGCAGTCGAGGTATGATGTCGTAAGTACTAAGGGCCTTTCTCTTTGCAGGTATGGCAAGTAACAATCAGAAGCTGCTGGCTTCATTGATAGCAGATACTAAAATCCCGTGTTGCCCTACAGAAATGATTTGGCACTTCCTACCATTATTGTTCACCTTAAATAATCTCACCTAAGAAATTGCTCCAAACATTAGAGCAAAATTGCTACGTCCAATCCTTATCAGTAACGAACTCGATTCATGAAACTTGCATTTTCTTATGCACATCTATTACCAAAGCAACTCAAAGAAAACTACTATGATCAATTTCCAAACATACATGCATTAAAAAATTCATAGTAAACTATACTTAGGTAGAAATTTTACCAGGTGAAATGCCTTGCCACAGAATTACGAAGCAAAATATAACCGTAAAGACCAATGCGCATAAGTTGCTATTGTTAGAGCTGGATTTTGCATTCTTCATTTTCTTAAGTGCCTTCATCCTTTCCGTCCTGGCTCTTTTCAGAAGTGCCAACTCAGTTATCTCTCTTACAAGCTTCTGATCAGCAGCATCAAGTGAAGGGGCTTTGGGCGGTCTCGGTGGCTTCGGTGGCTTCTTGGAACACTTTTTCCGTGGCGGCATCTCCTCCCCTTTAGGTGATCTCCTCTCCTCCTTCATATTTGCATCCGCATTCTCGAGTGATCCTTCCTTAGAACTCACTGATTTATAATCTCCACTTTTGTTTCCAAACCGTTTTTGCTCGTCAGCTACAATGTTCGTGCCGCTCTCAAGATCGATGAACGGCTCCTTTTCTCTCAAGTTTTTGGGATCCATCACAATTCCATACCATGAAAATCATACCTTTTTCCCCAGAACCATCAAAAAATTGGCAATTTTTCCTGAGTGAAAAACAATCTCAAGGTACTCTTTCCTGCACCAATCAATACCAACCATCAATCTATTTAGTTATGGAAACCCAACTTTAATTTGAAAATGCCATCAATAATTAAGCAAACAAAGCTCATTGAGGACCAAAATAGAAATCGCCGAAAAAATTAAAAGAAGAAAAGACTAAAACAACTCGCCTTCTCCTGATTGAACTTTTTTCTTTCGACTCGTGATCGAATTCAAATCACAATATCGCTCCGTAAAACAAAGTTTCTAGAAATTCTCCAATAGAATTTGAGGGTAAAAGAGAGAACAGAAAAATTGTGCAAAGGATAAGGATGAACTCAGCTATGTCGCCGTCCCCGTCCTCATTTGGCATGCGACAATTTTAAGGCACGATATATACATTGTATTGTATTATATACTTCGAATACGCGAGGAGGAAGAAAGATTCCACATAAGTAAGATATTCCGCAGGAATATCCTAAGCTACTTTGAGACGAGCAATTGAATGGTCAAGAGTAACGCGTCAATGTGGTCAAAAGTTGTTGGTAAATTAAAAGTTTTTGTAAAACTGACTATTATTAGTTTCTTAATGAATATTCTTTTGAAATAAAAAACTTTTAACTTTAAAATTTAGGTTTTAGTAGAAATTATTAATACATATTTAAAAAAAAAATCAATTTATTACATGTCTTCCTACATTATTACTAGACATAGTTTTGAAAATCAATTTTATTACATGTTCCCTCAATTGGTCTAAATAAAAATATAATCCAACATTACGAATAAATTTTAGTTAATGTTTAAGCTAAATATAGAGATAATGCGTTGTTATATTTCAATCATTTGTGTATTTGACAAATACTTTCCAAACATTTTTATCAAGAATAATAATGTTTACTAGGATAAGTTTATTCCGAAATAAACCATGTAAAATAATGTTGGTAAATATTTGATAAAATTAGTTTATTAAAATCATAAACTAACACTAATTTATTATCAAGCACTATTTAAGTATATGGACAAAAAGTTTTATAATTGGATTTTGCATATATTATTCCCAAGCAAAATATTTTTATCCTATTACTAGTACATAATTTAATTTTTAAGGGGTCATGATTCAACTATTTAGTTAAAGATAGTAAGCTCTGATACATCAGAGTAATACTCTAAATCTGAAGGTAAATAAATGAAAAAAAAAATAAATAAATATCAATCTTATCTTTTAAAAATCGTGGCGTGCCACGTCAGTCCGATCACGAAAGTTGCTGTATAATTTGTCTAATGAAAAATATAGATACTTTGGCTCAGTTTTAGATTATCTATACAATGAGTTTGATGGCTGAGATTATCGGATTGTATAAGTTATATAGATAGAGATGTAAACAAGTTAGACTCGGACTAACCCGTAGTACTACTTACTGGCCGTCTATAGTAACGAGCAGTGGGTGGTTCGTACTGAGTCATATGCTGGCCGAACATTGTCACAGGCAGCCCGTTGAGTCCTGTGTAGGTCAAGCCTGCTCGTCTACAAATGATGGCATGTCGAGCAAGATCAGTTAGCCTGTACAGTTCTATATATATAAAAAAAAAAAAAGAAATAAAAAATAAAAAGCCAGTAGTGTGGATTTATGAACCTGACATGCTGCTATTTCGGAACTGATCTTCATCACTTAACTCGGCAGACCTCAGCAGCCCGTATAATAAATATATCCGAATAGTCGTGAGCCATCCACGGCGGACTAAATTTTTACCTCTATATGTAGGTATTTTGTCCTGGGTGCATGTTAATTAAAGTGTAACTGCAGATATTGACCGAACAGTCGTGGAATATAACGGACTAAAACACGTGTTTAGGACGGAGACAGCGACAGTTGGCGGGCACTCGAAGCAACAGCCTCATAGTGCGCAGATGTTATGGCCATTTGATTTACTGTATTTATCCATGATCGACCAAGACATTGTCAGGAAAACAAACACAAACAAATAAACCGATGATTACGATGTCCGATCAACCTACCGAATTCCGCTCGTTAATATTAATAAATTGCATAGTTACGTATATAATAATCTGTTATATACTAACTTATCATATATTCCATGAATTAGTTGTGATGACATCAGCATTACCAGTGCCGACACACATGTTTGCAGTTGCCACACACCACCACTGTGATACACTCGTCTGGCACGTGTAAGAAGATTGAGATAATTGGAGATGGAGCTTAGGGACCCACAGAATTGAGGATTCATGTGGTTATGTTCATGGAAAGCACGTGTACTGGAAATTTGTCCCAGATCTGAGAATAGATTAATCTCAATGGATTCGAATTTAAAGTTCTGCAGTGCGAAAAGGACCGTACAGAGATAGCGAAATATTGCAATGAATAGACGAAGGCTAAAAAACTCACCGGATTTAGTTTCAAATCAAAATGCGGTTAATTTGAGAGATATATGTCCGAGCAATAACATGCACATTCGCTCCCTCATTTGCGATAAAAATTTCACCTAAATCATGCTCAGGATACACAAACCTCACTAGCTGTACCATCTAAAACAATACCTGCAAATATGGAACTACTAGGATGCAGATGACATTAAACCCCGCACGCAAGTAATTCTGAATATATCCTTTGCAAGCTCAATTTGCATTAGAATATAACATAATGACTGTCATCTGATGCAAAAAAATAAAGAAAAAATAAAGAAAAAGAAAAGAAGTGGATGGAAAAATAAGATTAACAACATATAGCAGTACGAGTTAATAAATGTTACGAATCTAACTTGTTTTGCTATTTCATGCTTGCAAATATTTCTTCCTATTTACAAGCTAAATCTAATCTAAAGCTCCTAAACAAAACATTTGCAGGACAAAGTTTGTAATTTAGATTACCTTATTTTACAATATAATGTCTATGAAACATCCAACAAGCTATAACTAAGAACACTATTCAGAAGTTGGCTTCTGGTATGAATACTCCCAGTTGATAAAATAACAAGCTTGTCACAAGCACTATTCATGTAGACTTAATTAGCTCACAGTGGATGGTTCCTTTTTTGCTTAGTTCACCAATACATCCACAGAATGTCTATGTGAGAAAAAGAAATTTCATAAGAATACACCAATTAGATACATCTAGGTTTAGATGAAATATGAACCAAAGCAAATACAAACGGTGTTGAAGCAACTAATTATACTCACTCTTATATCATGGAGACACTAAACGACACAACTTTAGTATCACGGTCTTGGAATTCTGTATTTACGACCTTCCGTGTTCCGTTTTTTATATAACATTCACAAATTCTAACCAGAAAAACAAAAAAAACTAGTGAGCAATCAAAACCAGGTTCTACTAGGGTTTTCACACCTCTGTAAATAACATTTCTTGCTGGGGTCACCATAAGGAACAAAAACCCTACTAAATAAACTTAAGCAAGAAACACTTTGAATAATTCATTATAGGACTAAAAGTAAATTTTCAGTTCTACACCATGAATCACAACATAGACTACAAGTTTGACGTTGCAAAACTTTACCAGCTACTTTATCAAGATAACAAAGGCGAAAGAACTTCTCAAGGGAAAATAACGCAATGCGTTCAAAATTTCAAATATCACTAAAGCTGATCGCGTGCAAGACGCAAGTAATGCTTAGACAAGCATTCCAGATTGGTAGCCTTCAGAACAATGTATTTCCCGAAATAAAATGCGATATTGAAAAGTGACGGAAAATACTGTCAATATACAAAACAAAAGAGCTAAGCCAACCGTATTCCTTCAAGACATACTCAGTCAACCAATGTGCTCAAATATAATCATTTACTTAGCGTGAAGCCCCAACTTTTGAAGTAACTTCTCAGTGAAGCCTTGCCCTAACAAAACAAATACTTACCAATATAAAAGAGCTTCCTGACATATAACAGATAAACCCTCACAATCACCGCGACCAGCAAATTTGATCCCTGAAACATGTTATCAAGCATCTCTAAGTACAAAGTTGGTGAAGAAATCATATACTCCGCCATAATTTCGCTCCACCAATGTTTTCACCCATGAATCAAAAGAAAACTACCCAAAAAACTCGTAGTTGAACTAAAGAAGAGAAACCAACTGAGATGTACTAGACCCCACTTCTATAATAGTAACGGTATAATGAAAGTACAGGATGAATGAAGTTTGAGCTAGTATCATGATGATACTCACCAAGTTCAAGGGTGCTAATATCGGCCATATTGCCTTCCGAATCCATCACTTCTTGGATTCTGGAAATCACCATATGGATCATGAGGACTTGTAGAAGATGCATAGTTTTCACCAGAATAAGGGTATCGACTCCTTGCATCTGTGGGCGTGGGTAATTGGAGCTTCGTATAAGGGGTATAGCGGGAAGAGTGATCATAATTGGAACAAACTTGCTGGCTATACGCATTGCAACCTGCTTGTTGTCTCCTTTCGACATCAAGCTGAAGAAACTCTTCCCATTGTTTAGAATGCATAGCCCTCAAAGATGTCATCTTTTGCATGTAATCCTCTCTAATTTCTCTCATCCCCTGTCAAAAATTTGAATAAAACAAAACGTGAGCAACAGGGAAAACAGGAAAGTATTATTCCAAAACAACTTCCAAAGAGGAAAACAAAGTGAAAGAACCATAAAAGCATCTTGATACTGCAGTAACAGCAAGAAACATGATCTGAAGCTAAACTATACAGTACTCCCACGCCTCCTGAAGCTAAACTATACAGTACTCCCACGGCTCCATCCACTTAAAGAACCTACAGCATAGCTACTGCCAGAGATAATATCTAAGTGTACTCTTCCATATGATGAAACCTATCAAGTTGAATATAGCTGATATCAAAATAAATCAGGGGTTCAGGTAGTTTAACAGCCAGATAAAGTTAATATAAACGTTTTATTATTTAAGCAAAGCCCCTACATTTCTGATGTGCCATCATGAGGTACGGGGAGGTACGGGGTCACAGTGGACTATAAGCCAATCAGTAGAACACATACACTGGTAAACAATCAATAGCTAAAAAATGTGCTACTTTGACAGTGGACAAAACTCATAACAACGAACCATCTATGTTTCTGGTATTCTAATCTCTGCTATTCAAAGCAGGATTGCTTCAAATGTACATGCATGCAAATTTACTAAATGGGTAAGTAGTAGCTCAGAAACAGCTCTATTGCCGAACTAAAGTTGCATACTATGGTCATATTGCTCAAAACATATGTTAATACCAGCCTATGCAAAAATTACAAAATGTTGATACTAAAACGGTAGTGCGTCCATCTCCACCATGGGAAGCAATGACTAGTATGATCACTTATAGAAAGGAAACCACCAACAGGCATGTCAAAATATCAAACCGTCATCCCTCTCTGAACAATATGCATATGATATTAACAGAACAGAGCTCTTTTTCATAATCCTCGTTGGCAAATGGGTTTAATCACCCTTACCTAGAAAGACCAATGAGGAATAACAACACTAACCTGTTGTGGTAGAATTGGAAGTCTCAACAGACCATACACATACGAAGTCTTACTTCTAAGGCATGAAAGATTTTTTGCAACAAAATCATACCTCACGGTGCTTGTAGTTCTCGTCATCCTCTTGTTGATCACGACTTCTTGCCAATTCAAGTGCTTCCCTCTTAAAGTCTAATTCTAGATCTTCCAAGGTCTGTGAAAAAACAGGTAAATCAAACTTACGTTCAGAGTGAAAATCTGCTCCATGTCTCGCAACATTCCAGTCATCAACCTTGCGCAATCCAGTGCTATAACTATGATTGTAGGCACCATAGGCATGGTCGGAAGTATTCGGGCGTGGTGGAGACCTTGAATGGGCTGAACGGCCTCTCGCTCCCACATTAGAGAAAGCTTCGTGAAATGAAGAATGTATAAGCTTAATGTCGCCTTAAATCCATGTGTTTATAGGCTGATGCCTTAACTAGAATTTATTCTAGACTCAAACCACCTAAAGGCACAAACTCTGCTAATTCTTTGAAAATTAATTTCACAATTGGGAATATCTGCCTGATGGAGAACCATGAGGAAAATCACTTCATTTTCGAACACAGGAAGCTGGAACTTACCTCTAGCTGAAAGCATAAAGAAAAGAAGGGAAAAACTTAGCAAAAGCGTAACTTAAAGCAAGATAACGAAAAACTAAAAAAAGACAACTCATTTAACAATATACAAGATACCCCAATGAAATCTCACCTTGTGGAGATTCCCTTGAGAAACTCCTTTGATCTCGACGTACACGATCTTCAACACCCCTTTCTTGGCTATTATTTCTAGATGGGAACCCGGCGTACTTCGCGGGTTTGAGTGAGACCTTTGAGGTTCAGAACGTTTATAGTCCGAATCAAAAGGACTTCTATGAGGGGATTTGGATCTTGTCCTACGAGAGGATGGAGGGCTTTCTGTTTTAGCCTTCTCCTCCTGTATGACTTTGTGCACAGCATCTACACCTTTAGATAGTATTAACCTATCCTTGCCACTAACAAACAAAAATTTCTCGTCCATTCTTATTTTACATCCGATATCCTTCTCAATCTGGCTGATAACCTTCTCGGTAAAAAGTGCTCTAACATGCTTATCTCTAGCAGGCACTCTTTCAAAAAAATCTGCAGATTTGCGATTGCCTCCAAGGGTAGAGGGGCATCCCTACAATCAATTATGATACGAACACATAAAGCCACAAACCAGAGCCAGAATGAAATACTCAGGAAAACTACATTAGTGAGCTCTACGAGATACACAAACAATAACTTGCATCAGTAGTTTAGTACTGCACCCAAGGACACAACAAGAAGTCCATGGAAGCAAAAATTTTGAAAATAACGAAGGAATCCTTGCCCATACAGGCAGTACGTGCCTATGCAACAACGCATTATCAAGGTATACAATAGTTTTAGAAAACCATTTCTTCATAGGTTTTTAATGGTCATATCATATCAATAACAAGGTACACAAACCACAGGCGCAAACATTAGCAATATAATCAAAATCTAACCATGTGCAGAATCTAGCTTTTGAGAACCTTTTGTAGAATCTAGAATCCAAAAGTTACAATCAAATTCTAAAATTTCGCAAAAAGCTTGGACCTAATAGTTTTTGAGAATCTGCCAGATTTTGACTTCCTATAACCCAGAACTTGCAATGAAAATCCTCAACTCACTTTTTTGGGGAAGTCCAGAATGTAGGCAGAGAAGTGCCATCAAACAAGCACTTAGTATCCGCATAATAAAAGCAAATTGAGCAATCAAGAAAGAATGTTAAATACGAAGACCCTCGCAAAACATTGAGAAGCCATTCGACTTCACCTAAGGATCCATTGTGCATCACTAACGAAGCGCAGCAAATTATTATGATTTCACAACTAAAAAAGAACCTGAGAAAGATTTGTCATGCATAACCTTCAATGAGAAAATGTGAAAGGGAAAAGAGATCAAACCAGGAAAAATAATATGAAGAACATCCACGTTACTGAACACAGATGCCACAAGTAGACTTTATGTTATACAAATTGCAAGATTATTAAAATAGAACACCAATCAAAACATTCAACTAGGCTTCATCCCAAGTGCATTTCTGCTTATATTATCAGCAGTAACAAAATTACGGGACCGCATCAGCTACAAGGCAATCAATATGAACTATCAAATAGTAAAACTACAGTCTGCAAAATAGGACTTCTCTAACCACTAAAGTGACTAAACATGAAACTAAGGTACGCTATGATAAATCAACAAGACAAGTCAAATGACAGTGTCAACAATGAACCATGATGAAGCACCTTAACTATTGCAATTTTAATTTTTAACCATAGCACCTGCTTAATGTACCTTTTCTCTATATGTAATGGCACTATGACAGTTAGCAGATAGCGGTATTACTAAAGAGAAATCACACTGCACGACCTGAATGTGATTACCTGAGTGAAATGACCTGATTCACCACAAATTTTACAGATCATTTCTTCCTCTTTTCTCTTCTTCCAATTCCTTTCAATTGCCTTAGCTTTGGCCTCCCACACTTTAGCCTCTCTGCTAGTGAAATCAGTGGGAACAGCATTCGGACGACAAAATCACCATCACCATCATCAGAATTACTAGCAGGCCTCTTATTACTTATGTTATTATTGTTCCCTTTACTCGACGAACCATCGGTCCTCGATCCCAGCGGACCAGTATACTCTTTGCCGTACACCTCTTTGAAGAGTTCGTCGTCGATTTCGGGGCTCGGTTCCCTCGCCATTTCTACACCCAACTGCGAAACTGAAACAAAGTTACAAGGTTAGTATTAGACGAAGACGAATAGCTGGAACTAGAGCACAGAGAGAGACAGACATAGAGAGACAGACAGACAGAGAGAGAGAGAGGTGGAAGAGAAGACAGACGATGGAAATAGAAGAGTATGAGAAGCTATGGAGCGATGACGAGACAACGGTGATCTACGGATCCGGACGGCCGCGGGGTGGCCGGAGAAGACCAAACCCTAAGCCGGCGAAGAAGAGAGACAGAGTGAGAGAGAGAGAGAGAGAGCTCGGGTTTAGGCTTCGGTGTGTTGAATTAAGATTTAAGAGGTATGGGCCGGCATTTTATCCACTCTTTCGAAATTAAGCGGGCTTAATAAATGCTTAACTGGGCTGGATAAATCAGTTGGATAGTCAACTTAAAAAGTCATCAACCCACTAGCAATTTTGATGGCATAAGATAAAAATTTAGTAGTATCTTATATTATAATATAACTATTTAAAATAAAAAAAATTAAATTATATATATTTAATTGTTTATATTCGGCAGAAAGTTATAGAATCGTATTTTTTTTCTCTTATCTATATTCAGCATCAAGATAGTGATTACGTTGTCCCTTTGGCGCGAAGCTGTAGCACCGACATATAATATTGTTTTTGACGTTCCAACAAATATTTTAGACAAAGGTCATACCCCTCATAAAGAATAGGTCAGACGTTCGATTTTCAACGACAGCTAGTTGGAAAGATTTATTGTTTATCGTTCAGTATCCAGTCGATATGTATAATAGAAATCGAACTCGCGGTGATCAAAATAAAAAAAAGTCAAATATTTTAGATATTTAAATATTTGATGATGAAACGGACGACATACTATTGGAGATTTCATGAATCATAAGGAGGAAGAGTGCAAAGAAGTAACTCCGTTCACGCCGGACTAGCTGACACACGGATAACAAAATTTTTGGACCTGTATAACACGATGTATAAGCGTATATGAAACACGTTCTACGTTTTCTTGAAAAAGTTTAAATATCAAAATTATATATTTTAATATGATATATAAGTTTGATATTCAAATTTATTTTATAGAATAATTTAAATAGATTTTTTGGAACTATAATGTCTTAAAATAAGTTTTAAACCCTAGAGCTATTTAAATGCATATTTGCATCAGATAGACCCATGCAGGGCATGGAGGACGAGGAATTGAGAGAGTTCCTCGTGAATTTTATTGAAAGGCTACCACGATAATTCTTTCTCAGCATTTAATATTAATACAATAACCTTAAACAAATTATCCGTTAATCTTATCGCCAAGTTTATCATTACACTATTATTTATACTATTTAGCTGTTGACTTGGCAATCACTTACTCTACAAAGTCGTCAATGTAGCTATCATTTCAGCCGCCATATAGAACATCTAATTCTAATGTTAGCATTCAGATCAGCAACTCAAATGGCATACATAATAAATATGACAATAGTGCTCGAGGAGAAATTTCAGAGTTCAAATTATGACAGTAATATTTGAAAGTTCAAAGCATGACGCTACATTTTAATAAATTTCGTAACTCAAAAATAATAAATTAGCCCATGCTTTTCTACCTTCCTCTTAAATAGCATTCAGCTATTTTTTTATGGGTAAAAAATAAGCCGATAATGTATATAAATATTTTTTAAAATAAATAGAAAAATGTTTTATATTAATTTTTTAAATTATATTTTAAATATGTGTTTTAAGATTTTTGAAATTTTACTGGTCATGAAAGCAGTGAGTCAAAAACATCTATTAAAAATAAAATTTTGAACAAAATGAATAAAATAATTATAGAGTATATTAATTTTTTTATTGAATTTTGTAAACTTTTCACAAAAAAAGCAATTATATTTTCAAAATAGTTTTAAAAAAGTAAGTGGTTTTTGCGTTTCAGTTCCTGAAAACGTATTTTTAAGGCTTATTTATTTTTTTTATAAATTAGTACTCCAAAAACGTTTTTAGATGGCGATTTATAAAACGCAAAAAAAGGGAGTTGATACACAATTTTCCGAAAAAGTAAAGACATTTTCGACAAAATTGTAAAACTACATTTTTGCAAAAAAAACACCAGTGTGAACACTCCAATTTTTGGCGAAATTTAGAAGCAGCAAAAGCAGATGCAATCCAATAAATGGATTCTACTTTATCTCTATTTATATAAGACAAAAAGAAAGCAGTGGGAATTGATATCAGGACAAGATTCTACCAATAACTTATAATTTACTCAATAAAGTAAAATTTATATATTTATTTGTTAATCTTAACCGTCCAATTTCATTTAATCCATTTTCATACTACTGTTTGATAATTACCGAAAGTGCTTCTGGAAGCCTATCTCTATCACAGCCATGTGCTTCTCCGTACTTGTCTTATCTGAAGACTGGATATAACAAAACCTTTGTCCGTTTTGCACGATTGGGCTCTCATTATCTGATTTCACTTGTAATAAATTCCAAGCAATTACCAAACAATCGGGAAATAAGAAACTAACCTGAATATTGAATAGAGACTTGCCAAACCTGCCTTTACTGTATATATATTAAAAATCGTGGTATTTTGCATAGTCAGATAAAAAAATTACAGAATTCCAAAATTCGAAAAAAAATCACATATTCTTTTTTTTTCGATCTGCAACCGCCGGCTCAGTTTTATTATACATCTCGATCGAAAAAGAACGCCGTGATAGTCCCTCCCAACTCGAATTTGTTAGGATTCGAATTTCCGACATATTTTTTTATGAAGAGCAGAACGCAGTCGTCTACCCATCTAATTTCACTGACTAACTAGACTAACATTGTCTGGTCGCTTCTGGTTAATCTTTGTCTAAGATTATAGAGATCGACATGTTGAACGACTATTAAACAAGCAGTAATTTTCGTTCAACTAGCCAAACCTATTTTCCCAGGAAAAAAAAGATGATGAAAGTGTCGTCTTATCGTCATAGTTTACGGTTAACAGCTAACATTCTTTACTTGCAACCATCTTTTGATTGGTCAATTATACTTCTCCACGTCATCAGGAGAGCGCTAAATAAAATGATAAGCAAGACGGCTGATAATGTGGTATTTTTCAGTCTGATCATCGGATATATACATAACACACCTGGCTAGAAACAATATAAAAGTATTATTTAAATGGGGTCTGGTGTCTATTTTGTTGGAAGAATGGATAATGTTGATGCTGTTATATTACAAGGAATATTAGTTAAAATGACAGGGGAGTGGAGTGGGTGGTCCTGATGAATTTGAAAGGTTCTGAATTTCATGGTTGCTTCAAGTGGAAGCTTAGAAGGGGATTGAAAACTGGAACAGGAAAACAAACGGGCGCTGAGAGCCTAAAACTAGCAACATCTGCACCAGCACACACTGTTAGAATAATATCCATCATCAACGGACGTTCAGAAGGTGACTAGATTTCGACAATGACAATCCGAAGAGAAAAGTCAAGTATGCAAGCGACGAGATGCTAAAGCAGTGCATCTCGATCGGTTTGTCAGTAACAGTTATTTTTATGTAACTATCATAACAAATAAATTATAATGATATTTTTTTTTACTGATTAAGAAGTCTTAATCTTTCAATCTCAATTAATAGGTTCTAAAACCCGTACTATCCTTTATGAGATAGATAGAATAAAATTTTGATAGTATTATAGATGGCATTTGCAAAATTTAAATAGGCAATCTTAATTTTGTTAAGCGAAATTACAAGAATCTGTAATAGATGTACGTGCTGGCGTGTATCCAACCCATTAGTTGCATACTCACTGCATCACAGCTCACGAATTGATATTGGCACTATGTGGAGTAACCGAGAATGTTTAAACAAGCACCGCTCTTCTTTAGGAGTTCTTAACAGTTTTAATATAATTAAAATAATTAGCAGTATTATTGTATCATGATCGTAAGGGATCCTGAAAATGATAATGATTTTTATGATGTTTAAACTCACACAGATTGACGCTTTTTACCTAATTATTGACTAGTTCGAAGACAGGATAATTAATTATGCTTTTATTTTGAAATTTTAAATAATTTGCATATTTACAAAAAACTAACAACATGGTATATAGGATGACATGCTAAGTATAAATTCATTTCTGTGTTAAGGTCATTTAGTCAAACAATGTATTGCGAAGTATGCGGTTAGAATTGAACAAGACAAGATGCATCGGCGAGTACTTTATTTTCCTTGTTTGACTAGTGAATTGAAGTCAAAAGTTCACAAGGCAACAAAAACATTGGAATGCGATGTGGACCGCCACTTTAAACAAGTCTTCGCTTAAATTAATGGAAAAATTATCACAAATTATATTATTATCATCATAAATCCATAACAAAATGATTTTTTTCAGGAGGAGAAAAGAACTTCGGAGACGAACACTGAGATCCTACCAGCGCAAAGCGATCAACCTCATCTTCTTCCTCAAATCCACCGAAGAATTGCAAAATTTGATGGTGCTTCCAAAAGCATTCCATGTGAATTACATGCCCGCTTTGCAACTATCTAAAGTCATCAAACTCGCACAAAAGCTTCAGTTGCGTGAAGAAGATAACTTGCTTTTTTATAGCTGCCAAACTTTAAATTCCAGATAATTTAAGGTGATTTTATCAGCTAAATGAAACAGCTGTTATTATAAGAAGAAGAAGATAAAGAATCGATCCATGCGAAGGTAGGGTTTAAAGTAGCTCAATTTCCCCCACTTTTTATAGGCTTCTGCATTAGGGTTCACTGTTTCCTTTCGGACTTCCTAGTTATGGCTCTCTACAATTTCCCAAAACCCTAGCCAGCTAGTTCCATGAATTCTGCGCGACTGATTGCTATTAGCATACAAATAGCTAAGAAAAGGTACTGAAAATGAGAGAAAGAGACAAACATAGAAATAGTAATCTTATAATTAGCAGTAGCCAGCCGTATATCAAACAAAGTCTGAGGACATATCAAGCGATCGATGATCAAGTCAGTACGTGATAATTCCCCTCAAACAAGAAAAAAAAAAGAGGAAAAAATACAAATAAAACGGGGGCAGTCTGGAATTAATCTTACTCATCATATCTCTTCCTAACGACGCTGGGAATCAAGTCTTGGAGAAGACCATCATCTCTAGCTTGAATACCTGTGATGGGGTTTGCTGTTGTGATAACGCTTGTCGGTGGCGAGGGAGATGACGCGGAGGCGGCGGACAAGCGGCGGAGCTCGAACGGTGGCAGAGGTAAGTAGGTCGACGAAGGTGCAAGGTAGGACGCGGGGAGGGCGTAATGGTGCAGGTGCGTCTGGTGCACCGCGGGAGGGCGTAACTGGATAATCCGGAAAATCCTATCGGGTATGGAGATTGAGCCGGCTCCGGCGGATGCGCGCCACGTGGCACGACGGGGCTCGGGTGCATGTGCTGCCCTTCATAGGTCGTCACCACCACCGCTGGATCCTCCGACGAGCGCTCCACACGCTTCTTCACGTTGCAAGATGCGCTAGTGCACCGGTAGTAGCTCCTGCGTAGAAAACGACGATTTTACCCCCGTTGGTCGTTAGCTTGGCACGTTGACAGTTGGTATCGAGGTCTCGAGGACAGGAGTATGGACTATGGAGTGGCAGGGTTGTAAATACAGACCTTGGGTAGGGGCTGTTTTTGACGGCCTTCTGGCCGTACTTGCGCCACCGGTAGCCGTCCTCAAGATGATCCACTTCGCTCTTCGTCATGAACGCCACTCTGGGCTCCCTCTGACGCTTTTGCCCCTTCTTCTTCCCAGCTGCTTTACAACTACAAATCACCAAATTTTCAGAAGATACATATCGCAATTGAAAACATCTCGTAAGAATTTTTGCAATATATCAGATGGCTACAATATAATTAACTCACCCCTTACTGTTCTTCTCAAGATCGTCATCGCCATCGGCGGCCGCGGCGGCGTTCGCGTGGGTATAGAATGATCCGCTTCGTTTGTTACGTCAGTGGAAGACGTGGAAAGCGAGGACGAGTTCGGCGTCATGGGGAAATTGATGGTTTCAGATGTTTCCAGTGGCGGCGGGTTAGCAGTTATTGCCACGTCGGATGCAGCCGGCGGCTCTAATGTAGAAACTTCTGTAGAGAAGTCGAGTAGAGAATGGTAGTCCTGCAGCTCCAGCAGATCGAGAAAGCCAAGAGATCCTCTATCTCCACCGCTGGCGCCGGAGATGTTGAAAATTAGATCGGAGCTGAACGGCGTGAATCCTGCAGTTACTTCCATTGTTTCTTCTGGTTCATCGTATCATCTTTTCTCTGATCTCATGATCAAGTACTAGTTAAACTTCCGCTATTCAACTAGGGTTTCGCTAGATCGAGAGAGAGAGAGAGAGAGAGAGAGAGAGAGAGAGAGCAATCTTTTGAAGACAGAAGGTTCGCTTCACACAGGGAGGGTTAAACTTCAAAACAGATGGATGAGTTGACCGGGAATAGCAGGTGGCAGAGCGTACGGACGCGGACAATGAATGCGGGCGCTAGTCCAGCCAAAATATGCTCGTCGGCGATTGTGAACAGATTTGGTGCATTTTGACCGGTTAGCCCAGAACCTGCTCACTGCCACCTCTTCCCTGTGTGAACATTTTTCACAGGTGTGGAATAACAACGCTATACAATTGTGACGTTTATATATATATATATATATATATATATATTACTATTTATTATATTATTAATTTACTGTCTACCAAATCATTCTATAATTATTAGAAAATTAAAAGTAAAACTAAAATATGACATTTTTGTGTAGAAGTAATTTCCCGTTGGTCCGAGTAAAAGTTAGCCATTAAATGGATGAAAGTTCAATTTTAATAAAAATTGAAAAATTATAGAATTAAAGATATTTATTGCATTTGTTAAAATTATATAATTATATAATTATAGATATTTAATATAAACTACTATATAATAATACTTTTACATTTTAAACTACAACTACTAATCTATTTTTTTACCAACATAATTGAATTGTGCATATGTAAAATATATTAAGTACTAAATTTTGGTAAGTAATTATATTTTAAAATATTTGATGTGAGATAGAACTGGACAGCCAAACGAAGTATGGAAGTCCAATCGTCTGTTAGAATAATTAAATGCTCTCCAAAATTTAATACATCATTTTTGTCATAATAAATATCATCAGAAAAATATCGAACTACGAAGTCCGTGCCAAGCGTCGTTAAATTATCGTCCAATTATAATATAATTTAATCCATAATATAGAATATTCAATCGCTAATAAAATTTAAAAGAATAATAACGAAACAACAGTTGATGCATTGTATTTCATCATTAATCAAGTTAAACGTTTGTATCTTAGATTCTTGCCTACATGGATTAAAAATAAATTCTTGCAAATATATTTTATGCTATTTAAATTTTTTCAAAACGATAATTATACAGATCGGTTCTATTTTCTTGTTTTGCACAGAATTACATAAATACCCCTTTCCCTAAAAGTCCCCGTCGTGCGGCGGCGCCGTAAGAACCCGGCCATTTCCGACGATCCGAAAAATAAAAGAGGAGGAGTGGTCCAGATAGGTACATGCTGAGACGTCACACGATCTCCGCGTCGTCTCTGAGACTTCAATTTCACCCAAAATATTTCAAATAAATGAATAATTACCTTCGTGCTGACGTTCGATCCATCTCGAGGTTAATCTGATCATCACATACATACAGATCGTGTACGTGCTAAATAATTGTTAGTACAGGCAGCGTTTGAATGGAGTAAAGACGGAGATTCGTGCAATGAAGTACTCGTGCTTAGCTCGAGTCTAGGGATCGGTAATTCTGTAAAAGTTGATAGGTGAAGAGAGAATGGAGGTGTCGTGCAGGGGTCAACCTCCACCTTCATTTGACCGTCCCTTCCTGAAGAGCGACTGCTCACCAAACATATCAATTGCGAGCCATCCTTTCAGTCTCACCTCGTAATAATGAGTGTCCTAAAGTATGACCCGGAGAGTTATTTGGGAGACTCCCATATCACACCTTTTCGTTTTCAAACTTGAAAAATAAATTTCACATTTTTATTCATTAATTTAAAATTCTATATTTATTTAAAAATATTATTAAAAAAATATTAACAAAAAAATTATAAATTTGATAGATTTATAACTATCATTTTAATTTTTTTTAAATATTTTTAAATAGTTATTTTGAGGCTCCAAAATTCAATGAGTTAATGAATTAATTTTGAAACTCAATAAAAAATTAAAACCACAAAATATTTATTTGAATGTATTTTTTAAAAAAAATGTAAAATATAAAAAATTATAAATCTCATCAAAAATAATTATTATATTATTTTTTTTAAAAAAAAATATTTATACAATGATCAAAATAGTTTTAGTACGAATATCGAATTTTTTTAAAAAAAAAAATTTAAATAGTAAATAAAAAATCTAGAAATTGATTTAATAGAAAGAATTTAGAAGCTGATTTGATATTTGCCCAAATTATTTTGAGAAAGAACGGAAATTGAACACTTGTCATGACTAGTAATGTCAAAATATTCTCTGAGTTGTATGTAATTTTAAAATTGAAAACCAATCAATTAATACATCAATTTATCTCCCGCATTGTACTCCCTAATATTTCCACCAAAAGCATCTACTTCCAATATTTTGATAAATATTTAAATAAAGTATATAGTATCATTTTTAATAACTTTATATTTCGGAATTTATTAAAAATGCAACAAGATAGGGTTGAAAAACAATCAAAATCCAAGTTAATTATTTAATTATGAATTCAGAAATCTTTTTGAGCAATCCCAAAATATTTTAAAAAATAATTAAATTATAAAAATACAACAACCCTTTTTTTATTAAGATTTTTCATAAAATAGTCTATCTCAAAAGATGTTTCAGTGCGACGGCACCGAATATTGCGGAGATCTCCAGCAGAATATTTGATCTCTCTAACATGCATTACAAGAATATTTCATCAATGATGAAAATTTCATAATTATATTGAAAAAGATGGTTAAAGTAATGGAACATAAATAAGCTGTTTTCCCGGTCCTAAAAAAAAAAACGTAATTTTAATCGACCTTGAAGAGAGCATTGAAAACGAACTCGTTTCGTGAAAGAAAGACCGCCAACATTCACGGCCCCGGTCGCCGCCGGGCAGCCGACCGCTCCACCGCCTCTCCGTACACGTGGCAGTATTGAACGCGTCTTCTAGAAGCTCGTGCTAGCACGTAGAAGCCGAGCATTGCGGTTACTTGCAGCGTACGCCCCTGAACCGAGATGTTTTTCCTCTTCGAGCTCTGTGAATCACCGCTTGACTAATATTTTTCTAATTGGAAGTGTTTATTTAAATATATATATTGTATTATAATAATGGATGTGCTTACTATCAAAGTCAGTTGATTTTTTTTTTAATATTTAAAAATAATTGTTGACTTAGTTGCTTCACGGATAAGTTTAGGGCGCGTCAGCAGGTCTTATTAAAATAACAAAACCAAAACAAAAAGATAGACGGCGGTTCATTGCCTCTCCTCCTGCAATCAGTCAAATAGTAGTTTCATTAAACGGTTATATATATATATATATATATATATATATATACTAGCAGAAATATCACCCGCAATATGTGTGAAATTTTTTTTTTAATTCCAAAAAATATATTTAAAATATGTAATTATTTAAAAATAAAATATTTTGAAAAAATTAAGATATTATTTTAATATATTAAAATATTTAAAATATATATTTATATAATATATATATTTAAAATAATATTATTTTAATTATATATATTTTTGAAAATATTTATAATATATATATATACATATATAGAGGGGGTGTGCACTGTAGCAACTCCCTCGCGCTTAATATATAGATATATATATATATATATATATATATAATAGTACTATAGATGGGTAATTTATGTCTGGATTAAAAAAAGGAAAAAAAAAACTCGATTTTGCAATAAGCCAACATTCCTAAACCTTCGCCATCGGCCCTTGGGTGAGGGTTAACAGTTTTATTTTTTAACCTTTTTTATTTTGAGTATCCCTATGCTTCACGGACTCTGATGATTCTAATATAATTAGAACAATTAATATTATTCCGGAATATATATAATATATATTTTGAAGTATTGCTATAAATTTTCTAATTATATATTTGCTAGACTTCTCTTTAGCTTTACTATGATTACAAACATCAGCTACATATTTTCACAAAACTTATAAACCAAGACTTAATATTTTCCATAATAACTTATTTTATAATTTTTTTTTTTTTTACTCTATATATAAATTCATGCTTAGCAAATATTAATAAGCTAGAGACTGTCCACAAGTAATTGTTGGCTTATAATGTGTTGAAATATTATACTTTTTAAGTCTTATCACCTCATAAGTGTACATTAATAAACCAAGTTTGATGGAATAGTCATGCATATAATGACCATACAGTTGTGCCAATTAGAATCTTTCAGATTGATTGATCAATTAATTACACGATTAATTTTCCTCTTTAATAATAAAAAATCAACTTAAATCAAGCTTAATTTTTTAAATCGCCGTATGACATATTTAAAATTCTAATAATTGAATAAATAAAGTTATAGACTTGTTTAGGAGGAATGTATTCGTTAAATGATTCTTCTTCTCGATAAAACAACTAAACATCGTACCAAATCTCATATATTACTCAATATGATGCCGAATTTGATTCCCTTTTAATTTTTTTATCATCTTGGACGGTTTGTAAGTTGGTTTGCTCACTTGCTGAGGAATCAAATAAACATTGTGAAATTGTGGATATCGCAAAGATTAAAATTTTATATACTTTTTTAAAATATGAAGAAAATTTTTTTCGGTACACCAACTCCGATATTATTGGGAACACTATTTTCTAACTATGATTTATCAGTCCGTATAATGTCAGAACTATTGTCAGAAAATAAAATTTCGGTCTTATATGCTTTTCGAATCAGGCGTAGAGTACTGATTTTTTGTCCGGCCACCATATTAGCAACCAGAAAATTCGTTGAAATTATTTATTTTTTAGTTTAGTGCCATCCGTGGGATTCGAACTGCGATATGTGCTTCATGAAGCACACTCTGCACTAGATCCATAGAAGGGAGATTTTTTTTTTTTTTTTTTATATCTTACAAATATTGTTGAATTACTAGCTCAGTTCTTTTAAGCTAAATTATCACCATAAGATACAAGAATAGAGCTCCTTTTTTTTTTTTTTTTTTTTTTTTGAAGAAATAAGTTGATTTTTTAAGCAGACCTTTTTATTATGCATCAAAAGAAATATTTTCCGTTATTAGGTAACGTTTCAGTTTTAAGTAAGGCAAGATGGTGTTTTAATTTGTATGAACTACTCCTATCTCTTTTTAGGGGCTGTTTACTTCGTGCGGAACTGGTGGATCTCGTGAAACTCGGAACTCAGAACACAGTTTCGCTGTTTACTTCGCCGCGGGAATTCGCGGAACTCAATTCTGAGTTCCGCGAGTATATAATAAATTGAGTTCGCCCACTTCGCAGCTTTTAACTGCGAAGTGGGCGAACTCGTTATGTAGCGCGTGAGTTCTGTTGTATTCTCGCGATTTCTTCTCCTTCCTCAGGCGACCACTGTAGTCAATGGTTGAAATACTTGTACAATTTGTAATTTTTTTTTTTTTTTTTTTTTTTTTTTTTTTTTTTTTTTTTTTTGTGGAAACATGTATATGTAATAATAAACCTTTTTGTAAATTTTTATTCAATACAAAGTCTTTGTATTTAATACTTTTTATATTCAAATTTTAACTTATATCTTAATTTTTTAGTATTCAAGAATATAAAATTTATTTGATATATATTTAATACATATAAAATAAAAAAATATATAATATAACATATCTTGTGTAATATAATATATATATATTATAATATATAAATATAAGATATTAAATGAGAGATACATACAAAAAATAGGATATAATATATAATTTAATATAAATATTTAACTATAAATTTAAAATAAATATAATATATTTTTTATGTCTCAATTTACTTCCAATTCCAAGTAAACAAAAAAAAATTATCTTTCAGCCCTCACTTCCAACCCCAAGTAAATAAAGAAATTATCTTCCAGCCTCTACTTCACAATCCCAAGTAAACAGAGAAACTCAAAATACCACTTCTCACCCACTTCTCAGTTCTCACAGTTCACCCACTTCTCACTTCTCACTTCTCAGGCTTCCGTGCGAAGTAAACAGCCTTATATTATGTAATCAGGTCGAGGTTAGGACGGCATGGCGGACGATCAAAGATAGTTATTTATTTGTTGATTTATTTATTTCCCTCCCTATATATCCATGTCTCCGGGTGACCCCCTCAAAGGTCGTACTCAGCCCGGCCAAGGGTGGGAATGGGGGAGACGCCACTGCGCCTAAGGCGCATTGGCGAACAAAGGTAGTTTTATGAGGGAGTCGCGTTTGACATTCTATGTGGTTGCAATTTCCCAACCCATATGTGTAGCGGGTCGGAGTATGGTATTTCTCACATCCCTTCATGTGCGTTTGTTAGGCAGCATTAAAACGGTCGATCATGATTATTTGATAATTTACTAGTGAATATAGACCATAAATAAGTTTTTATAATTTATTCGATATAGAGAAGTCACAAAAAGGAATATTTGCTAAAATATGTCATTTATAATTCAAAATTATTAAAATATATATCTCTTTTAGTCAAATTGTTATTTTTATGTCCCATTGATTTATTGACGAATTGCACTTATCATTTTTTTAAAAAAGGAGGACAACTAATTTTAATAAGAATAATTTTATTATTTACTGAATTAATGAAATATAAAAAAACTATTATGAATTAAAGTAATATTTTTAATAAAAGATAAATACAAAAAAAAAAAAAAAAAAAAAAACTTTGCAAAAGGTGGTTATTGAGGTACTAATGGAGTGAAATAGACAAAATCAAAATCCCACAACTTGACTGCTTCTTACAACAAATGGGTAATTGCGTATTAGCAGTTAATTTTAAAATATCTTATAAACTAGTTTTTATTTTTAAAGCAATTATTTTAAAATTTATATTTGACTGACTTATAAATATTTTTTAAAAAAAAAATTTAGATATAAAAACTAGATTTCAATGGAACTTATAATATTTATATTTAAAATTATTTAAAAAATACTTCTCAATACAAATTTTAGAGTTTTAAAAATTTTAATGTGTTTGAAAAATTAATATGCTAACACGCTAAAAGTTTACAGCTTTAAAATATAATTTTTTTTAAAAAAATTGAAATATGAAAATATAGTTTTGTAATATATTAATATTTAAATTTAAAAATATATATTTTGATGTATTAAACTAACTTATAAACGTTGAATTTATTTGTAAATAAGATTTGAACATTGAGTGGAGGGAGGATGGGCAAGTCTCCCTAATTAAACTGTGGTCCCACGCGGAATTCCCGGACGAATCTCAAAGGAATATACATAATATTGATCATATAATATTCATTATAACCCTTAATTTAATTTTAATTTCCAGCAAAAGAAATATATATAATTTATTAATGACAGCTATGATCTAGTTTTTTGAATTCTCGAAGAAGATTATATATTATTAATTGCAAAGCAGACAAAAGAAACCTAACATTTTGACTCTTGAATATGATATTACTTATTTTAAATTAATTACCATAAAATAAACTATTTAAATAACTGAAGGTAGTGATGTTAAAGATAACCTTTTCCTTCAAATAATTATTTGTATAGATATTAATCAGTTAGTGTATATTTTTGGAAACACTATTTTTTATTGAAAAAATATGAAGATATTTCAGAGCTAGGTGTATTATTTTTAGAATAACCTTTGTTTTTTTTTTTTTTTGAGAAAAAGTTCATGTTAGAAAAGAAGGCGTAGCTGTTTTCTAATTCTTTGCTCAAAAAGATGCGCTGGGGAGCAACGGATGGGTGAGCCAGTGAGGTGTCAGAAATCTCACCATCTATCTTCAAATTTTTGGTACTAATTAGACAAGCGCTAACCGTACTATCTACGTAAGGGTGTGCAACCGATCCGAATCAGACCAGATTGAACCAGTCCGGACCAAAGACTGAACTTCCTAAACAAGTAGAACCGCGGATTGGACCAAAATAAAGCTGGTCGGACCGTAAAATAGCAGGACCGAACTATACCGGACCTATTTAGATCGGTCGCAGTCCTCACCTCGCGAGCGCCGATTGGACGATCTAAATTAGATGGTGACGTTGGTTTATGGGCCAGGTGATTGGTGAAGCTGGTCTATGAGCTAGAATTGGACGGCCTGTTTACGTTAAACAGGTTCTCGATCCGGTCCGCAATTTTTTCGGTCTTGGACCGTACCAGGCCAAGGACTGAAATGTTTCCATCTAAGGACTGCGATCCTGACCGAAGTTTAACCGATCCGGACCGGACCGGACCGGACCAAATCGACCAGTCCGGTCCCGATCGGTATATGCACACTTCTATGTCTACGTACACCATCTCACGTGCAATGGAGGATTTCATTTGAATATAGGATTCATAATAGTCTCTTCTGATAGAGTTGAAGTTATATCTGAATCCAAAATGAAGATGATGTTTGTTTCTCAAAAAAAAAGAGAGGAACCTCAGATGCATTATTTTGTTGTTTTTTATTTTGTTCATGCCCAATATCATGAATGTGTTTTTACGTTCTCCCATTGGAGTCCATACAACGTTTTTTTTTAAATCTTGAAATTTTCAACATTCAAGGACACCACACATATTTTTCTAATGCGACAAAGTTTCATTATTTATATATTTTGCTGGCTTGCAACCATCGTCGTTGTTTTTTTTATAAATATAAGTAGCACTAACATATGATATAATATTTTTTCATTGATCCAAAATTAAGTTCAAAACTTCAAATATGATGAAATATTTACACAACGTCGTTAACCATCACGCAAAGACATGGCGTACTCTGGTAATTAATAAATATAAATTTTATTTATATTTAGCTATTTACCTTAATTAATTAAAGTTAATTTATGTTGAAAGTTTACAAGAATTTGGACATTGAATTGCACGTATTAAGTTACACGTAATAATTTTTGGATTTTTATAAATAGTACCGAGCATGTTAGGTGAGATTTAAGACAAAAGTCAAAGTCAGAACCCAGAGCTATCATCGTGGACTGGTCAATTCAGAGAGTCAAACAGCTTATAAAATAAATTTTTCTGACTATCTAAATAAGTAAATAATTAAATAATAAATACATATGTCGTATAAAATGTATTGTTGCTAAGAACATGACGAAATCCGCATTAAGATTTCTTTTGACATTTTATTTCTTCATTTATATTTTATTATTATGATTTTGACGGAGATTTGTTTGGGGGTGTAAACAATAACAGTTTTGACAGCTAAATTGGAATACTGGCATTCAATTAATTAGATGGGGTCATTGATGAAGATGGAGAGCAAAAGAATCCAATGACTGACCTAGTAAACGGACGGGCGGATTTATCCGCCAGTCGGTTAATGGATTACGGATTATACTAGTATGGATTGATAGATACGTACGTATAAACAGGCTAGAATGCTGGTATCCATATTCGCATGTTGGTATTTGGACGAAGTGATAGATCACGGCGGCGGTGCAAAGGGCAGGAATATATATCTACTGAAGATGGAGGCAATGTGATTAACGGATGAAGATAGCACAGGGGCGAAGCACCGCTGCTGGTTGAGAGAGCTAAAATGGAATATTATTGCGGCAACTCAAACGACTGGAATATACATATCGAAGCCGACGGCAGCGCGGTCATTGGATGAAAACAACAGAGAGATGTGCTGCTGCTGGTTGAGAGAAAGAGAGAGATATCAATAACCTAAACGTCGTGCCCTAGGCATCGACTCTTAATTAGACCTCTATTAAGGCCCAATGAGTTGTTTCGGCCCAAAAATCCGTAGATTTGACTATCTCACGAGTACTTATGGGTATCTGTCTGTTTTATCCATATTTTGCGGGTGGAAGGAACAATAGCCGCTTAAAAAATTCTATAAAATTGGACTCGTATCAGTCTGTGACCTGCATACCTGCGAATATGGGTTTAACTTTGGAGAATCTAAATTGACAGGCTTTCAAACAACCAAAGCAAGAAGAACGTTAGAAGACATAAATTTTAACGTGTAATTTTGAGAACCGAAAATTTGACAAGTCAAGAGCTTGGATGGTGAAGCATTTGATTTTGGCGCGGTTGTTTTGCATTTGAGCCGTCACTCTGACTCATGTTGGGTCAGTTTCATTTCCATATTTTAGAGTGAGAATAGCGTATTTTAGAGTGAGAAGAGCAAAGAAATTTCACATTTATGCGGTGATAAGCTATCATATGTGTTGTGGGTGAAAAACTATATCTCGAATAAAAATATGGTCAGAATCATCTGACATTTTATCTATACATGATAGGTTAAAGAACTTAGTGTGGGTCAGAAATCGTAAACGTAAAAGGTTAGTTCTTATTCCATACAAAATTATGGACCAACAAGATTTTTTTTTCTCAATATTTCATCCGAAATATTTCAGTCCGAACACGATAATGTAAATGTTGGCAATACTACACTATCCATTTGAAATACTAAATTACCTATATAAAACACTTCTGAAGTTTCCGACCAAAAGTTTTGATGATTTATTCAAAAGTACTCTTATTTTCTTCGCATGCTGTTGATGCTACGTCTGTCATTTGTATTTGAATAGTCAATTGTTCAACTTATAAACGTATGTGGATGCTTGCTCACACACACACACACACACACACAAAAAAAAGGTTCTATTTCTATTTTATATCTTCGTTGGAAAAGGTGTGCATAATATTCACTTTACTAAACATTTATATATTACCTACCAAAAAAAGGGGACATAAGATAAATTTCATAAGATTTCCTTTTTAATTTGAGAAAAACATTTTCATAAGATTTCAGATCAGACATAATGTGACCACTAAAAGAGTTGTGCATTTTTTTTAAAAGAAGAACTTATTAATTCTCAGTAATTTTCAACTATAATAGAACTTACAGATAAAAAACTGACGGAGTGATAAAAGTTCATGCCTAGCGATCCGAAGGTCATAAATATGATTTATGAAATTCTCTCATTAAAAGTAGAATATAACTGAAGTCTCAAGCATTGTGCTTTTTTAGGGATCTCAGGCCTCCACTAAAGTTAGGGCTCTCCTCACAAAATCATCACTTGGCTTTTCTAAGCCGAAAATTTGGAGTGCCCTATCGCAGATAAGGGAGCACATGCCTTCGTATTTATCAACGTAGTATTTATATATATACAGCTGACTATATCGGACATCAAACACAAAGGGTGTGGTTTCGAACCTAAACTAATAAATTTTCTTGAGGTTTTTCTAGCACAACGATATTCCGTCTCACCCATTGGTAAGAAGCCTAATAGCAGTATGCACACAACACACAAGTAGCAGCAGCCACACGTCTGAAACCAAAAAAAAAAAAAAAAAAAAAAAAAAAAATTACTTTTACGCCTTCTTTCTTCACTTCTCAATCTCAACCATCCATCTCATAACACCCATCTCAATAGCTGGGCCTCTCGGATCATTATCTGATCTTCTCTCCTGCAGAAGCGAAGAAGAAAGCTCCTGCGTTGTATACTGCACCAAAAATTGCCACTTCGTACGATTCATTATATCGCACAGTTCTTAATTTTTTGAAAATCTCATGAATATATTTTTTTGAAACTGTTTCTGCATTCTTAATTTGATCAGCTTTCCTTATTTGTTTGAATTCCTTTTTTTTTTTTTTTGAGATGAGTGCAATATTGAGAAAATCGAAATAGTTTAATCGAATGGAAGAAATGTATATATATGTAAATCCAAGGGTTTTTTACGGCCTAGAGAATTTTACGGCCTGATTTGGTATTTACCATTTTTTTTGGGCAAATACCAAATTAGCCTCCGTTTTTTTTATTTCTACCAAATCAGTCCTTGAAAATACATTTTTAGGGGCTGAATCGGCCGACCCCCAAAAAGAGGGGGCTGATTTGGTACATACCTTTTTTTTTTTGGTCACTAACATGGATTTGACTTCTTGTTCATACGCTTAACTTATTAATAGGTTCAGGATGCGAATCCACTGCGACCGCACGCTGCCACCATTTTCTGCACCCGCAATCTCAGCCGCCGATCCATTTAAACATATATCTCGAGACAATATATAAAATTTTCGTTATCTCATTTGACCTATTTCTGTACGTTTTTAAAAGAAATTTTGAACTACAAAATTATAGATTTTGATACGATCTACGACTTTCTAATTCAACATTTTTCAAACAAATGCCAAATAATATATTAAAATGATGATTAAATTTTTTATTATCATTTTTGACTTATTACGATATTTTTTTACAAAGTGTTGAACTAGAAAATTGTAGAACACATCAAAATTTATAACTTTTTAGTTTAAATTTTTTTGTAAAAATACTTCAAAATAGGTCCAATAAGTTACCGTAAGATTTTGTATATATTTTATAATTTTTATATTCAAAATTTTAAACTATTTTTATATATTTTGATGATTTAAAATATCTATAATCATTAAAAAGTCGTGATCTTAAAATATCTTTAAGAGATATTTTAAAAATAAATTTAATACAAAATTATATAATATATTAAATTTTAATTATTTCATAATAAATATTTAAAAAATATCTATGTATATATATATATATATATATTTTAGCTAGATTTAATAATTTCCAAAAATAAGGCCGATACGAAATTAAAAGTTGAAAATGTCAACTAAGTGCATATGGCATCTGTCTAGTTAGGCTACCTCTGAAGATCAAGACCAATTACAGAAGGTCCTTTTAATTAAACTAGAGTTAAAAAAATAACAACAAAAGATAATATTGTGTATTCCATCACACGAATAATCCCAAAAAAAAAAAAAAAAAAAAAAAAAAAAAAAAATCACAAGGTGTACCACCTCTAAAAACCGTCCAAAAGTCAATTTTGCACTAGCTACATATCAAAAGAATGATAAATCTTTAACAGAAGCTTAATATAAATATTTTAGATCACTCGTCGGAATCTCCGCCGGATAACACCCTAACCATAACCCTCATAATCATCACCTGAGATTGGAGGGTTGAGATATAGCCCGCCGCCTCCCGAAAAAGGCTGTCAAGCTCCATGGACTCGCCGCCAGGAACGAGCCTCTGCAGCGTCCGCACCCTTCTCGCTAGTGGGCTAATTGTTTCCGGCCGCCTTCTCCGTTGCAGAAGACGTCGGCGTCTCTTCGATTGGCGGAGTTCAAATCCTTTTGATTCTAGGGCCATAAGAAGACTTTGCAAAGACTGAACAATATCAAATTGTTCAATCAATGCTTGCAATGTGTAGCAATGCCTTGGTGGGGGTTTTATATGTTTCTTAGAAGGACAGCTTGTGTGTTGATTATGGACCCACATTTTAAAATTTTCCCTCTCAAAAACCTAAAGGAATGGGCCTAATGTGGAATTATTGGGTGCGGATACCCTGGTGCTCAAGCACCAGGGTTCGGGGTTTTGGACGGGCAGTGATCGCTAAAAATATGGATCATGAGATATTGTATAAAATTTTCGTCTATTTATTTAACTTATTTTTAAGCAATTTTTAAAAAAATATTTGAACTACAAAATTGTAGAAGTTGATGTTATCTATAATTTTATAATTAAAAATTTTCGAAAAAATATCAAACAATGTGCCAAAAGGATGATTAAAACGTTAATCATCCTTTTGGCACATTGTTTGACATTGTTTTTGAAAAATTTTTAACTATAAAGTTGTAAACTTCATCAAATTATACAATTTTATAGTTCCATAAAAATACTTAAAAATATGTCAAATAAGCGAACGAAATTTTAATATAATATCTCGTTATCCGTGTTTTATTTGATCGTGCCATCACGACCGTCCAAAACCCTGCACCCTGGTGCTTCAGCACCATGCTATCCACGCCGGAATTATTGATTGTGAGAGGGGGTCCTAAACGTGGGGTCCTTTGGTTGGTATTGATGAATAGGGCATGTTCTCCTAACCCCGTGCACATGCAACCACATGATACCTTAGAACCCAAACCATTTTTCCCATGCCTAGCCCTATCTCTTCCTCCTGCTAGCTCCCCCCTTCCATCACTTTTTCTCATCAAAACACCCTGGATTATGCTTCTCACTTTCACCTCCCACATAATTGTATTATATTGGTTTATGTCCCACCCTTAGAAGTTTCACATTTCGATTCCTCATAATCATTTCTGGCACAATTGGACCAGCTTATGTCTCGTATCGTCACGATCATATATTCTTGTTTGTCATTTACGTATTTAGTTTGCTCGCACTTTACGATATATATGTACACCTACATACACACAGACACCAAGAATACGGCCTTTTATTTGCCGAGAATTCAAGCAAAATGAAATATGGGGGGGGCCTAGTTATGCCAAAAGTGATTAATTGCCACTTGAAGATGCAAATTACTAATGAATAACCAAAATTTGACATTATGGGTCTCTCTCACCTTTAGTCCAGCTCAGTAATGGATGCATGGTGGGCCATCTATGTGCTAGGTGGCTTAAGAATGTGCATTAGGTTTTAGTGGCTAACCACAAATGCATATGGATGTTTAGATTATTTTAATTAATTATGAGAAGGGGAACAAGCTTGTCAATATATTTGGTAACACTGAGCTGGTGGATTATATCTTAATGTTGGGGGATAAGGATGATATAATGTTCCTCATTTTTAATACCTATGGATTATGAGATGGCAATTGCTTATTTGTCGGTTATGCTTTTGACGTGTCCGCCGCCGACGAATATGACTTAGGATACACGTATACGTACTTATATTATTATTATTATTATTATTTAAGATTTGTATGCCTACTTATTTTGTTTAAGAAATTCTTAGGAGGAATCGCAGATAATTGAACCCATAATTAGCTAATAGCTAGGGTTTATTAATTTTTTGGCCCAATTTCTTGATATTTTGCGTATGGAATCTCACCGCATGAACCTAACCCAAGAGAGCATCTTTGACAAATCAAATATTATTAGGGTACCGGGACAAAGATCGAATCCAATGTACTTATGATAGCTGCAAAGAGTCTATGTTTTTAGGCCGAAAAATACTGCACATTTTACTTATTTAATCCTATAAATCCTATCTATATTTCATTAACTTTGGCCAAGGTTTATTACTATATCATTAGTTGCGTAATATAATTTGTCGAGAAAATTAATTTTAAGAAAAATATAGGCATTTTTAAATATTTTAAAATAAAACAAGTGTAGCGTTTGTTATCATATAAAGCAACGAGGAAGGTAACTTGTTAAATTTAATTATTTGCAGATAATTTGTTCATGATTCTAATTAGAAAAGGTGGCCATGGAAGGAAGGAACATTACATATATATATCCTCCATATCTTATCACCTATCCCTAGATGCTGGTGATCTCGTCTCATCCTTGGATAAAGGAGCTAACCATTTTTCTACTGTCTGAAAATAATATTTGTCCTTCGAACTAATTCACTAAAAAATTTATTAGTTCGTATAGTTAAAAAAAAATAGCAACACTTTTTTAAAAAACAGTTCTAACATGACTGGTGAAATCTACAACATTTAATAGATGGCTCCAAAATTTTATATAATTTTTTTAATAGATGAAATCTACAACATCTTTTAGTTTTTTTTTTAAAAAAAAAAAATTTCTAAATGGATGGCTCTAAAATTTAATGGATTACAAAAATAATTTTAAAATTTACTTTAAACCCGTTAAATTTTAGAATCAATAATATTTATTTAGAAGTAATTTAAAAAACAAAAATTTAATATAAAGATCGTAGTTTCATCAAAATTTATAATTTAGTTCACTCTCTTTTTCTTAAAAAAAAAAAAAGAGAATTAGTTAATCAATTCGCCACTAAGCTTGATTCAGAAAATAACAGATAAGAGATTGCTCCAACTTTTGAACCATCGGTGTGGAGTCAATTGGTAAGCGTAGCTCGCTCTTTGTTTCCGAGAGAAAGAATCGCTCAAAATTAAAACTTCTCAAAAACAATTTCAGTGTTACCTGTAAGTTTATTTATAGACTGGTTATGAATGCAATTATTTCACAATATTCTAAAAAAAAAAAAAAATTGCGGTGTGGTCCAGAAATCACACTCCAAAATCGTTCATACTCAGATCAATTGCAACTGTCCTGTGATTAATTCGAGCCAAGCAAATTGAACTGTAAATGTCGAAATCTAGCAAATAAATATAAATATTACAAAACTTGTAGTACAAGAAATATAAATATTGAAAATCCTGGAACAAAGCAGGCTTCGTCGGTTTTTCATTGGCCATCATGATTTGATTTTACTGCCTAAAACCAGCTGCAACGAACCACTAGGGATTTCTTTGGGTGTAACAGCATATGAAAGCTTTATTTCTGATGGATTTGTTTCGGCAGCTCCCTGCTGGAATGATACATCAAAAGCTAGAGATTGATACAGGCAAGCTTCATCCTCCTTGCAGTAAAATATCTGTTATGCGGACCAAAATATTGGTTAAAGCGCTCCTACAGTACGCAAATTTAGTCTAGAAGCTAACTGTGAAATTCAGTATTTTAGACCGATGGTTCAGCTCAAAAATCGAATTTCTCGCATTTCATGGTTTAACTTTTAGGCCATCTTTATGGCCAAAAATATTTTCGTATTGGCTAATCATGTCCAGTTGTTACCACAGATAAAGGCAATATTGACATCATAGTTTCGGCACTCATTAACTTAGAAGGATCTTTTCCACAAGAGCATTACTATTCACTAGGATCATCAGGACTTCTTGTAATTAGAACCACATATTATGCATTGGGATGTGTGTACAAAATCTGATGCACAATTTGTGGTTTGATTATATCAAGGACATCGGGGACTCCTGAAAAATGTCATTTTTGTTTCCGCAATGAAGCTGAAGAGGAAAGTGTTTCCTAGATGTACCTTACAATTAACTCTCCCATTGACAGGTGAAGAAGATACTCTTTGGAAGTGAAGTACCGCAGATCCATCCGAGTTCAGATTTCCACTTGACGGCTCAATATTAACTGCACCGGCAGGTTCAGCTTCCACGTCAAATTTGCTGCGAGCCTCCTGCATTAGAACAACGAAATGTTACCACTATAAATATAAGAATATCATTCAAACAAATTGTGGAAATGGTTCTTCATCTGGTAAGCAAATTGGGAAAAGAATGCCATTCCTGACAGCTTTATCTATTTTTAATAAGTATTTATGCTTGAATACTTTTTAACTCTATCGCTACGCAATTGATGATGTCGGCTTCAACAGTTAGGGTTGGAAACTTGTCTAAGAAATAGTTTACTTCACCCTTGGCCGCCGAGCGCGGCTAGCTCAACTGGATGGGAGGCGCTTCAGGAAGCGTCACCACCCAGGTTCGAGCTCGCGTGGGGTGAAATCCTTCGCAGGATTTTCTAAAAATCCTCTGTACCCCATGGCAGGAACCTCCGTTCATGGAAGTCCTGTACTCGAATCCCAGAGCGTCGGTCGGGACTGGATGTGGGGGTTTCCCGCGAGTTTGAGGTCCCTACGGGGGCGTGCGCTCGCATTACAGGTTCCACCAAGAAAATATTAAAAAAAAAAAAAAAACACTTCACCCTTGGCCATTCCAGCCGGCTCCCTAGGCCGCAACAAACAATAACAATTTCACTTCCTGACGACCCTCTTTTGTTTCACACCAGGAAACTCGATTTTCTAGACTTCTTCACACTTCCACTAACTAACGCCTAAATGCAAGATTCCAAGCATGTTATATAGGGAGTAGATCTTTTCACAGTTAACTAGTGAGGATCATCATATGGCATCCTAAAAACGAACCATTGAATTGACATTGCGTTAAATGAATAATCATATTTCAACAAAAATGAAATAATTTAAATGGTAGATCCAAACCTTGGAGAAACGGTAAGCTTCAGGGACCGAAATTGCTATACGTAAATATCCTTCTGTAGACGAACCACCATCAACTTTAACAACCTGTGTATCAGCGGATAGCCGCCTTCTGAGACGCCTTAAGGATTTAGTTTTTGATAGTGGCTGAACTCCTTTTAGTTCAAGTGTCTGCAGTACTGGTTCACTGGAGTTCAAGTCCAGATATCTAATCAAATTATTGTTTGTATCAGCTATGAAAATTCTTCCTGCAAGAGCCAGAAAAGCAAAAGAAGAGGAATTAAATATATGCAAATAAATCTTTATTTTCCAGCATTGATGCGAGCAGAAGCTGAAGAAGTAAGATTTATTTTATGTTATTTAACATTTTATTTACATAAAATATGGCTGAACATTACTTGATCCTATGACTTGAATAAGAAGTTCACTGCAAACTATACAGTCTCCCTTGAGATACTCACAAACTTATTATATACTTTAGAGGAGTGGCTCTTTCTCATAATCATACTCAATATCTCTTGTATTGAACGTCAGTAGTTTGTCATTTAAGCATGCTAAATCTCCTTCACATGGTCCTACTATTCGTAGCTTTATAGTGGTCCATTCTTCCTTCCTACTCATAAACTTGAACTTCACTACACATTTATTCTGAATAGTTGTTTCTTATTTGATAAAAATTATTCTGCAAGTTAAGCATATATATATATATTTAATATTATGCACTATTTGAGGATCCAATATCAGATATCAAAAAGTTATTCAGATAATCACATGTCTTATTAATTTCAGAAGAATATGCCAAATCCAATAGTTCTCTTTCACCACGGATGAAAGAACCTTGGGAGTATTATTAAACACAGAAGATAATAAAAGCAAAGAAATATAACACAAACAATCTAATGCCTTACCATTGCCTGTGTCAACAAGTCCTGATGGCTCGGAAAGCTGCATAATCGTTGCAACAAATTTTGTTAGAAAGAGCAGCCAATTGTGATAGCAAGAGGATAATTATAATTAAGCACTTTTTCTTTTCTCCCAAGAAACATGTTATCCTGCAACCACTTTTAACTTCTTTTAAGAATTCATGGTAAAGGACAAGTATGAAAGAAATGGACAACAAATGATCTTTCATCACAACAAGGGTCAAGTGCATTTTTCATCCTTAAAGTATACACGAGTGTGTTTGGCTCTCAAAAGTGCTTCATAGCAAGATCTATGAAGCAGTAAGCATCTTTACAAGGAAACTTAGGGAACATTATATAACACCTTCTCCACTGTTATGCAAATAATACTGCCAAATGCAAATTTGCATTGACATCAATGAAATGTCATAGTAAAACGTTGCCAACTGAGATAAAATTAATAATTTAGGAAAAGTTAGAATTTTACCATACCTGAGCTGATAAAGCTGGACCATCCTTGAAACCTGCACTTCCTGTCCCAGCCAATGTGGTGACCTTTTTGCTAATTGTATCCAATCTCTTAATCTGAGCAATTTTAAGGAAAAAAAAAGCCAGTATTTACCGTTAGTTTACAAAAGATATAAAAAGGATAAAAAAAGGGAAGGGACCAAGTAAGATGGGTTCTCTTTGGGGCATGCAGTTCCTATTGTTTTCTGCACAATGCACAGGTTCTTCTAGTTTTATCAGTATCTAGCATTCCAAATGATCAAAGCCATTAAACACCACGCATAAAGAAACAAGCATCCATAAAGAGACACCATCTCAAGAGCTCAAATTTTTTTTTCTCATAGGAATATGTTCAAATAAGCAATACAGATTGGGAAACTCAATGCAGGAACTTCGGCGAATACCTTCTTTCCAGAAGAAGAAATGTATACAGATGGAGACTGTTTAATATGCATGTCCAAATATTGGCAAATAGATGCAAGAGAAAGTGACACTCGATGAAAAAATTCTAGGTTCCATCAAAAGACTCCATGATATGTTGAAAACAATCCAAGTGAGCCTGTGTGTCTCTATGCCAAACTAATTGGCTACGAGCCATGCTGAATAAGATTCAAAGTGCAAACGCGCGTGTTTGGTTTGCTGCAGTTGCAACTACGCTGCAGTTGTAAAGTGGAGTGTGCTGCAGTTGGAGGCGCGAACTGCAGCGGTTCCAACCACGGAAATTTCGGCCGTAGTTACAAACGCTGCAGTTCAGAATTTACAGAAATAAACCATTTTTTTTTCAAAATTGCAGAATCAGCATTTTGGATTTTGCAAAAACCTCGACCCTTATCATAAAAATTGGCAAAATTAGTACCTCACATCACTAAATTTAGTAATAAAAATTTGTTTTATTCGCGCATTTTCCATGTTCGTCCAATAAAAATTTTTAAGTCAAAATATTGTTCCATTTCTTAAAAAAAAAAACAAAAAACGAGATTTTGAAGAGTTTAAAATTTTTTGCAATTGTTAAAAGTTTTCCATAGTATAGAAAGATTATAATATAACATATTAAAATATTTTATAATAATAAACAAACAAAACAAAATTTGAAACTGCAAGGCTCAACTGCATCGAACCAAACATCAGATTTCAAACTACGACTCCAACTACATCAAACCAAACAGCACCTAAGATTCAAAGTGATTTTCAAATATTTGCAGAAGCCAGAATCATCTAAGATTCAAAGTGCAAAGAACTTAAAAGTCTTAAACATCAAGGTTTTAACTTAATGATTAAAAAAAATGACAGACTGCTTTTGGTAACTGTCTTCCTAAAGGGGCTTCTCCAGAAAGAATTTGATCTGGTGTAGTCGACTGCACAGTCCGCACCGTAATGAAGCGTGGATGACCCCCTAAAACACCTTGACATATGTGTTTTTGGGAACTTTTGAATTAGAATAGTCTGCAACATTTGTTTTCAAAACATCTATTTTGAGGCTTTTTTTCAAAAAAATCGATTTTGAGGCTTTTTAAACACGCTAAGACTTTGGAGCTTCGAAACTTTTATTTGGAGGTATTGTTTTAATACGAAAGTCATAGAAGACATTCAAATATATATATTTTTTTAATTCAAAATTTGCCTACAAAATACATATGTTGAGGTGTTTCGATGGGTCCTCCGCACAGAATTAGGTGCAGTCAAAACCCAGAGGATCAACACTCTTCCAGAAATACACAAATAAGCTCTATGGACCATGGACCCAAACCCCAATCACTGGCCAATGTGGTCCCATATTTAGGATTATGCAGGTGGGCTTAGTTTCTGGATATGAAGACATCTGAAATAGAAGAGTAGTCTTGTGAATAAGCAAAGACACAATATTCGTAAACAGATAGATATTGTCATAGGGTCAATGGCAGAGGAAAATGGGTAAGGGTGTGGAGCTGCTAGTTGGGCCATATGCTTATGAATGGGAAGACAGACATCATACTTACTACGTTCATGCATCGACAATGTCGAAATATTAACTGTATCATAAATCAACATTGCATCAATCAAAAGGTCGAAAATCTGAAAGATATAACACATTTTCCTAAAAAAGGGGGAAGATCTAAAATCCAATTGAGTTTTCAGGTCAATTCTAGGACAATGAGTTACAAGGCACGCCCATATTTGCGAAGGCCAATTAGTACCTTGTGATTATATGAATCTGCAACATAAATTTGTTTGTCTTTTCCACAAAGGACTCCTAAGGGATGCTGAAAAAGAGCATCTGAACCTATTCCATCATGATCCCCAAACTGCAAGCAATATAATTCTTCAAAGTTGAAATCAACTATTTCGAAAATAAAAAAATTGCTGCACCACTTTTCAGTTTCTCAGAAAAATCATTAGATGGTTATCAATGACAAGCAACAATTACCCTGAATAGATTATCAGGGAATAAAGGATCACCCCAGCCAACAATTTTGATCCTCCAGTTATCAAATCAAGCACTCGAATGGAACTACTCTCACTGTCAGCAACATAAAGAACCTGCATATCTGTATTACATAATCTGTCGGTTAAAATATGATGGAACATTCTAGGAAGTATTGAGAAAGTAGCATGTACCTACCAGGAGACAGTGATATACCAGATGGCTGTGCAAATGATGTTTTTGTAGAACTGCGTCAAGAAATTAAGAACAGCTTCTTAGAAATATTTACTTGAAAGTGGAAGAAGATGAGAAGCCGTTAAAAGGAATTCAAGGATTGAGGCACAAGAAAAAGAGCGCAACTGCAGGCGCAGAAATTTAAACCTCGCCGAAAGGGTGACTACCAGCCTTATCTTTTCTTGGGCCAATCTTACGACAATGGAGGTGGAGGTTTCTTTAAAGTTCTTTTGCTTAAATTCTTTTGTTGGTTTTATGTAACTATTTCTTCTTGTGGTGCAGTGAGCTATGGTCTTGCTCATGCTTTGTCATGTCTTTCTTTTGCTTCTTCACTTTTTCAATGACTAAAGCTTAGTGGGGGAATTGTGTACCCCTCCCCCCCCCCCCCTTTTTTTTTTTTCTCAAAAAGAGGCAAAAAAGGAGACACTTGTAGTCGTCATGCATGATTATTCAGGGCAAAAAAAAAAGAAAATTCTTTAGAGTGAAAACAGCTCATGTTGTTTTCTTTCATATTGTTTCCAGGAAACTGCATGTTATAATTCGACATCCTTGTAAATTTGTCTGGATGAAGAATTTCTCTTCTAAATGGTGATAGATTAACAAATATAACCCCAAACCAGATTTCCAAAAGTAAAATAAAAAAACAGTGTCATTAACTAGCAACTTTGACACAATATATTGAATAGTGAGATTGGTCACCTATCAAACTGATAAACATTACCTCGATCCATTTAAGTTTCTCTCAAACCCATCACCACTAAAAGCTCTAGTAACTCCACTTCTTGTATTGTGCTCCCAAATTTGATGTTGTCCAGCCATTGCAATGTAAACTATTTCATTTATTGGCTCATAGCAGACATCCCATGGGGAATTTAGAACCTAAACGAACACAGTTAAAGGAAACGGGAATGACAAATTTAGTTAAGAAATGAAAACAGTTATAGTTTTTTTCAGTTAAATAGGAAACATAAATTTACAATAAAAGGAGAACTACTATTTTGAATAAGAAAAAAAATACTGTTCTGAAAAACATGCAAACAAAATTGTCTCAGCCTACTTGTTCTGTACTTTTTCCTCCTCCTTTGTAGTCGGAACCTTTGGTTCCATTTCCAGCAATTGTTACAACCGTCTCCTTAACAAAATCAATCATCCTGCAGCAAATAAAAAGCAAGAACGTGTGAGAAAGGAATTAGCTTTCAGAGGTAGTCAAGAGCAAGCGGTTCCTGCTGATGGCTCTATCAAGAAAGAATCTTTCTATAACGAATAAACAGATTTCGTCCATTTACTTGAACGCTTTCAAGTCAATAAAAGGTTTCTATAGTGTGAAAAAGGTAGTCCACCTTGATTGATACATGCTATCATGTATCATATAAACAATATTAGAACTCAGAAGTATATTGTTTCATATTTACCTTAAAGCATGGTTTTCAGTATCTGCAACATATAAGACATTTTTCTTTGGATTATATGCAAGACCCTGGAGACAAAACGTAAAAGGTGTTATAACATGTGGAGTCCATTAACGATGAGGAAGGTATTCTAAATCTGTGAAGTAGAGTAAGGAGTTGACTGAACTAAGAACATTAAATATGATTGTTGATTGACTGCTAAGCCACAAGCACAACGGACAAGGCATTTTTTTTTCATTTGCAAGGAATGGCATCAATTACTTAAAGACAGGTCAGCTTATGTCATAATATGTCAAGAACGAAAAAAGAGGACTTCCAAAGAGATGAGAGTGCGAAGCATAAACAATCTAATATATTTTATTGGGACCTCATGGACATTGCAATGGAACAAGTTGCAGATGACATTTAAAAGTAATGAAACAAGGTTAGCAAACCACATAGGACAAGTGATGAAAAGAGCACGGCTGCCAGCCCAGCTTTCCACATAACCGAATCATCCAGAAAGTAGTGACATATGAAAGCACTTGCGGAAAATAATACACCAAGCATCTCATAAGTACATTGCGGAAAATAATACACCAAGCATCTCATAAGTACATTTATTGATGAAGTTTATGACAAGGAGCTTGGTTTTCGCTGCCGGTCGGCACAGCCCGTGCCGAGCGGCACGTGCCTGTTCCGGCAGTTGTCGGCACGGCACGTGTCAAAAAACTTATATTTGAATTTTTAAATTAATTTTTAATTTTTATTTATTTTTTAAAAAATAACAAATAAATTTGTATTGGCATGGTCGGCACGTGCCGGGATCTGAGTTTACCGAAACTCGGCTCGGCTCGACATAGAAAACCTTGACAAGGAGTCTTCTTATAGTGTTGTACCAAAAGCTGGCACTTACTCTCGTGAATCCTTATCTCATTCTTATCTCATTTGCTAGTAGCGACAATTGCTCCAACCCGATATTTTAAGTATTAGTAATAGCAATTTTATACTCAAGGTGCTTTAATGCAAAATAAATTTATCAACGCACGCCCTTCAACAAGAACCAAAAGTTGGCCATGACCGATGTAGAGATTAAAAAAGATATAATCTCCGAAGAATAGAGGGATCAGAAGCAAGACTGCAAAGCGATAAAAACAGACATTGAGCTAGCCTAATCATAATGCAAAACAAGGAATAACCAAGTCGTCGTCGTTATCAAATGCTACACCACGATGTTAGTTGCAGAGGTGCTGTAAAAGTATCCAAGATAGAAGTTAGGGAGTTAATGTCTCACTTGAGGACGACTGAAACAGGCTTCATCGAAGTTTCCATCGCGCAATCCCTGCTCCCCAGTACTTCCAACTTGTGTAATAAAACCCCCTTCGGCATCAGTTACCACCTAAACTTGGAAGGGGAAAGAATAAAAAATAACAGAAGACGACCATTCTAAAAGTGTCAAGATATCAACAACACAATTATATAAATGTCCCTTTTTCCATTTTAGTGCTTCTTAGCAAGAATAGTGCACAGGCTGGCAAGCTTTCGCACTGGCTGGAGCAAAACATTACATGTCTGCATATAATTTTTGAAATGGAGAAGCATGAAAACTCACAATGCGATTATGGTTACTGTCTGATATAAACAATCTATTGTTCAAGATATCTACAGCAAGCTTCCCGGGGAATCTCAGTGGTGATGCCAACGAGCTGCGACTTTTGTTCTTTTCCAAAGCCAGTGGAAGAGCATTGCTTTCAAGTAATTTCTTTTCGCCATAGTACTGCAGAGCAGCGTCTATTAAGTCATCAAGATCCTGATCAAGAAAAAAGTATAACAAACCAATTATGCTATTGCTACCACAAGTGTAAAACAGCTGAGCACCTTTAGCAATCACTAATGATGCTCAAGGACATACAAAACAAAGCCTGAACCAGAAATTGAGCTTTTGCGTTAAGTGAAAAACAATATAGGTGGAAAAATTATTTATCCTTACATACTAACAACTGAAGCAAGATCCAACACAAGTTTTACATTAATGGTTGACACAGAAAAAAGTTTAATTGATTGCGATATTAAAAACAATAAAGGAAAATTTAGTTCAATTATTTCTTAAAAAAAAGACAAACCTTTCGACGTCCTTCGCCAGATAGTTGTGCAAGAATTTTCCCATTCGGACCAACTAAAACAAATGTTGGCCAAGAATTTACTCCCAGTTCTCTCCACAAGTACATATCACCATCATTTACAACCTAAAATAGGAAAACGAGTTCCTAGCTTAGTTAAGAAGTCAAGGGATACACATAAGAAATGTCAGTTATCCTTTTCAAGTGCATTGATTGGAGGATGGTCTCTGCTGCATTGGTTACTATTGTGTATACAATCCACGGTTAGATTTGAGTGACAAGTAGAAACTTGGAAGCATTAAATACTTGCCTTAGCCACACTAATGACACTAAACATAAGAAAAAAGAAAAGGGTCTATTGCATTGGTTATTGGGAAGATACCTTGGTACATGATGGATATCAAGCTATAATAAATTTCATATCAGTTTAATCACCATAGTGGTCTTTGGAGTACATTTTCCAGAAATGTGATAGACAATATATAGCAAGCAGATCGACCTAACTCATTTACTACGCATACACAAAGTTCTAGACGTTAGAAGTTGTTATTTAGTTAACAAAAGCAACCAAAAAAGTTCATCAATGTGATTGGGTTGAGAGAGAGGGAGAGAGTAGAGCAATATCAAGATTTGAGAGAGTTTAATTCAGAAATCAGCAATAATGTAGCTAATAAGCACAACATTAACAAACTTCTTTAGAACTAAATTGCTAAAGTTTCCTCAAGAGTAGAGACTATGCCGCCCAAAACCCGATAAGGTTCACGATTTAACTCAAGGTAAAACAAGTTTAAAAGTGAACTTACATACAAGAAGTATTACATATATGGAAATCGCAAGCCAAGACCCATCATGAACTCCTACCATTTATATATTTACTTTTAACTGGAAAGGAACCTCTACTTACAACAGTTCAGGTTTAATAGGGTAAATCGTACAGATTTTTTTTTTTAAAAAAAAATCATAATGAAAACGAACAGATTTTTAAAAAAAATGCATAATGACAACGAGAAAGCTCTATAGATGAAGCATATTTAAGTTTACCTACTGTCACTCTTAGAACAAGCACATTCATGAACTTCTTATTGTGACTATGTTTCCATGCACAAATATCGAACCTCTTAATGTTTGACATACTGGGTGAGAAATGTTATAGCGCAGCACTGCATTCCGGATGGCTTCCAGGTCTTTCTCATTATCGAACTTTGCAGAATGTACTCCAACAACAGTAAACTGCACGGATTTAAAAAAAAAAAAATCAGAGTTTTAAGGAAGAACTTTTTGTTGAAACAATAGTCTAAACCAAATGCATTAAGAATAAATATGCATTTAATTTTTTAAAGATCATTAAGACTGACAAGATATGATAACTATTCTTCATAAGAAAGAGCAAATATTACATCACATAGAAATACTAGTATTAACAATTTGTTGAAAGGTCAAGCACAACTTTATCCAAAAGGATAATCGTAGGCGCATTCATCATAGCAGAGTAAAGAAGAAGCTGATCCCATGGCAAAATCATGTTTCTTTAGGCACCTGAAAATTAGCTTTAAACAAAACTTGAGAGAGAAGTATTTAGGAGTGTTTACCGGCTTGGCACTATACTTCTTTTCTAGGAAGTCCAGATCTGGCAAAACATGCATACAGTTTATACAGCAATAGGTCCAAAAATCAAGCAGAACCACCCTTCCTTTCAAGTCCTGCAGCATAGCAGTTAATACATCTGAGAAGCGCTAGGGAAAACACGAGTGATGGTATTGACTTAAAGTGCCATAGCCAGGACCAATTGAAATAAACTGTTTCCTCTGAATATACATAGGAAAAAGATAGACAAAATATTACTTTTGAGCTTCAAGTGATAAGTACCTTGCGAAATTGAAGTGGAGAGGTGTTCAACCAATCCAGCTTAGATGGAAATTCAGGTATAATTGATGTGGAGCCCCTATAAAAGGGCATCATTATCCGAAGTGATAAATGTGCCACATTGATTATAAGAATAGTTGTATTATTCGAGCTTGAGGTACTAGATTTTACAAACTACACACCTGGATTCTAAATCAGACAAGTAGCTCTTAAGCTTCTGAATCCTGGACGTTGAGTCTCCTGTGAGCATCCCAAAGCATAAGTGCGATGCAGAAAGTTTATTACAAAATACAGCAATTTATGTTTGTCCCAAGAATAAAGGTGCTGATGCAAAGCCTGCAATATATACATCAATAATATAGTAATATTCTAGCAACTAAGTGGGTTACTAGGGTGTACTTGTACCGTGGATAAACTTGAAATATTATTGGATTAGGACTTTCCTCACGCTCATCCATAGAAGGACCAACTCTTGGTCAAACAAATAAATGGAACATTTGTGCATTTTGTCAGAATGAATCTTGAATTAAACTACAAATATTTCTAGGGCACATTTATTCTATTTTAAAAGCACCATAGACAGAATAGCTCCACTACAAACAAGAGTAGTTTATTCTAAAAGACAGAATAACATTTCCTATGAACTGGTAAAGCCTATCAGAGATTTCCTTGTTCTTGAGCAGCTTGTTCTCTTTGGAAATCTAGCATAAAGGTATGTAAAGCAGTCATACAAGCCAATGGCAGTGATCAGGCAAACGACAAAACACAGAAATTAAGAGAGAAGAAAATTTATCAAGTATAGGTTCTACCTTCACTCTGGCCAAAAATCGGATTGCTTTCTCCACTAAATAAGTTCATTACTCCTTTTATAGATGCATATTGCATTGCCTACAAGACACGGCGAAAAATCAAATAACATCAAATAAACAGCAATATCTGCATTAGCTATGCAAGCATTAACAACATCCGCATGCGTATTTTTACAAGATAGAAGGTCCGATTTTCCACAATTTAGCATGAAAGCATCATTTTTAGCAATTGGAATAAAATTGACCCCCACCCTACCCCACCCAAAAAAAAAAGGTGATTTGTCATGACTCATGACACAAATTATGCAAAGATACTACATTACTAGAACTGTGACATCTTTTCTCAAAAAAAAGTTTAAAAAAAAAAAAGAGAGAACGGTGGCATCATGTCCCAGAATTTAAATCAAGATGATCACAGGATAAAATTTATTGCTTTGTTGTATCTCCTTCAAAAAGAAGGAACTCAAGAATAAAATAGTTTGTCAGCCACCACAAATGTGAAGAAGCTAACTATAGGTTCAATCTCGGCTGACTTAGATGGCTCCACAAAATTCAGTGAACAACTTAAGAAAATCAAAAGATAGCCGGTTCACCTTCCAATTTGTGATGGTAAAGGCAAGACAAGAAACAGCAATACCAAGACTTCCGTATCTCAAAATCTCTCGTCGAGAACCCTGCAACCTGCGAGAAATTATTCTAAAGCCTTCCAAGAGTATAGAATTGTGAAGACCTATGTCATGCTCACTCGATGATACGGAATTTCAAACATCATCCTAACATTTAAAGATAATTCCCCATTATCCGTGAGCCATTAAATAAAGAAAAAGGAAGGGGACAAAAAGAAGAGTATTTGTGGTTTTCCTGTTTAGAACTATTCTTAACCTATATATGAGAATAGAAATGAGAAATACAGACAAAATATGCCATATATCAGCAGACGATTACTATGAAATTTATAATATGCATTCCTGCTGAAGTTCAACAAATGAGTGTAAGAATGGACGAATGAAAAAGAAAATAAGAAAACTACCATTTGGTTTCACAAAGAAGTAGCTTTATTTTGTTCTATAGAAATTGCTTACATGTTCATAGAAGGGGAAACACACATGCATGGCTTGTATTTTTAGTAGCATAAGAAATTGAAAATAATGTCAATGTAGGACAGAGCATAAACCTTATTAAATTGTGTGGACATATCCACTTTAGTACAAGACGGCGAACATTTGTATGTATTAATGAAACAATTTGATTAAAGCATGGTATTAATAACATCAATCAAATAAGGATACATTAATCAAATCGAATCTATTAACAGCATCAACCAAAATAAATTCATCTTTTTTCGACTTCTCTCTTATAGTACTGATCTTACCCCCAGTTGGACTTCACCTTTTTGCTGCTAGACTTTGCGTTGTGGACAATTTCGACATTGGCTTTGCCATTTTCTAGCTGTGAAGATGTATGCTCTGCAGAACTGACATTTTCAGGGCTTGAAGTCTTCTCATCTGTGTCAATTTCTCTTCATTAGAGGCTTTAGCAAATGCTCTTGAGCGAACTTCAAACAATAAATGCTTTTATTTACCATCAGCATTCATACGCAAACCATTGAACTACCACCAAAAGGAGTAAGAAATGTACTCATTGATTGGGAAAAGATAAATGAAAAGTTTACTGAAGGCAGTTCTTCTATACTAGCATACCCAACAAATGGAGTTTGGCAAGCCATAATTTTTTTTGTTTAAAAAAGACGGCTGGAACAGTTAATTCCAGAGGTGCTACATCATTGGGAAGAGCTGACATATTTTTGGAAACTACATACTATGATATCCAGTATCACCACCATTAACAATATCATTGATAGTAATATCTCCAATATTTCTCCTGATAAGTGATGGACTAGCTTGCTGAAGCAGGTCTTCTGACAATGTAGTGCTTACAGCAATGCATCTGCAATGAGACAGAAAAGGTCATAACAATCTCAAAAGGCGAAAAAATACTACTGAGACAATATAATAAATAATCCCATGTCTACTTGAACATGGAATGCAGGCTGTGAGAATCTAAGAATCGCAAATGCATTTTGCAGCAACATTTAGCCAATATGAAACTTGGTCAGAGTCTGAGACCAAGTTACAACATTGTACCAAGATGAAAAGATAAAGCAAGGACCTTCTATTAGGAAAGCATTTTTATATTAATATTTACAAAGAGATATTAGGAAACATTGTAGTCCATATTAATATACTTGCAGCTATTTATAGACATCAGTGTAGTCACATGATTATCAAGAAATAAATCAGTCCTTTAATTATCTTTTTAATTTGCTGTCTTTCTCTCCTTGGCTTCAACTTCCCTTCGGCCTGTCTCTATCACCTCTCTATTCCTAACATTTGGTTCCACGAGTCGTGATCCATGGGGCAAAAGCAAGACGTCTGTGGAGTAATGGCATCGATCCAGTCGAAGCGCAAGAGCCCACGGTCCCTGCAACTGCACGGTAGCACTACAGCTGCCCCCACCTCCTACGAGCCATCACATTAATCGATGCTCGAAGCACTATTCTTGTGGCAAACCCACGCCATAAAACATCAACAGCACGCCGCTCAACAACAACAGTAATTCATAGTGTTGACCCTACTGTGAATTTGATGATAACAAAATAATAGCAAAAGTATTGATAAGTTTATTAAGTATGAAAAGTAGGTGTTTTATTGAGTTAAACCTAAATCTAGTCAAGCTTGATTAAAGCAGTCCACCAAACATCTACTCACTTAATAAGAAATATCTTTTCCATACGATATCCAAATGAAGCAAAATTAGTGGCATATGAAAGAGGACTCAAATGTCACTCCAACAAAATATAATTTATATGATTTGGATAATCGTATTAATACAGGTTGATTTTTAAAGTTGATACATGTAAAACAGTATGGCATCTTGATAGTACTCTATTGCTAGTATCATAACTTTTTGTAGAAAAATTTGAATGCAGTGAAACCAATTCCATATGAAAGTGGACTTAAAGATCTTTCCAACGATATATGGATCGTCCCAAATGGATCTGAAATAAGAGAAACCGAGCTGAATGAAGTTGACCGAAGTTGAGTAGAAATGAACAGACCCGAGAGCAATTTCGGTCAACCAAAAGTGAAGTTCGGTCGACCGATAATCTGACGACCAAAACTATTTGTTGGAATTGGTTTTTAAGTTGTCTATACATACATATACATACATACATACATACATACATACATACATGAATACATATATACATATAAATGCATACATCTATACATGCATATACATACATACATACATTTATACATACATACACTACATACATACATACACATACATACATTTATACATACATACATTATATACATACATACATACATGCATATACATACATACACATACATACATTACATACACTACATACATTACATACATACATACACATACATTATATACATACATTACATAAATACATACATCCAATGCCTCAAACGGTCACAATAACTCAAGCTACTCATTGGAAACCATCTAGAGTTCAAGAGCACTTTCAAAGTTCCCACAACTATTCTTGAGCTTAAATTTGTATATTTTAAGTTTATACCCTATATCTCTTGTTTCTAAAGTGAGATTATTTTGAAATATTGTATTTGGGGTGTTTAGTTTGTTTGAGAGATTGTAACAACGGCTCTACTTGCCCAGAAAAGTAGAGACGGGTTGCTTGGTGAGCCGCTAAAATCAAGGTGTAACGGTTTGATAGACACTCGTAAGTCTATCGTTCTAGTAGATTAGAATAAGTCATTCGGAGGAGGCAAGAGAGTGGACGTAAGCCCGTTGCGCTGAACCACTATAAAATCCAGGTGTCATCTATACTCACTAGATGCATATCTAGAACATAGTTGAATATATTTTATACGCATTTGAGCTTGAATTTGTTTAGTGCTTAGTTATCAAAATTACCTTAAGTATTTTTAATTACCCAATTCACCCCCTATCTAGAATTGCCCTAGATCCAACACAGAGAGGATTTGACATTCCTTTTTTCAACAAACCTACAACTCTACCGTCCCTATGAGAACCACTAATGCGGCTTCATTGTCCACAGCACCTATTGTTCGTCAACCTCTGTTGCCCACTCCCCCATACTCGTCACCCTCTAGTGACCCACATCACTGCAATACTCCTCGACCATGACACCACGATTGCCCATCCTTATCCTGCAACAAACCAAGAGTTGGTGTTCTAACTGAAAAGAAAAAAAACTTTCGATACTACCACGCTTCATCAGGACATAGCGATGCATCTCATAGGAGAAGCAAATCAATGGTATCAAGGATTTGAGCAACAGTATCCTAAATATTCTTGAGAGAACTTCAAATTTGCCCTTTTCCATATTTCAGTGCATCTGCCTTTGTAGACATGCCCATGGCATTAAAGGAGCTTCAACAAATCACTTCGGTTAGTTCATATCCAGCGGCGTTTGGGGACTTGAAAGCACGCCTACCGAAGTACTCGGAAACCATCCTCATTGGTTTTTCAATAAGTGGCTTACAACCGTATATGAAGCTACAGGTCCAACAAATTGGTTCGGTTAGTTCATATCCAGCGGCATTTGGGGCCTTGAAAGCACGCCTACCGAAGTGCTCAGAAACCATACTCATTGATTTTTTAATAAGTGGCTTACAAATGAATATGAAGCTACAACTCCAAATGTAGCTTGCTTCGAAACTCCAAGATGTCTACACCCTTGGCATTTTGAAACTGTGGTCCAGCTAGAAGTTGTGTCTTCAACCGATCCCCGTGTCGACACTTTGAGAAACCATTGGAATGGGAGGGCTCACCTGTTTACGACTAGGAGCGTCACCGCCTACCTTGGCCGCCTATTGCCTCACCATCACCTAAACTAGCAGCATCCTCGGGTGCCACGATACATAGTTCGGTGCCTTAAGTGCACCCACAATGTCAAAAGGTTTGTTGTTGGCATTGTAACCAAAAGCGAACTCCAAGCCATTGCTGTAAGTCGAAGTTCTAAAATATGGGCGGCCACAAGGAATGGAATGAACCTGCCAACATTTCGACCTTGAGGACAAAGGTCGATCCCATTGGGGAGAAATGATACGATTGCAAATTAGGATAGCATTTTCATATTAAATTTGGCAAGACATATTAGAAAATATTGTAGTCCATTAGTATACATATAGCTATTTATAGACATCAATGTAGACACAAGAATATCAAGAAATAAATCATTCCCTTAACTATCTTTCTCTCTTTGCCTTCGTCTTCTCTTTCGGTCTATCTCTAAAACCACCCTATTCCTAACATAGTACTGAACAAGATGGCGACATCCTGGGAAGAAGAATGCTATATATCCCAAGGTTACAAAATTATTCTTTTGTTAATGCAATTTAAAGCAAACATTCTATCCAATGGTTTAGATTCTAAAAGCCCATGACTATGTCACAATTACCTACGTCCTTTGGATGAGGTACATGATTTCATTCGAAGATTATACGGCCCACTTCATCAAGTTATTGACCATTAGATGTCAGCCATGTTTGCAAAGGTCACGGGTTTAAAAAACAAAAGATATAACAAACTAAATGTTCAGGAGCATTTCAAAGACCTATTTCTGAAACAGATCAACAATTCAAGAAAGATGACCTAAGGTCATGCGCAAAAAATATGGTTGCCCACCCACCTCATTTGTGCTGCTTTGGCAGCCTGAACTCCAGCTAGAGCATCTTCAATTACAAGACACTGCAAATGAACAATTCGTAAAAGTTAAAGGTTCAAATATATATACAAAGCGCTAGGTTTCACACAGTTCCTGTATGCAGAATCAACAATGTAATGCTCAAGCATCAAAACTTCAGTTACATATCAAATAAGAAGACCAATCAATTTGGTAATAAGCATTAAGAGACAGCCAAATAAATAAGACAAAAACGTGCATTTACATATATTTGTAGCTAATGAAAAAATAATCATAAATATCCAAGCTAAAGAAAAAAAAAGAACTCGAAAACTTCATGATGCGACTATGTGCTACATTAGCCTGTACCAACTAAGAGACTGGAAACAGAAAGTCAGATATTTTTGCTATATTCTCCAGTGAACAATATCATAAACAAAGTTTTAACCTAGTCGTCAACTGACTTCGCATGTAATGTTGATGTAGTTTGCTTCTGCCAGATGGCACCTACTGGTTCCGGTGGTTATCAGCACCGACATGAAACATGCCCAGAAATATTATTATATTATTATTTAATTTAATTTGAAATTTTTTTTTATTTACTTTTGAAAAATAAATAGGCATCAGCACCGCACAATCGGCACGTGCTGCATTCTGAGTTTGCATAAACTCGGCTCAGCACTCAAAAGTTAAAACCTTATTTTGCTTGAATGTTCGAACATTTTACTGCATATATGTATATGTTTTGTATGAACTCCATAGAAAAATTCAATCACTAGATCTCAAATAATGGCTTGCCCATCTCTCAGAAGTTTCATGTTGTTATTCGTAAATCAGAAGCTCAAAAAGTAAAGCAAATATTATCCTATTCAATTGAACTTTTGACTTAAAACCAGTTCTTCAATTTTCTGACTACAAGATAAAATAAAGATCATAGCAATTCTGATTGGCTGCCGTAACATAATGATTGCACGTCTTTGACTCAAAAATACGATATTATACATTATGTCGAAGAAAGCTGTATAGTGTCTCATTAACTTCAACTATAGCTATAATTTGCAAAGCATTCATATAAACAAATATCTTAACAACCCTAAGAGCAATAATAGCAATACCCCGATTCAGGGGTTACATGAAAGTGGAGATTAAGAAATTAAGGAAATTCTTAGAAATTTAAACAGAATAAAACCTTCAAGGTTTAACTTACGAAAACACGATAAACTTTCTTTAGAGACTGAGTTAATTAAAAAAAAAAAAGACTACTTCAAATAAAACCACATGAAACAAAACAAAACCGTTTTCTTGTCAAATTAAAACAAAGATTTCATAAAGATAAATAATACACTCGATACTAAACTCATTTATCAGAATCAAATTAAAACAAAGATTTCATAAATATAAATAATACACTCGATACTAAACTCAATATCAACATATTAAATAGAAGTTCTGCAAATTGCCAAACTGTAGTTTGAAGAATGTTCACTAAATTCATATATACAAGGAAACATGGCACATTCTAAAACATTTATACCATCTCAAGGCAGCCGCACGCCCTGAAATCAATAACAAAAACAAATTCCATTTGTACACATACATACAACTACAAACAAATAAAAAAGAGGGTTATGGAGATACTTCACGTTTATATATATATATATATATATATATATATATATATATATATATATATATTACCCAAAAACTTGAGAGACATTTTTTTTATCTTCGTCTTTCTTAAATTTTAGACTCAGAACTGTGTAAAAAGCAGGTACAATGTATTATACCTCACTGGTGGGTACATTCAAGCCCTTTGATGCTGCTAAGAAAATATCTGGTGCAGGCTTTAAATTCTCAAACGCATCGGCAGAGACAATTGCATCAAATCTGAAATGAAAGTGAATGTTGATTCATAAAATTAAGCAAAAAGCAAGCAATTGTTACAAGCATAATTAATTCCATGAAGTAAGCAAACGCATACTTTGTAGTCGATAATTTAATTCAAGTAAAGCATATTTGGATTTAATGGTATAGTTTACTAGGATCACTTAATTCGCATAAAGGATAAACCCCTACTTTGTAGGATACAAGAATTCTCGAATCTAGGTAGATGCGACAATGATCCTTCTCCATGAAACACAAAGGCAAATACTCCTGTCAACTTGTCATAACAAGTTATACAAGGATAAGTTATAAACATTTTAAGTAGATGAAGATGCAAATCAACTTAGTAACAATGTATCAATTTCTTTTTTTTTTTTTTAGATTAAATGTGGAGAAATCCGACCTCGTACAGGACCCATTTAATGGACCAATGAAGATGGCAAATCCATGGGTGGCACCGGTCTACATTACACCAATCGAGGACTCCAGCCTTTAAGCTTGGGCAAACCGTTTTACCCTCTACGAGGTATAGAGAATATCAATGCCCACACATTTTATGCTGCACATGCAGGATTTTGAGCCCAAGACTGTGAGGCGAGCGCCTTGGGCAGTAAGGTGCCAGTGTCACCTTATAACATTATTAAGCAAATGAAAGTGCCAACTTATAAAGGAAAGCTTGTTAATAAGGGGTCAACATCACCTTGCTAAGTAAATGAAGATATTCAAAAACATCATCCAAAAAGATCATCACTTATAAAACTGTACAAACAAAAAGAAAGTGCATTGACCACTCACAGAGATGAGTCCAAGCCAGCAGCAGCCAAATTGGCATCGACCTTGATGCGATCAGCGCTAGACGCAACAGCAACTTTAAGCCCCTTAGCTTTACACTGAAGTAGAGCAGCACGAAGTATCACACTAAACTAACATACCCACATGCAAGTACAATACGAAGTCAAATATTCACCTCTCTAACAAGCTCAAGCGCACCAGGGAATCCAATTCCAGAGTTGGGTTTTGCATACTGTTACAAATGAACCACCACTTAATACAGAAATGTACAAACATAGAAGGGTGAAGTAGTCAAAGAATTATCCTACCTTGTCAAGATAAATTTCAAAGAACCGTTTCTTTGCTGCCTCTGGATCAAACCCTTGCACTCCTTTCACAGCAGCCACACCCCCAAGAAAGTTTGCCTCCCCTGTGCAACACAATGTAACGAACATCAATATCTTTTTGATACGCCCATCTACTTTATCTCTTAACACAACATAATATGCACACCTGTGCCCATGAAGGGGACAAAATCTTCTGTGGTGACGGAAACACCCATCTCATGGAAGACATCAACGGCGGCCATCCGCGATGCCTCCTCGCTGTTGCAGAGGACGCCGTCCATATCGAACAGCACAGCCGACACCTTCCCCCACTCCTCCGCCGCCGCCGCCGACGTATTCTGGGCCTGCTGCGGCGACGACGTGGATGAAGAAGCTTGCACCTCCATCGCTCCCCGCCGCCGACTGAGAGCCAGAACGCGGGATGAGAGCGGAGGACTCCAGTTCATTAGTTTCAAGAAACAAGGAGGTTGTTTTGGGGAATTCCATGGCAGCCGGCGCGTGTAAGAGTGATGAGCGGCTACCTGCAACGCCATTATCTCTCTGGGTTATCTGGAGCCGAAGCACCAGAGCTCGAGGAGTATATGGCTCATGGTGAAGGCATCTTATACAATGCCGGGATGCCCCTGATGATTCCAATAAAGGCATATAAGTCCGCTGGCGACGTGTGAACTTTGAACTACCTCATAGGCGACGAGTTTTTCGTGGAGTTGGGCGGTTTTGAATTGATGACGTAACACGTGGCATAATCCACTCGGATCAATCAACTCTTATCCAGATTCCTCAACGTGGTTGAGATCTCCTGATGATCGGACCTCGGAGTGTCATGGATCCTTTTTTTTTGGGTTCATGCTCGACGTAACAATTTAATAACCAATAAATTATTAGCACCTAACTAATTATAAAAATATTTTTTAAAATTCAAAAATAATTATTTATTAATGATTTTTAAATATATATACAACTAATACAATTAAATCAGTAAATAATTCATTTAGTTGTAATATTTGAAGGGATATAGGAATAGATTTATATTTTCCTTAAAAGCATTTATCAATGAATATGACAATTTTAACCAACAATGATCGAATGACGAACATGTATCTAAGATATTAAAATCCGGCATTTTCAGATATGGTTGTGAAGAAAAGTCTGGACCAAACTCTCTAAATTTATAATTTTTTTTATCCAAACAAGAAATTCTTTCTATCAGCTCTCAACTCCCAAACTCTATTTATAAAAGTAGACTTACATATAAGTTCCCTCCCTTAAAACTTAATTTACGTATAAATTTCACTTTTACAATCTATTAATTTTGACGTTTCAAAATATTTATTTAGAAATATTTTAAAAAAAAAATTAATATAAATATAAAAATTATAGATAACATCAAACCTATTTTTCTTATATTCAATTTTTTTTAACAAAATATTTTTAAATAAATAATTTGACGTTCAAAACCTTAGCAGATTAATTGTTAAATCCAATAGGACATTATCATCTCAAAAGATTTATTTATAAGTGCTTTTTTCACAAAAACAATTGAATAAAAAAAAGGAAAAATTACAAATCAACATTCCGATTTGTACAGTTTGCGAATCAGCGCGTTTCGGGAAGCTAAATCACGCGACTTAAAAAAAATATATACATCACATAAAGCAATTATAATATTTAAAATTTATCCAAAAATATTATATAAATATTTATTTTAATATTATATCAAAATTTATATAATAGTCAAAAAAATTTGATATTAGTAACAAGTCAAAAAAGATATTTACAACTATTTGAAATCAGGGAGCTGATATACATATGTTAATATGTTATATATGGTTTAAACATCAGGGCTGAAATGCTACTTTCTCATTTAGGAATCGTCAACTATTGCTTTTCCTAACAAGCCCTAAAATAGAGCATGTTATTTTGGGCTAGGCCGATGGATCAATCATATTCAACGGTGCATGGAATTTCGGCCCAAACTTGGGCCAGATTTAAATATTGGAGCCAACTACTGTTTTTTTTTTTTTTTTTTTAAATGCTAACTCCCCATCAATCCATCAAATTAATTATCAAAATACTTAAAAAAAAAAAAATTCGACTACCAAAACAAGATCTTTTGTAGTAGAGACTCACAAACAAATAATAGCTTTTTATCTTTTTTTATTTATTAATTGTAAATTTAGTGATAATTTTGGATGCACAAATATTTTTCAAAGATATCTGTATTACGAAAATAGAAAATTACAACTCCCAGTACTTCTAACTGCTGCGATTAGAACTCTGAATTTCAACTATATCAAACTAAACAGCACCTAATAGATCTAGCCAACTTCTACATAGTTAATTTTCGTATACTTATTGGAATACCCATTTGCAGTGTAGTTACCGATCAAAACTACGAGTTTCAACTATGTATTGGTATTAGCTGCGTGTTATTCATACATAGCTGCGTGTTATTCATACATATCGATATTTACGTACACTTAGAACTATATATTCTGTTAATCCAAGCAGATCCAACCGAACCGAACTCTAATAGACCAATCCTAAATGAATTGTTATGGATCGAACTAACCTGAATTTGATTCCAAACGAACCAAACCAGATAATTAGAAACCAATAATACTCAGCCTACTTACACCAAGTCCTTAAGAGGAATTATAAGATTATTTAGGGGTCAGCACATCTATTTTAATGTGTTAATGAATTTTTTAAAATTATTTTTAAATATATTAAGTTTTAGAGTCTCAAAATATCTATTTATAATTATTTATTAAAAAAATTTTAATATTAAAATTATAAATCCTACAAAAATTTACAAATTTAGTTAAAAACTTTCGATATTTTTTGAAGGTGTCGTTGCACAAAAATGTGCATAAAATTCGGTACAAAGAATTCTCACCATTTTTATTTAGATGCGCCACGAGCTGCTTCCTAAAGTTATTATTGTTGAACCAACAAAAATCAACATCTAATTAATGAGAGAATTTATGAAACCCTATATACAGCTTTCATATTTGCATCCTTGCGCAGTAAACTAATAATACTAATGCTATATATATATAGAGAGAGGCTATTCTCAGCTCGATCTGAGAATAGCCTATTCTCAGCTAACATCTCAGCCGTTGATCTGTTTGATCTAACGGTTGAGATTTAATTTTAACACTTAACGGCGCCGTTAAATACTTAACGGCGTGAATCGTTATTCCGTTAAGTATTAAAATTAAATCTCAGCCGTTAGATCAAGCAGATCAACGGCTGAGATGTTAGCTGAGAATATGCTATTTTCAGGTTGAGCTAAGAATAGCCTCTATATATATATATATATATATATTATATATATATATATATATATATATATATATATATATATATATATATGTATATATATATATATGTATATCTAAAATTAGTTTAAATCTATTATAAAAATTAATGTTATTAACTTTACTATTTATCAACTTCCTATCTATTAATTTTTTTGTCTCCACACTATTTATTAAATATTCTAATATATATTAAATCATTTTTAATTTTCAAAATTTAAAATAAATTTAAAGGTCCACCAAGGCCATAGCATTTTTTGTTAAATAATAAAAGCGCTGATTTAGAATAAACAACTGATTGAGACGACCGTTGATGAAAAAATTGATCACAAATTGAGGAAATTACAGCCTCTTATTAGAGTTAACAACTTTCGTCATCATAGCTTACCTAACAATTACATAGTTATTAAAAAGAATCGACGGCAATGATCTTCCTGAGATCATCGAGCCCGATACCTTTGGAATTATCCCCACCGCCCATTCTGATCATGGCGGCCACCTCGTCATCATCCATTTTCATCCCAGCCCATTCCAAGTACGCCTTGAGATCGTCGAACCCCACGCGGCCGTCGCCGTCGCGATCCATCACCCCAAACGCCTCCGACAAGATACCGCCTGCTGCTGCGGCGTTGGCGGAGTCCCGGCGGCCAAGCACCTTCTCGAACTCCTCGTACTCCACGAATCCGTTTTTGTCAGAGTCCGCCGCGGAGATCATTGTCGCAATGTCGTCGTCGGAGGCGGGGACAGCGGAGGCGGAGTAGAACGCTCGGAGATCGTCGCTGCTTATCTTCCCGTCGCGGTCGGCGTCAAGAATCTCGAAGGCTGGACGAAAAAGACATTCACCGCCCGCGACGGCGGCGGCGGTGGCGCCAGGGTAGCGGCTAGAGGGGCACATCGTCGGCGGTGGATTATGGAGGTTCTGCGCGTTGCAGTCGGTTTGTTTCGGAGGAAATTAATGGTGTCTACAAAGTTGATGGTATATATAGAGGGAATAGAGAGAGAGAGTCAGCTTATGTTTTTCAAGTGTGGCTTGGAGAACAAGGGTCCGAAATACATGACGTTCTCGGTGACGGCAGTACATGTCTGAACACGGAGGATTCTGCCGACATAAAGGGACCAAATTGGGTGGTTGAACGAGCGAGACGTCCGAAACGGTAATTGATCCAAGGGCCTGACTGAGTCAATCAAGACTATGGCATTGGGGCCCGTGTGTGGGTGTGTATATATATATATATATATATATATATATATATATATATATAGCAAAATAAATATTGACTACTTAATTTGGGCATCAAATCTTCTTCCACCACTGAATGAGCTAGGGTTTGTGGATCATGGTACTATAAGAGTAGGCCTGAAGGTTATGGCCCTTGCCTTTAAATCGGTCTGCAATGTTTCTACATCGTGCATGAAAATTAGTTATGATACTCAAATTTGAATTCCATAATGTTATTTATAAGAGTCTGAAAATTTTATTCCATTTGTATCATATAGGAGGTAGTACAACATTCAGATTTACCTAAATTGAAAGATTAAAACTTTTCGATTGATATAATATAAATTGGTGTTATTTATAAATTTATCTATTATAATAATTATATAAAATAGATCAATTATGAATACTATTTTTTTATGATAGTCTCAGAAAAAAAAGATAATACGTAATGATAGCAAGGTGTGTTTGTTTTTTTTTTTTTCTTTGTTTGTTTGCTTCTCTTTCCTGACGAAAGAAAAAGTTATGATGGGTTGGATTCACATAGTGATAATCAAATTGTCTTTTAGTTAATTGATTAATAGTTAAAAAAAAAAGTATATTATCAAATCTAGATGACAGGATATAATTTGATGACAGCCGCCGCCTTTTTTAAAAGCTCGACACACAACTAGATTACAGAATTTTTTGTCTAGATACCCATATTTTTGGAGCTCCTGCAGTCTTAGCCTCTAAAAACATTCAAAACTTTTTTTTAAAAAAAAATAAATAAATTATACAACATCTATTTGATTACCAAAGTTGTAGTTTAAAAGAAAATAGATTAAAATTTGTTTTGGACTAATAGGGATTTGTAATACACACATTCTGAGACCGTGTAGTTTCGTAGGACCAATTTGGTATCAGGCTTCGGTCGCCGGAACAGTACTACTACCCCTTCAATCAGAAGATTTGAACAGATGAGATTCAGATGCAAACTGCACTAGTCACGTAGCAAATGAACATTTTGATCAAGCATCGAACATTTGTAAAGAAAGTGAAGACTAGCTATCTTCTCATAGCAAAAAATCATGTCATTTAAACAAGAACAGGTTTGCTTCATCCTGATTTTTTTTATATTTTTTCAGACTTTTATAATTAAATGTGTGAAAAATATTGAAGGAAAATATATTCTTAATATCTTGAATTCTTCTAAATGCTATTACAGTGACACTTATAAACACCTAGACACTTGACAGAAAAAAAACGCTAGAATTAAAAAAAAAATACTAAATTGGAGACTTTGAATATAATGGAAACTACTAAATATGAATCGTAATATGTTTCTTAACAAAATGCATCAGATAAACTTTAAATTAGTAAGCAAGAGCCACTTCTGAGACGCCGCAATTTTCTTCCATCCATTTGAGGTCTATCAGCAACTTTCCATCAGCAGACAATTGATAACCAATCCCAACATTATCTAACTTGCATTCTTTCGGTTCTTGACTCGAGTAAATCAGTAACTTGCCTTCACCTTTTACCTTAACTTTCATACCAATCTCATCTGAATCTTCATTATATTCGATACCAACTATAGTTCCTCCACTGTTGAACATGTTAACAAGGCCTATGGGTGCAACTTCAACAGTTTCAGATAATTTCTTGACCGGAACAATGCTGAAAATCTCAAAGTTCGATGGTTGGACGACGAATCGAATGGGATCAGACTCCGGATTCACTATAAGAAGCTTCTCAGCTTGGTTGAGATAGAGAGCGTACTCTGACGCATCATTACACTTCTCATCAGCTTCCTTGGTTTGATTCCATTCGACATCATCGGCATGAATCGGGCATGAAATAGGTTTGTATACATGCGGATAGCCTTTGATTATCCGGTCTTTTGGATCCCAACCTCCTCCTTGGCAATTAAAAGCTCCAACAACGCCTCCGTACTGTTAAGGGACCGATTTGATTAGTACAACAAGCACTAGCAGGAAGTCTCAAGTGATATATGGGAAGACGAACTTAAATAAAGATTAATAACAATATTGATTACTAAAATAGGGTTTTTCTTATAACACATTTGAATATGAAGTTGCAGTTAGCATTACTAAAATAGGCTTTTTCTTAGAAAAAGAAAGTGGAGCATGTCTACAATAAGCCAATAATGTTTTCATCACAAAAAAAAGCCAATAACTGAAAGTCAGAGTTTTCATCGTTTAATTTAAATATTACAGCAATTGCAGCCAGTTCAGGATCACTTAAATGGAGTTATCTTATTCAATATAAAATGTTCGAATATTACATTCCGGTCAGTATGCCTAGAATTAATGAAAGTTTTTCTTCTTTGTAACATATTTCAGTTATAGCGGTTGTGTAACCTAATTTCAGAAATAAAACTCAACAAATGGTTTTGGAATCTTAAAAATAAGGGTTTTGGAATTTAAATTGAGCATTAATATACCAGACCAGAAACTCATTGCTTATTGGCTTTGCTTCATTTAGTGCTATTAATAGTGCAGTAGCACATTGAAAGAGATGCTTAAGCAGCTTAACAGTTTATTTGCTTTCAATTTCATTATCTTTTCTTTTCTTTTATTATTCATTCGAAAGGTATTGGACATAACAGAGCATTGGAGATACCTTGTTCAAGTTCCAAATTTTGAGAGTAGACTCCCCATCAAAGAGGGGGTTCTTGAACAGGCAGTCCCTTGTAGGAAGGGCAAAATGCTGGCAACTCGGTAAGGTTCCATCAGGAAATACAAGCTTCTTCAGGAGTTCAAAATCATGGCTGCCTACCAAGTCACTAACGTAAATAGGCCCGCCGCTTATTGCCCTTGAGCCCGCATGGAACTTAGCGCACCTATGATTAGATTGAAACATGTCCCAATCCGGGCGTATCATCTGCCCCATCCACAAGCTATTGTATGCACAATGAATCAGATGAGCACCTTGTAACCAGTAAACTCCCATTGGATCACCTCCCGTATCTTGACCCCAAAAATCCTCACCTTCAACAACCAAAAGTAATAATATTAACCACATCACGCGTAACCAATGAAAATTAGCAGTAGCAGGAATAAATAACATATAATTCACTGCAAATGGTGTATAAGTTAGCTAATGAGTTATTTATTATTGATAAAAATTTAATAGTGCGAAGGAGGACAATTGAGGCGACTGGCACAGGGCAGAGGAATTTTGACGTGCCAGGTTCGAATCCCCATTACATCATAGGCGATTCTTGAGAAAAGGTACCACTTCAACTGCAGTAGCGCACGACCCGCCACGTTCGACAGGTTCGTTCTTCGGCGTGTTGCTCCTCCTGAGTCTAGTCAGATTTCCAGAGTCTGGTCAGAGCGCCTTAACCCAATGGGTCTAAACCGCTCGTCCTCTCAATAAAAATTTTAGATAGCAAGGCATGTCCTGATTTATTGAGGAAGAGAAGAGTAATCGTCTGAGGAATGCTAGAGCTCCCAAACTTTGACCCAAAAGTCAAATCAAGTTCAGTTTAAACATCACATAGTTCGCTTTTGAACAGCAGATAGTTCCATTCATTCATAAATTTAGCGACAAAGTTTGTAACATCTAGCATTATGCTTTTCTGCTATATTAATGTACTAAAATGTCAGTTAGCAGGCAGAGATATCTCACCTACTCTTGCTAGAGAATTTTGCCATGTTCCCAGGAAGAAGAAGTCATTGCACTGCTGCATGCTTGATAACAAACCTGTTCCATTGAAGTTCCTAACAAGGGACTCTGACAACCCTTTATAATATTTCTTAGCAAGCTCCACTCTGCCGCCATATTCCTCACCAAGGAGCTCAAGTGTCTGAACATAAACATAACAAGTTACAAATAAATAAAAATCAAAGGAGGAAAGGTATTTTGTCAACAAAGAAAAGAAAAAAGAAAAGAAAAGAGAACATGTCGGAAAAAGGGTATTAGATAGACTTACATGTATTACATCCACTTTGACACCGGTTATTCCGGCACTTGCTAAATAAGAATGCATGGAGTTGTAGAAATAGAATGATTGGTTTGGATCAACAAGGCCAATTCCAGCTTCCACGAGTTTATCGAGGGCAATATCATCCATCATCCTATCTAAACCGGGAGAAGGTTTGCAAGGAACTACCTTAGCTTTAAGATGAGTAGTCCCCGGCCTCACTCCACCCCAAGCTCCGCAAAGAGCATGCCATATATAAATATCATCCAAGCCCTTATGCTTTTTTCTAAGATCTCTAATAAAAGCTCTAAGACCCATTTCTTCGAATTCACTCCCTACATTAGGACCACCACTATGTTCTTCAACATTCAACATGTCATCCAATTCCTCCTAAGTTTCTCTATCTTATGATCATAGCTAGATAAATCAGTCACACCGGATAATACTGCCTTCTTACGCGCATTTTCGACTATCTCGATATCGATCGCCTTTGAGATTAGCATCTTAGGCTTATTGGGATCGAAATTAGGAGGATTGGGGCCTAACAAAGACCCACCTTTATATTTCCTGAACTTCTCATTCTCCTCAAATCTATAAAGCCTAGCAGTCATCTGCCCACCACACAGTACGAGATTCTTGGCATCCTCCGTCGGGTTATCTCCGTCCATGCTGATACTCTGCCACCCATCATCTATGATAATGAACCGCGGAGAGAATCCGCCTTCCGCAAAGCTTTTAACGCCTTGCCAAATCCCGGCGGGCTCGACGGTCAAATAAAAAGCATCCCAGGTGCACCAACCAAATTTGTCCACCATGCTAGGGATAGGTTTCTCTTCCAACAGCCTGAATGTGTTGAGATGAACTCTTACAGCAGTATAAGCCTCTTTCATCAAAGTATATGGATTATCACCAAAATGAAGATAAGCGATAGCTCGGAACGAAGATGATTGAGCTTTAGTAGAACCACTCTCTGCACAAATCATGATTTGATCATCATCTCCAGGGAGCAAAGCGGACCTGAAATTTTTTTCAATCACGGGAAGGATGAGCGCGTAGGAACGAATTTCAGGTATGTCGAGGAGAATCCATTGGGTTTCCTTTTGGAGCTGAGATCCAGAGTTCCCAACCCACATGGTAGACCACCATGTCTTGAACCTGAAGATACTTAGGAAGCTCCGGCCATGGAGTTTGCCCAGAGAGTTGATGTGGATATGAGATTGCTCTGGTTTTGTGAAGCCGATGAACCCACCCTTGTTAGAGTTAGAAATAACCTGCTGGAACAGCGATGGTGGTGCATTAGAGGCTTTGCAGATGGATGAGAAACTGGTGAAGCAGACGTTTTCGGGCACACCGAAGAGGAGAGTGATTCCCTTAGCAGTGAGCTTGTTGCCGGAGACTGAGAAGATGTCGGCGCCATTGTTTTGGATTGTCTCCATAGCAGAATCAGCTACCTGATTTCGGGGAGCCATTGAAAGAAGTGATGAGAATGATGACAGTGCCTTCTCAAGATGGTAGTTATGTTTGTTATACGCGCAGTAAGACTACTATAATATAATACTCAAAACAGTTTTAAAATTCGATTTAAATCAATTAAATTTTAATATATATCAAAATATTTATTTTAAAAAAATATAAATATAAAAATTTTAAATTTTATCAAATTTTATAATTTTATGTTAATTTTTTTTTAAAAACAAATTATACACTTGAATGTATGGGACAAGACGGGACCCGACTGGTCTCCACATGGGGCCGGCAAAGGGATCTCTACGTGGGGCCGAAAGATATAGAGAGCCGACGTGTATATAAGGCTTATTGGCAGCTGCAACTTTATAATTCATGTCATTATTGGCATTTTACAGCTTAGCCAGAAACAATATGCAACGTGTATATAAGGTCCCAATCATTCATTATGAAATAGCACTTTTTATACTTATGTGGATCTCTAGAAACGAAAAGCATCCAAATTATCGAGAAGCTAACCAAGGCTAAGTGTCCTTAATCAACTGTCTTTAAGCTTGAGATAAATATATTCGAACTAGACAACAATAATATGTTACATCATACGAGTAGGCATCTAATATGACTCATTTGATGAAGAATTAAGTATGACTCATTTGTATATGCCATGTTTTTGTCTTGATAAAAATTTAAGTTTTATTATATTTGGTGATATTCTTCTGCGAGTTTGAACACATATTGTAGAGAGAAAAAATAGCACAAAAATGGTTGGATATTATGTTTTATGGAGGTCAACACGTATCAGCTCCAAAACTTCTAAAAGTTATAGGAGCTTATTTTATCTAGATATTTTATGTTGCTTACTCTGCTTTATTATTTATCGATCCTATCATTTAAATAAAATTTTGAAAAGATACGTTTAGATTGAATCTGGAGTTTTCCAATTTATTTTAAAGATTAAAAACAATGTCACAACATAGAGGGAGAGTTCAAACTTGTAGGCTTTGCTTCAAACACCTGTAACAAAATTTGAGTTGCATTTACACCCGTCACTAATCAATTTCTTAACCTGATACTGACTATACTAGCAAGATTTTATTGGCGAAGTACAAAATTTCTCCAAAATTTTATGTATGAAAACTTTATGCTACTAAAAAGAATAATCCAGCCTATCATTTGCATAAAGTAAGAATTATCACCTCCTTGTTGTGCTGTAACAGCTTAGTGGTGCTTGGAAGATCCTTTTAGTCCGGATTCTATACACCGTTCCATACATCAGCACTTAAAATAATATTTATATATATATATTTTTTTAAATTTCAACAGGTATACAATTTCAAGGTTTCTATGATAAGAAAAAATTTTATAGAAAATATCTGTTCAGCTCCCCTCCGAAAATAAAAGTTGCTGATCAGCCCCAACAATTAAAAGTTTTATTTTCCTTGGTGATCTAAAAACGACTTCAGCTGTTTCTAGATATCATTTAAGACAGAATCAGATGCGAAACCCACAACAATTTTATACTTTATCATATAATTTGAGGTTGCTACTTTATTCCATGGTTTTAGATGCCGGCACCATATATGTCTGCTTAAACAATTGCCCGCATAGCACGAACTGTACGTGTCGAAAAATCTTATATTTAAATATTTAAATTTAAATTTTTTATTTTTAAAATAACAACTAATATATATCGATAAGGTACCACCACATGCTAAACACGTCTTAAGTTTAGAATTACCCAAACGCGGCACCTTAAACCTCGCTTTATTCCATGCATAAGTGTTCAACACTTTCACAAATACATTCTCTAACCAACTTTATTCCAAACCTTCCAACTTAAACTATTCTGTAAGTCTGGCACCATGCAAAACAAATAAAGAGACTACAATCCTACCAAAATACTGCTGGATTCAGAAAAGTGCTTCGACTGAAAATATATGGAGATCTCAAGCTTAGGAGAATTGCTAAGAATACATAATATACTGGGAATAGTACTAATCAACCTTGAACATAACATTACACCTTAATCGTCGTGTTCGACGTCCAAGCTAAACTGATTATTGCATAATATTTTCGGCATCCCTTTGGCTTTTAGAAGATGAATATATAGTTACAGTTACCTGATGGAGTATAGCAAACAAGTATAGTTTGTAAAAGAAGCTGTTCGATTCTGATTATCCACACCAGCATCCACGGGCTAGTAGTTAAGACAGTTCCCATAAGAAGTACCCGGGTTCAAATCCTTGAAGAAAATTCGAATGGATCAATATATGCGAAAGACGGAGAGAATATATATATATATATATATAATTATATATATATATATATATATATATATATATATATATGCTATTCTCAGCTCGATCTGAGAATAGCCATCCGTAAGGTGATTCGTGGACCATTGTATCGAACATCTCGATCATGATCAACGGTCCAGATTACATCTTGATCAACGGTCCGGATTATATCTTGAAAGATGCAATCTGGGCCGTTGATCATGATCGAGATGTTTGATACAACGGTCAACGAATCACTTTACGGATGGCTATTCTCAGATCAAGCTGAGAAAGCATATATATATATATATATATATATATATATATATATATATAGCCAATGCCTTCACAAAAGAACTACATAAAATAGTAAAAGCTGAAAGCTACATAAGCTGACAATGGATAACATCAAGCTTTTTCAAGAAAAAGGTGTATCTGATCAAATTAGATGAAAAAATAGCATTCAATGTAGTCGAGAGAAAGATTTGAAATGAGAAGTTGGTAAGTACCAAGCAGTATTTTCTTCTTACAGCATATACTCTAGAACGAAACTGTCAGCGCAATCCGCGAAAGCTATTGTAGTTCTAATTTCAGGAGTGTATATGTAGGCTACGTGAATGAACTAAAACCCCTCAGACAATGTCTTGCTAGAACTTGCAAACACTTCCACAATGCAAGACAACGTTCATCCACGAACCACGATGATTGATAACAAAGTTCTCAAGTTACATGACCAAAAAAAAAAAAGAAAAGAAAAAAGGATAAGGGGTCAAATTATAATTGTTTCAAAAGGAGTCATCATGTCATTATAGAATAAAATTATAATGGTAACGATATGATAAAGTAAGGCCCTTGGAGACCATACTACTTGAGTTCCATAACTAGGAATAAACAGTGGGTAAACAAACAACAACAACAAAGTGTTTGTCCCAATTCGTGGGTTCGGCTTTGTACGCTATTGTACTCTATTGTGGACCATATCTTCCTTCAAACCCATAAACAGTAGATAATAGGCCAAAAATAACACTAATCTTCCTGATGCCAATGTCGAACTGTAGCTAAGCTTGCACCAATGGCCACAAGATCATATAACATAAGCAAAACTGCAACTATCATGAAAACATAGAAAAATTAGGTTTGCTAATTATTTGGAAGTTGTCTACTCATGTATCAAAAACTTTAGTACAACTTATTACAAAGACTAATCTTGATGATAAAAACCTTAAGTATTGATGAAGCCTTTGAGCTCTGGCTTAAAATAAATTTCTGCATCTTTGCAAATGCTCCTTACTCATGCCATCGTAATAGCTACGAGCTCTCTCCTGGAGGCAACAATATGCATAAGCTGATACATGCAACTTATATAAGGATTCCTACTTTTCAAGTGCAAGAGCATGTGTGCACCCAAAATAAAGTATTAAAATGGATAGCGCAATTTCTTAATCCAAGCTTCTATCCTTCCCTCCCCAGCAAATCACTAAAGGCTAATAATCCTTCCTTATTTTTCTCTTTAATTAAATCAGCTTAAGGTTGGGAAAAGAAAAAATTAAAAATGAAAAAATGTACATGCAAGTTTTACAATAAGCATTGTTCATGTGCCAATGAACAATCAGTGAAGAAAAATGATAATGAATCAAGAACAACATCAAAAGAAGCCACAATAATCGGAATGCAGAGATATTAAAAGATATTAAACGTTGAGTAAGAGAAATTTATGGAAAATATGCAGTCACTTTGGTTGCCATGATTGGGAATTGGGAGGCCGGCGGTGATGCAGCGAATCTAAGCACTGTTGATCCCTCACCTTCTTCGAGCACTGTTGATCTCTTCAAAAACAGAAAAAGATTTGTTTCTTCCTCTGCTGCAACTGTAGCTTCTCCTCCACCAATTTAGAGGTTTTTTTATCCTCCTCCCTCTGTGCGGCTGTTGTAGTATGGGGTGGTTTTCTTTAGGATTTTTTCACGCCTCCCGATGTAGTATATATAGCTGGGGAGGGTTGGTCAACCCTAGTTTTTTTAATTCTCCTCCTCTGTGAGTTTTTTTTTCTTCCAGGGTTTTTACTTCTTTTTTTTTCCTGGCTGCGGCACCCTCTTTTTTTTCCTAGTTTTTTTTGGTTTTGGTCAACCCTTTTTCAGTTTCTTCCTGTGGCGGCTCCCCAACATGCGGCACCACTTTAACTTATTCCAAGCTTCTAGATGCTGCTTCTAATTGGATTTTAATGACTGAATAAAACTCAATGTTAATTATGCGCAAACACACAATCTCCGATTAAGGGTAATTCTACGATTAAAAAAATAAAAAATAAAATAAAAAAAAATGAAAGAAAATACAAACTGAACAGAGAAAAAAATCAAGTTCCAAATGACATAAATCAATAGCAATGTTCTTGATCATGTTCCAAATGATCAAGAAATCCAAAAATGACATAATCCAACATTGGTTGGCAATTCATTATAACATAGTTGACATGATATCATAGTTAAATTTTTTCATAGATTTCATATTAACAGTAAAGCAATGTAGCATCAAAGAAAAATTAAAATACAAGGAATTGAATAAGCATCGAGAAGTTAAAGTATGAAAGGCTAAGATTTGCGATGGATTTCGGCGAATTTGGGCACTGCAAGCTTGTACCGCTTCCCACCTTCTCTCCCTTTTCTCTTTGTGCTCTTGCTTGTTGCCTTCTCTCTCTCTCTGCTCTTACTCTTTTGTCTATTTTTATTTTGCTTTTGTGCCTCTCCTTGTACCTCTCTCTGTGTCACCATCTCTCTTTCTCTATTTGTTTAAAAGCCCTCTTTGTGGCTGTTTTTCGAAGGGCCTCTTCTCCTTGCTATCAAGGGCTTTGTAGGCGTGCCTCCTGTCAGAGTCCTGACATGGCCGGTGGCTCAACGGAGGCGATGGTGGAGTGGGCTGCTTCTCTCTCCCTCCAATTGTTGTTACTGTTGGAAGAAATTGCTGTTGCTGCTGAAAGGATGTTAGTATTGCTGTTAAACAGTTACAACCGACGTTTTGAACGACAACCGTCCGATTAATTGAATCACAGCCGTTGGATTAACCGAATCCGCGAATCGTTATTCTCTATTCTAGACCGTTGGATGAAGCGTAGATTGGATCGTCGCGTCGGTTGCTGCGTGCAAATGGACTTAAAGGAGCGCGTGCCGAACACGTGCATGGTATGGGCAAAAAGGTCTTTTCATTGTCATCTCCTTCTCCTATAAAACGGCCGTGAGCAGCTGAATGAAAGGTTGTTGAATACAGAACAGAACAGAGTTGTTTTCTTCTCCATTTCTTCGATTTAGTTTAGCTTTTCTTGTACTTTTCATACTAGCTTTAATCAAAATTGTTGTCATTCGATTACAGTTGAAATTCAAGGATTATTAGTTGATTTGTTCTAGAATTTGCAATTGCAAATTCATGTTCGACGAAATGCTCGCCGGCGTATTTTAGGTGTTTTGCCGGAGTTCGTCCGATTAATGCAGGATCGTGGCAAATTGGTATCAGAGCTTCGATCTGGCAACGAGAAAGTAATTCAAACATGTGGGAATCTCATATCGGGGGTAACTATGCGGATCTACCACTCCCAGCAATCAAGATTTTCATTCTTTCCTACTCACCAGCTACGGTATCAGCCTCCATATTCTTATCAGAACAGTCCGTATATTTCGTTTGGTTATGACTATGATAGTGACTCTTCTGTGATGATATCCTTACGTTACTACCCACCTCTTAATCAAGTTGATCCAAGATGTTCCTATCACAGTAACCAGTATGTGCATGATTATCATCTAATGCCCCAATGGATTATGCTATTCACTATGATTCACATGTTGATATGGGCTTGATCCAATCCAACCACATAACTCATTACCAAATGCCTAATCAATCCTCTGCAATATACTTGGTTGTGGGAGTTGTGGTATTTCATATGATGATGCATTAGTTGATGAACATAGTACTGTTCAAGAAAATATCATGTAGAGAATGAAGATGATGGGGATGAATACCAATCTGGATTTAATATGACTAAAAGAGAATTTAGAGGCCATATTCAAGCTATGATAGATATACTTAATCGTGGAATGGATCAATTAAAAAGCATTAGAGGTGAGGGAGATCATGGTAGTAAGGAGGTTATTGATCATGACAATGAGGAACATTCTAATGATGTTGCTACTGATCTTGATGATAATAAGGGTAATGTAGAAGATCAGCATGAGGAGTATGTTGCTGATCATAATGAAGTGAATCATGACGAGGAGTATTTTGAGGAGGTTGAAGATAGAGATAGTGAGAACCCTCTTAATAGAATTGCTGATAATATTGAGGAGGGTGATGAATATCTGGATGAGGTGGTACTACTCATGCCATTGTGGACTGTTATGGATGCGATGGGAACAGAGTTAAGCAAGAGTTTCATTACAATGCTTGATGCTCGTTTGTTTGTTCCCTCGATCATTTCTAAGGTTCTTAATTCGTTTCGGGCTGAGGATGACGACATTACTTCATTAGTCATCAACACCTGCCATGATAAGGGAGAGGAAGTAAACTCATCCATGGAGTTTGAAGGGAATATTATGTAGCCACAAATGAAAATGATTGCACTGCAATTTTGTTGCAAAAGGGATTCCTATTTACTGCAATACAAATTGTCTCTGAAATTTCAGACTTTATGTTCTCCATATCTCAGTTTAGGCTTGCAGTAAATGTGTTGAAGGAAATGCAGCAGAGCAACTTTTCCATGTTATCAATTCACTTGACTTGCTAGAAGTGATCAATACGTATCAGAAGTTCTGCAAGTGGATTGTGAGAAAGGGAAGTAATATAAAATTTACTTTGCTAGAGCTGTTGCTGAAACTGCTGTTGAAGTGACAACCGAGGAAGGAACCAGAGAAGAAATTGCTGTTAAAACTGCTACTGCAGCTGCCGCTCAAGTTGCTGCAATTGCTGAAATTCTATCTGCAATAGCTACTGCTGAAGCTATTGTTTAGTTTCTAAAGTTTTCCATGCATTGGTTACTACTGAAGTAACTGCAAGTGGTGATGTTCTTGCTGCCGACGTTGCTGTAATTTTTGCAGAATTGTGTCACTTGTCCATTCAGTCTTCACCTAATATAGCAAGGGAAATGGTTGAGGTTGGTTGTACTATGATTCTAGATGCAGATTGGATAGAGCTACTTGAACTAGTGGCAATAATATTTAGCAAAAAGTTGATGGTTATTGACGGGAGTTGGACCTCTGCGAAGATTCAAGGCACTCATGACATTAACAAGTTTTTTATGACATTATTAGGCAAAATACATGGGTTCAGCCCACATCATGAATCCTCAAATTTTTGGGAATTTGTATATAAGAAGTCGAATTGTGGAGGTGATACATCTCGTCCATGGCTTTCCAGGAGTTTGATCAATCTGTACAGAAACATTACTTCAGCACTCTTCCTTGTTGCATTTCAATGTTTGTTAAAGGGTGAGAATTGGATTGTCTGTTATGCAATTAAGGAATACTTTATGACCCTTGAGGTCAAGGGTCTCAAAGGGAGGGGTAATGTCAGAGTCCTGACATGGCCGGTGGCTCAACGGAGGCGATGGTGGAGTGGGCTGCTTCTCTCCTCCCTCCAATTGTTGTTACTGTTGGAAGAAATTGCTGTTGCTGCTGAAAGGATGTTAGTATTGCTGTTAAACAGTTACAACCGACGTTTTGAACGACAGCCGTCCGATTAATTGAATCACAGCCGATGGATTAACCGAATCCGCGAATCGTTATTCTCTATTCTAGACCGTTGGATGAAGCGTAGATTGGATCGTCGCCGTCGGTTGCTGCGTGCAAATGAACTTAAAGGAGCGCGTGCCGAACACGTGCATGGTATGGGCAAAAAGGTCTTTTCATTGTCATCTCCTTCTCCTATAAAACGGCCGTGAGCAGCTGAATGAAAGGTTGTTGAATACAGAACAGAACAGAGTTGTTTTCTTCTCCATTTCTTCGATTTAGTTTAGCTTTTCTTGTACTTTTCATACCTAGCTTTAATCAAAATTGTTGTCATTCGATTACAGTTGAAATTCAAGGATTATTAGTTGATTTGTTCTAGAATTTGCAATTGCAAATTCATGTTCGACGAAATGCTCGCCGGCGTATTTTAGGTGTTTTGCCGGAGTTCGTCCGATTAATGCAGGATCGTGACACCTCCCTATAACCTGAAGCTCCTACGGGTTCAAAATAACATATATTTCGGAATTTGACCTATTTTTTGGAGATTTTTCTGCAACGATTTTGAGGGCTTAGAGACTTCTTCAAACTAGTTTTTGACTAGATTCCATCGGTTGCTTGGGGCTTCATCCAGATCAGTCAAGCCCTTTTTTAATTAAGAAATTCCAAAGCCAAATACAGCTAAAACTTAAATGAGAACTCAAGCCGAACAATGAAGTTAATCTTGTAAAAGCACAACGATTGTGCTGAAGTCCAGTTTTCTAAGGGATATTGTACTTGTTCTTTTGTTTTTAGTGAAGAAGTGAACTGGTCATTATGTTTGGATCTAGCCTACACGTTAAACCAGGCTAAATTGTGATGTTGTCCATTGCTCTCTTTTTCATATTCTGCACTTAGCAATATTCTCCTATCACATTTCACTGCAATTGTGGGAATCTGACATTACCCTCACTAGTTTAGCAATTGGCAAAGGCCATAATAAGATAGATAATATTACCATGATGCCGGTTGCACATAACAATACATTGTAGTAATAGCAAATACACACATACACAAATAAAATCACAAGAAGTAAGCTGCTTAAGAGCTGACTAAGGCATTGAGATCCAAGTCCATTCTCCTCACAATAGGTATTAAAAGAACCATTAATTACGGAATAACATAAGGTGGCTAATCCAAAATTTATCACAAAATTCAATCATATGCTCGATCTGTATCACATAGTTCATCATTGATCAGCACAAAGTAAAGCTAAAATTCTGCAATTTCATAGAAGCTTCTGACAAATTTTGGGAGCTCTATCTTTGCTCAGATGAGATATACCTCGCGTTGGCGTCGATGAACTTGCGTCCCTACCACCGACAATGATGTTTGCAGGCAAGCCTATCTCCAACCTAGCAGTCATTGCGAAACTAGCGATTGCAGGGATGATAGGCTTGCGGCACCGCTCCATCTGCGCGACGGGATCGGTGGCGACATCTTTGACGTCGCCTTTAAAACCTCCATGGCGGAGGTGAGATCGCCGCCGGAGCAAAACGCACACCAATCGCTGGTTTCGACAAAATCCCTAAAACTTTTATGTGTTCTCGTCATTGTTCAACTAAATAGAGAATCGGCAAATCTAATTCACTTCTTGCGGTAACTTCCAGGGTCTGAATTTATAAACTCTAATAATGATTGCATCTTCAATTTGGAGACACAGGATGCAATTATTTTTATTTAAACAAACAAATTAATTTCTATTATATATTTAAAAAAAAATAGAAGACATAATAATTTTTTAAACCTCAACTTGTCCTTCATGATGATGTATTTTATTATCTTAAGTAACTGTATGTCTTTTTTTAAAAAAAATAAGAGAAATTTTTTTTTTCGGTAACCTTAGATAGTACTGAAATATTATTTTCTAATTATGATCTATCAGTCCATTTCGGACGAAATTAATATAAAAAATAAAACTTCAATATAATATATATTCTGAATCAGATATAAAGTACTACGTCCCACTAAAAAATTCAACTTAAAATTCGTCATTATTATCTATTTTCTATTTTAGGATAATTCGTAAATAATGAACAACCAATGTGAGCTTTCTTAGACACACGTTATACCGCTCAACTCACAAGCGGAAGACTAATCCAATGTCAGACATGCAACACTTTAGTAGTCCAGTTTGTATTTTTTCTCTAAAAAAAGAAGTCCAGTTTGCAAATAAATGAAAAAAACCAACCCAGTTACCCAAAACCAAATCGCCCATCCGCTAGTTTTCTTTCACTTTAAAAAGGAAAATAAAATAACGAGAGGTAAAATCAGTGTAACAGAGTTAACAGGACCATATTATGAATCCCAATTTTAAATATCTAGTTCATGTGCCCGGGTAAAGGTATCAATGCGACAAACACACATAAAAAATGAATTTACATAATGAAGGTGTCCTAATAACATGTTAGAAGTGTGACACCGACCAACCAGTGTTGGTTCGGTTAGTTAGCAGAGCTGGATGTTGGAATGAGACCGAATGTCTATTTCTCATGAAGGATAGGTCGGGAGTTTGAATTTTAATAATAACTTATTGGAATGGTCTATCATTTACCGGTCAATATCCGATCGAAATGTAGGATAAAATCGAACTCAATAGTCAAGGCCAAACAAAAGAAGACTGCCACCTTGTGTATTTATTCAAAATTTTACAATCAGATAACGAATCGGAGTGATGGTGTAGGGATAACCAGCTGCATCTTAATTTTTATCCAAAAGAAAATTTCGTGAACCCATGGATGAGAACTCCTATAAATTTAGTGGGAAAATACAAATCAACACCTAGATTATATCTACTCATACAAATCAACTAATAAATATCCTAATTACTATTTAAATTTGTAAAAAAAAATATATCTTTTGATTCGTGCTGAAACCATTTTGACCATTATATAAATGCTTTTTAGAAAAAAATTTAACATAAAAATTAAAAATTTTGATGAGGTCTATAACTTTCATATTTAATATTTTTTTAAAAAATAATTCTAAATATGTGTTTTGAAACTTCAAAGTCTTAATGCATTTCAAAATCAATCCATTAATCCGTTGAATTTTGGAATCTCAAAATATTTATTTAGAAATATTTTTTTGAGAAAATTTTTGCATAAAAGTTGTAAATCTAATCAAATCTTACAATTTTCATATGAATATTTTTTTCAAAAAAAATATTTATAAACAAATATTTTAGAATGTCAAAATTAATGAATAAAACGATGAGTTTATTCGCAAAGTTTAAACATGGTCATAAGTGTCCCATAATCCGTTCTTACAAATTAATCTTGGGAGATACTTTAAAAAATGTAGTTATAAATTTTGTATTTTATAGTATAAAGTTTTAGTAAGATTGATAAAAATGAGAAAAAAATATGTGAAATGAATAAATATATTTTAATTGTATTTAAAAAATTCGTTATACTTATTTTTAGAAAAGTAAAAATTTATAAAGTATAATAAAATTATATGTTTATTTTTGGTGACTGTACCAAAAAATTGTGTAAAATACCTTTGGACCGCTTGTTAGAGCTTTTGTAGACAGAAGCGTACGGAATATTTTCCCATCCAAGCGAGCCGATCGTGTTTATTTTAAATAGTTTATTTTTGTTTTGTTAGGGTCGAACCCTCGAAAGAACAGGTACTGGAAATTTCCTCTTCTCAGCTTACGGTTCCACAAAATCGAAGCTAGGAGGACCAAATCAACAAAAGCCGAAAACCTAAGTCCCGTTCGGCAACCGCAGATTCTATCCTCTGCCTCTCCACCGCCTTCTCCGTCGGCCGCCGCCGCTTCCGCCCTCCGCTGTTGTCAGGTCGGCTTCTCTCTTTCTCTATTATTTTCTCCCTCTCTCTTTCTCTCTCTCTGTCATCTGCTCTCTTCGACGCCGGTGGTTGCTGTATTCCTGTTTTGTGTGGATTCACGGAATCAATCGCGAAATAAGTCGGTATAGAATCTTTTTTGTGAAACTCATGGAGGGGCGAGTTTAGGATTTAATATTTATGTAAACACCTTAAACGCAATCATTTTAGGGTTAAAGGTAAAATTCATTTTTTTTGTGGACTTTCTCATGATTTACATTTTGGGGCCTATTTAGAAATTGTTATCCTTGGACTAGTTTTGCCTAGAAATTGGTTTGAAGAGCTTTATTTTGTTATGTTTATAGCTTCTCTTACTAAACAAAACATGTTCAATAAGGATCTAGACGCTTTGTTTGCACGAGGCAGGTTCAATATCAGGACTAATGTCTTCTTAATTTCATAAGATTTTACGAATGTATGGACAGTCTTATTGGCCATTGGCGTTTTCCTACTATGCATGACTGTAACATGATCGCTTGCTATTGCTTGCCTCTTTTTTTCGTTTTTTTTTTTTTTTTTATTATTTAGCATGACAAGTTGGTATGTTAGAGAGTCATGATTTGCGCATACGTTTTATTTGGCATTGTTTATTTGGTTCTTTGATATTGAAAGGGGAGATACTGGTTTTGATGGCAGTAGTCTGTCGATTAACTTAAGAAAGCAATGTGTCTTGTTTTAGCAATTTGTCTGAGCTATTGGCGTGTGAAAGTAGGCTCTTCGTTGAATGTTTGGAAGGATTTATAGCAAAGGGTTTTGAAACTTTTTTATTGCAGACGATAAAGTTTGCATACTAGTGTCAGGTTTTCTAGGAGGTGGGTTTCGTGGTTTGAGACTCTATGGTGATTTCTTTAGTGGAAAACCTTCCTTTCAGTTAATGTGATATATGCATCCTGTCGGGGGCAACATCTCTTGTCTATTTTTCTTTGTTCTGGGTTGCATTTTGGATTTCCTCCCTAATGCTTTTGTTTGACTTTTGACATTTAAATCAGTCTTGACGTTATAGGATCAAGATGTAATTGTTAAAATGCCTCCTATAAATACCTTCTGGTATACATATGTTTTCTTGTTATGGCATGTTACTAGTACAACAAATTTGGAAAGTGCAAATATAGCGGATGTTGAGTAGTAAATACGTAGAGTTCTTAATTAGGTATGGAAGGATTTCAATGTCGATGTTGAGCTTAATAATTCAGAGTCACCCTAAGAGAACGTAACTTTGACATAAGATGAAATGTCTACCTGACAGTGACAGGAAGTGACCGTGTTTTGAAAATTTTAGAGACGTGCCTTAGAAATTAACTGCCAGAGCTGGATGGAACCACCTGTTCTTGTTTACTGCATAAAGTGATGATACTGCTAAACATAACGTAATTTTATGATTTCATCACTCTGTAGTGTGTCTTTCGTTGTGTGCTTCTTGATCGGTGCTGATTACTCTCTCTCTCTCTCTAGATTTCTAATGCTTGAGTAGAAAGGATGTCTGCTGTTAAGGTTTCACTGCTTTGCCATATTGGTGGAGAATTTATCCGCGAAGAAGGGAAGGACTGCTACAAAGGTGGCAATGTCCGTCTAATGTATGTAGAACGGACAATCAATCACCAAGAGCTTTTGAAGAAATTGGGTGAACAATGCAAACAACCCACATCTTCCCTCATCCTGAAGTATAAGCACCCTGACATTGAATTTGGTTCACCTTTCATATCACCTCTTGTGATTATTGAGGATGACAATGACTTATCCAATATGATGGAGGTCTATTCCTCCATGCCAAAGCCTACTATACCCTTTTATGTATCCTCGTCTCACAGCTCGTCTCAGACCAATGATGTTGCCAGGTGCCTATTACTGCCTCTTCTAGAGCTAAATTAGTTCCTTCTGTTTTGTAAACTAACTGTAACTTTTGTCATTCATACTTGTAAAAGCCATCCCCTTCCATGGGCTGCTACTGCGCCAAGTAATCTAGAAGGATCTGGTAATCAAAATAATGCTTTGACAAATTCAGTGAGGCCTGGTGCAAAAAAGCAGGCTGTTCGGACATCTAAATCTTCAACTTCAGCCAGAAGAAAGGATACAGAATCAAGAAGGGAGCCTTTCTCTAGCGAGAACAGTACTTTGATGATCGATCAACCGAATGGTATGCCTTTTGGTTCTGCTTCTACTGGAGATTTGCATGGTAATGCTCTTTGTTCCAGAAGGGCCAGATCTTCATGGAATAGAAGATGTTGGCGGTGACCCTATACCTCTCCAATCAGTTAGTGGAGGCAGCCTATTGAAAATAGGCCTAGAGTTTGAAAGCATTGATGATTTTAAGAGGACTTTGACAGAAGCATCTCTTGTTGAGAATTTTGCATATAAACCAGTAAGGACAAAACGCCGTTGTATAATTGTTAAATGTCCATACGAAGGATGTCCATGGCGTTTGCATGCATCAAAGGTTAGAGGAGCAGCTATCATTAAGATCAAGAAACTAAATCCTGTTCACACGTGTTCCAGAAATGGATTGCCCCATAATCATCCAAATGCTAGAGCTAGTTGGATAGCAACTTTCATACTGAATAGATTAAGAGAGAACCTTGATTATAAACCAAAGGAGATAATTGCAGATGTTTACCAGCAGTTTGGAGTTAAAGTGAGTTACCATAAAGCTTGGCGAGGGAGAGAACAAGCACTAGGAATAATCCATGGTTCGTACGAAGAATCTATGAAAGCACTTCCAGCTTATTGCAAGGAGGTCGAAAGAACTAACCAAAAAAGTGTCTTACGTTTAAAGTGTGATGATCGGAACAACTTCCAGAGACTTTTTATTGCCTTCTATGCTTCAATCCATGGATTTTTGAACGGTTGCCGGCCGCTTCTCGCCTTGAAAGGGACAAGCATTATTGGAAAACACCAAAGTGTACTTCTGCTGGCAACATCTGTGGACGGCAACGGTGACGCTTTTCCAGTAGCTTATGCTATTGCTGAGTCAGAGAGTAGCGAAAGTTGGGAATGGTTCTTGTTATTGCTACGGCAAGCTATGGAACAGGACCTAGGAACTCCATTTGCTAGTGCGTTTTGGCTTACTGTAGTATCAGAGGAACAAGAAGGAATAATCAAGGGTGTAAAAGCTTCATTTCCAGGTGCTCACCATGGGTTTTGTGTTTCTGAGATAGTACAAAGAGTTGCGAAATATTACAATGATGAATCAGTCAAGAAGTATCTCTGGGCAGCTGCACAAGCATATACCAGAGCAGAATACGACCACTTACTTTGCGAGATTAGAAAGATAAATATACGAGCTTATGAGTGGATTGTAGCTAATTTGAATCCTAGGGACTGGGCAACGTCACATTTTGAGGGGAACCGTTACCACATACTATCATGTAAGATCGGTGAAAACTTCACGTCTTGGATTAGTGAAGCTAGAGACATGCCTATTCTTTCGATTGTGCAAGAACTGCACTCTAAACTAATCGCCCATTTCTCTCACCAGCGTGAGCTTGGAAAGCACATGACGGTTCTTACGTCTAAAGCAGAAGCATACCTTCGTGACAAAGCCAAAGAAGCACTTAGTTTCAGAGTGCAGGCTGGGAGCATGGGACAAAGAGATGTGATTGATACTAGGGACTTCAGATTTACTGTCAATCTTTCTAAACAGGCATGCACATGCTGCGAATACCAAATTGAGGGGTTGCCCTGTACTCATGCATTAGCTGTTATCCAGCTCGATCAGCTGGACGCATATCAATGGTGCCAGCCATGGTTCATGGCTGACAGGTTTAGGATAGCTTATGCGGAGGAGATATATCCTATCCCTGATAGAAATAACTGGAATTATGAAGGTGTTATAACTGTTAAACCTCCTATTGTGAAGCGTAAAAGAGGACGGCGTAAAGGCTTTAATAAGGAAAAAGTGGTTAATGATATTCAGACCCAATGCAGCGTATGCAAAGCAAAGGGCCATAATAAAAGGACGTGTTCTAGACAACAAAGTGAGATTCTTTGTTTTTCTGATCTGAGGTATGTAGCAATACCATTTTCAGTTTTATCTCCGAGTTAAAATCGACTTCCAAGCAAATTCGTTGAGAGAGTTACCATATCATTTCCCTTTCCCATGTTGTTTCTTTAAAAACTCTAAGTCAATAAGATAACCGTAATGTTTCCCTTTACTATTTATAGATTTCATCCAGCAATTACTTCACCTAGAGTATACTTGTGTCGTGTCATACTATTCGTGGCCTTTCTTGCTGTAATTTGTATGAACACTAGCTTGGCAGTCTGCCATTAGGCAATGGTTGAGTGGTTGCCCTACAACATCAATAATGGCTGTTTGCTAAATGTCCAGATAAGTAACATTTTCAACATGTTTGGATGAGATTACAAGCAATCTTTATTTCCTGATTACCAGAGTAGAATGTAAACATTGTCTTCTAAAGTTTTGTCCTCCACCCAATCAAACACATCTACATATTATCTACTATCTTCTCACCATTATGTATTAGATATACTCATATTGTTTTATTTTGTCTTTGAACAGTTGAAATGATTGAGAGATGTTGGCGAATATCTGGGCATGAAGCAAATTAGGGTTGAATTGTGACTGGATCTTTAATTTATCAGGTGCTGCAGCTCGTATTAATGCCATAGAGCACTCTTCCTAAATCAACTAGTAGTAATTTGAGCAAGAGCTGGAGTATCTATGTATCAAATGTTCAGTTATCAATTGTTTGTTTAAGTTGAGATATTTTACATATGTACCCCTTGTTCATCCGTCTAGATCCTGTAAAGTGTATATGCATTATTATGTTTAGTAGACTGGAAGAGTGACGCTAATCATCTACCGCTTCTTCCTGGAAGTAGAACATTCCTCATCTGTTGCTGCTTGTCATGACGGAAAGATGTGATCTGGTTGTTGGTGTCAGACAGATCCGCTAGTATGCTTCATTTTTCTAATACCTCCCGAGTTGTAGTTCAGCCTGTTGTGAAGGGTGTAATGTGATAAGAGTGTGTAGTTCATGGTATGGTTTTATGTGCCGTCTGGGATGTGCCGGATCTGTGAGGGTCTAGCATGTGTCGGATCCGTCTAGCATTGTTTTTCGTGATGTCCGGCATGTGCTGGCGGCACCCTTTTTTTTTTTTTAAAAAGATAGTGAATGCCCGGGCGGTGAAGATGAAGGTAGAGGTTATAGTCAAAATAATGAAGATTTGATAAGCCCGCCTCTAACTTAGAGCAGCTTTGTTTTTCAATCTCACATACTGACCTAATCATATAGTGGATATTGTTATGTCATATAGTGGTGTCTGGGCCGAAGGCCTAGGACACTTGGGGCTCCTCCTATATGGGTGCTGAGCAAAGTAATTGAAATTTTTACATTTAGTGTTTCGTTAAATTTTATTATTGTTGTTTTAAATAATTTTATAATTAAAAATAAAAATTGCACTTGGTAGAACATGAATGTTTTAAGTTTTGAATTTATCGAAAATTAGTTCGGCATTGGTTCATGAAGGGAGAAAGTAGAGAAAAATTTGTCAGAGCGCAGCAGCCATGACCAAACCATTGCTTATCTCATATTCATAAGCATATCAAACAGTCTGAATGAATGTGATTGCATTTGCATCTAACTAGGCCGTCTCAGGCCAACATTGTCCTGATGAAATAGCTTCATAGTAATGTTAGTGATGGAATATTTGGCAAATAAATTATTGTTAAAATATCAAGGTGGTTCATATATACCAAACTATCCATTTTATTTTAATGAAGTTAAAGCATGTAATAAATAAAAAAAACATATACATCAAAATATCTATGTAACTATTCTAAATAGAATCTATCTACCTTCTTGGAGGATTCGGCACTCTTTTTTGGACATAATGATAAATCGCTATAAGGATTGCCTAAAATATTTCGAGAGAGAGTACCATACAATTTTTTTTTTAGTAACCGGCATTACCGTCATAATTATTATTCAGTTCAATAGGCTATTCTAGCTCAATATTCAGACAAAATCATCCGTTACACGTAGATGACATAGCGTGTGCACCTGCGAGTGGAATTTTTATTTTGACTAATAAGAAAGAAAGTCAAACCGACAGCCTTATTTGTTGCATGCAACAACCTGATGCGGAGAAATGATAAGGTGCAGAATAATTAGATTTATGCATATTATGAAAGCTTGTTGCAACCAACATATAAAAGCCGCACGTAATCGTTTAGAAACAATTTCTAGCTAGGAATATTAGTTAATTCTACTCTTGAAGTATTTATATACTTGCAGTGACACTTTAAAAGTTAGAATAAATACACATGTATTTCTTTCTCTATTTATTAAAATATAAGCAGAGTTGTATAATTTTCTAGCTGTCTAATACCTCTGCTATTGTTTAAGCGGTTGCAGGTCCACCATGCAACGATAAAAGCGAGGATGGAAGCTTCAAAACCTTTTTTTTTGTCGACTTTTTAGCTCATTGGATACTCAAGAATTTTACGGTTGAACTGAATATATATATATATATATATATATATATATATATATATATATATATATATATATAACACGATCTATCCGTGATGAATGTATTAAAAATGATTTAAAATTATTTTAAAGTATAATTAACAAAATTTGGAATTTTTTAAATTTTATAATGATAGAAGTTTTTATTCTCTTCGATCTATTATATATCATTTTTTTTTTTTGAAAAAAAAAAAAGTCTTAAGAGAAATCTAGAACACAAGGCCACAAATAAAAGGAAATCTAATTTAAAAAAGTATAAGAGGATATAGAAAAAAAATAGATGATTTTAGTACTTACAAAATATAAAATATACAATATTTATATGAACAATTATGTATAATTTAAATTTATTTTAACTATTAAATAATTATATTAGAATATAATATATCACTAAATTCTTTTCTTACGCTTTAGTGTATATATACAAACTAGCGGACGACGCACTCATAATATATATATATATATATATATGTAAAAATAATTAAAAATTATTTTATAATTTTATAATTATTAAAATTTATAATTTTTTCTATTATAATTAGAAGTACTTTAATTTTGTCCCCTTATATCGATATGTTACATATAGTATTCTTTCAGTGTTAGTATGTAGAAAGAAAGACCAGAGGATTTTTTTTTTAAAAAAATGAAATGAAACTAAACAAAGCATGCAGTGGAGAGTAATGAAAATTTGAACAGCATTCCCTGCACTTGACATCATAATTTTGTTTATGTGGATTTTTGTTTTAAATTCACGACACTTTTATTTGAATTCACAACACCGTTACTATCTGGATTTGAATCTCCTGTTCAGATTGCTAGAGATACCTGCTTAAGTTTCGGTATCCTATCTTAAACGTCGACATTCCCAGTAAATTGCAACATCTTGACATGAGAGATCTAATGATATAATGCGGATAAGAGATTGCCTTGATATTTTTTGGAAAAATATATAAGTTATACATATAATGGTATGACTTCTAAGAAAAAGAAAATATATAACTTATCAAAGCCACCACCCTCCATTAATTTTTTGGAGAATTGCGTTTCAGCCCCCCTAATTTTGGGGTCGCGCGTTTCAGCCCCCCGAAACGCCACGTGGCGGCACGCGCGCGCCGCCACGTCGGCGGAAAAATGCGTTTCGGGGGGCTGAAACGTCAATTTTGGAAAACGGGGGGCTGAAACGCAATTCTCCCTTAATTTTTTACTTGCACTCTCCCATCGTCATGTACCTCACTCATTTTCCAATTATTTAAATTCATCTCTATTTTTTTTTTATCATTTATCACTCCATTATCTATCAAACTACCATGTATACTACATTATCAACTTTCTAAATTTATTTAAAGATAATTTTAAAAATAATCTTAAAGATGCATAATATAGTTATTAACTACATACACTCGCCGCTGGTGCTAAAAGGCTTTCATGAAATGAAGGTGGGGATGCTAGGGGCCTTTAAGAAAAGAAAAGGTTTTCGATTGTGTTTATTTCACAATTAAATCATTAAAGTACAAATACAATACGTAGATAGTCTTTGTTTTAAAAGACGCAAACACAATATTTTAAGCTTAGTTAAACATGCACGCAGAGCATTAGCGACGTTGCGGGTTCCTTAGAATCCACCACCACCACCACCACCGGCACCGAAACCACCACCACCCCCTGCACCACCTCCACTGCCGCCTCCTGCTCCAAATCCTCCTCCGGCGCCGCCGCCTCCAGCACCGAAGCCGCCGCCACCGCCCTTGCCGAAGCCGCCTGCTAGTCCAGAACCACCACCGAAGCCACCGCCTGCACCGCCACCGAATCCGCCGCCTGCTCCACCACCGCCACCGGCACCGCCGCCGAAACCTCCACCTGCTCCGCTGCCGAGCCCAGAGCCTCCACCGAAGCCAATGCCCCCACCTTTGCCTCCTCCAAAGCCACCACCAGCTCCGCCGCCGGCCCTTGCCGCCTCCAAGACCGCCGCCGCTACCCAGTCCCCCACCTGCTCCACCTCCACCGCCGAGTCCTCCGCCGCCTCCAAGACCACCGCCGCTACCAAGTCCACCACCTGCTCCACCTCCAAGACCAGCACCTGCTCCACCTCCAAGACCACCGCCTGCTCCACCTCCACCGCCGAGTCCTCCGCCGCCTCCAAGCCCGCCGCCATGGCCGAGTCCTCCGCCGCCTCCAAGTCCGCCGCCATGGCCGAGTCCTCCTCCAGCTCCGCCACCTAGACCTCCACCAGCTCCACCACCAAGTCCTCCGCCGCCTCCAAGTCCGCCACCATGACCGAGTCCTCCACCAGCTCCACCACCAAGCCCTCCGCCGGCTCCACCACCGAGCCCGCCGCCGCCACCAAGGCCGACACCATGGCCGAGACCCCCACCAGCTCCGCCTCCAAACCCACCTCCAGCGCCAGCGCCTCCACCAAGCCCCCCGCCTAGTCCAGCTCCCCCGCCAGCACCACCACCAAACCCAGCGCCGCCACCACCAAGATAGTTGTCCTTCTCAAGCCGACGGCCCTCAGTAATGCCAGTAAGCAGCACAACGGACAGTGTCAGAAGCCCCAGAAGTCTCAAACACTTGGTAAGAGAAGAGATGCAAAGAAGAGGAAGAGCTAAGAAGAAGCTGTTGTGCTTGAAACTTTGCAAAATGGATGCATATATTTATAGAGAGTGAATTTAATGCAGTAGTTGGAAGGCTTTTATATGAGATAATCTGAGGCTTGTAGACAATGTAACGTGGGTAAGCTTTGGAAATTATTGGAAGGAAGCGTCAAAAGTCTACGCGGTCGGACTTGCGCACTGCTCCTGCCGATGCAAATTAAGCCAAAGCTTCTTCAATGCACGCCGAACCCTCAACCAACTACGATACGATATCCCTCCCACCGTCACTCCCAGATCGGCTTCGCTCACGTACTTTCATGCATGATGCATATCCATGTACATGCATTTAAGAGGGCAAATTCTGCCCTGCGCCCGCGCACCATCATTTTGGTGCGCGGGCGCGCCAAAAAAAAAAAATTTAAAATTTAAAATTATTTTTATAAAAATAATTAATATAAATTTAAAAATTTCATCAAGATTTATAATTTTTATATTAATTTTTTTTTTCAAATTATACTTTTAATTAGATGCGTTGGAATTTCAAAAATTAACGAGCTTGAAGTGTGTTTTAAAATAATTTTAATATCTGTTAATTTTTGGAATCCTAAAATATTTATTTACAAATATTTTATAAAAATTTTTTTAATATAAATATTATAGATGATGAGATCTACAACTTTTATTTTAAAATTTTTTTTTTAAAAATAATCTTAAATATATTTTTTTTTTTCTTTTTTGTGGTGCGTATGGTAGAATTTGCCATTTAAGAGACTCCAAAAAGTACGTGCGTTTAAGTTGTAAAAAATATGTAAAGGATACGGTTTCACTATCCGCAAATTCATAAATGTTTAAATTGTGAGCCAAATCCAAACTGAATGGTTCCATATACCCTACCATATTTAGGTTGTATTGCTCAAGATTTGCACCGGACAACACCGAGGACTAGCTAAGTTTCAAATATATGATGGATAACTAGAACAAGCTAACAATAAGTCTATACCTGCCATATAAAACTTAAATCCAATAATATTTGATCTTATTCTGAGAACTTTTATACTTATATCATTGTGTATCTTGAATTTCTGCTTCTTCAGGCGTAATTCCAACCTCCTTTAAGAATGGCAGCAAAATCTTATTTTTATAAATCCCGTCCTCACGGAGCTTATCAGTTAATGTTATTGTTGTTGTTTGCAGTGCTGCAACATCAAATAATATATTATAATTGTATTTAAAGGGATAGTTCAATCTGAAGATACAAAATAATCGAACTATTAGGTAACATTCATTTTCTTATTGAATATACGTAAAAGTGATATGATAGCTTTTGAAAAGCAAACTGGTTTTTAGCCAATTTGAAGACTAGCTAAGGTCCACAACTGGAGTTTAGTATTGGATCAATTTACTTAATGTCTCCACATATACAGTTTTTTCTTCTTTCCGTGATCGTCAAATTCAATTTCAATTCTATATCTCGACTGAAAATAAAAAGATATAGTAAGTTTCTCCCACTCGTATTTACATCCGATCTATTCTTAATAAGGGACATACTATAGTCTTCTCCTTTATTCAGTTCTGCTAACTAATTCGATTAATACGTACTAATAGGTTCTCCACATGTATTTGAACACCCAAAAGTGAAGAGTATGCAAGCTTAATGTTATGCAAAACTCGAATAGGCGAAGGACAAAGGGTTAATGCGCTGATCGGATTGGTCGATGATGATTATGAACTCTTGATAGCACGTCAATATCATATTTACTACTTCTGATTTAATTGTAGAGAAGTTGGGTAGCATTTCTGATTGCAAAACAGCTCATTTTTTTAAAAATAAATAGCTAGCTATTATTTTTAATTTTAGTAATGAGTTATGAAGGTTGGTTGTTCATACAGTATCAACGAATTTGCTCCATTAATGAGAACTTTGGGAGAAATTACTCATAAATACGCTGCAAGAATGGAATATTGTCCACAGGTTTCGTGCTCAGTCGCTCAAGATTGATAGATGGATCAAAGCTATCATAAATGATCTCACATGGATTTTGACAAATTGGCCACTGCTTACACTGAGAAACTTGTATACCAACGCGTCTTTTTATTACAAATAAATTCTTCTTTTATTATCTGTTATATCATATTCTAAAGCATCCATTTACAATTAAAAAAATATATTTATAAATAGATATTTTGAAATTTGGTATATCACATCATAATCTATTTTTTTATATTCAAATTTTTTAAAAAATATTTATATAGTAAAAATACACCTAACACAAATTTCTAGAGAAAGACTAATTTATATGGATTTTGAACCTATGGGGTACTGATTTGTAAACATCTTTAAAATCATAGGTGATATGCAATTTTTCCCTACATTGAATCGATGTACATAAAATCCCAGCTAAAATTTGGAAAGCATCAGATTACAGCTAGCCTGAATTAGCCCGGCGTATCTGTCAACAGTTTTTGCATTTGTTTCATCATCCTTGATCACCCAGCTCTCATTATAATGAGGCATTCTAAGCTCTATTCTCTATTTCCATATATATATATATATATATATATATATATATATATATATATATATATATATATATATATATATATATAAATTCAACATAAAAGTTATAGATCTTTAAATATAAAAATTATAAATTTTGATGAGATCTACAACTTTTATATTGAATATTTCTAAAAAAAATACTTCTCAATAATTATTTTAGAACTCCAAATTCTTAACATGTTTAAAAATAATTTTTAAAACCCATCAAGATATTAAGATTTTAGAGTCTAGAATATTTATTTAGAAGGATTTTTTGAAATAAAATTTATATATCTCATTAAAATTACAACTTTCATAAAACTTTTTTGAATATATATATATATTTATTTGAAGTATGAAAATTGAGAATAGAAGCATAGAGGGACCAGAGGACCCCCAAGTTTCTCTCTACGAAAAACGCGCATAAACAAAGTAATGGTGCTAGAGAAACAATTCATCTGATGTTTTGTATTTTTTTTTATTTTATTTGGTAACATAAGTTGTTCAAATGAGCATTAACTTTTAGTTAGAGTTATGAAACCTGACTGATTCATGAAGGGTGCGTCTTTTGTTTGAATACTGTAAGCACCATATGTATAACTGTGATACTGTAAGCACCATATGTATAACTGTGGAAGTTTATTCTCTATATACTATATGGAGGGTGACATAGATCTTCGAACATTTATAGACCAAAAACATAAATTTTTTGGAACATTAGTGTTGTCATTTTTGAATTTATCTGTTATAATGTCGTACAAAAGAGGGACGGTAACATAGAGCTTTCCAATGATCATTTTTAAAAAAAAGAGAGTTCGGATGTCTTTTTTGAAATAACGAGGCGAAACATCTTTGAGGTATAAAATCATATTATTTCATACGTGCATTGCCACCGACACACTATTGAGTGTAGGCATATATCTGTCACAATCTTTAGAATTCTATTCCGATTACAGCGGGCGGAATAGGAACACACGAATGACGGTTCATGAGACGCCCACCGAAACTAGTTGAGATAGCCCACCTCGAGCAAACGAGTTCAAATTATCAGAGCTTCAGTTCACGCTATTAAGTTTTTATGAAGAAGTGTGCAATAAATACAGATAAATCAATGCAGATGGACAAGCAGCATTATAGTCCAGTGACAGGGAAGGTGCCAGGAAAGCAAGCTGCTGAAGTTCAGCACTTTATGATTCACAGATCCATTATTTTGAACCAGCAAGTTTCTGAAACAGTCAGTAATTTTTAAAAACAGTCAAGTTTCTTTAAAACAGCAACTATTATTTTCATACTCTTAAGTTTTAAAAAAATACTCATATATATATATATATATATATATATATATATATATATATATATATATATATTGCAACTTTTTAGAAAATCAGGTCCTTATTTGTTAAAGTTTTAAAAAGTAAGGGCTTTTTTTATATAACTCCAAATAAAAACAAAATCAATAAAAAAAAGTAGTGATAAGACTTTAATTTGCCGTCAAGAGGAACATTTTTGCCGCTAAATACTGCAAGGGAGGGGTAAATTTACTAAACCAGGATGGGTTATAATACAAAATGGAGCAATCAGACTCAAATGGAAATGGACATAGATCATCTCCAGTAAAGATTTGTCCAATATACTCTATTAAATAATAAAACTTAATTCACTTAAAAATAATGGTTCAAATTAAAAGAGGAAATTGAAAGAGGCCAATTGGAATGCCCTTACACCCTGTAGGTATCTTGTTGGATATGTGTCATTTGATGTTCCATTCTTGTTACTTTTAAGTTACTATCTTGTATTATGTACTTTACCCCCTTCCCTAAGTCTGCATATGGTTTTATGTGGCTTCCTTAATTAATACAAGGAATAAAGTAAAAAACCTGTATTTTTAAAAATTTATACAAATTAGTCCCAAAAGCTTTTTTAAATTTTTTTTTAAAAAAAATCGCAGGTTGGAAACTCAAAAACATTCCACTTGGCTACTTTAGTATTCTATATGACTAGTGCATAGTGAGCTATCTTAATTTTCTAACAAGCTAATAAAGTATTCCGGACGATATAGGAAAATTTTCCAGAAAGATAAGTGTTTCGTTTAAATGGTTCATTTGAAAGTTTTAAAAAGTACGGGTTGTTTGGACAATACCTGTTAATATCTAAGTATGCTGGTTCCAACTTCCACGTACAAGCATTCCAAATTACTACTGTTGCCTTTGGCATTATATTTATATATATATATATATAGAATATATAATCTATACTTGCTGTGATTGCAAATTTGAACAGCTTTCCGGCTTTTTCTTTTTCTTTTCTTTTTTTTGTTGAGAAATAAGCTCCAATAGTTTAGATATTTTACTAGACTGGGATTCTTTTACAAATTTGAACAGCTTGTGCTGTTGTTGATTGTTATCGTATGTAGTTCTTAAACAATAAACAGGATTGATTACATGGTTTCGAAATGGGGTGCTGATTGATAATCACTCTTCTTTTTTGAAATATAAACATTACCTAAGAAATAGTTTGAAATACAGCACAACTCATTGTAGTTGTTCGTATTGGCAATGCTTCACCACATCTATAGCTTCTTTGAGAAATTTGGTCATTAATAATATGAAATTTTGAATCAGGTAGGACTGATGATGTTTCGAGGTATGGGCTTCAACAATAACATCTCAATATATTTGGCTTCTGGACGAATCAACAATAACATATGACTAGTTCGTCATATGCTTCACGTCGTAGACCTTCTTCTCGAAGTAGAAACCTAATGCAGCCATGAATGCATCTAGATTCTCTGGCAGCGCAAATATTCCTTACTGCACCCGCACGAGCGCTTTGATGAAGTATGCGAGATCGTAAGCTCCGTCGAAGGTAACGCAAATAAATTAATAATATGGGTATCATTGCAGATCGAACATCCATGAGGTCAACAGTCTGAGAGCGAACTGCACAGAAGGGATCCCCTAGACGATATTCGCGTCGAAATCAATACCATGCGACTGCAGTAGCAGACCGATGGTTGCGGGGTTTCAGAGGTCGGTGTCGACGTTAGGAGAAGCCGGTGCCGAAGGTGGGTAGCATGGCGGATCTACTACTGCATGTATAGCCAGTGGGGTTGAAGAGAGAGAGAGAGAGAGAGAGAGAGAGAGAGAGAGAGAGAGAGAGACTACGCTACTGGTGGAGAGGGAGAGTTAGATATCAATAGCCCAAGAGCAGTAAACGCGGGTGGGCTGTTTGTCTATTAGGCCTCCATAAGGCCCAATTTGTTATTTAAAGCCTCAATTAGGATCCAATTAGTACCTGTTTAGTTTGGATATTCCTGTTCCTTATTGAATTTAAATAGTTTTTCATAGGTACAAATTTAAACTTCCATTCAATTAATTGTTTGCTACTAGGGAAAATAAATCAGAACTTAGAAGGACTGAAGATACTGTATTACAAGAAAGAGTACGTTGGTTTAACTTTTTACAATAAAAAAAAAAAAAAAAATATAGGTGAAGATAAACGCTTTTAGTCAAACTCTACACATTTAAATTTTGTGAATTTCAGTCATATATTATCATGGTCCAAACTTTTTAGCCCAGCAAGGTCACAAAATTCACGTCCTCAGAGTTCCAATAATTACTTTTGCTTTCCATCAAAATGTCTATTTTGTTTATGAAGTAACGTAGGCTCATTTTCGTAATAAGCACCATAAGACAAAATATTGGTAAACCATATAAACACATACTAAAGTGAATATAAAAAAAAATACAACTTATAATCTATAATATCTATATTGATGTACACATTACATGTAAATTACTACTAAATTATAACTTTTAATTAATTAGTTATGAAAAGTTATTTTTTTACTTGAATAATATTTTTTCACATCTACTGTTTATATTCGTTGAACTCACAGAGAGTGAAGCCCACTTGGATGATTTTCATGCAGTCAACATATCGCTTCATGATGCCGTAGCGGCTATCCTGGGAAAGTTTGGCGGATACATTGACACCAGAGAATTCAGTGTTTAGGTCAACGGAGTAGTAGTGAGCGAGACAAGTGCAGATTAGACTGAACTCTTGTTCGAGGTTGTGGGCACAAACTGTACATACTATCACCGGCAGATCACCGGAGGCCATGGACATCGTAATGCAAGGTTGTGACTTGAGACATAGAAGAAACAATGGGAATTATTATGGCGCGAGAAGAAACAATGGGAATTAAGGGAAGCTACAATCATAAGATTTATTTCTCAGATATAATTTAAATACGAAGCCGCCCATCCTGATGAACTCTAACCTCTATTTACTCCTGTATAAATCATCTGTCGTGTTCCATTTTCTACTCCTTCTCCGTTGCACCGCCAACCATTGTCACTGAGATCCCCGTTAAAAATTACTGTACCACTCTATTTTCAGTCGAGATGCAGGATACAAATTACATTCGACAGTCACGGACTATAAACAAAACAAATGCAAAATTTAGGAACATGGACGCTGAGTCTCGGTATGTATTGACTGCCTTGGAACAAGAAAGGATACTTAAGCGCATGCAGAATCTGGCGGGGTAAAGCCTCCAACTTCAAATAAGATATTGCCTCCATACACAAGGCACAACAGCGTTTTCCCACATTAATCTCAAACAAAAAAAAATAAAAAAAAAGAGCAGCATAGAACACAGTCCAATCTCAGTTAGATGGGCGAGATATTCATTCAATTTTGCAGCACCTAAACCATTTACAAAAGGTCCGAGGCAACTGCTAGATATCTGATGCATTTACGTCGACTAACAAATTTGACCCATTTTTACAAAATGGTGAACGTAAATAAAATAAGCTGCTCCATTTACCTGCGACTTTCTATTTTTTGACAAATATATGCTTCACTGTTTTCACCGACCTTGGGTCTTCCGAAAGTATAATAGCCTGGGCAGTAACAGTAATCCTTTGGCCTTTGTGTTGTTGCGATGGTTATGTCTCATAGAGTTACCCCAATAAAAAGTGACATGGTAGACTTTCTCCGTGCAAGAAGCTGCTCAACCAGATACACAAGCTATCCTCTGGTTCAGCACTAAAACTTGGCTCTAAGATCAGATTGGCATGACTTTTCTGTTGATTCATGTTAGTCCTCAATGCTGTCCTTTTTCTGTGCAGCATTTCCAGCAACAGCAGAACGGTGATGAATCTGCGACTGAACATTTTGCTTGTGCAAGTCTCTGAATCTGTCGAGCAGCACCTGGAACGATGGACGTTGATGCGGATCACTGATGCAAAAAAGGCGAAGTACACGATCAGATTCAATCAGACAGACGGTAACAAGAGAGGATCTGCGAGAGAAACAACCTGTGCCAACAACTTTCTATGATTGAAGCCCATTGTGGATCCAAGTCTCTTGGGATATCCAATCTTCGATCCATGAAACCTACAGCTCCAATAACCTGCATTTTCATCATTTACTTGGCATATATTCCTGTTATGAAGAAACGAAAGAAACAGACCAGGTGACATGATTATGATGTACAAGTAGCTAAAAACCACCTAACCAGCTACAAAAAAGGTACTAGTAAATATCAATTTAAGGAGCATCTTCACATAAAAATTCAACTAAGAAGGTAAGTTGTTGCATCAATCAGATGAACGTGCAAGAAAGTAACAATATTGATCAAATAATTAACTTTTTTTTTTGTAAAATGAGAAAATTGGAATTTAAGTTCCCATGTTATTTAGGCGATAAGTTTGCAGTACATATTTCAACAATGAAATGGAAGTGACAGAAAAATACAAAGTTCAAATATCAAAATATTAAGTTCCATAGATTTAAGTTAGATTGACAAGAAAGAAAGTGGGAACTCTTTGAGCGCATACACATGTTTAACTAATGCAGTTAATTTATGCTTAGGGACATTTTAGACAAATGATTCATATTGATCATAAAATCAAATTTAAGTATTAAAAAAAAAAACTAAGCTTATCATGATATTTAGGCGAATAAGTATGCAATACACGTTTAAAGAATGAAATGGATAAGCAGAAGTGAAAAAAAAAAAAAAACAAAGTTCAAACTTCCATACATCAAGGAGATTGACCGGAAAGAATGTGGGCTGGACTTTGAGTACTCTTGAGCAAGTATGCATGTTTATTTTAGTGGAGTTAAATAGACTAGATATTCAACATAACAAACATAAATCACCAAAAGCCAAAAGGAAACCAGTCAGAAGCTACCTGCATATAATTGAGGTTTTCCCAAGGGATCCTCTCGGTGACAAGTTCCCATAATATAATTCCATAACTATAAACATCAGACCTGACATTTTTCACCCGAAAGGGGAAAAAAAGAGATTAGATTTCTTGTCTTTTGTCCCTTAGTTTGAAGGAAAAGAAAACAGTGCTCAATGTTTACTTATAGAGAATAGGAACAAAGAACAAGAAATTACCTCTCATCTGATGGTTCATTACGGAGAACTTCAGGGGCCATCCATTGAGGCTAGCAATAGAAAAATACCATCATCAACAAGCTCTTCAACCAACACAAGCTAAAGAAAGGAAGGGGAGGAAAAAAAATAAACAAAGGAGATGAACATACTGTGCCTTTTCCACTCTTTGTCATCAAATATGTTTCATGCTTCAGCCGAGAAAGACCAAAATCACCAACCTGTTGCCAAAAAAGGAAAGAAAAAGAAAAACAAGAGGAACATCATACCTCAAGATATTAGGCAACCGATATATAGAAAAGCAAAGACCTTCACTATCCAATTCTTGTCCACTAGCAAATTGGAGGACTTCAAATCACGATGGATGATGGGCGGGTTGCATCTATGCAGATAGTTCATTCCTCGGGCCTGCAAAACATGATGTAAATATGGTGGAAGGAAGATCAATTCGTCAAATGTTCTCTGGAAAAGCTTTCTTGAATTCCTATAACAACATAAACAATCTTTCGAGGAGAAGACATATCTCGGAAAGCATATCTGATGTTTGTTCTAGGATTCATACAGAAAACTGGAAGGCTCAACATTCTATTTTGCACCATAAAAATCGTCAAAGACCTTTGATACTTGACTAATGGTCCACATAACTAATCCAGAAGAATACAGCCATAGCACCAAAAATTCTGAAGTCTTTGCAGACGAGAAAGTTCAATTCTCGTGTAGAGGATACTTGAACAAAAAGAGGTTTACCACTTATAATGTAAATGGCTACTTCCACTATTGGGTGAGATAAGAACTCTACAATCAGAAAGTTCTTTTTTTAGATGTAGAGAGAGAGAGAGAGAGAGAGAGAGAGAGAGTGTGTGTGTGTTATGTTTAGAAACCACAGAAAACCCAATCACAAAACAAAGTAAGCACCCTCTATCTAACTATATGGATACTTGAGGAACATACTCACAATATCTAATGCCATGTGAATACGCCTCCTCCAGTCCAATCTTGTCGGCTTTCTTTGCAGCAAACGAAACAAACTACCACTGCATTGAAGATAGACATGGATTAGTTTAAAAGATTATTTTCATGATTGCAGTCTAGAGTTGAGACTGGTCCTATAGTTAAGAATACATACAAGATCTACAAAACACTACACAAGAATTAGTAAATTTGGACTAAATAGCAGTATACATTTAAGAATACATATATTTGTGTTGCATTTCTGTTAATAGATACATAGCAACAAACATAATTTGAAACAAATACATCGTTAAGGAGTATGAATTACAAGACCAGTTGAGCAGTATGAATTATGTACGGGTTTAAATAGGAAACTAATTGGTGACCTCTAACACTGGCACATTGATTGTACTAAATTGACTTCTGTAGTGAAGCTTCTTCCTTCTTCTACCATGTTATACGGGCCTCCTTCTGTATATGCACATGACATGTTTCCAATTTCTAAGATACAAAATTGAATGCCTAAATGCTACTACTAACCTTATTAGCAAAACTTATCTTTGTTCTAGCCAAATCTATCCGTTAACTTTCTGCATTACATTCTTCTTCCGTTTATTCGACTTCATTTTGTTTTTTCTGTTGTTTTGTGCTTTATGCTATTTTCCACTTCCCAGGCTTTATTAATGTTTTCAGGTTTTAGCTAAAAGCATATCTTCGATGTATTTCATTTTCACAATGTAGAACTACAAAACAAGGTACTTTACAGTGATCATTTTGATAAAGAGGTTTTTAATCGGGGCTCTCTCTTAAAGTAATTACCAACTTCCAGTAGCTTGCTAAGACGCGGAAACTCGGCACTTTTTAGGTTATTACAGGAACATAATTGCTTGAATGCATGATAAGAAAGTTTTCTACCAACCAAAAAGAGAAAAGAAAATATAAGAATATCAATATAAAGATGATCTTGAACATATAAAAAAGAATTAGCTTTCATTTCTGAAATAGCACTTTCATTTTGGAGCTTAGAGGAACATGGAGCAAATACCGTGGAAGGAACTCTGTAACAATGCAAAGATTCTCAGGTGAAGTAACTGCGCCCATGAAAAGAAGTATATTTGGATGTCTTAGCCTCTTCATAAGCAATACCTACAAAAAATAAAACGTATAACTAGGACATGCCAAAGTGGGAATATATTCTAAAGAAGTAACTAACCCACCGGGCCATATCCTTCTGCAAAATGATTGCAGTCTATAACAAGGACTAGTCCGAAGAAGCAACTAACATGCAGTACCCTACTCTTTTGTAAAATGGTTGCTTACACGGGTGACAGAAAAGATTAAGCCACAAGAAAGCTTGAAAGCCTCTTAGACTCTTAGTATTTCAGAAGCTCGTGAATGGGCAAAAGCTTTTCATTGGGTGTACGGACTATGTGCAGACTATACGTCTGTGTATCAAGAATTTATGAAATTACCTCTTGTTTGAATGCATGAATTACTTCATCCGAGTATTCCAACTTTGAGAAGACTTTGACAGCCACATCCTGCAAGAAATGAGAGCTCAAATTTCTAGACATCAAAAAGACCAACTCAATAAACCTATCATTATGTAATGTCAGCTTTTAATACTAGAAAGCTAACAAGATATATTTCAACCTCGTGTCACAACTCTGGGTCACTCATTATCTGTACTATTCCCACCATATTTTTCATATCAAACATTACATTATAGATGCATACAAGCACATAATGTAAGAAATTTGTGCAAGCTGGGGGTGATGGTAACAAGATAGTTAATAGATGAAGATTGATCGACATCTGATAGCAAGAGCATATTAGGTTGTTTGGATCAAAATGGTTCTTCACTAGAAAGCGATTCATAAAAGGTGGTGTTAAAGCAGGAGGAGAAGAGGCTAATGCAGGAGATTTTTTTCTTGGAAATAAGGTGGCTTAACTCTAGTTTCTTGCTACAACGGAAATAGCAACAGCATACCTAGACAACTGCAAACCAAACAAACAATGCTGACTATTCTAGTCTAGTCAAACTGAGGTAAAGCCACAAATAATAAGAATTGTACCACAAAACCATATAATCAACTATAAAGATCAATGCTATATATTGATGGTTAGCATCTTGGATACCTATAAACCATCTCAACTTATTGGAGTCAATGAACAACCATTACAGCATATCAAAACCCATAAATAACAATCTTTGTTTGTCAAAGTCAATGCTGGGAAGCTCTAAGCTTATCGGCTTTAGACTCGCACAGAAGTTACAATTACTATGGAATCAAACATCCATCAAGACTGTTTCTTTTACCAATGGAGTACACAGAGTCTTTCTCAATTAGAGGTGTATGATATAGACATAAAGGTGAAAAGAAACATACCGAGCCATACCACAAAGCATGATAGACAGCTCCGCAAGAACCTGTTGTTCACAGAAGTATAATAAAATAAGGTATATAGATCCCAAAAACTAAAAATAGTGGACCACCGACGAAGTAAACCAGTCAACCAAATCATCTCAAGCAACTTATATGAATTGCTTATCACTAGAATAGAGTGTCCTTTAATTTACCAATTTTTATCATAACAAAGAGGGAAACCCATGAGTTATGTATGCATTAGAAAATCAAGTTACTGAGACTAGTCTTACAATTATTTTTTCAAGGACGGGTTTATAAGACAACAAAGAAGAAGCCATCATAACGCATGGAAGAGCCCCCATCAATAAGCCGGTTACACAGCACTAATATTTAAAAATTGTATCACTCTATACATTACACTCAGGGAAAAGAACACCCCAAACCATCGATGAAATCTTTTCATCAGGATGATGCAAAGGAAAAGTGAAGATCTCATTTAGAAACACAAATTTCAACAGGAGCGGTATACAACTAACACGGAGACTTATGATTACCTTGACCTATATGCTCTCCAATAGCCAAATCGTCCCATACAATCTCACAGTCTAGACTGTCATTTTCCATATCCACTTTCTGCATTGCACTGCTATTGGTGCTGCCACCACTACTAAGACTACTTGTGCTAGTGGCATTTAAAGACGACCAGGATCCCGACGCATCATTGTTCCCAATACAGTTAGTTTCATTCATCTGGCTTTCTTGCTTCAGACTTGAAAATGAAGACTTCAAATGACCTGCATCAATAACTTGATCAGCATGTAAGCTAGACTTTTCAGATCCTTCATTGCCTTTACAGTTTACGGGGCCATTGTATCCCCTTCATTGCAATCCAAGCCTCTACCTTTGAAACACAATATACTTCGGATACCTGTCTTCTTTTGAATTTCATCGTTTGGAAGGTCCGTTGATTTGCCATGAGGATTTTCATCAGCATCAACCACACAAGCTTCAGTGGCTGTTGTTGGTTCGGTAGATGTAGTATCTGCACTTCTATGCTCTGATGATTGTGTGGACCCATTTCGGAGATCACGCCCAGCTATGTTTTCCCCAGCTTTTATGCGCGAGCGGACTTTGTTTGTCATTTTAGTAGCCTGTTTTGGTGATTCTATATAAGAAAGATTCTATAACAAAGGAATACATAACTAAGGCTATCACTGGTAACAGTAGAATTGTCTTGACGACAAGCAAAACCTCGTCCATCACTTGCAATAATTATTCTAATTGACCACCCACCAGGTTTGAGATTTTGGAGGCGATGGCAACTGGAAGAGGTTGCTGGCACTCTGGACCTGCTTTACTTGTAAAGCCTGTTTTCTTTTGATTGGACCCACCACTCTCTACTGTCGAGGTTGTTTTGGACAAGATGGAAGGAGAAGTAGTTTCTTGAAAGACGTGTGAATCACTTGACACACAGATAATGCCAACGAGAGTTCCATCATCATCATAGAAGGGAGTGTTAGTAGCAATGGCTATAAAACGTTCCCCTGACTTGTTCTTAACAGGAAACTTTCCCATCCAGCTCTCACCCATTGTAAGACGCTGTACGATATTACTTGCTAATGTAAAGTCATGAGCATCAACAAGCAGTTTAATGGCATCTTGACCAAGGGCTTCTGATGATGAATATCCATACAAATGCTCAGCTGTGCGATTCCTGTATTACACAAACGCTTAGTAAATGCAGGCATACAAGGTTTAAAGGACTAACATACCCATAAAAGATGTATACACACACACACACACACAAAAGATGCATATCCTAAATAATTTTACTGAATAAACTACAAGGACAAGTTGGTTAATCCACACCACCAAATATCAGCCAATAGCTCCATATTGGGAGTACAGAATAAAGGTTAGCAAAACACCTCATTCAGATAGGTCGAACTTTCAAGCAAAAAAGTACCTCCACCCACTAATTTTGGAGGATATATAGAGCAGTACATATTAGTTATACATTAACGTCATACATCTGATATAGGTCTTGGCTCTGCTCATCTTTTGCTAAGTCTTCCTTTTAGATGATCCAAAAACCGCACAGAGCTTCTGCAAGTAGCTACTTCAAGGACTTACTCCTTATACTTTGGGGGGGGGGGGGGGGGGGGGCGCGTGGGGCGGGAATCTATTTGGACTTAAGGCAGCTTACATTGTATTAGAGGACATTGAAACAGAGAATTCATCAATCTTACGATCAGAAGTTAAAAAATACAACGCCCATAGGCACATAGCACATAAATAAATCACCAACTTAACTAAATCGTATGAGAAAGAGCATTCAGGAGCACAAACACAAAATTTAACGAGTACGGAAGACGACAAAATTACAGAAAATCCTAAAAAACAAGAGTATGTTATTACAAAAAGGCTTAAAGCTCACCAATAAATAATCCTCCCCTCGAGATCAAAGATGTGCACAGACTGCCCAAGAGACTGAAGTATATTAAGACACATCCGCTCCGACAATCCGATACCCACCGGGACCCATTAGAAACACTAGTCCCGCTTTCTCTGCTCAGCCGCGACGCCGGGCGCGCTTCCGCTCCGCGTCGCGCCTGCCGCCGCTGCGGCGACACCGACCGTGACCGTCCGCGAGCGCTGCCGCCCGCCGCCGCCGTCACAGCTAGCCTCGATATCTCTGCCTCCAGCCGCGCGTGCCCTGCCTCCAATTCCTCGATCTTCTTCAGCAGCTCACCGCCTCCTTCCATGCACCGAGCTTGTTCAGTAGCTCCTGATCTTTGGGACTCCAACAGATAGACAAGAGTTGGAGAAGAAGAGAAGAAGAAGAGGATGAGAGGTTGGGATCATCGAGGATAAATTTCCAGCGGTGATCACGATCTTCTCCCTGCTCTTTCTTTCTCGCTTCTATCTATCCCTAAACTTAATATTATTTTAATGTATTTCTACATTATCTTTCTTTACCGCTCATACAGGTTTGATCTTTTTTCCCCAAAAGAAGGAGGTATAAGCATTTAATTCTATTAATTTAGTGAACCGAGTAAAAACCGCCCGTCGCTCAGAATTTGTACATTGGCAAATGACAGTTTATAGTTTATTTTAGATAGTATTAAATTAATAGTATTACGGTTGCTGAAAATCAGAATTTTTGCTTAGAAATGCAAAAAAAAAACATTTAAAAAAGAAAAATTGGGGTGAAGAACTGGAACGGTATGAGCAAAATACTGAATTAAACTTTATAGGATGATAATGCTTGAATGCGACTACTTTTTAAAAAAAAATTGGTGTTGCTGCAGCTGCAAGCTCCCCGTGGCTACCGATCTATTTGCTGAGGTCTTTTGAAGCAAATATATATATATATATATATATATATATATATATATGGAGAGAGGTTATTCTCAGTTCGATCTTATAGTAGTTTTTTTAAAGTGAGTTGTGGATCGTTGGATCGAATATTTCGATCATTATGAATGGTTCAGATTGCATCTTTCAATATATAATTTGGACCGTTGATCAAAGTATAATATGAACCGTTGATCATTATCGAGATATTTGATCCAACGATTTATGACTCACCTTACGGAGAATTATTATCAAATCGAACTGGTAATAGCATATATATATATATATATATATATATATATATAAAGGTCGGCGACCCTCACGTAGGAAACAACAAAAGATTTGGGCTGGGAAGTCTGATTGAATAATGTAATACGATTTTTTTGAGATAATTTAAAGTGATACAATTCCATGTGACTAAAATTCGAAATACATAATGTTTGCTTTAACAGTTGGTATGGTGCATGTATGATAATTTTGATCCCATACGAATATACATATGGAATTATCATATACACGAATATAATATATATAATATATATATATATATATATATATATATGATATTAGTTTTAAAAAAATCAAAAAAAATAATTTTAATAAAATTTATAATTTTTGCATTGTAAGTTTTTCCAAAAAAAACAAATTGATATTTTCAGAACCAAACCTGTTCAATTTTGAGACTCTAAAATATCTATTTATAGATATTTTTTACAAAAATTAAATAAAAATTTTATAAATTTTAAAAAATTATAATTTTTTTTTTAAAAATATTTTTTAAAAAATAATCACATTTTTTTTTTATCTATATGCTCATACATATAATAATTTTATGTGCACCAGAGCATATTGGACCATTATTCGCATCTTTGATATCTGAAAAAGTTAGGCTGGTTTAAGTGGCAGAGAAAAAGACTGTACGCAACCAACAAGCCTCATGCAACCAAATGACCCTCCATTTTGTGCTCTTCACATTTGTGTGCTGTTGATTTTAAGTTGTTACATTTTGTTAATTATTACTGTTTGCATATGTGTAATACGCAAATATTAGTAATATATATATATATATATATATATATATATATATATATATATATATATATATATATATATATATATATATATATATATTTAAAAAATAGATAAAATAAAATTAATATATATATATATATTATATTATAATAATAATATATTATATATTAATATATATTTAAAAATAGAATAAAATAAAAGTTATTATATATATATATATATAAGCTAACAAGTGTGAAACTTCCAACCTTTTAGCCATACAGATAGTCCTCCTTGCACCATAACCGAATTTACGTCATGTAGCAGATATAAATTTGGGACCATCTTATTTCTGGTCCTCCTCTTATACAAAATGTACTACTTTTTATGAAAAGCGATTAAAAAAACTATCAAGTTAAAAAAGTAAATTGATTAAAAACGACTCGTAATAGATCAACCCCAACGTGTTCTTACATGCAAATCAGCCCATTATCAAAAAATCAGTTATTTTAAGGTGATCTAAGTTAGTTTGAGATCATTATGTATTCGGGAGGTTAGAAATAGAATAGTGGCGACTCATAATATAAATTAGTGTTATTTGTCAATAGTTGCTATAGTATCGCGAAATGAAGAAGTAAGATCTAAGTATCAATTATAGTAAGAGCACCGCATGTTCAGGCGGTGGCCCATAAAATGTGAGACCGAGCACCGCCTATGTCCGGTCGTACACATGAACTGTATCATGTATCTAAGGAACAGTTTCTGGCCAAAAGAACAATACAGATAAGAAAGTCGGCAAAATAAATTGTAACTTCAGAAATATGATTGGCTTGAATATTAGCGCGTAGTACATCATTTAAAATTTAATAGAGATGCAAATTAGGCACATATATTTTTATTATTTTCACTATCTGTCGAATAGGAGCCCCCTGAATTTCTAAACGGAAATTCTATTCATCAGGAGCTCCTAAACAATCGGGGCCGTCCGCGTCCCTCGGAATGTGCGCATACACATTTCGAAGGAACCGCGGACGGTCCCGATTGCTTCAGGACCATCATGGCATCTGATGGATAGCATCCCTCATTTCTAAATAAAATTGCATGCATAAATGTCTACTTGCACATGTGTGAGTTCGAAGAAGTAAGATCCTCAATAAAAACGTACAATATATAAATTTAATTATATTATAATTGCTGATAAATAATAGTGCTCCTATTCTTCTACTTTGGGCTTAATAAATTGATGTTTTTTTAATGTAAAAATAAGATAATCACAAAAACAAAGAACCAGTCTTAGTTTCTAAATATTATTGCAAAAATAGACGCAAGCTCGCATCGTCAGCTATCACATTGGAAAAATCATACATGGAAAATAGTTATGTAGCGTGCACTGACTTGGCGCATGAATTTAGACCAAAAAAAAAGAAGAGAAATCGCCCGTGAAGCCCGACAACCGTAGTAGTTTGTTCTGCTGCAACCTTTTTTTTTTTTAATTATTATGAAAAAAAAATTAACTGTAATTAACTTTTTTTTTGTGTTTTGGAATCAGAAAGATAGATAAATTTACAAATATACTAATTATATTATCAACGTATTAATTTTTAATTTAACATATTCGAAAATCTATATTACCTACCATATAATACATAAAGAATAAATTTTTCAAATTCATACAAGTAATTTTATGGAATGAATATGAACTTTCATTTCTCGAGGTGAAAGTCTCGACCATTCTTCCATACTTCTAAAAGTTTAATAAGCACAAACACGGACACATAAATGGGTACGGAGACATAACACAGCACAAAACGGATATGACGAATTTTAAAAAATAAGACACAAACATGATTCGAATATAGCAATAAAAATATCTTATATTAAGTATTTGAACATATAAAAATATAATAATATTTAATAATAAAATTGATATATAGTATATTTCACACACTTAAAATAAATTTAAATAGTAAAAATTTTTTTAATTAATAAAAAAAATTAGAAGTTCCAAGAATAAATAAAAACTGATTTGCAAGAATTTAAATCTAGGACCAATTTGTCAACCTTTTGAAATTTAAGAGCTGATCTGCAATTTTCTCAGAACAAATAGACATGGCCGTATTTCGTTACGAGAACATACTTTTTACGTTCAGATTATGCTTTATCCTTTCCGGGCATTTGTTTGCTTGCAAGAAAAAGGTCGTCCACATTTTGGATTTGGTGATAAAAGATTGTAATCTATCATCTTTCAGCATGTCAATCTATTGCATAAAGAAACAAATTAACTACCCACTGTTTGACTCAATTAAGTAGCAAAGCTAAATTCTTAAATTAAAAATCCTCTTCAAAATATTAAAATGTAAGCCCACAATAAAGTACTTATTAGATAAAATATTAAAATTATTCTATTTATAAATTAATTAGTCTTTGTAGGGATGAAAATATTTGTTAAAAAAACAAACAAGAAACAAAAAAAAAGATACCAATCAAGTAGGCAAAGAAGATGATGTTGATGGTGATGTGGAAGCGAGCTCTAAAGCCTAACATGGCCCCTTCCCAATTCCCCTACTGCTTTAAGTTTAAGATGCTCCCCTCTAATTGGTTATTTTTCATGGCGTTTGATCTAAAAAACCATTTTTATGGGTTGTTTCAAAACTGTTTGAAAGAAATTCTTAAATTTAAAAACAAAAACTTAAAAAATCATTCCAAAACACACACACACACATAAATATTTATTAAAAATTTAAATATCCAAAAACTAAATTTAGATATGCTCTATCACTGTTAAAAATTTTCAAAAATAAATTTATATATTTCGTAGTCTGAAATTTTTATAATTAGTAAAATTCTAAAATCTTAAAATATTTATTTAGAGCATTTTGTAGAAAATTTTCAATATAAAAATTATATAACATCAAAAAAAATTATTTAAAATTGTTTCAACATATATTAATTTTATTTAGCAATTATAAAAAAAAAAGTTTATCTGAGATTGAGAGCCCCACCCCCACACAGGAAGGATCACTATGATAGGGAATACAAGCCCACATTTCAGATGTCCCAAAAAATGACATAAACTTAGACTATATTGCTATTTGTAAGATTGTCCTGATCGGAGCTAGGTGACATCCCCTGAACGATATTCGCAGTTACCTTCAAGGCTTCAACACTCAAGGAATTAGTCTAAATAAATTAGAATATGCATGGTTAAATGGAGAACAACAATGACAATCAGAATATAATATATCATATATCACAATGAAAGGAATAACATTACCTATATGAAAGATGCACTTTGATGGCAACATATATGTCTGGAGCATTTGGCGGGCACTCCCATCTTTTCCCTTCAAGAACTCTGCCGGGCTGCAGAACTTCTACTTCTGTGCTCAAAAAATTTAGAAAAACTGATTAACGATCTAAATGATGTTAGTGATGGCTGCTCAGAAGAAAAACATCCACAGAAACAAAATAAAAAAATAAATTTGCAAAAGAATGGATTCTCGAGAATGAAGCATCATCAGAAGTAAAAGTACAGTAATTTCAGCAACCAACCTAAAAAATAATAAATAGAATACTTCAAGGTTTAAACTTGAAAAGCAGGGAAGATTGAGGACAAATGCAGGTGCATTGAATAAAACAATCCAAACCGAGGGCCCTATAAAAACAGCCTCCTCTGGAGTATGGCTGCGTACATCATAACCCTTCCCAAACCGCGTCCGGACAGCATATGTTACTGGGCATTGTTGTGTTGTTGCATTGAATAAAAACAGATAAACGGGATTATTGCATTCATCAATTTTGCCAGTTATCTACAAACCATCTTCAAAGCAATGAGTACATTAACCCACTAACCTCACGTCATTAACCCACATCACATTAAAAACCTCACGTCATCAGAAGGATGACGTCTTACCAAATAACAACAGTAAACATATATTGACTATAGCTTTTACTTATAATGCAATCAAGAACAGCAACTAACGATGCATAGTATTGATCGAGTAGGCAATATAACAACTGATGACTTAACTCATTGGCTTCAGTAATAAGATGATGTCAAGGACATCATCCAGATTTTAGCTGGCAAACTTAATAACTTACCATATTTCCTCAGAAACTCCATAAGTAGAAATACATTGGGTCCCAGTCGCTCTCTGAACTTCGATGTAACGTTGTACAATAGCAACCTTGCAAGACCCAGCTGGAAAATCTGGCCAACGTGTCCATAGGTGGACAAATACTTAACATAACACACAATACTTACCAGTGAAAGGTCCTGAGGTCAAAGAATCATCATATTTCATGAAGTTCTCACTCTCCAGGTTATAGCATGAAACCTATAGCAATAGTTGCAAGCACTTCATACAAAAGGGCCAAACTTCAAGTGGATAGTTCTCCCAAAATTAAGTCCTCTGCTCCCATCAGCCCGTGATTGTTGGAAGCTCCACAGCAATTAAGAAGTAAGTTCTCTCAGACTCCCTGATATATTGGACGTCACCATTCATCAGCTTCAGGATTTTCCTACATATGTTCAGAGCTAAACCTTCTTGTGTTGCCCACTGTGTCTTGTGGAATATATCTTGAACAAGTTCAGGAGGCAGTCCCTCACCAGGGCATACAATCCTGTAGGAAAATTATACATCAAAATAGAGAAGACAAAAATCTATGATATGTGCCGGCAGTGACCGAAAAGGGTGCGAGCTATTAGGCGTCCATGACCAATATGCTTGTGGAGCAGATTTTCAAATTATGCCAATTAGGAAAGAATAGGGAATAATGTCAAAAAAGCCCATGCTTTTCAAAACTCGTACAAATTGGCCTCTATGTTTTTAACTTTAAAAAAAAAAAACCCTGGTCGGAAACTCAAAAATCTTCCAGAAGGCTAGTTTAGTGTTCCATATAGCTAATTTAGGGTTGCAAGCTTGTATCGTAGTGATCGGGCTGAAGTGTTTCGAGCGAGCTAAAAAACGTTCCAGGCGAGCTAAAAAGTTGTTCATGCGAACTAAAAAAGTATTCCAAAAAGCTAACTTTATGTTTTCTTTTGAGGGTTTTATTTGTTCAAATTTTGCGAAATAGGGATTTTTTTGAAAAACTCCAAAGAACAATTGTATTGGTTACATTAGGAACTATATGAGTTAATGAGAGAATACTTTATAGGAGTTGGAAGGCTAGATATTATGAGTGATTCTATATTACCTCTATTTAAGCACAAGTATTGTAATATGTTAGATATTATTGAAAGAATAAACTTTCATTTACTTAACATCTCACTATACTTCTCCATAACTTTCATTAACCTCTATAAACTTTCTCTACCCTGAACCTTTCCTACTATATATTCTATTTTTATATCAATCGGCATAATAGTCATGATCCTCAGACTTCAGTCAAATCATCTTCTTTGCTGCCATGAAAGTCTAACTTAATCTCTCCGTATCTACTTTTACGAAGCTTTTTACATTATCTGGTGTATCAAATGGCTGCACCAGGTTTTTAGAGTTCCAATAATGATCCTCACATTTACTGGATACTCAATTTCCCATTGATGAAGATTTATAGCCTCCATTATGCCTTATAAAAAAGTCAAGAAAATTACAGTATTTCAATTTCTCATTAGATAATCTTTAATTCAATTTGATTCTCTTCGTCACTGTGTGGGAGTCGAATTTTCTTTACCTCTTTTAGAGAACATCGCTGCAAACTAGTTATAAATATCTTTTCCCCAGTAAGTATAGCCTCCACCACCAGCACCATCTCCTGCAGCCGCATCACTGCTCCCACCACTAGAAAATTCAGCACTACTGTCGTCTGCATCGCCGTCAATAGCTGTGCCGCCCACTCCACCTGCGCCACCATTCTCCCAACAAAGACCAATCAAGTAGTTTCAGTTGCTCCATCACCCAACCACCTTTAAGACCACCAGTCGATTTCAACGCAAAAAAAAGGGCAACTTATTTTCAACATTTATGAAAATGTATATGTGGCAAATGTAAATATGTAATTAAGGCTATGTGATGCGACAACCTTATTCAATTTATCTATATTGGTGGTCCTATACTCTACATTTTGCAGAAGCTATCGTTTGCAACAACCTTTATGACAAGTTTGCTCTTTAGGAGGATGAAACTATATGCACCGTACTAACCGAGTAGGGCGCCAGGGAGTGAGTGCCGGCAGACGAAGTTAAATGCTACAAACTAGAAAATAAGAAAATTAAAAAGATATTTTAGTACCTTAGTAGAAAATATAACTTACAATATCTTGTAACATTTAGTTTAGAAAAGTTGAATACTATCTATATGAGTGATTGTGCTAGAGATTGGCATCACTGAAATAATAAAAATACCATTTGCCTACTCTCTCCTCCCCTCTAATTATGTCTCTATTCCTCTCTATCCTCGTTACTTTCCCTTTAACTCACTCTCTCTCTCTCTCTTATTAAATTTATCTCTTCCATCAATCTAATAAACCAATAGCATCTCTTTTCATTTCTTTTGATGCTTTTACCAAATAAAAAGAGATCTTGAGATATTTCAAAGAACTGAAAGCATTTTTGACGTGATATTTTCAGCTAGTTCTTTTTTTTTTTTGAGATTATCGTTGGAAAACCCTACCTGTAACCGGCCCTCTTTGAGCGACCGTCGTAACAGGTAAATCTACGGATAACACCGATCAATGTTCTACCGATCGAGGGGTCCCATCCTTACGGGTATGGCAGATCCTGGTGCACCCCCCAAAGGGACCTCAAACCAGGGCCCATTTTACTCCCCACGAGGTACAGTGGGGTCTTCGACCCCCGCACCCGATTAAGGGACGCCCTCAGGAGTCGAACTCGGAACGTTCGCTTCGTGAGGCGAACGCCCGAGCAGCTCACGCTGGGGGCGCGGGATTATCAGCTAGTTCTTAGGATAGACAGTTCTATGCCTAGCTTTGTATTTAAACAAAAAAGCAATAAATGGCAACGCTATTTGTCATATGCTGCAATGACGGCTTATGAAAGGTCAGCTAATGGTTGTAACCATCCAAATGCGATCAAATATATTCTAAGAATAGAGAGAATGGAGAAAAACTTAGTATTCGCATCTAAGCTTTCTTTGGCTGAATAAGCAAGAACCTCAAGCCAAATTCATTTGCAAACAGTCCTATGCAGATTGTGGTGAAAGTACTGCTCAAGAATCACATCTGGAGTAAATCTAAGAAAAACTGTATGCATTCCTTAATTTTATTTCTTAACACCAAATAATGAATGACCAAACATATTACATAAGAATGGTAATGAGGACTTCCAGGGTCTTGATTTACATAAAATCTCTTGTGTCAACAATCATTGTTGAAGTAGAAAAGGATAACTGGGTCAACTGCTACTAAAAACCTAGAATATGATTATATTGAGAGCGAACAAACTTAACATAACACCCAAGAAGATAAGGAATGGAGAAATTTAGCTGGTTTCATTTCCATGAATTAAAAGGTAGGGTATATAAAACCAACATTTCAATGTTAGTACACTCAATATGTCAGTTTTAACCTACAGGGGAATTTACCTGTTTGTTGTTAAGAGAAACCACAGTTATGATAGCCCTTAACCATCACTTCTTTTTGCATGTATAAAAATCAAATAATTCAGGTCTATGATGAAACAAACAAAAAACAGGCCAACCTGAAGTGAAGGAGGATGACTTCTGTCCCATCAGGATGCTGCTTCAGGTTCGGCCTAACCTGGATCTCCACCCATCCCTCTGGAGTTGGAGCATAACGCACCATGTTGAGCAAATAATTTGACAAAAATTGTTGAATTCTAATTTGATCTCCATATACAGCTATATTTTTTATCTCCTCTGGAATATCTCGTACCAATTGTAAACCTCTTTCTCTTAAAGGAATCATCACCTGGCTAACAACAGCATTTATTACACTGCCAAGCAGAAACTCTCCTTTATCAAGCACCAGGGAGCTGCGAAAAGAAAGAAAATGTGTTTATCATTCACATACTATAGCCAGATCCTACATTGAAATTTGAACAAAAGATCGCTTTTCACTTCCAGAGAAGTCGTCGTCGAATATTAATTGGACATTTTAAAGATGTTTGTCCACGAAATAAAGTGATACAACATTACCCACATATTCAAACACAAAGTAAACAGAATAGAAGATGAAAGCCAAATAATACAAGAACCACCAGATATGCAATCACAAAAAACACACAAGTTAATACTCCAATCCAATACTAGAAACCTCCAGCAATACAGCTGAGCTACTAAAATCTCGATATTTACAGCAAGCAGCAACTTTGTTCAGATGGTGAGGATAGATGAAAGGGCATAGCTTGGATCCATCTAACAAGGACTTTCAAATATGTGTATGATGTGTTTAACTATAAATTCTCTCCTAGGAGGACTAGTGAAGAAAGAAATTGATGAATATTTGTGTCAAGGCAAAAAAACTATCACTGAAAATGGGCTTGTGGAGCGTTCTGCTAGCCCTGAGTTTTATCGTCTCAACTAAGAGAGAGTAGTGGGTGCACCACCGACTAAAAGCTTATGCGGTAAGACTTCTACAAATCAACTTATTTTAACTTGATAGCAAATTAAGCATGACATTTTCATGGCAAATTTATCTCCTGAAAATTCTCTTAACTGTAGTCTACTTGAACTACACATGCGGTGGTTAATCATCACCAAGTTCTCTATCAATGTTACATAGACGTAATAAAACATAATGTTAAAAACACGAGTGACAGCAATTCTTTATGCTTGCATGAATCAAGTAACATTTATTACATGCATCTTCAGGTTTATCTACAATGAAAGGACAATGACAGCATCTACCACCTTGACGTAGTAACTTCTAGCTAGATCCCATTCTCAAGATCAGGCATTGAAATTTCTCACATCATTAACAGGTCAGATTGACCTCTAAAGAAAATAACGAAATAGTTTACCAGATCTATCTTATTGGCTGGAAATTCCAAAGATACCTATAGCAGGGGTCCAAAATGCTTTATGTTACGTCCCCATACAAGAAGCAGGTGGTAACTTACAAGATCAAATTACATGGAAGACTTGTAAGCACGCCATGACACTAAAAGTTAGCAATTACACTACACTGGGAACGAAACACTTTTATCTTCTCCTGGGAATTACAAGTATAGTTCCATGCTGTATATGAAGTCATGTTTTCCACATCAAAACTATCAGATTATCGTTCACCGAAATCCTCTTTGTAATGCTTTCTTTTTACCTACATAATATACAATAGGTTTCTTTTTTCCTTACATAATATAAGATTTGCAAGGAAATAGGTGATGGAAGAAGCACTTCCTTTTGGCATGACAATTGGTTAGATATTGGAGCCCTCTCTGACCGTGTTCCTGGTGATGTCATCACAGCTACTGGTATTAGAGATAATATCAGTGTAGCTGAATTGTTCAGAAGAGATTCGTGGAGAATTCCTGCTTTCCTTTATAATATTATCCCTGATTTAGCTGCCAAACTTACTAAAGTCAACTGTTCTTGGCAGGAGGATAAGGTGGTCTGGAAAGATAAGAAAAACTTTAGTGTTCAAGATGCTTACTTTTTTTTGAAAGGTCATGGGAATAAAGTGAAATGGGGATCCTTAGTGTGGAATAAGTTTATTCTGCCAAGGCATAGTTTCATCTTATGGCTTGCCTGCAAAAATAAACTCCAAACTAAGGATTTTTGGTTTAATAAGGGCATTGGAAATGATCCCAATTGCCATCTTTGTGGTATGTGTGAAACTATGGAGCATATGCTGTTTGCCTGTAACAGGTCAAAGTTAATCTGGAATGACATTCTACATTGGCTGGGTATGAGGAGTCTTCCAAAAAATTGGAATGAATTGAGTAAGTGGGCTTGGTTCAAGATGAAAGGTAAACCTGCTTCAACTATTGTTAAAAGGAATGCTTTTGCTGCAACAGTCTACCACATCTGGTGCAGTAGAAACATTGAAATCTTTCAAAACAAAAGCTGCAATATTAATGATATCAAATGGAAAATCAAAAGTGATGTGTGTAGCAGGCTAGTAAGATTTGATATCGTAGCAAACAAAAGCTGGTTTCAATGTTTACTAGTTCCTGCTAGTATTTCTGTTTTTGACTGATTAAAGTGTAGCTCAACATCTGTAGTTGATTATTACTAGCCTGCTTGAGGGAGTGTTTTCTTCCTGTTTATATCATTTGTTCAATTCTGGAGTAACCACACTTGGTGTTAGGATGCTCCAGCATCTGACTAATGATAGAGCATAGGTTGATTAATTTATGTCAATACAGCTATATACTAATAATCTTTTCTGTTTAGATAGATAGAAGCACTCTGAGAAGGAGTCTCATTTGAATGTTTACCTTGTTGCTGTGTACAGAAGGCCCATTGGATGTAGTAAGAAGCTTGGATAGATTTTTTTTAACTATCATGGCTGAACCTAATCCTTACTAGTAGATGGTATGTGCTAATGTGCTTTATTCTGTCCATCATTTCTTGTGTGTCTACATATATATATAGTGGACATGATGAGATTCTAATCTTTAGCCTATTCTATTTGGTAATGTTATGACCAATTATTAGAGTATATGTTCTCTTACATCATTGGCATACTATGCTAGGCTTATGGTACAAATAAGTATGGATTCTATGTGCCACTATATTTAGATGTCATTCTATGCTGCACAGGAGCCACTAAAGCATTGACAATTGAATTTTCTCGTCTCTTTTGATGTATTTTAACCGTGCTTATTTTCTCTCTTAAAACACTTTGTAATATATTGTTTGATAATACTATTGCTTACTTACCAAAAAAAAAATATACAATAGGTTTCGTACTTCATGGGAAGTTTCAATATGCCTATCAGATTATGTACAGTGTTATTTACTAGATTGAGAGGGATGAAAATATAGAATGGAGTCCGAGTTGAGTAAACGTCTAGATTAGTAAGAATTATTAGGAATATATTATTTGGTGAACATACGTAGTTAGTAGGAGTTATTATGTACTAAGAGTCGTTATAAGGAAAGAGTTCTAACTAGCAATAGATTAATAAATTACATGATTTTATTTTATTAGGAGTCCTAAATTAGGAAAGATTTATTATTAGTCGAGTCTTAATTGTGGAGATATATATGTAGTTGACTTTCATACTTCGTGTGTACTTGTGTGACTGTCTATCCGTGTGTTTGCTTTTTCAGCCGAATATCCTATGGAAACAATCTCCTTTTGGGCATGGTTGCATATATCAACCCTCCCCAGACCCCGCCACCGTGAATTTTGACCAGGATGTTGTTGTTGTTGTGTGGTTAAACCCTCAGCCTCCAGGCTGGTCAGAATCTTTCATTTATTCTGTCCATCATGTTGTCGTGTAGCTAAACCCTCCCCCTGACCATAGAAGTCTGGTTGTCAGAGTCGCAACATGTAGCATTGACATTATCCACTCTAGCAATAGCAGATGTAGAAATTGAAAGGTGGAATTTCCAGTTGATTGGATGCTTCCGTTAGAGCTTCTTCCCCTCCTGTCATTTGAGGGCACCTAGCTTATAATCAATACTGAAAGAATGCCAATTGACCCAACTAGCTAATCAGTTTCCAACCATTCTATATTTTTCAATTCCGTGAATACCTTGAAAAGAGCAGTCATTTGTCAGCTTGATAGCACAAGCACGATCTACCCATCTCCCTGTACATATCATATGGTCCGACTCCGTTCCATCATTGGCATTGAGATTTTGTGACTGCTCTGTTCCTATCAAAGAGACTTGAAGATTCTTGACCTTGGTTTTCCAAGGAAAGACATAGGATGGGATGAAGGAGCTGAAGACCAAAAAAGATCTCGATGAGGACACAGAAAGACCCTAGATGAAGAAGAAAAGAAAGTTCAGACTTCTATTCCAGAGGAGTAAGGAGCCGTAGTTTGAGCCACTTGAAGAAAGATTTCCACTTGTTCTTATCTAAGCAATTATGAGAGAGCTGTAAGAGTTGATAAAGATAGCCCAAAAGGCGACTACTTGGAGGGAGTTGGATGCTATCATTGGTCGCCAACAGCCCGATAAAAATCGTCTTGCACACACTCAGCTGATTGACATATTGCTTTCCAAATGGCAGTACTTTTAGATAGTCGAGAATAGATATCCCAATCTCCGTTAATCCATACTTTGATTTCATAGTAACCACCCATTGGAGAGTAATTTGTGCAGCAACCTACCTCTAATAATTCATGCCTTCTATTCTAATACACAACATTGGAACTCTTAAACCACCTCCTCCTTGTTTAGAGATCGGACACTCTTATATATATATATATATATATATATATATATATATATAATATATATATATAATATATATATATATATATATTATATATATATATATATATATATATGTGTGTGTGTGTGTGTGTGTGTGTGTTTTGTAAATATGGAAGAAATATGAATAGCATTTAGTTTAATTATGTCTCTCTTAAATAGTTAAATTCCCAACACCGGACCTCTAGTGCTTATCCCGCCACCGTCGGCATCCTATGGAACCTATTATGGTCGCTTCACAGCATACAGCTGCCACCATATGAATGAGTTAGCCTGAAAGTTTCTGGCAGGTTGTGTTGGGGACTGATGAAATTAACATAGCAACACTACTTTTAGCAACAAGAGTAACAAGCTAGACAACTGAACAAAGTAGAGTGAAATGTTGCCTTTAAAAAGACAAGCAGGCCCTTTTTTACTGGTATTATGTAGATCACCATATTAAGTGTTCCTAAGTCTTCCAAAGAAAAAGGATTTTTGTTACGTAGAGACATAAGGTCGATAGAAGACTGTTTTTCGAAAGTGTATAAGTCTTACTCCGCTATCTATATACTGAATGGATTATAGCCCACAAAGACAGACGGAACTACTCATCCAAAGTGTCATTTTTCTAAATGTTTCCAGAAAAAGAGATTACTCTGGGTATAGCCTTTATCCTGCTGATTTGATGTAGCCAATTGACTCTCCGCTCACCAATTGAGGTTTTCTCCTCCTCCAAACTTCAAAAAGAAAACATAATCTAGAGGTTTGATAGTTGTTAAATGAAGAGAATAGATCTTCGCTTTTAAACAATTCCTAGTTTCTGCCTTTCAGGTATGCATATTTAGCAAAGAAATCGGAACTGAATTACTCAATCACTATGAGCACGCAAATACATTTTCCAAAGTGTTATCCTCGTATCTTCAGTAAACTGGGTATTAAATCTGAAGCCAACTGTCCATACGTTGATGAAACCACAAACGTACATAGCTAGTCAGAATGTCAAATGCTAGAATGCCAGGCTATTGCCTTAACATCCACCAAAATGTGTAACCTAATATATCAATTCGCTTTATCCAACACAACTTCACTCTAAGTAGTTTTCATACTAGACGAATGCAGTTTCCCTTTCATAGGGGAGAAATTTTATATTGTGTTCCGCACAGGTATCCTAATTTGAGCGAATAATTAGGATATCAACACATGTCATTATAGTACACAACAAAACTTTCAATGAACTTACAGCAGCGCTTCGCAAGTTGACGGCGTCCAATTTGGCTCTAGCACTTTAAACTCACATAAAAATTTTGATACTGATGATTTAACACATGAATTTCTTTTTTCGTATTTAAGAAGCATAACCATTGGAGAAAAAAATATATGAAAAATTACTTTATTTTTCTATTTTCGATAAATTTTACTTGATGTCTCGTTTCTGAGAGAGATTTTCTGCAACTAAATAATGCTACTCATTCAAAATTTACCGTTGCTTGAAATATATGTTAAATGGAAATTCTCCAATAGAGTAAAAGTTTCTTACCCGATCTGGTAGTCAATTTCCAATCTAATCAAAATTTTTGTCAAAGACTGTTTGAGTTTGTGTCGCATTTGGGTCAATACAACTTGACACAAAAAAGTTTTGGTTGAATTTGAGTTAACAAGATTTAACCTAATTTATTAGAAAACTTTGACTAAAATTTAGTGTCAACTTATAGTAACTCGAATGTGACCCAAATTCAACAAAATCTTGGCAATTAACAACAGAAAAAAAAAATGATGTAAATTTCATGGGTTGAATCATCAGCATCATTCTTATGAGTTTAAAGTGCTAAGGAGAATTTGGAAGCTGAAATTGGACGCCGTTAGATGGCAAAGAGCTATTGGAACTCTGTGTAAGTTCATGGGAAGTTCACTATGTGATTTAAGGACATGTGTTAAAATCCTGACGGTTCGCGCAAATTGGGTTATCCGCGCATAGCGCCATATAAAGTTTCTCTTCATTTGGAGCCCTTTTCTTAAGGCAGCCCCAGTCCATCCCTTACATGCAAGCCTTCCTAGACAGCTATCATGTAGATCCCTTGTCCTGGTCTTATGTTGGTTATTGGGTTCCTAACAAATGTCTTTTAATAAGGTAGGATATTATCCTCAACATTCCATAACTGCCTATCACACATAAAGTTAGGTAAATGATGCACTGCTGTAACAAAAATGAGAAGGGGAACAATAGATTACCCGTCCTCAATGCTCCCCAGCTTAGCATCCTTAATGATTTTCATCATCTGCCTTTCACATGATGCACATGTCTCAAGAAATTGGTTCTGGTCATCATTTAATTCCGTCATCTCCAAAAGAGAGTTCGTGAATCTTATACCACTAAGTGGATTTTTAATCTCCTGACATACATAGGCCAATTCTTTCAGCCTTGCATAACATTCCTTCTCCTGTAGTCGCTGAATTTCAAGAGCTTGCTGCAGCTCAGGACTAGCTATCTGCAGGAAACAGAAGGCACCAATTACCTGCCCTTCCATATTACTTCTCGTATATGCTGTCAGAAGAGCCTGTATGTATTTTCCGTTCTTGTCAAAAAATGCGAAAGGCAATTTGTCAGTCTCCTGCCCACCAAGCGCATTATGAAGAACAATAATAAATTTGGTCAGCGCATCTGGACCCTTGAGCTTGCAGCAACTGCCAAACACTTCACCGGCCAAAAGCTTCCCAATAATTTCTCCTCTTGACCAACCAGTAAGCATCTCCATTGCAGTATTCCACTCCGAGCAACATGTATTCTCATCCAAAGCAAAGATAGGAGGGATAAGCGGGTTTGGGCTATGCAAGATTGCTTTATAATCGCCCTGTATATTTACGAACTTATCCATGACCACCTTCTGCCCTGTCACATCCTGGCCAACAAAGCACACACCAACAACATTACTCTCGTAATCCCGACTAGAACAAGCATTTACTATGACAAATATCGCATCCTTCAACTTTTGCGGCCCAAACGTCTTTAACTTGATCTCCACATTCTTATCTTCCTCACCTGCACAAATCTCAACACTAATACACTATGAACAATCGCATGGAATAGCATACTACATTTTCCATGCACCCACTCTTATCATCCAAAATTAAAACATGGAAGCAAAAACACAAAGATGAAGCCAAACTACCTCTCAATGCTCGAGAGACAAGCTTGTCGGCAATATCCGCATACTCCTTGAAAACAAGATCATGAACGAGCGACTTCCCAATAGCCTCGTCCACGGACAACTCTGTCAACTCCGCAACCTTGGCATTCCATCCATTTATGCATCCTTCAGAATCGACTGCGAATATAGGAGCAGTCGCGGTCTCAATCAACCTCACCATCTCCCTCGTAACCGAGCTGAGCTCATCGATCCCCTGCAACTCCAAATCCCCAAGCTCCCTGCTGGCTAATGCCTTCGAATTATTTTTCGCACCCTCTTCTCCGGCCTCCCTGAAAGAATCTCGTAAAATAAGCTGGAGAGAATGAATGGCATCCATCTCTGCACTCTCCCATGGGAGGCTGCGGCTCTTAACAACTTCAAGAAACGCTTTGAACGACGAGCGTGGGTGCATCCTCTGCATATCATCCTTATCCTCAGGGTGATGTTTCGCTCCACCCCACTTGATTTCCTTGGCAGTGTGAGATCTAAACCAGAACAAGAAATCCTTTGGGGTTATATATGCTACAGCCATACCACAAACATCATCTCCAAGAGCATCTGCACCGGATATCCAGCACCAGCTAAACTATCAGTGCTAAGTCCTGTAGAATCTGGGTGGCACGTGGAAAGCCAAGCAATTATATCTTTGATTTGAGTTTCAGTAGGTGCGACTCCAAGGCGGTAATAATTCCCTTGGAAGTAAAGTGCAGCACCATCACACTTAACGAGGTCCATAATGCTAGGGCTCTGGGTTACAATCCCTGAGGGAGAATCACGAAGAAGCATGTCGCAGAGGAGAGTTTGTGTTCTGAGGATGTGTTTCTCTGATAACTGTGATGCGAGCTGTAACTCCATATTAAGTTGGAGACCGAACGCTTGCATGAGAAATTCGCAGGCATAGCGAAGAGGAAAAGGAATGCAGCGTGGAGAAGTGTGGTGGCAGACGACAAGGCCCCAAAGCTTTTTCCCAGATGAAGGGTGGCAAGAATCATCCTTGGTAGAACCGTTGATTATAACAGCCATGACAAACGACGCCGCCGTGCCCATGTTGGCCATGTACTGGGCGTGGCAGCCGTGGGGAGCGCGGAGGGTGGACCCCACGAGGCAGAGCGGCTGGGGGAGTGACTCGTCCTGGATGATTCTAACGGGTGACGCGTGGCAGTCAGCGATCATGCGGATGCGGTTCTGCTTGAAGAGGAACCTGGATGCTTGCGGGATGTCGGTTGCGGGGTAGTGGAGGCCGATGTAAGGCTCGAGATCGTCGCGGCGCGACTCGGCGACGACCTCGCCGTGCTCGTCCTCGTGGAATTTATAGACCATCACGCGGTCGTAGCCGGTGAGTTCGCGCACAAGCACGACGACTGTGTCGCATAGTAGCTTGATGTCGCCGCTGGGGAGTGCTTGTAGGCTCGAGATTGCGCCGACAGCGAGTTCTGAGATTGGACGGCGCCGGCGATGGAGAGTGCAGTTTCTTCGGAGCGTGCGGGCTCGAGGTCGATGACGATACCGACGTCAATGCGGTGGAGGATGGCGTAATAGGGGCGGCCAGAGGAGCGGGAGTGGACCCACAGGGGGTTGAGGAGGGTGATTTCGCGGGCAGAGACGGCGCGCACGAGGAGAGCAGCGGAGGAGGGAGTGAACAGCGAGCGTACGTCGGCGCCGAGGACGACGGCTGGGTCGGGAGGACGGAGGAGGGAGGGGACGGAATGCTGTTGGGCGAGATCGAGGAGCTCGGCAGCGTTCTCAGAGTACGCGATTATGCAGAAGGATTGCTGGTCGACGGCGAGGGTGGCCCCGACAGGTTGGATGTGGCCGCCACGCTGGATCTTGGAGAGGTAGGCGGTGATCTGCTGCTCGTGGACCGCGGACGTGGAGGCGGTGCGAAGGACTGACTGGGAGCAGTCGAAGGAGCGACCAGACTCGCCTGACTGCTCGAACACGGCGTGGAGACGAGCGTCGGCGGTGTACTGCGCGATCGCTTTGCTTATAGACTCCCCGCCGCCGCCGAAAGGAGTGACGCTTGTGGAGGCGCCAGCACGGACGTTGCTGCCGCCGGAGGACTGACTGTAGGCGGCGGCGCCGCGGCTTGTGGTGGCCATGGTAGGAGAGAGAGAGAGAGAGAGTGAGACTGGTGGTGAGATTTTGGGGATGACAGAGGAAGCGTTGGGATTGGTTAGGATTAGAGGGGAGGTTTGAATCGGGTTTTTGATATTTATTTAAGGATTTATGGGATTTTGTGTTGAACCTCGAGGTGCGGCTGAAGGGAGACGAGGAAGCAGAGCAGGGCAAGCTGCTGGGGGCAGCGAGAATGCCCGTGGTGAGCTTGTTGGCCTGTTTTTGAGTAGGAACACGGAGGAAAGTTGTGCGATGCCCAAAACTCCACCTCGATGTTGCCTACTGGAGGCTGGTGTATGATAGAAATATACTTTCCAACAAATTTCTCCATAAATTTATTAAAAATTAATATAATAATATTTTAATAATAAAATTAATATGGTGCGATACACAAGTAGATGCTCGCAGGTGTTCACATGTATTTACGGATGTTCGCTGATATGTTCTGGTATTTGCCATATTCTTTTTGAAAAGTTCTTTGAATTTTTTTTTCAAATATGACTGATTTCATCTCATTTGGAGCTTTCTATAAAAAGTTATACCAAAAATACCGAAACGCTGTTGAATACCGTAGCAGTTTGACACTGTTTTCGATATTTTTTATATAACTTTTCGTATATAGCTCCAAATACAGTAAAAATGGTCACATTTGAAAGATGACTCAAATATCTTACAAAAAGGGCTGATTTTATTTTATTTGGAGTACCGTGCAAAAAGTTATGACCGAAATATTGAAACATAATTAAAGGGTGCGCGATTCGCCACAAATGTCTTAAACTTTCGTTTTGAGTGCACGAATGAGACCATCGTGGGGATGCGACGAACTGAATACTATTCATGAGATGTAACATTTGTGCAATGCTTCCTGCAGAACACCCATCAGCACACCCAACAATTATTTTGGATGGAATTGGGATAAAATGGTTAATTGCATGTCGGCCCAATTTTTCAGAAATTTGCATATCAATCTATAAAACAGATAACGTACTAACATAATAGTATGCGTACGTCGCTATATATATATATATATTATATTAAGAATTGATATACAAACTGAAAAAAAAATTAGAAGCTAATACGCAATAACTTCTAGATATATTTTGTTGTAAGTGTTATGCCCAACTTCATGAGCTTAGCGGTACTCTATATTCATCGTTTGTATATGATCGAAATTTGTGATTCACCGATATATTAAATATTTGAAGATAAAATTGGCTAAGATAAATATATATAAACACCAGCAATTTTTATGTCAAATTCAGTTCGAGCTGAGATAAAATTACGGGTCATATACGACCAGCGAGAAAAATTTCACTATGAACTAAGAGTGGCCACAATACATAATCTCAGTGACAAACATCCAAAGTCATAAAGAGTTTCGGACCAGTTCTATCAGTACATAAAAAGTTAAAGTTCTTTGTGGATGCGACTTTGCACTGTATTTATAAGTGACGTATGCATCCGTAAGAACTAAATCTGGTGAAGAGCCAAAATATCTAGTCAACACGTCCACAGTTCACCGCATTGTCTGTTTGATTGTTCTTGACTGATTCTTCCGCACGACAAATAAACAGTGACTCTGCCTCAGTTTAATAGAGGACCTCGATCAAGACCAAGGTATGGGACCTCGATCTCGGTCTGAGTTGCTGAAATACCTTGGCGTGTATCTGATGCTATATGGCGGGACAGATGCTATGCTACATCAGTATCTTTCGGCAAATATTTTGATTTTCCTGTTATGATTTTTTATTTCAAACAATTTCTGCATCGAGGAGGCCAATTTGGCAATTTCTGCCAGAAGCGTGTGGGCCACTGGGCCATGAATGGGCAATGCTTGGCTCACACAGGCGGTACTAGCTCTACCAATAATGGAGACTCGAATAGCCACTGGCACGTGGGCTGTGTACGAAATTATGATCATTTACATGGGCCAAGCCCTCATAAGTACCATCTCGCCAATTAATGCCCTAACTCATGTGGATTATGGATTACGTTTACAGCCATTCACAGCAGTCTTCGCCAAAACGGCCCCTCCGATCCAAAGTTAATAATTTACTGATATTCGTCAGGGCCCACATAATCTCGATACCGCATATACTATGTTAAATGTATAATATTTTGACATAATATATAGTTCAGAAGGGCATTTGTAATCACAATAGTAGGTAACATGATGTGGACTACTGGTTTAAATACTTTTATCCAAATCAATTTTCTAAGTTTTCAACCATTCATGTACATCTAATACTAGGTAGTATTTTACCTACTTGATTATTTTGAAACTATCATCTACTACTCGGCTAATTATTTTGACACAATTCTCACACCAGTTTTACCTAATATGATACTATTTTCTATCATTTGCATAGAACAATTCTACGTCACATACAATCTAACACTACAAAATTCGTGTGAATTGAGTTTGCTCCTCCTCCGGCTTCACCTACCTCTAAGATGCATTTCTAGAGGTTTTTATCCAAACTGTAGAATTTTTCATGGTGATGAATGAAGCAACTTAGGAGCAATTTTATGGTCATTACTCATTACTCTTTATCTTAAAAACAAATAATTATTGTCTTCTAGATTTTAGCTAATTTAAAATACTTAAAATTTTAGAATTTTATTTAGGAATAATTTTTTAATTAGTATGTAAATTAAAGTATATTACATTATTCTTTTATTGTAGCATTTTATAAAAATTATACAAATATTTTAAAAAAAAGAATTTTGGTGGCATGTCAGGCTCGAATCACATGAAAAAGAAGAGCCAAACATCAGTTGATCACTATCCGTAAAACTATGTAGGCCCAGGGCACGTGCTGTAGATGCGTATGGACTCGTCTACTTTCGTTTCAGGAAAACTGTCCTATCTGAAAATTACAGATCCATAAAAGGACAGAGTTTACAGTACATAACACTGTCACCACCAAATGTGTTTCCCTTATTAAAAAAAACTTTATTATTATCCATAACTTTATATCTTTTTGTAAAACTATTATATATATATATATATATATATATATATATATATATATATATATATATAAAATAATGCTCATCTTCCAACTGATTTACCAAAATATTTGTTAATTTATTTAATTAAAAAAATATTTTTTTTAGAAAATTTTTTAATAAGAGTTATAGATTTTGATTAAAACTCTATAATTTTAATGTTTAAATACATTTTAAAAATATTTCTAAATAGATAATTTGGAATACCAAAATTTAACGAATTTTAAAAATAATTTTGAATCCACTTCGAATTTGTTAAATTTTGAAGTTCCAAAATATATATTTAGGAATATTTTTTGAATATATTTTAATATAAAAATTATAGATCTCATTAAAATATATAACTATATAATTTAGAAATTTTTTCGACAAAATACTTCTGAATTTGTTTTTTTAACTCGCAAAGTGGATTTTTTTTTTTTTTAGTTTTTTTTTGCACAAGCAGTATTCATGATAAAAAGACCTCCCAAATTTAAAATTACTCTGCAATTATAATTAAGTTAAAAATTTTAAGGTGCAAGCTATACCAAGTACTTTTAAACATTTGAAATATAAAATTAAAGAATATAGTAAAAATGTACTTTTATTTTATAGAAATTATCTCGAGACGGACGTTTATAGTATTGGTTCATCATAAATTCCACCACTTTCATTTTATGGAATCCGTTTTCAATACGAAGAAGGATGATGCTGGCCATCGAAATATTATTATTTTTTTGTCAAAAAGGTCTATATTATGTAGAGATAATATAAAATATTTTATATTAATATTTTCTTTTGTCGGACACATTAATGTTTAAATGAAGTAAATCATATTATGGATTTTAATCTTTACATAGTTTTTTGTTACTCAATTTTGTTGGAAATCGACTATTTAAAGAACACAATGGATGATTTAAAGGAGCCACAAAAAGTAGCCATAAGATTAAGAAGATTGCAAGTCATGTAAATAAATATTATATGTTATTCTAACGATTTCTAGACACACGCATACTATATCAAGACTGAAATACATGATCCGATTTGTAGGATCTGAAAACTAACATTTAGGTTACAAAAACTCCAAGTAGTTGAGTTAATCCTTTAAGTTAAAAGTTCTATGTTTACCATATAACATTGTTTAATTGGTATAAAAGTTCTCACATGTAAATTATTTTCTTAATCTAAAATATAGTACACCTTATATTTGCTATTTTATGAAGCATAGGCTAAACTTATTGTTTTTGTTTACTTGAAAAAATGTTACCCTTACTAACATTTTGTGTCACCGATCATAATTTACCAGTCGAGATAGCTACTAACACATTCAAAAAGTTTGTTGTTTTATTGCGGTCAGCGAGTGCCGAATGCCATGGTTCTCAAGCAACGGAATCATTGTTGGGGGAAAAATAGACTAAAACTTACCAATCCCATTACAGGGCCTATCGAAAGTGATGGCTTGTGTCTGCATTGCCCCAGTCTTCATAAAATTTGATAGTTTCATAGTTGTTTTTTTGTTTTTGAGATAAGGTAGTTTCGTAGTTGCCATTCTGAAGTGGGCATCTTTTATGACTTTCACTAATATCAATCTATTCACATAGAGCGACTGCAAATGGACAGCTTTAAACTTTCATTAATGTTAGATATCCCTTCAAAATCGTAGGAGAGATAATAACTCCCTCCAGCTGTGGATGAGAATGGCAGGAGTCAAAATAATAAATAAATTTAAAAAAAAACAATTCAATTCTATTATCTCTCCTTTGATGTACTAATGGCAAGGATTGATATAACTCACCTATATTTCTTCTATTTTTAAGCTCAAAAAATTTAAAAGAAAACCCATATTCCAGTCAGTGTGCTAATAGTAAGACCGCGCACTTGCTCAACCATCATCTAATAGTTTCATGTCATGTATTGCATCGTCTAATGACCATTATATGGGCCATCACACTTGCTCAACCAGCTTTTCTGGGGTTAGAAGTCAAGCTTGGGCACTGCTGTCATGAGATAGTATTATATTACACAGTTACTAGTAAACGAAAAAATTATATCAGAATGTCATTAAGTTATCGTGATTCCGTATTATTTCAGCAATATGGTCCAGTGGGTAAGAGATTCAAAATACAATAGGTATAAGTTCAAAAGCCATGCCTCCTTCAATCCTGTAGATTTTCCCTTTTTTTGTCCTTTATTGTCACCTTTATATGGGTTCAAAATATATATAATTGGCTTTGCTTTACCAAATTCAATTTAGGGACATTGATGACGTTCATGTTTTTTAATAAGTATTTATTTATAAAATTATTTAGTTGTTTATTTATTATATATTTACATTGTTAATTTGACACTCTAGATCACCACTAATAATCAGCACAGAGCGCAAGTATTTATGCAATCTCAATAGTACATATAAATGGACTAGTGGTTTAAATTTCACAAGGACCATGAAGGACTCCTGATGACATTTTTGCAGTTACTATCTTATTACCTCAATAAACTATTTACAATAACGGAGACGACTGCACTTGAACACAAGAAAGATAACATCACCAATACCGTACCCTCATTCAACTAAGGGGCATAGGATTAACCATTTTATCTTATGTATATCCCAGTTGCATTACATCCCAACGTGAAATAACGGGTTGAGATTTTGTTGATTGATATATTTGATTTTAGCTCACTTCCTGTTACAAAAATTTTATGTCACTTCAATCTACGATGTTGTAGTTTTGAACAACTATCGCAGATTCAAAACAAACTTAGGGATTTCGAAAATGAACCTAAACAAATGGAACTTCATTTTACAGACCAAGTGTACAAGACCTGAACCCAATCATTCTTAGTCTGTTTCTCAAAAAGTGGAAAGATGCAGAAATGTGTAGTGAAAAATGGCTCAAAAATCAGACCCATAGAGCATAGCAACACGTGGGTGGAGTTGGACCCTTTATCACGTATAAATTGCAATAAAAACCTATAAGTTAAAAAGAGAAAAGTACACTACCCAATTTGCAAAAAGGAACTTACATTGCCATAACTTAGACAAGTACATATGATGGTTTAATAAGCTCTCTTCCGCAATACCGGTCTACGCACTTCCCTTTTACTGGTCGATTGGGGCTGGTTCGACGAAGTCATTCCCACAGCCATCTGAAGCATTTCCTGTAATCTGAAGAAACAAATGAAAAACATCAGGTTTTATTTGTTTTTTTTTTTTAAATTGAGAAACAGAACATATATATACCTTGGCATGCTGATAAAGAGCGCAATGACAGAAACTCCAACAATAAGAGGAAACACGGGAGCAGGTGTTGGCTCCTGCAAGATAGAGATACTTTTAATAGTAAATTTGATCAACCGAAATCAGCCCCACATGGCAAAATATGTTAAACATTATCTTATAGTTTCCCACCATAGTCTAAACGCATAAAATTGATCATTACACCTACTTATCAGGAAAGTATACTTTTGGGAATACATCTTCCTACATAACAATACATTAGATTTTCATGTTTCAACTCTTCCAGCATTCAATTTTTTCATTCTTTTTGAGAGATATTGGAGAGGGAAAACTTAAAATAAGTGCTCATTCATTACCCTTTGAAGAGTTGATATTAGAAAGAATGAATGCTTAAGGTGATATTAGAAAAATGCGATGTTGGTTCCCACATTAATTTTCCAGTTCAACTCTAAAAGAAAATTAGATAAAATCAAGAGACAAAAATGTGGTGTTGCTTCCCACATTGATTTTCCAGTTCAGCTATAAAAGAATATTAGATAAAATCATGTGACTATACCTGCTTGTGGTGATATTTGTCCAACTTATATCCAAGAGGACCTACATGAGCTTGGGGTTTTTCTCCCAAGTCCACTTCAAGGATATCTGATTCAAAAATATGGCTGCTTGCAGGGAGACCCAGTCGAAGTTGCACCAGATGCTTTCCCTTAGGAAGATCTCGCACTTCAAAATAGTGCGACAATGGCAAAGGGAAAACAGCTTCCACCTTCGTTGGGTCACTGGCTGATTTAATTTCTACAGACAGATGTGGCTGCAAATCGTGAAGATCGGTTCCTTTCGCATGACCGCTCAAGATGGTTACCTTCGGCTTTTCAAATACCACAAAATCTATGCCTTTTAAATCCTCAGTTCCAACCTGTACCCATCCACGGTTTAGATCAAAGAATTTAGCGCATAAGAATTGCTAAGAGGTTGCCAAAAAATACCAACATGGTCAATACTTCGGGTAATAGCTTAAGAGACTACAAGATAGTTCCATGCATACGATAATAACCAAACGTGGGTCCAGGGACATCTTATTAATCTGGGTTTGGGTTTAAAGCTTTTTAGGGCCTAAGTCAGGGTCTAACTTTGAAAAGTCAAGGGGATTAACAACTTTAATACTTTATTTGAAAGAATATAGTATGATTTTCACCAAGAAAGCGCTAACTTGCATGTATGTCAAAAACAGAACCTAGAGACTAGCATAACAGCTGGCATCAAAGAATCATCCTAGCATGTCAAGTTAATAAAATCTAGGGAAACTACATGCATCTCATGGTTAGGAGGCATGATAAATTTGCATCTGTTCTGGTTGACGAAATAGAGGTCCTTTTGCATGCACCTAGAGAGAACTTCATTTCCAGGAAAGATAACAAATTTGGCACGTTGCTTATTGTTTAAAACTTACAAATTGGTCAGAGCTATACCTGCATCATTTCTCATTTTGAAACATGCACAAGTCCTATCTTAATTTGATCAGTTTTAAGTAAATAAGAGTTTGTAAAGGCAAACTGTTTTTCCAATAATCATTACAGAGTTTTTTTAAGCATTCAAAGTTAAATGAGCAATCTAAGATATTATCTAGAAGCAACTACCTCGACATCCAAATATTCAGGGGAAGCCCTTTCAATGGAATTGACTCCATGGTTTTCCTTGCTAACCACTCGTATTACATACTTCGTATTTGGTTGTAGTCCCCTAAGACGAAAATTGCCCAAATTATTCGTTATTGCTTCCTCATAGTAGCCTTTTGAGTTGGACCGAGCTGCAATATAAACTCCTTCCATTGGCTGGCCAGTTAATAATGACACAGTGCCCATTGCGCTGAAATAAACCCAAAAACTAAGAAGAAAAAGAAGAAACTAAAGCATATGCATAGTATGGTAAACTAGCACTTAATATGCTCGACATCTAAGAGATCGAAGGAGCAATTATGATTGTACTAAACAAAGGAATTACGACTTTTGAATTGGATGTCATATTTGAAAGTTCACTTCTAGCTCTAAAAACATGTCTTTTACATTGTTGAAGTCCTTTCTCAAAAATACGAAAAAGCAGTAAATTAGATGTTGCACAACTAGTTTTGAACACAATGAGAGATAGAAAAAGAAGACAGCTCCAGAAATTTCTTCTAACATTTTGGGAAAATTAAAATCGCCAAATTTTAGTCAGCCCCTCTTTTAAATTTTCTAATTCAACGCATGTAAAGTTTCACATCTCAATAAACTTTGAGAATATAAAAGTTTTGGGTTTATCGTATGACACCATCCAGTATTTTTATAAAAGTGTTGCCGTTATTGTATGACGATTGGATGGTTGTGTGGCTGTTTTATGAGGTCACACTGTATCACAGAGTTGAATTATGGTAGTTACAATAACAGGAATCTTATATTATAGGGGTAAAATGAAGTGTTATCAATTAGATGGGCTAAATTGGCGGAACTTTTTAACAGAGACTAAAGTGAACATTGCCCAATTAGATGACATAGTTGCAGAAATTCCTAGCTGTACCCGAAGATTTCCGACCCCAAAAAGAGCACTGCTATTGATCAAGATCACCAAAATTCCAAATGGAATCAGAACCATACGTAGTGCATCGGGATGTTTGTATACATCAAGAAGCATTGGGTATGGTTCTGTTGCATCATGGCCATCAGGGCCCCTGAAGCAAGGCATTTGTGTCCAAAAAATCATGCTGGAAAAGAAGTTGAGTTACTATCAAGTATAAAAAAAAGAAAGCTTTTTAATTTACATGAATCGGGTTTACCCATGACAGGACAAAGGTCATTTAGATGAACTTACAAGATAATTGATTAAAACTAGACAATAATAGCACATGAACAAATAGTAAATGCACAAAAAAAGGTAACCACAAATCGAAAGGATAAAACTAAAACACGCAAGAATAAAAGAAAATACATTGGAATATAAAACCAACGATCAAAGAAAAAACCATCAAAACATGAAAACACATAAATTAAGTATATGAACTTAGTGTGAGTAGAAATATGTAGTAGAGCTACACGTTAGATATCCAGCGCAAAATTGTCCAGAGAAAAAATAGAAATACCTATAAGCAACACGAGTGGCACGGAAGACAACATTTTTGGACTCGCCAGATTCCAATTCTATTGCAACTGCTGCAGGTTGAAAGGCATACTCCTAAAAAGTAAGAAAATATTGGCATAGTTAAGACAAAGGACATCATCTTAGAAATATCAAAGCAATGAATACAGTGACATAGCATGCAAAGTCTAAGGTGCTTTCTCGTAAGTTTCGGTGAATCCCAAATTCCAGACGTGCCAATCGCACCAACCGTTAATTTTTTAAAATATTTTAAACTATTAAAAAAATACTTTAAAAAAAAAACATTTAAGAAAACATAAATTTCAGCCCTACATGAGCTGGACCCTTTCTAGTGCCCTCAAATTAACAAAAACAAAGGAAATCATTTATCAAAGACAAAGGAACATCTTCTTCCTCGCGAGGAAGAAGGACAAAAAAAAAAAGCCTCGGGAGAGAGGAGGCTGGAGATCTCTGCGGGCGGCTCTTCTCTTCTTCTTCTTCTTTTCTTAATAAATAGTGTCATTGTGTGCCGTGCCGATAGGCTCGGACGGCACTAGTTGTCCGTGCCGAACGGCACGGCCGATACAGCATGAAAACGGCCGTTCCGGCCATCTCTGTGCCGGATCCGGCACGCGCCACCTGGCACCTAAAACCTTGCTAGCATGTAAACATTGAGAAATACATCTGCGAACATTTCATACACAGATATTAACTTCAGCAGATCATTTTACGCAAACGACCAGATAATGAAGCATGCTATAGAATTGAAGAATGAATATACAAAAGCATGACAACAATCTTGACAGGTATTAATATCCATTGTCTAATAGCAAAAACAAATGGTTGCAATCTAGTAAGAAATCCACATAACCATTTAGGTACAAGTTGTCATATGGAGAAGAAATTATATAGTTTATCTTAATAATACTTCCTTTTTGACAAAGGGCCATGCTGTAGATGTGTTGCAGCTGAGTTAGAGAAGGTCAGCAGCTTCAAATCGGCATAAACCCGTTTTGCTTATGGTGAGACGATGTGGCAGTGAACAACTTGAAGAGGCTAGATCATAGGTAAGGCTTCAAGGTCAAGCTTCAAGGTCAAGCTGAGGACGGCCAGCCGCAGTTACTAGGAGGAAAGGGATTGCTGAGAGATGAGTAAGATAGGTGATCTCCAAATGTGGAGGAAGAAGAGGAGACAGCTTAGGTTGGGAACATGGCAAGTTCCACAGGGTAGAATTACATCATAAATAAATACTTCATGAATAAGATGTTCTACACCTTTTCATATAGTTTGTAAATCTACAATTAAAGAAAAGTGGTTTTGAGTTATCCATGAAACTTAAATTCTTCCAAGGAGCTGTGAATACTCACAGCGTATCTGGACAACAAATACACTTAAACCCAAAACAGATGGGTTCTCAACAAGCATATCCAAATAGACCCTAACATTAGAACAGATAAACATGTAATATTGATCTACATGTACAGCTTTTTTAGAATTAGTCTTTAGAAGTCATCTTCAAGAACAATGAATCACTGTTGACAAAAAAAGTTAAATAGGAGCAGATAGATGAGACAGTAGTTCAATAGGAGCAGATAGATGAGACAGCAAAGTACCTTCAGCAGTGGACGTAAATAGAAACTCCCAGGAAATAAGTTGTCGAAGACAAAAGTTCCACCAGCAGCACTTATTGTGTTGTTTCGGTACCCATCATCACCACTCAATGACAAAAGAACTGGAGGAAACACCCTATCTTCCTGTCCATCTTTTATATGTACATGAATTTGACCAAGTTTCTCGCAACTAAATGAATATGGTCCAACTTGTTTAAGATGATAACCGGGCTGTATTTAATAAAATAACATCAAGCAATCAAATATAGGATCAAGAAGCAGAAAAGAGCATGATACCATCAACATCAGATTTTCTTTCCCATCATGTAATGGACAATAAACAGTTGTTAGGTTCTCAAGGTATTATCTGCTTCTATGTGAAAAAATTGTTTTAACCACTACTGCCACTATGGTAGTTGCCAACATGGATCAAATTGATTAAAAATTTTAATAGAGCACCTAAAACGCAACAGTGAGACAGCAAGGATCAAAGCAGATGCTTTGGTTAGTCTACCAAATATAACAGCAAATAGACCTAGAGCGCTCTTAAAAATTAACAATTAACAATAAATTTGAGATGTATAACATTAATTCAGTTCCTAATACAATCATGCTTAAGCAAACAAAGCAAATAGAGAAGAAAGATACTAGGCTAGTCGGCAAACAGGACTTGGACAGCAGTGTTGCAAAGAGAATAAGATGCATAAGTCAAGAACATCAGATTGTATCGTCAGAAAACAAAAATGACTCCTTACATACGAGTAAAAGTATTATTCAAAACTACATAGTATAAAGTAAATACTTGGGCAGGTATTTGCATAGTATAAAGCAAATACAGGTATTTTTAAATACATAGTATAAAGTATTTGCAGGTATTTGTAAATACATAGTATAAAGTAAATACTTGGGCAGGTATTTGCATTTGGAATTCTGAATCATAGATCATTTAATACTCTTAAGATACAGATGCCAATTAAGATGATAGCAGGTGCATTTACAATATCCTGTGATCCAAAACAAATGGATTCACTCAGGCACTCGATAAGGGCAACATGTGTGTGCGAATCAACAAGGAAGTTAACACTGGGAGCACCAGAACTAATGCAGTTTTGTCTCCACTTACAGATAATTTTTTTTAAAAGAGTTCAATCATTTAAAACAAACTCAATTTCATTAACCTAGAGGACGTATATATATATATATATATATATATATATATATATATATATATATATATATCTGTGTGTGTGTGTGTGTCTGTGTGTGTGTGTGTGTGTGTGTGTGAGAGAGAGAGAGAGAGAGATCTAGCTTTGTCATACCTTGGAAGCTTCAATTCTATAGCTTGTATCATCATACAAAGGACCAGCAAAAAATGAACCATCTGGCCCAGTCTCGGTTTCAACAGCCAGCTCACCTTTGTTTAAAGGAGCAGTGCTGCTCCTTTCATTAGCTAGAACTTTAATGTTAACACCAGAAATTGTAGGAGATACTGAACCTTCAAGATACAGTCCAACTCGACCAATTATTGGGGAAATAATTGGTTGGCAGCCATCAGTTGCAACATATACCTGCCAGTCAAACAGCTAAATTAGTGGCGAAACATATGGACTCACAATTGTTCTAGAGATACTTACATGGCGTTCTCTCGGATAAAAGAGGATCTTTTCCCCCCTGTTATCACTGGAATAGAAGTACATGCTGATCAGAAGGTAATAAGAATAATGAGAAGCTGCATTCACTAGATGGAAGCACTAATAGTTTATCCGTTTTCAAAAGTGATGACACAGCATGATTACAGTAATTCTTTTGTTAAATTCAATACTTAAAAAATTGTTTTAACATGCCAAAAGCTTCATCTTATATGCATTCACTTGTCTTGGAAGAAGTTTTATGGGACTCATAATGTATTGTATAAGTTTTATGGGACTTATAGTGCAATGCATGAAATTGTACTATTGATAGCATGCATAGTGGAAATACAGAACGGCAGCATGTAGAACATCTACCATTATTAGCTGTGTCCAATTAATCAAGCAACAGATTTTACAAGAAAACATTAAGTATCGTAAACAAAAAGTCAAGAAAGAGAGCGTTCACAGCCACTTTCTTCCCAATACAACGTTTCACATAATATCGTCCATAAAGCTACTAATTTGTAAATGTTCATCAAATTACCAAAACAAAAGTTTTACCAAAATACACCTGCTTTATTTCCCAAAATCATGCTAACAAGAATGCTAATTAACCCATACCTAAGGATTTCAATCTAGAACAATTACACTTTCCTTTTATCATACAAAAAAGGTTTCATTTTCCATTATCATAGCATGTACTGTATATCATTCTCTTTTACTTTCATAGACATATTAGGATTTTTATCACTTCCCAAGGTTTGGGGAATGTATCAAGTTGCCCTAGATATTATTTTAATTGCGCCTAGGTTTTGGTATTGTTTCAATAGCCATTTTAGCTCAATTACCAGTTAAAGTCGATTGAAAACGATATCAGTTCACCCCTTGGGGATAATTACTAATAACACATTGTGGGCAAAAAAAAAAGTCACTTACTTTAGTTTTCGTCAAAAAATTAGCATACAATCAACTAAACCGGGTGTTTTGAAATAACTTCAAAGCCTTTGGGGCAATTTGATCTGAAATAAAACCTCTGGACCAAATTCATTAAGCCCCATAATTTAGCGGGAAAATATGATAAACTATACTAATCTTCCAACATTCTTGAGAATACAAACACCCAAACAAAAAGACCAGTTAAAATTACGTTCAAAGATTTTGTTTCTTCAATTCTACAAATTTACTCATTTATGTTAAAGAACAACTTGACTATTCAGTAAATTAGCTACTTCTCATTAAAAGACGAGACTGACATGTCTCATTTAATCATGTGTAGATAACTAAACAGTCTCACAACTTGGGATGCTCTTCGAGATTCAAGGAAACCAAAAAGGTTGAATGTACTGAGCAGATAGAGCCATCTTTTTTGTCTTCAACAAAATTTAAGGATGACTCTAGGTTTACAAAGTTGTTACACCTTTGAGCAAAAGGAAAAAGATATAATAAGAAATACATAGTTGAGCCCTTCTTTTCCTTCATTTTCATAATACATGCATGTGAGCTATAAATATAACTCTTCTTTAGGCATCTCAGGCAAACAAACAGTCATATTGCATGTACTTGGTGCTATCGACCCTTTTTCACAGGCCTGGTATCTGAATTATGTGCATATGGGCAGATACAGGTAGATGCCCCATTGGTACCACAACAGTGGATCCGCATATATATATTTTTTATTGCATTGATTTTCATATAACTTTGTTTGCATTTATGTTCTATATTGAGAACTAAATATTAGAATTAGCGACAACTTTTAAGTCTTCATTAGTCATTGCTAAAACGCATATGCGTAAATTTGTATTTACTTCTGCGTCATGTTATCTTATCTTTCAGACGTCATAAAGCCATACATCTTGTCCAAATACTACACTGTTGAAATTAAACAGGTTAGGCAAGTGAGGGACACGCGAGTATAGATTCAGAATGGCGGACATTTCAAGACAGAATATACGCACATAGCACGTGTACGAGTATAGACTTCGATTGGTACACGACCTATTGAAATCTTTATCCAGCATCTCAAAGGTACCATGTACAAGACAGTGAACAAAATCAACATCATTCCAGCTCACCTGCTCTCCAATATATGCACAATACTAACCGAAAGAAATCCTAAGTGCATTAGAAAGCACATCGATTCTACTTACTTATACCAAGTAAAAAAGCATATCCACGTTGAAAACCAAGAATCCCATTAATTAATTACCTCAAATCGCGAGGGATGAATATGAACTCTTCTCCAAGGGCAGACCAGATTGAGTACTCGTATGCAGCAGCAACATTGTTAGTACTAGGGACAAGCATAGTTTGCACAGAGTGAATAATGCTTCTCTCTCTGTTAAGTACATCAACAATAACGCGTTCTGATAAATCTGATGCATCAAGACCTGAACTGGAGTTAAAGTGGATTTCTCCTTTAAGAAGATACTTTTCGCCTGTGAGGTGCAAAGGCTGTGAAGGGTTGAAGAATAGGAAAGCTGTGAGATGCTAACCTAAGAACATAATAAACCAACAAAGGCAACTACTTGTGGTGGTGATATAAACTGTTAAGGAAAAACACATACTGATGAATCCGATGTGTCAAATATCCGCAAAGAACTCCCGAATGAGATGCATGAGCTAGCAAAATGAAGCTCATATTTCCCTGCAGATTCGACACAAATTCTTTGCGACCCTTTCTGCATGACAAGTGTCAACTACCAAAGTAAGAAAAGGCGACAGAGCATTAAGGAGAACTAGCACATTTACAAAATTAAAGTAACTATTGAGACCTTTATTATCAAATCAACTTGTGTAGAGTCAGGCAGCTTTATAAAAGCATCTGTCTCATGTGTGGAAATTATATTAACCCAATAGCCTTTCTGGACAAAGACCACATCTTTAATGTCTTCAGTTCCGACATCTAGTTCAATAACATTCTGTTGCCAGCACCAACTATCTTCACTGGGTACTTCTAATAATGATGCATGCTTAACCTATAATGCAGATAAAAAGTGATAAAATCAGGAAAGTTTTACTAATAGTAACAGCACAGAGAAGTAGCTCAACGAAATGACTTCACATATCAATCCAGCATGAAGGTGTTGAAACTTTCAAGGGATGAAGTTGCCATTGAAATTCAGGTCCTCGACATACCTCAAGCATGTATTTTCCAGGAAACACTTTCGAGAACACAAAGTTGTTGCTTTCATGACTTAAGGTGACCGTCTTATTTTTCTTGGCACCTTCCCCTACTCTACTAAGTGTTATGAATACAGTGGGGTCACACTTTTCCTTGCAGATGACCTTCCCAAGGATATTGACCTGTGCCTGAATAAAAGCGACATGGGGCCACAACAGGACATCATTTTATAATACAGATAATCATCGCACTACATGTCACGAGAAAGGCAAGATCATTGATATTAACATTTATGAATATGTTATTTACAAACAATCAGCATCATAGTTTGCTATTAGAGAATACAACATGAGCATAGATAGCAAATGTGAAAATAAAAAAAAGTTCTAACTTCTCTTACCTGAGAAAACTCTATATTAAACAATGGGCACTTGATGTTTACATCAATATACGGAGGCGAAAATAGAAGGCCAGAAGAACTCTCAGATTTTATTGGCAGGACAGACAACCGGTATTCACCAGCAGAGACCTGATTCAGGATACAAAGGACGTATCACGAAAGAATTCCTCAGTACAGTGAAAAAACACATTCTCAAAACAGAATTTAGGGCTTTGGGCCCCAGCTCGACAGGACTTGGGAGTATGACAAAAGTTATAATTATTCTGTAATGGTTGGTCCGGATGATGGGTACATGTAGATCCACCAATATCCAATCCTAATGAAGTGAATTGATGCTGCAGGGATCCTAGGATCTAGTATACACTGCACAATCTACTGATTCAGCCATCTAGTTTTTGACATTTTGTATAACTAATTCTGTATCGAATGGTTAAAAATGTCTAATCAGCACTGTGGACAACATTTTAGTCATGCAATAAATACCATCTTCCGATTTGAACATATTTGGCGTGATACAAAGTGGTAAACATTGTTTAAGCCTATACGAGATATTCATGAACACCTCAAAGCAGAAATGCCCGTCTTTATCAGTCAGCTTAATCTGAGGTTGTGCATTCTCAGGTCCATGTTTTAAAGCCACCTGGAAGTTTAAGGTCATAGACAAGTAAGATGTAAGCACTGGATAGTACATAAATTGAAAACATTAAACAACCAAATTTTCAACTTTGCCAAATAGGAAATTACTTTGGCCTTTGAATCACTGAAAATTCTCACAACGCCACAGATATCATAGCTAACAGCTTTTATGTCGTCCACGGAAGCCATATTTGGTAGAACCTGGAAGAACAAATAAAAAGAACTTTATGGTATGTTTGAAAAATGCGCAAACAGAAATGTAAAAAGTGATTACTTATAGACCATATTCAGAATATTAGGCAGATAAAAGATTACTTTAGCCAAACCTTACCAAGAAATTCTTCAGGGTATTGAACCTATAATGGTCCTTCTCTGCTGATATTGTATATTGCTTGGACTGGACCTGTAAACCATGATGAATATGAAAGCTAAAGCTTATGTACCAATATTAAGCATGCAGCAATCTGAAACCAAATCTAGATGAGGGACTTCTGAAATGAAATTGCTCGAAAGACCAAAAAAAATAATAATAATAATAATAATAAAAAATCAATACACAAAGAAGTACAGCACATCTATAGTCAAATATTGCCAGCTTTGTGTCAGAATAACTAGGATTAGTCAGATATTAAGATCAAGGCATCATTAAAGAAATCAAACATCGTCAAACATTCACAAGTAGTTATAAGTCACACCAGCTATTTCTCTCAAAAAAAAGGAGAGAAACAGAAGGTCACACCATCTAACTAAGCAATCACCACTAAACATATATTATAAAATATAACTATGTACACTGACTTCAATGTATTTGTACAGATGCCTTCCACATACATATTGAAGACTAGGTAATTACTAAAACATTCAAAATCAACCATCCATAGATGCAAATTTCTATAAATGCAGCTGTGAATTATTTGATGAACTCAATTGTCATAACCCCATTTTGTTTGGATAGCCAATTTACACAGGTAAATTGTAATCAGTTTTATCTCAAATTACATGGTAATAGGTCAACTTGGTCTCAATTAGGTCTAATCACGGTAACAGTTATTTTAACTACAATATAACTGAATAATCATGCGTAATTGATCTATTAAGCTAGCTTCATCCAACCGGATCAAAACGCATGATTTAATTCCAAATCACCTCTTATGGGCTAATAATGGGCCTAGAAGCCCATTGTGAATCCAACATGCCAATCAATTCTGACCATTGATTAAGTTGACAATCCGCATGAGTAGGGAAGCAATCATAGCAGTGCATTCATATTAATCCAGATGAAAGTAAGGGAAACTTATGGATCGATGCAAGTCTCTCATGATATCTCGCTCTAGGAAGTTCCACACACTCTATAGCTAAAAACCGGCTAAATTTCATTTTTGATACACCGAGTTATAGAAAATTTTGCAAATACCACCCAAGTTATAAAGCTTTCTCGACCTATACCTGCAGTCTAAAGCTGCTGATGTAGCCATCTCTCCGTTTCTTTTTTTTTTAATTCTTTTTATAAGCCCACACCATCTTCTTCTCTCCCAAATCCCGTGCACCCATAGAGCTTTCCCGCCCTTCGTCTACCTCCTTCCCGCCACAAATCCCACCCCCCCCCTTTTTTATTCATTCCCGCCATCTCGGTGGTGGTCCCTCCGCCCGACACCAATTTGTCTCATCCCCACCAAATTCCTTCGTCCCCAAGAACCCTCGTGCTCCAATTCTCGACCACACTACTTCTTCGTCCCCAACAACCCTCGTGTTTCTCATACAATAATTGATTATAATATTCCTTTGTCCCCCTCCTAGTAACATCAGGAATCTTCAAATTAACAAACCAACAAGTGAATGGCTGGAGACTGGAAATGTCGTCATAGCGGTGACGGAAAAAGAAAGAAAAGTGAGTTTGTGCCTATGCTGCAATTGGTCTCAACATTTTCTTTTTTTTTTGTGGTTCTTTAAAAGGTTTGTCATCCTTTCTTAGTTTTACTTTGTTTAGTTGTATTTTGTACGAGCAGTAACGACTGATCCAAATCGAATGACTATAGTTATGCATCATAGTGGGTTCTTTATTGGAAAAACTGACAGAGTACGCGACAAAAAAAGAGCCACTTTCTATAGATGATGTCGATAAGGATCATGTATCCATTATTGAGTTAAAGGAGATATCTAGTGAACTGTTGAAATGCTCGGGGCCTGTGGTATCTAGGTTAGCGTATTACTGGAGACATCCTAAAAAGGGTTCTATTTGCTGCCAGACAGAACAGGATGCATATAGTATGGTCCAATAGTGTGAAGAATTTAATTCTGTAGATGTATATCAGATTGACCCTCTACAGAATTTGTGGAATAGATCTGCTGAAGTACAAAATAGTTTTGGAGGTGATGAAGCCACTGAAGAGCAGATAAGAGTAAATGAAGAGGATAGTGATAATGATCATGAATGGTGCCCTGATGAGGATGAAATTGTTGAGGAACAGATAAGGAGGGAGTTCATAATAGTGATAGCGTTGATGAATGGCGTTCTGATGAGGAATATACAATTCCAGATCCTCTGGATTATGTAAATGATGAGGGAGAAAATGCTATAGAGTACCCAAGCTCAAAGTATAAAGATGATGATGAGTTGAGGAGCCTATCTAATGACTCAAAATTGTTCACAATCTTGCTAACTATAAAAGAGCTTCTAAACAGAAGATAAAGTCTAGAAGGGACACTATACATAATGACTCTACAGGTGACCATAAGAATCCTGCATTTAAAGTAGGCCAGACATAGGCAAGCACAAAGGAGTTTAGAACAGCCTTAAAGCAATATGCCATCAGTGGGAATTATCCTATAAGAATGAAGTATAATGATAAGGAGAGAGAGCAATCAGTGTTGAAGGTTGTCCATGGGATAAAAATGCAAGCAAAAAAGGGGAGTGTCCTAGTCTTATTGTTAAAACACTTAACAATGTCCATAGTTGTTCAGCTGAGGAGGAAAATCATAATTTGACCTATAGGAGATTAGGAGAACATTATGCTGAGAAGCTCAAATCTGATCCTAACTGGAGTTTGGAGGGCCTTATTGATGAGGTAAATAGGGATTTTAGGGTGAAGATTACCAAATCAAAGGCTAGGAAGGCTAGACTTTATGCTCTAAAGCTGGTTATGAGAAATACTACTCAACAGTACAACATGCTACATGATTATGGTGTAGAGCTGAAGAGGTGTAATAGGGAAACAACTGTGGATCTACAAGCACCAAGTTTGACATTCAACAGGTTTATATATGTATGGAGGCCCTTAAAAAAGGATTTGAATTTTGCAGACCAAGGACTTTTATGGATGGTTGCTTCCTTAAGGGGATGTATGGAGATGTCTTCTAACTGTTGTGGGTGTGGATGCAGACAATAGCATCTATCATGTGGCCTATACTGTAGTAGAATCAGAAAATAAGCAGTCATAAGTATGGTTCTTAGATTTGTTGGCTAGAGACTTGGGAATTCATAGTGACACAAGTTTATTTTGCTTCATGAGTGATAAGCAGAAGGTTAGACTAATAACTTTTTATTCATTTTATTGCTTTACTCTTGATGTTCACTGCATGACTTACACTTGATTTGTTATTTAGGGCTTGGTTCCTATGTTAAAGGAAATGTTCCAAGGAGCCAAGATGAAGGGGCATAAGTCATCTTGAACAAGTTTTCTCAGTATAACTTTTATATTTGCTGGAGACTACTTAACTATTTTTTTCGCAGGGTGCCTAGAGGAAAAGGAAGCAAAAAGTAACTACTAATAGGACTGCTATGAGGGCAAAAAGGCTCGCTAAGGTTAGCAATAAAGAAACTAGCAACAACGAAAGATATTCTACTGGCGACATTTTGAAGTATATATTCAAAATCTAAGAGATAAATACAAATCCAATACGTTTGATACATCTGTAAGTAAGCAATCATTATATCTCATTTTATTATTTTCAGAAAAAAATTTTGTCTTAACAGCAATTATGAATGCATAATTCAGAAGCATCTTGTTCTACTGAGGCGATAAGGATGAGAGATACAAGAGTGTGGATGAGACAACCTGGCCAGACATCTAGCACAATACAGCCTAGTCAGCCAACCCAGTGATCAAGGTGGATCTTGGGTCAACGCGTGCAGAGCTAGTGTGGCCTAGGCGTGGACGTAGGTGCGGGCAGACGCGGCTTAGGCGCAGGTAAGGGCGCGACATAGGCGCAGGTAAAGGTGCGACATAGGCGCGGCCCAATGCGCGGCATAAGCGCGGCCCAAGGCGCGGCATAGGCACAAGTAAGGGCGCGGCATAGGCACAAGTAAGGGCGCGGCATAGGCGTGGCACAAGGCGCGACATAGGCGCGGCATAGGGTGAGACAGACGCGGGAGCTGGCGTGGTCAAGGGGCGGGCGCGCGCACGGAAGGCAAGCAAGGAGCCGGGCAGGCGCGCGGGAGAGCCAAGGAGCGCCAGGCGTGCAAGAAGGTCAAGGGGCATCCTGTGTGCGCAAGGAAGGCCAAAGACTGTCCGAGAAGTGCAAAGGGCGGCAGGTTAAAAGTCCTTTTAAGCTTCCCACTACTTCGTATTCATGCTCATTAGTTGTATTAAATATCCTTTGACCGAGAAGGTAAAGGGGTTTGGGAATTGTCCAAGCATATATATACCTTACCCAGCTTGTGAGCAAAGAGGGGGTGGAATCGTGTTTTTGTAATCCTTCATTTCTAGTGAAAACACGAGGAAGTAAGCATCTTGGTAGACTCATACCACAACTCAACATTTCCCTTGTATTGCATCGGCTACCCTAGATTCGAAATAATATCCTAGGCATTCCTTGGCTCGTGTGAGTAACCGAGAGCCCCTACGGATCACCTAGACATCTAGCACACTGTAGCCTAGTCAGCTAACCCAGACAAGTTCAACAAGATATCATTCGAAGTAATCACAGAGTTGTATTGGCTCTATTAAAACTCTTGTAATTTTGGGTATCTGTTGTATTGACTGAGCCATTTGAGGTTAACTTTATTATGTATTAAAGTATTGGCTATAAATTTAGCCCTTTACTTTGTGTATGTTTTTATGTATCTTCATGTTTGTATTGACTCTATGAAGGTAACTTTTTTGTAGTCATTGTGTAATCAATGAATGCTTGTATAGTGATCAATGAAAGCTTGTGTAATCAAAGATTATTTTTTGTACTCATTATTGGCTATAAAAGTTATTGTTTGCCGCAGCCATTGCTTGTACACCTTTTATTTACACAACCAATGCTGATATATAGATGTCAAAGTAAGTTGCCATTGACTTATCACAGAAGTTGTTGTTGGCTCATGAATAAATTTCTCATACAGTGAATTATTGCCATACATTTGATCAAATAAGCTGCCAGGCAACATTGCTTACACAGCCATTGCGTACAATAGAGCTGCTCATCATTGCTGTCATTGCTTAAACAACAATTACTTACAAGCCATTCACACAACAATTGTTTACACAAAGATTGCTTATAAAGCCATTACTACAGGATTGATCTAAACTAAATAAGCTATTATGGTGAGAATTAGCACTAGTCATTCCCTACATCAGCCTTTGCACAAAACAAAACAAGCTGCTTCAAATTAGGAACACAATCACCGCCATCAAAACGATTATCAAAAACCATAGCTTCTTTTGTTTGAGTCTTGCTTTGCCAAGCTCTGCCTCGGCGTTCTTCAGCTTCTCTTTCAAGCCGTGAATGATACAGCCGTATCTATCGGGGGTTTGTGGATCAATACATTGGAAATAGCTGCAATCACCTTCATTCTATCGAATAGAAAGGAAAGATAAATTAAATCCCTAGTGGCATCAACAGCAATTGTATTGGTATGAAAGCATACTTACCTTCCAATTTGGACATCTCATAAAAACGTCTACCCGGATTTTCACGCGGGTAGGAGGTCAGGATCACCACCGCCGCCTGCAATTGCATTGATTCTGTGCGTATCGGAGGCGAAGGGGATTTTCATTGCTTGACACGAAGCTTACACTTATTGTTGAACTTAGAGCTCAAGATCTAGAAAAGTGTTGAGAAACAAGCAGCAGAGAAAATTTTATGGCGGGAAGCAGGCATGCGAGAAGGATTTGTGGTGGGAAGGAGGCAGGCGGGGGCGGGAAAGCCCTATGGGGGCACGGGGTTGTGGGAGAGAAGATGGAGTGGGCTTATAAAAGGAATTTAAAAAAGAACGGAGAGATTGTCACATCAACAGCTTTTGACGGCAAGAATGGGTCGAGAAAGCCTTACAACTTGTGTGGTATTTGCAAAATTTTCTATAACTTGGGGTATCAAAAAGAAAATTTAGCCGTAAAGAACCCTACCAACACCTCTATGTTGTCAACAAAAGCAACAAACAATTGGCAACAAGAGTTACAGAAAAGCAGGAGCCGTTACACACTGCAGCAAGGGTATTAAGGAGAGGAGGAGCTTGATGAAGCTCTCTGTCACCACTCATCAGAGATATCAGTACCCTAACGGCTGTCAACAACCAAAGCAACGAGAGGATAAGAATGGAAGGACATTGGGCGCCTAGACATACCAGAAGTTGAGTCCCATATGACTAGGCTCAGCTCCTAAATAATTGTAATGCTAATGCCAATCACTGAACGAAATACTAGAAAACAGAACCAAAAGGGAAGAGAAGCTATTTAGTCATTAAGAACTCGTAAACCTTGTTTGTATATATTCTAATTCCAAAGATCTATCATAGTAGGAGACCATAGTCAAATTCCATATTAAATCACAAAGGTATTTAGGTACAATTATAGCCAAGCACATAACGTCTAACCTACTAAGTTGAAGGCGACCTCACTTTGCCAATAGATTATCAAGCGTTTAACTTTAGCAAAGTAGTAGGTCATTTTTGGCCATGAGCATGTCAGCACATGAAGACTTGCGGCATTTGTCATAATATATGGCAATGCTCTTGCTTTTTTAAAAAAATAAATAAATAAATAAATAAAGACCAAAGACTATAAATAAGTCAAATGAAGTAGTTAAAGCAGGAATGTAAGCAGACATTCTTTGACATAGAAGCAGTAGCATAGAAAGCAAGCGGTCAAGCATTTGAAATGAATGCCACAATTCTTTGTCCTGCCAACTAGCAGGGAAACAGTGTCTGGTGTGCAAATAACTCCCATTAGAGTCTTACACAAAGGCAAGGGAAAGGAAGATTAACAGAATCAATGTTGAAGTCTTACCCAATTGACCAATAAAGAACTCATTGTTGAAATACTTGCACTAAAAAGTAAAAGAACCTAAATTTTTTAAAAAGAAGAAACAACACAAAACCCATTAGGTACTAAAATAACGGCATACCTGATCAAGTTTGTATAATCCTTTGGCATCTGTAATAGCTCGCTGTTGGCCATCTACCATAATCTTTACACCTTCTACTCCATCACCATTGTCATCTACCACACGGCCCCCAATAGAAAATCCAGTGACCTAATAGACAACTAGGTTTAAGAACAATACTTCTCAAAAAATGAATGTTAATCATAAAGAAAATAATAATTTGATTCATTTTCAAATAGAAAGAAAGAAAGGACCCGACAAAAGGAGCAGACTGACCTGAAACTTTTGTGAGATTGTAACATGGCGATGCTCAAGAGAAACACTCATCGAGACAGGTGAAACATCAAAAACTGTATTCTCTCCCTTGTAAAATGGTACAAGCTCATAAACACCTGTAATTTATTTATATAAATAATGAAACATACTATGGAGAATAACATCCAAACGGAATTAAAATGATGTCACTGACTCGAATAGAGAGCTAAACTACCTATGACACTGATTCAAAAGCCCGCATTGTGAATGGTCAGAGTAGGAATTATGGGTGCAAAGGGTCAGCTTTCAAACCCCTGCTCCCCTAGTCTATTTCCAAAACAAAAAATTACTCTAGTAGTAATATGACAAGGAATTACATGAAATTTACCGGCTTAACTTCCGCAACCTACTTACAATCCTAGGGCTCCATTAAAAATTAAGACGTTTCAAAACCCTATAATACCTTGAGGGTCGCATCTAAACTATGAAATTTATGGTGGTAGATTAAAAATCAACGACGCTTTCATTGATATAAACCCATTTTATGACGATAAGGCGGACTAAAGTTGTATTTCATGGAATACAACTCTATATATCAACCCACAGATGTATCAGTCAGTAACCATTTGCAAGTTACTAGAAAAAGTTTACTCCAAGGCACATCCATGTGGGTGCGGCTCGCCTACTTTCTTTCGCAGTAAGCAGGAAACGCACGGCCCGGATCATCCGATCTAGGTCGTGCAGTTTTCGAGATATTTTTTTTATCATTCTTTGATATAGTGTTCGGTATTTTTTTGAAAAACCTTCAATCACAAACTTGTAAATCACATCAAAATTTACAACTTTGTAGTTCAAATTTTTATTTAAAAAATGCTCCAAATAGGTTAAATAAGTCGATGAAAATTTTATATAATATATCGTGATCCATGCAAGATTTGATGAAATAATCTCGGCCGTACGTTTCCTGCTTCCTACGAAAGCAGGAAAGCCGCGCCCCATCCATGTGCAGAGGAGGCAGGCACATACATGTGCATACGCACACAATGGCACCTACAACATGCTATTCCTTTCTGGTAATCTGTCAATATTTTTAGTCACCTTAAGGTCATTTTCTTTTGTCTTTTGTAGACCGCAGTACATTGACATACTTCCTTGAGATTTAACTTTTTAAGCATGGTATTTCTAGTTGTAAAGTGCATATCATTCTAAATGTTAAGACCAATATATAGGTGGAACTTCTGATAGAAATAGCAATAGAAGCAGGAAATAAACCTACCACAAGGTAAAGAGCTAAATGTAAATTTGCCATTAGCATCGGATACGGCATGGCAGAGAGCACTTTTTAGACCTGGCGCACTACCAACACCTTGTGGACAATGCACTTCGAATATGTCATCAGAATATAAAAATATTTGAACTCCAAGAATCGGATTACCCTGCAAGAAAAAGGGTTGTTTAGATCCTTCTGAAACTTGAAGGCAACAACTTATGCCAGTCTTCATGACTAACTTCAACACCATGAGGGTTTATCTGAATATAGTTCCATGTTCATGTGCATCTTTAAGGGCTCATGTTACTACAACTCTCGCAATATGTACACTTTAAGTAAACAAACATCCTCTGTCGCACATGCACCTTTAAAAAAAGGTATGATGAATTGCTCATTTCATAGCAGAAGACGGACATCGATGTCGCTCATACGTTCGTCACTATGGATTTATGAAGCATTTAAATAGTAGATAAACAACAACCCTTTGTCATATGCACTGTTTAAATATTGTGAAGTAATTTCATAGAGAGACAATTAGAAGTCACACAATCGTTTGCTATTGCTAATCTAGGAATCACTACATAGCATAGCTCTTCTTAACAAGACAATATACCTTCCATCAGTCAATTCCATCCCACCCCCACCCCCCCCCCCCCCCACCTTCTTCTCTCTGCGCCCCCACTCAGCTATTCTTCCGTTTGACTTAATTTCTTAGCAACTGCAAAATCCTAAGAATGAATTATCAAACCTCTTGACTCAACAACTCCTTTACCTGTTCAACGTTCCGCCGCACTGTTCCTAAATATGTTAGGCCCTTTACAAACTTGAATACTGATGATATGAACATTAATGACACAAAACAATGACACCATTCTACAAGCTTCTAATAAAGAAAAAGAACAAATACCTGAGCCACAACATACCCACGAATATCATATCCAGTTGCAAAAAATACGTCAGTCGCATCAGCATTTCCGAACCCCAATACCACCTATAGGACGTTTGACAAAAAGAACATTAAAGGCATTAATATTAGAACTTCCCATGCAGAGAGTTAAAAAGTTTTCTTTCATGTTTCATCTACCTCTGAAGAACCTTTTCCTTCTATTACTAAATCAGGATGTGAAGCATGCAGTGTGTATCTTCCTACAATGAAATAGAAATGAAGTAAAAATCACTTAGAAACGATTTACTTCATAAGGCAAACCAGTAAATACAGCAAGATCGATCCACTGAATGAACTAAGATCCATTGTCCACGATAGCAAGTGATCATAATGCAATGCAATCACTAAACAATTTACTTGAATGCACATTTTTCTGTTTCTAAACTTTGTCAGTGAAAGAGAAGCCTGAGATGTTGCTTAAAGAAGAATGATAAGCAAACATTATCAACTAACAAAAGAAAACCCAACAAAGTACCCAAAAAGAAAAAGAGAAAAGCCAACTTCAATTGCTCTACAACATACTACCTACATGGTTAGCAATTTACTACGACCCTTTTCTGAAGCAGAAATGAATCTAACAAGGAAAGGACCATAAAACATGTTGTCTGCCAAAGCTCCAAATAAGGACAACATTTTATTCAATGATCCCTATTGCAATAGTTCCAGCAACTATAAGATACATGCATTCTCAAATGCACAAATTTGCAGTTGTAAAAGCAAAGGTACTTAAATAATATGAACTCCATAGACTTAAATAATATGAACTCCATAGAAGCTCTTGACAGTTGAAGACATCAATAAGAACTGTTCAGCACTCATAATATACAGTGCCTTGAACAAAATAATAAAGTCACCGATACACCTGAAAGGATAATGGTACGTAACAGTTGAAGACCTGAAGTACACTGTACACTGCAGAATGCATACTTCTAGAACTAAATAACAGACTAATAGACACACCTGGAAGAATATTAGTAAAACAAAAAGTGCCTGTGGCTGATGTGAAGGCAGAAGTGATATGATTGCCTGATTCAGACAAGAGGTCAACTTTTACGTTGGATGGTCCTCCATCCTTCAAGGAGCAACTATTTCCACCAACAGCTCCTCTAACCTTTCCTGATATGGTGAATCTAACAGTGCAAGGTACACTAATAAGATTACATAATATTACAACTTGATAGAACGTTGCAAACAATGTGAACAGAAATCAAACCCTGTAAATCTAAAGTTGATATCTGCATTTGAATTGCAGCCATTTTGGTCAACAACAACTGATGCCTGAAAAAAAAAGTATCGGATAAGCTAACACATTATGGAGAAGGATTGGTAGATAAGGCAACTTTATATTAAAACAGGATTAGCATTTGATGAACACAGGAAAACAAGACACAAATATTCACTTACATTGTCAGGTTCCCATGACCATCCATCAGGACCCCTAAGTCTGATTACAAATGAACCCTGCAACGCGAGGTATTATGATATTGATGTAAGGCTACAAATTCAGTATTGACAGACACGATTATCCAGGAGGCGTCAGATGCAAAACTCATTAGGATTAGGAAATTTCAAGAAATAAAGAAATGGGAGTTCAGTTAGATATAAAATTTCTTTATTAAGTTTAAGGAGCAGCAACATGCATGGGCATCATACATGTTCATCATCCTTCAATTATTATTCATAAACGTCCTACAGAAGGAGATACATAACAGCACATATTAGGAGGCAACATTGTCACTTCATATATTATGAACCACCTCTACCTTGTCATAAACTGGTATGAAGTAGTAGCCATTTGGTGCACACTGGGTCCTGTCCTTAACCAACCCATCAACTGTGAGAAGCTCGACCTGGATAACAGAAATAGAGCGAGTTTAACTAGTACTAGAGATTCCCCAAACCTCCAACAAAAAAGCTAGTGAATAACAAGTAAAGCAGCACTCGCAATATATTTTCACTTTTATAATTAGTTCTTCATAACTAATGATAATCCATTATATTTTAAGCTGTGCTTCTACATTCAAGCATTGTTCTCATTTCTATAGAGTTCAAATATTATTCTTTTATTAAACAAGCATATAATATAAATTAGCAATTTCTCCACCTTGTTATGTTCATAAATGTTTGAAAACGTTATGCCATTGTGCCAATTTCTTTAGTGCCGCCATATCAATGTCCATGATTCATAGGTTTCATAAGATAGGGCAATGACTTAATATTACATGCGACTTATGGGCAGCTTGGAAAATCCGGGTTTCACGCGAGCTGGGGAAGAATGGAGGAATCCCGGAAGACAATGCACATGCGATTGTTTGGCAAAGTGGATCAGTATAGTGGTGTTGGGATTGTTATGTACAACAGCTAGGATCAAATGCAATCAACCAATAGCAGTAAAGCTACTATCATAAGCATGAACATCACCACAGAACGACCACCGAACTTATTCCAATACTTCATAGTAGTAACCAATTAAAGTGTACATACGAGTTCAAATGCATAAATAGCTAAATGAACTTCACAATAACGCAGTTCAATTTAGTTAGAGATTGCAATAGTAAAGCAATTTATATAATAGCGAGAGATGCTGAAATCCAAAGGGTACCACTATGTTGGAGTAATCCAGCTTTCCATCGGAGGGTTTCCTCGCTTTTATCAACGCTGGACTAGCCTGATGGATCAACACGCAGATCTCTATAAACAAAATGGATAGAAAAACATATTATAAAATAATAAAACCTCGAAAATCAAAAACCTCTACGAATCCGCCGCATCCGTGGATCGAATTTGCGGCAGCTGAGACCGCCGACAGAGCGATCAGAAGGAAGAAGATGAGATCGGAGAACAGCATTGAGCTCAATCCACAAGGGCGGATCTATACCCCCACTGGATTGAAGTGAGTTAAGCTCGCCGAAGTGACACGCCGAGCAAGGGAGAAGTGCACAGCGGGCGGCGTATTTTAATGTATAGGCAGGAGAGAAGTTGGGATCTCGTTCTAGTTTCCAGTCTACTATTTACGACGATTCACGTACAAATGGGCTGGGGCGGGCTCGTTCGGCCTAATACCCTATATATCGGACCAATTAAGACTGCAGATCAGTGTTCATTCAGGCCCTACCTACTCTAAGGCTTGAGGGAAAATATTCATAAATGATGTAGCAGTGGAACCATATACCTCACTAGCTCAAATGGTAATGGTGTAAGCAGTCAACCATGGATGCAAAGTGTTAAGGTTTGAGCCCAATAAGTCTGCTTTCAGAAAATGAACATATATCTCCAATATTATATCATTAAGTATAAGTGGAAAATGAGTATTATCGGATCTATAGGTGCTTATCATGGCAGGTGACTTGGAAACTTTCCGCCTCAAAAAGTGAGGGCCCGCTAATTTGATATCCATAGCTTCTATGATAATAGTTTGAATTTATCTTAGTCATTAGAAGGTGCTGAAATAGTGGCAGCAGCGAATCAGCCACATAGATACCTTCAAAATATAGAGCATATCCTACTTGTCGATTTGGAGGTATGCCCATCTTGGGATTTGATAGGGAGGTGGCCCCAAAAGTAGGCACGTTCTCTCATTCCTTTTATAAATTTTTTATAAAAAAAAAGATTGGGGATGTATGATTACAAGGACAACCAAAATGGGTTGGATATGGATTCGTGGCCAACCGATTGCAACTATTGGCTTCACAATAATACAAATACTGGAGGATAAGTGAGAACTTGAAGGTGTGAGGCGAGTATTGAAATGAGTTTATGATCTTTCTTTTTTTGATGACCAAAACTAGGCGTATGATAATCTATAAATGAAGTTACTAAATACGCTTGATATTGGGTCGGAACTTAAAAAAACGTAGTATTGTGATGTTAAAAAGGAGCTTAATATGCAACCGATAAGAAGTTATGTAATGTAAGTATATTCCTAGTACTTCATAGTTGTATCTATTTTAAAATTATCGTGAAATTTTTTTATCAATTACTATTCTATTTTTGTACGACCATCAGATAATTCTACAGATGGTATATAATATATATTTGTATTTTAATAAATATAAATATATAAACTAGGCTAAAAAAGGACCTCAATCAACCAAAGTTCTTCGTTCCCTCATACAACATATTTAATTGTATTTATAGTGTATAGTGAATTTTTAGAAAAAAAAAAAAATATGTATGAGAGACCACCTAAATCGCAGTTCAGAATGATCACGTTTGAACATTTTATCACTAAGTGCTCCCTAAAACACTTATAGTCAAAGAATGACTTCTAATTTTGACTTGTTAGTATCTTTTTACAGTTAAAATGACGAAAATACTATCTTTCTTATTTTTTTTGAAATTTTTTTTTGATAATTACTGAATCAAGTCATAATACACTTATATATTTAATTAAAAAATATGATGTGTTATGTAACTTTTATTTTTAAAAAAACATTTTAAAATATATTCAAATTTAATGCTCTGAATTTTTTTCTGATTATACCAATTTTTGGGCCTAAAATATATATTTAAAAATATTTTAAATATAAAAGTTAAAAGAGCATATAAAAAAAACTGTGTTTAATTTTTTTTTTTTTTAAATGCTTATATTTGTATTTTAGAGTGGTTTTATTAGTTGATTAAACAAGGATATGCTCGTCATTTCATACGATTAAGTGATATTAAAACATCAAAAACTAACTATAGAGCACTATTTAGCCAAATTAAAATAAGACACTCTTCCAAATGTCCATAACGTTTTGGTTTTTTAGGGGAGCTTTCATCTGACCCAGCTCGAAGGTTGTTGTAAAATGCTTGCTACATCTTTAGATTCTTTACTGATGAGTGGAGTTACCACATTATTTATTTAGACTAACATTGACTTTCCAATAGGTCATAGAATGTTGTTGAAAATTTTTAAGAAAATCGCATAACATGCCCTACTTCTTATATTCTTCGCAAATCATTCTATACATTTGAATTTATTATAACTACTAAATTTTATATTATGAGCATTTTGACTATTATATAAGTTTTAAAAATTTTGAATATTTGATGGAATTTATAATTTTTATATTTAAAATTCTTTCAAATAAAAGTCATATAAATAAGTATTTTGATGCTTCAAAATTTTAGGGGCTTTAAAAATTAACCCGATGAATTTTTTGAGCCTTAAAATATTATTTAGAACTATTTTTGAAAATCTTTGAAATATAAGATGAATAGCTTTTTTATATAATTTATAATTTATAATTTTATATTCAAAATATTTTTAAATAGGTGATTTAGTGTGGTCGAAGATAACATGCTATAAATAAGGAATTTATTTATAAACAAAGTTTTAAGAGAGGTGATAATATGTAAGTTTTCCTAAAATTTTTAAGACAATGTCAAATTAATTTATTTCATAATTAATTTCTCAAAAAAATACTTACTCAAAATTCGATTGGCTTTTAAATTTTTAATGCGTTATAACATGTCAACTTTACTATGTAGGAATGCAGGATACACGTTCTTACACCTCTTTTATCTAATCGATGATACGATTTTTTAAAAATTATGAGAAAAATTTTGTTCATAATTAGTATATTTTTGTACGGGTATTATAACAGATAAATTTCGGTGCTAATTAGTGATACAATCACTAATTCAACTGGCGATATCATCTCCACTTTGTCTTATACTCCTCATCTGTCTAAACGGTTATCAGTAAATTTTTTGTCAATTCCACCATTCTCTATGGTGTATTCACTAAAAAAGACGGACAATGCACCGTCACAGTAGCACTCAATAATCTATTGCAGGTATTTTCTATATCCCAAATAATAAATAATGAAAGAATTAAATAAATGAAACATAAGTGGCAGAAAAGCAAAGAAGAATGTAGCGAATGATCTACTCGACGTCTTTAATTAATATCCTCATAAGTTTACATATTTAATACTTTAACCTATGAAGCCCATAAAGCAAATGGCAATCGTAAAAAAGATAAGCATGGCACTCAGCTTTGCTCAGAAGCAAAAAGAAAAGAAAGACTTGTACATCAGTTAATCTACTATTTAATCATTACAAATAAATTTCTAATGTCCCGCATCCCCAGCGTGGGTGGCCTAGGCGTCCGCCTCAGAAAGCGAGCGTCCGGGTTCGACTCCAGAGGACGTCATTCGAAGGAGGTGTGGGGGTCAAAAACCCCCCTTACCCCGTGGGGAGTAACATGGACCATAGTTTGAGATCCCTTCGGAGGCGTGCGCCAGGGTCTGCCCTACCCGCAAGGATGGGATCCCTCGGTCGGTGGAACAGGGATCGGTGCCATCCGTGGGTTTACCTGTTACGACAGTCGCTCGAATGAGGGTCGGTTACGGGCAGAATTTTCCACCGATAATCTCAAAAAAAAAAAAATAAATAAATTTCTACTTTTAAATTTATTTATTTTATACGGTCTAAATAACTATTTAGAAGTAAAAATTTTGAATGCAAAAGTTATACATATCAAAAATCTATTTTTTTTATATAAAATTTTTTAAAAAATATTTATAAATAGATATTTTGAGACTCTAAAATAGCGGGTTATACACTAACCCGTTAAGACTGCAATGTCTCAAAATATATATTTAAAAATATTTGTTAAAAAAATTAAACAAAAAATTGTAGATTATAATTTTTTTTTTGGCATTCAAACTTTTTTTAAAAAAAAATTATTTATAGAATAGTTAAACTATTTTTTATATAAATTTTGAAAATAAGTTGATTTGTAAGAAATAAATAGTGCAAGGGCTTATTTATGTAAGGTTTTAAAAATTGATGCTGAAGTCCTCCGCCCCGGGTGGGACGGCCGGAGCGCTCGCCTCAGGAAGCGAGCGCTCGGATTTGAATATCCGGAGGTGCCTGAAAAGAAAATGTGCCTGGAGCCGCGTGTTTACAGTTGTGACGGAAAAACTGATGGCTGATAACTCCCAGTACTTTATGTTGATCCGGAGACAGACGTCAGGCTGAAATTTTACTTTTGCGTATATCTGAGTCAAAATAATTCTATAAATATGTATAGAAAATTATGATCCGCGAGTTAGTAAATATTAGAGAGGGATTTCGATTGATGCTGAAATGGAATTTATCCAAAAACAAACTCCATGTCATGACACCTACTTGATTAAGAAGGTCTAATAAGAATCTCAAATAGTAAGATTCCTAGAAAGCCAATGACCAATCAGCCCACCAGAACATGAGCTCAACTTTAAACAATGGGTCCTTGTCCAGGTCTTATCGTACGACATTTAACGACTAACACTGCACCATGCAAATACTGACCCTCTTCGAATTTGACAGCGCAGCATGAACATGTTAATCTCGCTCCAGTGGTAACCCAAAGCACGGTTCGTCGGTCCCCCTTCGCCCTTTTTTTCCATCCATCCATCGCCGTCAGTCGTCTATCACGTCACACTATGAGCGTTTGATGTGAACGTTCAACATTCGGGGCCCACGAGTCCAATTGGAGCCAGCTGGGCTCGTATGTCACATTGCTTTCTAAGCGACGATACTCGAGCAGTTGCCGCCTCGAGTTTTATCAAATGGAGATTTGTACATCACCCTGCTCAAAATCCGTATAACATGCTCTTACATGCTCTTCATTTTAAATTTTAAAAATATACTTTTTAAATATTTAAAATATAAAAATTATATCACATTACAATATTATATTCAAATTTTGTAAATTGTTTCTAAATATATTTTTAAGATATCAAAAAGTTTAGTAGATTATTTTAAATTTGTTATTTAAGAAATAATTTAAAAAATGTTGAACATAAAATTATATATTTATTGAATAATTTGATATTTATTTATTTTTAAAAAATTATGTAATAATAAAAAGATTCTTAAAATAGATTTTGAGATAGACATTAATTTATAAATAATTTTAAAGTTAGGGGCTTATATGTAATTTTCTATTTATCAAAAGTAGCAAGCTGTTGCGCTTGATAAGTTTCTAGGAAATAATAATTGCCTTAGTTTGAGTTCAATAAATTAATATTTAAGGTCTATTTCGATGTTCCTGTGACAGCGAGAAGTCATGGCTATGATGGTAAACTGTTTAACATACAGTTACGGTCGCCATTCAATTGAGTGTGAGGGATCGAGATCCGCTGCAACCTGATGCTATCATTTTCTGCATCCGAAATACTTATTAGAATATTTTTTTAAAAAAATTAATATAAAAATTGTAGATTTTTTAATTTTTATGTTAAAAATTTTTTAAAAATATTTCTAAAGAAGTGTTCTGAAGCTCCAAAGTTAACAGATTTTAAATAATTTTTAAAATTCTTTAACTTTGAAGTCCCAAAAATATCTATTTAAAAGTATTTTTTAGAAAAAAATTTTAAAATAAAAATTATATATCTCATTAAAATCTATAACTTTAATGTTATAAATTTTTTCAAAAAATATTTTTAAGTAGATATTTTGAGAGTTGGTGTAGAAAATAATAACACCGAATCGTGCAGCGGATTCGCGTTCTGAGTGTGAGCTAGTGTTATTTTTTAGATTATATTACATAATAGGATACTTACAAAACACAATAAAGGGAATAAAATTTACCTTAAAAAGAACATATTAATGAGTGATAATGATTTTGAAATAATTACATTGATGATCTGTCCACATAGGTTTATGAGCTCGTGTGGTATTTCATGTGGAAAAATATGAGTGCACATTCTAATAGGATCTTAAATTTGTAATAATTTTTACGTACAAGTCCAATCGATGCTTTGAAGTCAGAGTAAATATTTTCTATAAACGAGAGCTGATGTCATATGATATAGAAAGAACATTGTATATTTATATGTCGTTCACTGTAAAAAGCAGCCAAAAGTTCACGCGGGATGTGATGCATTTCTTATATGTAACTATAAATGTTCATACATTTCTTATATCCCAGTGTTATGTCCGGCCAGCAATGTTAAAGCATCCAATGCAATACGGTTAAGTCTGGAGGTGAAGCGCATCCACGCGTCAACGTGGATTTAGAGGGGCTTTCAATGAAACGGGGGATTCAATTTCTGTTCGCATTTTGGAAAGCTGATCCTCAAAAATTGCCTCGTGCAACTGTAGCTCCCTAGCTGGCTCGTTTAAGGGTGCATCATGTCGGCAACGACTAATGGGGCGTCAATAGTCTCGGTCCTCATGATATTACAATGTTCTATCCATAGTGGGAGGGAGTGTGGGTGAGTGCAATGTCCACTGTTCTATAGAGAAAAGGAGGGGACGGTCCCGAGTGGTACTTCATGTGTTAATTTTCAAACCCGACTTTAAAGATTTCACAATTATTTTGGTGGCCACACTCGATCTTGCGGCTGTGGATTGTCTATCTATTCCAATGGGTCTATTAGATCTCGAGTTCTATCACACATTAATTGTGATATAAAAGTAAAATGTAATTATTACATCTTTATCATATTATTGCATATTTTATCAAATTATTCAATCTTTTTGGTGATAAAACTAGGACACAAGGAATAATTTGCTTATTTTAGCACGTTATTCGTGTCAAAAGCATAAGCTCAGTGTTAACAAGTCATTGGGTAGACATGGTATTGGAGTTTAAGTTAGAAATGTAATATAATGTCCAAGATTTAGATTGCTTAATCTTATATCCAATAATATCCAAAATTATAAAATAAGGTTAACGATATATAATTATTGGATAAATTACTTCACAATTCGTAAACTTACATTCGTACATATGCAAAATGATGCAAGCTTTGAGCTCAGACATGGTAGCTTAGTTGGCGGATTTAATGACCATTGACCATCATTCACCATAATAATATAATTTTTAGAATTTTTTTAAAGATAGTAGCAAATTTTTTATTGTACCATAAAATAGCATGTCAAACATAATGTAAGCATTTGTTGAAAGTAGAAATATCCAATTTTTCTATATCCTCAATGATTAGTCTCATTTTTTTATAGAGGGTGGGATTCTGGTGGAAAAATTTTAAAAGAAAAGTTATAATCGTTATTTATGATCTAGAATTATAAAGGTAGGTTTAAAAAGAGCAATGCTAGGGTCCGACCCACTTTACCGATCCCGAGGCGTCCGACAATACGGTCAGACGCATTTTCGGATATAGAGGTCGGGCTCTAAAGTATTTTCCGTTTAAAATTGTAGTTAACGACACATGCAAATGCAATTTCGAGTGGCTACTAAAAACTACTGTTGGGCTCCTTTTCTGTGAACAGGTTAAAGTAGCACAATAACCCCAAGTCCCGATACGTCGCTACGACCGAGCATCGGACCTCTCTGCTTGGTCCCCGCATCAATATGGTGGCAGTCATGTAATGCGAAAAGTCATGCTACCCAACCAATTGCTCCTCCAGTCTCTTTGTTATGTAAAATGGAGCAACTAGAGCAACCAAGATTCTAGCGCTGGAGAGCGTTTTAGCAAACCCCCCCCCCCCCCCCCCCCAAAGAAAAAAAAGAGAGAGCTAATTACTGATCAGCCTCATCCAAAATATTTCTTTCTTTGCAGTACATCATCTTAAATTTTTGCTGGACAACTCCTCTTATAATGTTTTACTTTTTCCACCGACAAAAATACTCCCAAAATATTTCACTGTAACACTTAAATATTATTTAGATAATATTTTTAACATCACAATGAACATGAAAATTATAATTCCTATAAAGATTTATAAATTTAGTGTTGAAAATTTTTTCAAAAAATATTTCTAAATATTTTTTTAGGTTTTAAATTAGTGATTAAAAATAATTTTTAGGCGCAATTTTCAGCACCCAAAAAAAATATTTAGAAGTATTTTTTTGAAAAAAAAATTAATATAAAAATTATAGATTTAAAAAAAAAATTTAAAAATACTTCTAAATATTTTATGTGTGATGTCAAAAATAGTACTTAAAATAGAATTAAAAATATTAAAATATATTAGGATGAATGAATTTTTTATAGGATAATTTTTTATTGGAGCTGATATGGAGTAAAATTTATAGAAACTGTCTAGCAAAATCAGAAATTCGAAGGATTGTTTCATAATTTTCTTTAAAAAAAACCAGCGCCTGCAAAAGAGGTTCTCCGTGACCTACGCTGCCCTCTGCCTCCCGCCTTGAACTGCGTGCGCGAGGGCATGGTGGCGGGCCCCTCGGCACTCGCGCCTTCCTCGGCACGCGCGCGCGAGGGCGAGAACTACCTCACGTTCGCACCAAATAAACACCGGCATGCGAGCGGCGTAGTCACGACGTACCGCCGTTAGATTCCGTGCGACTCACGAGACCTTGCTTAATCGCTAGTCCCAAGTTTCACATTTGTTGCTAGCTGTCTCTTTCTCTTTTGTCTCTTTGTACTTCTAGTATAACCAAAAAATGTTAACATAAATGAATAACTATTTTGACGGGGTAGAAAGGGGATTCTTCTCTGAAAGTGGCTTTTGTAAACTTCAATCATATATTCGACATATTTTATAACATTATTCAATAAATTAAATATCTTCTCATCTTGTTTAAATTTAAGATAGTGTCAAAAAGTTAAATTATTGGTTGTACTCTAGTTCTGTGGAATCTATTTCTTAATAAATGTGGTGGCACTAATAATACATCACCATCTAAGTGAGATAGACAAATTTACAATTGTAGGAAAATTAAGAATTTTTTTGATTTTTTAGATAAGAAGACAACAACTAGAATGGCGGTCTACTGTTTAACCGATCCATACCCGATCAAGATATAAGAATTCGGCGGTTAAAACAAAAAAAAAAAAAAAAGTGAGAGTTGCCGTAGGGCTTTGCAAGGGTTGAGATTATATACCACTTTTATACATGTTTACAAAGATTTTGTCCATGCACGGACTTTTTGTTTAAATGATGCTTTACCTATTCATGTTTAATGCTCCTTCGTTAGAGTAATAAACTTCTTTCCACCCCCTTAAACACCATTCAAAATTTTCCGCTTGCCGTGAGAAAACCAACCAAATGCATACATGTCATCCACTATCTTAGATGTGATTGTTCTATTTCAATTTTAAAAATTTGAGTATAAAGTGAATTTTCTTAAAATTTATGATTTCTAGTTCAGCATTCTTAAAATTTTAAATAGATTAACAATTAAAATTAGTACGGAGTAACAGAAACCTTTTAATCTATCTCAAAAGATCTTAAAATTTAAAGAAGTATATGCATAATTAAATTTAGAGAAACTTGCACATCAACTCCTCTCATGAAACTTTCGTTTACAAATAAACTTATATTTCACTCGTTGTCTTTGATATTCTAGAATATATATTTAAAAATATTTTTAAAAAAAAAATTTAATACAAAAATTATAAATTATATCCTTTTATTTGTATTGAAAAGTTTTTCAACTGATACATATAAATATGTATTCTTAAAAGTTTTAAATATTAAGACTTCAAAATTTTAAAATATTTTAAAAAGTTATAAATAATAAAATTATAAATATCATCAAAATTTATTACTTTCTAACTAAAAATTCCTAAAGAAACTTCTAAAAATATTTATGTCATTAATATTGAAATAGAATGAATTTATAAACTATTTAAAATTAATAGTTTATATATACATATATATATATTCTATAATTTAAAAGCGAGGGCTAATATACTCTTAATTTTATATATACAAATATTTTTAAAATGTTATTATTATTTTTTTAATATAGCTGTACTGAAAATCACTCTACAGTCACCGTTTTCTCTCGACCTCGAGGAAAAGCGATCTCTCGCAGCCTCGCTCACTTCCCCAAATCTACTGCACGCAAAAACTCAAAAAAACTTTGTTTAACCAAGGGACCATCTTTATGAAGCGACATCTCTAGCTAGATATCAAGGGGCTTTTTTGCATATCAATTTAAAGCATCTTCTTCTTTGGTAATCGAGCAGAAGAGCTAAAGGCCTCCTTGACCTCCTCTATCCGTCAATCCCAATGAACTCATCAACCCAGACTCCAATAAACCACCACGACAGATGTACATAGAGCCAAGCAATCATCCATAGAGAAAAGAGGGAATTTTGTAGTGTCGGTCTCCGATTATAATCTCCAAAGATAATTTGTATTTAAACTTTCAAAAATTTTGCAGAAAGCTCGTCTTTTAACGACAAATTTTTATGTAATAATAATACAAGAAGTCTCAGTGCAATCTGGAAAGTCTGATGTGTGTATTATTTTTTATGGACTAAATAGACATTTTTTATAGACAGTATTTCCAATATTTATATGTAAAATGTTTACTTTATGGGATGAATGCTCATGAATCTATATACATATATAGAAAATATAAAATATTCGATATTAAAATTGTTGAATATCGTGTGACATCTTTTATAACTCACAATATAATGCATACTATTTTTATTATCTCATATATGACACACTCATAATAAATTTGTAGTTAATCACATAATTAATGTGAGTTTTGATTCAAAGTATATTTAATGTATTATTCATAATTTTTTTAAACATAAAAAATCTAACTTATAATAATATATTACTTATATTAAAGATAAATTATAATAATTTTAAAGACGTTGAAAAGTCATTACTAAAATATCAATAATTCATATATAGTTATATGCAATATATACAAATAGATAATCAAAATCGTTACATGACATATAAAATAACTTTCGGTATTTCATTAGATCTTTATTTTTACTCTAATAATATGTGATGAATATAGAATAATTTAATAAAAATAATATTAATTTATATACAATTAATATAATTAAAAAGTAAAGTAAGCTTTCAAATATATATACTTGATAAATTAACATCTCAGCCGTTGATTTTTTTGATCTAATGGCTGGATTTTAATTTTATACCTAACGGAATAACCATTCATGCCGTTAAGTATTTAACAGCGCTATCAAGTGTAAAAATTAAATCTCAGCCGTTAGATAAAAAAAATCAACGGCTGAGATGTTAGTTTATTAAGACTATTATCAGGTCGAGTTGAGAATAACATATATATAATAATAATAATAATAAATAATTTTAAATATAATATACAAATACATAAAACTAGGTGATCAAACTGTTTGCACATATGGTATCTTACTAACTTTCGGTGTGTCATATGATATCTTTTTCTAAAAAGTCATATAGCATCTGCATTATTTGATAAGAGTTTAAAAATTATGTAATTAATTTGACAAATATCAATGTCTAAGATGAAGTTAAATAAATATAATAATTTCATTAAATAATAATTAGTTTATAAAAGATGATATAAACACATGAATAACTATTATATAAAAAATAATAATAGTGTATATTTGATAAAAAAAATTATATATATATATATATATATATATATATATATATATATATATATATATATAAACTGCATATCGCCACCATTTCACGTCATCTTTAAAGAACTTTATTATTTTATATATATCGTATCGTAATTGTCTTACTCTAATAATATATAAAAAATAAATAAATTATCTTAATAAAATAAAATTAATTTGCATGTTAAAATATAAAAATATAAAATATTTCTAATATTATTATTTTTATATTAGTTACTAACATTCGTGTCGCGTACGGATGTAAAACTAGTGCGTTCTAATTCAATGTAGAAATATTATTGAGAGATTTTAACGTAAGTGGTTTATAAAATATAATTATCTAGACACCTATGAACATCTATCTAAGATCATCTCTAAGGGCTTGTTTGGGAAGAGGGAAAAAAAATAGGAGGGGATGAAAAATGAGTTAAAAAAAAAATTCTTTCCCTTGTTTGGTAAGTAGGAAAGAATGAAAGGGGGAGGGAAAGTATTTGAAAATTAAGGAAAGTTTTTCCTCCGCCTATTCTTTCCAAAATGAGATAAAATTGGAGATAAAATGATTGAAATGACAATGATGACCCTCAAAATAATTGAAATAAAAATAAAAGAGGGATGTTTTGGTAATTTTACAATTATTTTTTTTTTAAAATTCTATTTCCTTCCAATTCATTCCTCCCTTTCATCCAAATAAATTTTTTCTTTCCTTTTATTTTTTTTTCATTTATATTTTTTTCCTTCCCACTATTCCATTCCATTCTATTCCATTCCATCCCTTTCCCTTCATCCAAACATAGCATAAATATACCAGAAACTCTTTTGCGGATATTTATGAAAACGTTTATAATTTGGTCGAACATTTTGGAGTGCTTTTTTTTTTGGATGAAATAGAGTGCTTTTCAATAAATGTAAAAATAATAAATGAGTTCAAGTCATACAAAATACTAATTTAAATGTCCTGACATGCAAAATAATAAAGAAAGGAGAGGATCGGAGGAAAAGGTTAAGTGGTGGTCAGGTTGCACGCATTCCCATCATTTTTACGCACCAAGGTCCCCATCTCCCGTCATTTTCAGTTAGACGTTAGACGAGATTAAAGCCATCGAAAAGATAGTGAAAAAAGAAGTTGCACTGGAATGAGTGCCTTTCCCCTACCGTACTGACTCCTCTCTCTCTCTCTCTCTCTCTCTCTCTCTCTCCTCTCTCTAGACTCTAATGTACAGTACAGATACATTCTCAAGTAATTATTATACATCTATTAATGACAAGAATTATAATATGAAAACACACAGACTTGGAAAAAATACTAGTATTCCACAAATTCAACCATTCACATCATTAAAAGCTAAAAATAAAAATTTAAAAATATTTTTAAAAAATTTAATAATTTGATAAAATTTATAATTTTTTATTAAAAATATTTTTAGATAAAAATTTTAAGACTTCTAAATTTAAAAGATTTTAAACAATTTTTGAAGATAATTTTAAAATTCTTAAATTTAAATTTTAAAATTCTTAAATTTAAATTTTAAAATATCTAAAAATATTTATTTAAAATTTTTTAAATAAAATTATAAATTTTATAAAAATTTATAATTTTAATGTTTATAATTTTTTTTAAATATTTATATATTTTATTAATGATAGATTTGGTAAAGTTTTTCATATATTTGTAGAGGACTAGCATTACCTTAGACTTAACAGCATCTGTTTTCTTGTTGGCTGGCACAGCGATGTAGACATGAAAGCAGCCACTTTTTTTTCCTGTCCATCAGACACTGACGTTTGATTTGCTCCTTGTGTTCATGACCCTCCTATTCATCAATCTCATCAAACAACAGATTTCTCAGTTAAATTACTAGATCTCTGTATAACTGTGTTTAAACTTTGAAATAAGATCAAAGAGATGGGTTCTCTGGGTAAAATGGAAGGAGGATTGAGGAGGAGGAAGGCAATGTGGCTCTACCCAAAAGTCGCAGGATTTAATCCTTCTGAGAGATGGGGGCATTCTGCTTGCTTCAGTAATGGTGTTGTTTACATTTTTGGGGTAAGCTTTAGCCTCTTTCTTTTGATTACTTATCAGTTTTATTTCTGATGTTTGTTGCTAATATGTTCCTCCTACTTCATGAGATTTTTATGACCCATTGTGTTTTATATTCTGTAGTGGCTTAAAATGTTGACATGATTTCTCTTTTCTTGATCTTTTGATGTATCCTAATATGTTACTCCTACTTCATGAGATTTTTATGTTCCAGTGCGTTTTTCTACTCTATAGTGGCTCAAGATGTTGACATATTCCTCTTTTCGTGATCTTTTGATGTATCCTTGTATTTTGGAGCCCCCAAAAAGCACCATTAGGTTTATGTAAGAATCCATATATATATATATATATAAGTTTCAGTATAGTTTTAGTAATGCGTTTACTTTTTTCTTAGAAAAAAGATTTTTTTTTTTTTTTTTTTTTTTAAAGCTAGATATGAACATCCTGTTCCATGTAGAACATGTAATTTATTATTACTTGAAAGAACCTAGGTCCTATCGAAAAGGAAAATGATGTCTTCCTGATATTTTTTTTTTCTTCATGCTACTTATCTAGTATTTGGTTCGCGAAATTAAAAAAAACACGTAGTAGACAATATATGTATTTGATTACTACGTGTTTCGGATCTATTATATAATTTCGTTCTCAATAAAAAGGGTACTAGGTCTATTTCATATTTTCATCTTACTACTTGTTTACTATAGGGGCGAACCCAACGGCGCATGTTGGGGTTTACCCCAAGTAAAATTATGATGCGGGTTCAAATTCTGCCGAAGGAAGAGGAAAATATCATTCGCGAGCTAGCGGACATATATACGTACATATGGCCCCCTTCCTCTCAAACCTTAGATAAAACACCTCCGAAAAAAAAAGCGTGTGCCGGGCGTGGCCTCCCGCCTGGGTTTGCCTTTTTATGCTGCTTAAGAACAGAAGCATGGTGATCATAAACAGAACATAATTGTTTCAGGAACTAGCAGAGCCTGACTTCACCTGGTGTGACATGGCTTAAGAACACTGATCACCCACCTATGCCTTCAATTAACAAGGATGTACTGTTCTTTTGGGCACAACTTCTGTAGTTTAATCAGCGGATTCGCAGATCGCTATCATCTATGTGATAGCCAAAATATTGGTCTTTTTCTTTGAAATCAGAAGAGTTCTCTTCGACAGAACTGTACTACATCCTTTAATTAATGTTGCTGCACTTTTGCCCGGAACAACACTCATATTCTTTAAAAATACTTAATAAAACATACTAGTCGGTTTTACCCGACATAGAAAGATTGAGCTATATCTTCTTTTTGGTTCATTTTCAGTATAACATTTTTCAAGTAAGATTCTTACCGTTATCTCTTTGTTTGCAGGGCTGTTGTGGTGGCTTGCATTTTAGTGATGTTCTAACTCTTAATCTTGAAACTATGTCTTGGAACTCCCTTGCTACCACCGGCCAGAAACCTGGTAGCCGTGATAGCCATAGTGCTGCTCTTGTGGGTGATAAGATGTTCATTTTTGGAGGCACAAATGGTTCAAAGAAAGTGAATGATCTTCACATATTAGATTTGAAAACTAAAGAGTGGGTCAGAGCCAATTGCAAGGGGACCCCACCTTCTCCTCGGGAAAGTCACACTGCCACTGTTGTCGGTGAGGGCAATTTGGTCATATTTGGGGGCAGCGGAGAAGGGGAATCAAATTATTTGAATGATGTTCACATACTTGAGCTAAAGAGCATGACTTGGAATTCACCTGCCCTCAGAGGAGATCTTCCTGCACCACGAGATAGCCATACCGCTGTTGCTGTTGCGAATAAGCTAATCATATACGGTGGAGATTGTGGTGATCGTTATCATGGTGAAGTCGATATCTTGGACATGGACACCATGACTTGGTCAAGGGTATATATTTCGTATGCTTCAAAGTTTTTCTAGATCAACATACAAATTACTGAAAGTTACAAAGTATTAAAGATGTATATTTTAAGAGCATAGCCTCTTTTGAAAGTTGCAATCTTATATATAAAATGAAGTTTGACCTAGTTTGGGGAGACTGTCGGTGGCATGTAGGATAAGCTGATGACACTTTGTTTACATTTTTTTTCTAACTTATGAAAGAGAATTTTGCGCTTGAAACTTATCGTCATCGTCATTCTGCAGTTGGCAACTCAAGGAACATCACCTGGAGTAAGAGCAGGTCATGCAGCTGCTAGTATTGGGGATAAGGCACGTCTCGCTCCAATCATACATGTTACCGATTTTTTTTTTTTTTTTTTTTTTAAAGGTTGCTCTTCATGTCATGTAGATGTACATAATCGGAGGAGTTAGTGAAAAGCACTACTACAGTGATGTATGGGTTCTTGATCTTAGTACTAGCACATGGACTCAGCTAGATATATGTGGCCAGACGCCTCAAGGCAGGTTCTCTCATACCGCGGTGGCTACTGATACCGATATCACAATATATGGAGGGTGAGCATAACATTCATATCTCCTCCAACGAGTTGGTGCCTTTTGTATCGGATTAGGATTTTTTGAAACTTATTAATTAAAGCGTCGGCAGATGTGGGGAGGACGAACGCCCTCTAAATGAGTTGCTCATTCTTCAATTGGGATCTGAACATCCTAATGGACGGTATAATGTTTCTATTTGCAAGATCTTTGGGAAACATTGGAGCCAAGAGAAACGAAATTCGTCTAAAGGAGCTGAGATTTTGGTGAGTAAAACAAACTTGATTATGCAAATTAAGGACTTCAATTTACTTTCATTAACGGAAGAACTTTATTCTGGAACTTTCAGCAAAGAAGTGTGCCGTCAAAAAATGGTGAGTTGATGAAGAGATTTCATGAAATTGAAGAAAGATTTCATGGTCCAGGTTAGTTGGTTTGATTGTAGACAGACACTTATATTAAAAATTACAAGGGTAATGTTGCAAAGCCCGACCCATTAACCCGAAAATTGTCCGAACGCGTGGGAAACGCAATTCCCCACGTGGGGAAACGCGTTTCACCGCGCGGGGAAACGCGTTTCCCACACGTTCTGGCGATTTTCGGGTTAATGGGTCGGGCTTTTTAGCATTTTCCAAATTAGAATAAGAGACTGCTTATGATTTTTCTCTTTTCAGATAATTCCGGTGATATTCGGGTTAATGGGTCGGGCTTTTTAGCATTTTCCAAATTAGAATAAGAGATTGTGCTTATGATTTTTCTCTTTTCAGATAATTTTCCAATGAAGCGGCGAAAAGCAGGTGATGCTAAAGTGAATATGAAGTATGAACAGGAAGAACATACTCTGTCACTTTCTCAAAATTCTTCTCCATCTCATTCTGATCAAGAGCAGAACACAGCTCAAAAGTTGCCTTCTCCACGCGATTCTTCCGTGGCTTCTCAACAGTTCTCTCACCTCAAGTTGCATTCACGAAGAGAGCAAGCAGATGATACACAAAAATCTAACCAGGATACATATTTCGTGCACTCTCCACGGCCTACTAAGTCGGAGCATTATGTTAATGTTGTCCCACCACCTTCAAAACAACAGAAGCCACAGCTGCTGAGACCTCTTGTTCCACCATTGGTACTTTTATCTTGTTGCAAAGTTCTGAGTAGGTTTTCTTCATTCATAATGGTGATTTTTAATTTTCCATCTCTCCTTGTGAAACATAGATTGGTGCTGAAGTTCGTGGCACGGTGGATGGAGCCTTTGATTCAGGGTACCTCATGACAGCGAATGTTAATGGTCAAATATTTCGAGGAGTTATATTTGCTCCTGTAAGTATCATTTAACCCCCATAGTGCATTCTCATTAGAGTTTATACAAAAAAAAAAAAAATTACTTTGAATTATATTTCATCTGCAGATTCCAATCACAGCAGCTCCTAGACCACCATTACATTGCCAGCCATTATCTTTGGGCAGTCCTATTGCCCCTCAACAATGTTCAACTCCAACCAATGCAATTCCCGCCCATGTCAGGCCATTCTTACAGATCAATCCTGAATGTGGCCAACACGTCCACCACGCTTCACCTGTTCGGGTCATGAAAAGCCATCCACCGAGGCCTAACAACGATCTTCAAGGTGTTGTTCTCACATTAGGAGGACCAGGAGGAGGCAGCCATGACCGAGATAAATTTTCCTTCTGATGTGTGTGTATATGATAACACGAGAATAAATACGTTCTTCGAGTTTTTTAGCCTCGGTTTGAAGTTATATATAGTCATTCTGAGCATCATAATGTAGAGACCGCTCTGGTCCTCTTTGGGCTGTATTTTTAATGTTGATCTAGTGAGCAATATTTCTAATTTTCTTCTTATCTTATGGTTCAACCTACTACCCCATGATTATGACATTTTCATTTGATATTTGAGAATGTTACGATTATTCAACATGTAATGCTTGAGAGCCCCAAACAATCCATAATAACACTTCAAAGTAATGCCCGTTAAAGCTAACACCTCTATTTTCTCTCTATCTCATAATGACATTGAAAATGTGCTGTGTTTATCCTAGTTGTTGCAATTTCTAACCAAAATTGTTAAAATTTTAATTTCGAATGAGTTAAACTAAAATATTTATGTAGACCTGCGGCACGATACCGAGCATTTCGTCCACAAGAACTTCTCTGTATTGCGGTGTGAATATCATGCGACTCAGGGAACATACATTTGGAGGTGAAGAGCTTAAGCTTGTCCCCTATGCGAATCACCACAGTGGTGCATAGTTGCAGCTAACATACTATTTCTCGAGTTGGAAAATAGATATTATTTTAAGTCACTTCGTCGTTCACTTGCTAGTTTTTTGAATGGAGTTAAAAAAAAAGGAAGACTAGCATTTCAGCTCTTGCCTCTATAGTAGAGTTATAATTTATAAATAAACCTATCATTTACGATCCGTTAGAGTTCATGTTCTAAAATAACTATTTTGAAGTATTTTTCATAAAACTTACAGCACAAAAAATTACACACATCAAAATTTATATTTCTTGTATTCAAAATCTTTCCAAAAAAGACATCTAACTGGATATTTTAAGGCTTCAAAATTTTAGCAATTAGCATATTAGTTTTAAACCCATTAAGATTTTAAAGCCTTAAAATATATATTTAAAAAAAAAATTCAAAAAATTAAATTCAAAAGTTGTAGATCATAACGAAAAAATTTAACTCACCTATTACAATGAAGTATTACAAGGATTATTCAAAAACAAAAGTGCCGTGGCTCATATATTATTCTAAAAGCATTTTGCAAATTGTGCTCATATCATGAGTTCAATCTTGTGGCTTACCTGCATCTGTTTTGCACTCTGTCAACGCCTTCGTGCAAACAGCTTCCAAATATCACTTTGGGACCTCACGACAGATAATGTAAAGTCATTCACCGTAGTGATTCTACAACGTGTAAATCTGCACTCTTTCTGGACACCGGATCCATTACAATGACGCTGCTACAGAAAATTTACAATGTAATTGGAACGAAGGCAATACTCGAGAATAAATGAAAAAAAAAAAATTCTGTAAGCACTGTTCTATTTGTTCTAAGGCATATACCTTTAGGAATTGGAAAACGTAGAAAAAGTACAAAATTGGTGCTCGAATTAACATTTAAAAAAGATGTACTGCGAATCCCAAAGAAAAACAACAATTCTTCTCCTCAGATATCAAGAGTAACAACCTAGAGACTGTACTATTCTCCTAGTATTCATGCACTAGCTGTCCCGAATACATACTGTAAATAATAAGCCTCAGTCCTCGTGCACTTCTAATTCTGTAGAGAAAGCCCTTGTTAAGAACCGTACGAAAACGGCAATAACCATAGTAGTTGCTTCACAGCCTCCGTAAATTCCTTATGATTAGATCACAACTGGAAAATGTTCGTTCCAAAAAACACCTACACAAACTGTATAATATTTTTATAAAAAAAATGTAGAGTCTCTGCATAATATTTTTAAACTTGAGTATACTGCAAAGTGCAAATTCAACATCTTGCTTTCAGCAAGCAGAGCAGATTTTACCACAAAATTGTCCTTTCATTGATTAATATATATATCAACTTAAGTGGTCGGGCAGACTCTCTCCAACAACTTCTTAGTTTCGGGTCTCAATATGACACCATCCTTTTTGATCCGCTGACGAAGTAAAGGATCCAATTCACCAGCAGCCAAATAAGTACGGATCAAATATTCATATGCTTCTGCATTCAGACCATTGAATTTCTTCAGATGCTTGCATACTGCCTCTGCTCCACTGATATCCTTCATTTCCTCAAAATGTTTCAGCAACGACTTTATATTTTCTCGGTTTAGCTTCCACTTTTCCTTATTAGAAAAAGTAGCCATCTTTTCTAGCCATGTCATAGCCACATCTATCTTATGGTTTTTCAAATAGTAGTCTATGAAAAGTTCTGGTATACGAAAATCAAAGCCTTCGCTCCTAGCTTTCTCCCAAACACATTTCGCCTCTTCAACCATATGCTTATCCAGATAAGTTCCTACAGCAACAACTATCAACCTTCTATCATACGTAGTGTAATTAGAATCCCATTCCTCAAAACACTTTCTGAAAGGCTCAATATCACCCAATTTTCTCAAAGCCTGAAGCATAAGAAGATAGCTGAAATTGGTGGTGGAAGCAAAAGCAGACTTCAGTAAATTCCACACTCTATGAACCTCAGCTAATTTTCCAATACCAGCATAGAAGCTTATTAGATAATGGTAAGGCTCCCTCTCACTCTTATCCATAATTTCTTCCAGTTTCACAAGAACAGACTCAGTTTTCTTGAAAAAACCAGCTGATTTGTAAAACGAAGCTATGTTACTGTACACTGTCCAATCTAGTGTAATACCACTCTCTACCATTTCTTTTACTACTTTCTCAACTGAACATACATCTTTTCGAGAAGCATAGCTGTTTATAAGCATAATATATGAATATTGATCTGGGATTACATTCATTGACTTCATCTCGTTGAATTGGATGCAAACTTTCTCAGGTTGTCCTAACTTCAAATAAAGGTTCATCAAGTTGTTATGGACCAGAGTGCTAGCCGCCAAACCAAGTTCATTCATTTCTTTATAGACAGTGATTGCTTCGTCTGCCATTTTTGCAAGACAATAATTGTTTAGAATAGCACCATACGCTTGCTGATTCTTCTTCGCAAGGTTGTTGAAGTAGTTCTCTGCTACACCAATTCCTTTGACTTTCGCTATAAGATCAATGCGTACCGCATGGAAGCTCTTGGAGATGTGGACACCTTTCATTTCCATCCATTCAAGAAGCTGCTCAGGTCAAGAATTCCAGTGATTAAATCATGTTATATGCTCAATCAAAATACGGGCAGCATTGTCTAGCTGTAAGTACATATATTACTTCATAGTGCCAAAGAAAAAGAATAAACTTTGGGCACGAACTGTATACTGGAGCAGTGCTAATATAATTTTTTTTGCTCTATTTAGAGACTCTGAATTGTAGAGTGGGAAAACAAGAGAGATACGGGAACTCTTAACCAATTCAGTAATGCTATAGCTACCAAAAACTTCACCCAAAAATCAGTCAACTACAAATTGAACATCATATAATTCACTTTTTGGAGCACCAAACAGCTCATTTCATGTATGATTTTAGGAAGAAATCTGCGAAACCAAATATGTGACCATACAGAAATAATAATAAGTACGTTGGATGATTGGGAGGAACAACAACAAATCTCCAGCAGAAAAAAGATCATAAAAAAAAACGTTCGTGTTGAATAATTACTTCAAGGGCGCGGGGATAGTTCTTGTACTTGCGAAGTTGGCGAACATACCCCATGAGCTCCACGGCGGCGACGGCGCGGCCCTCGCCCATCCACCCGCTCATAGCCTCCGCCACGCTCCGCCTTGGGTTGTTCCCCAGTTCAGAAAGCCGCCGGTACAGAGGCTTCTTCGGCTCGGCCGTCGCCGTGCGCAGAGTTCGGACAACGGCAAAAGCCCAAAACGGGGTTTGCTTCGCCATCGATTCACCAGCGAGCAACACTCGGTCGGGCTGGCAAGTGATACAATGGCCGAGTTGTAGTTCTGCGATAAAATATTCATAGGGGTTAAATATGGGAATACAAAATGGGGGCTGATTTGTATTTTTCCCTTAAAGGGGGGCATGACAATATGTCTCTAATAAAAATGCTCTTCTCAAGCTTAAAAAAAATTATAATTTCATCTTACATTGCAATTTTATATACTTCAATAACATTTTCTTGGTTGCTCCGGGGTGGCAAGAAACTTGCAAACTGAGTTATTTGACATTTTAAGAACGTATTTTGAAAAAAAAAATATAGTATTATATATAATTTTGTAATTTTTTAGTCCACCTCCTTTATAAAAATTTAAATATATATTTGAATTGTACTTCAAATATAATGTGCACTTTACACTACAACTTCAATGGTCCATTAAATATAGCATTTGAGATTTTCTCAATAATCTCATAACTATAGCATTATAAAATATAACCAATTTTAGTTTGAAGGGTTAATTCTATAAACACATGAGTTTGGATCCCCTATAGTAAATAGGTGTGGAGTTTATGGCATAGCAATAACGTAAATATTAATCGTGAAATAGTAGATAAAAATAAATTTAATATATTTTATAATTTTAAATTTCCAAACTTTTACAAGTATTTTAACGTAGATTAAAAAGATTCTCGAAGTCATATTTTTTAAGATAATATTTTGACTTATATTAATTTTTTTTTTATAAATGTTTAAACTATAAAAATATAAATTATAACAAAATATAAAAATGTTTATCCAAAATTTTAAAAACATCTCGTAATAAAAGTTTAAGGTATTACTGCATGTTAAATACCTTTCAGCCAGTAGAGCGCTCTCAGAAGTAGAGACACGATACTCCTCGAGTAACGTTCATCTCTCCGCCTTCTCCCTCCAACAATTCTGTTCCTTCGCAATTCCATCGCTACCCATTTCAAAGGATCTCACCGTCGAGGAGCTCGTCGGCGGCCGTCCCCTGCACTCGATGCTCACCTCCCGCTCAATCGGCAAGTGTTTGGACGATGACAGGTCGACGATGGTCGTCTATGAATTTTGAACGTCTTCCGATGTCCTTTTGCGTTCTTATTCACAGGTCAACAATCGTGAATTCGTGATCGATACGAGTTAAAGCCCGCCCCTTCGACGACGTATCTGCAAGTTGTTCAGAAAGAAAATGGTGGAGTTTAGAAATCAGCTGTCTCTTTCGCGCTAGCTGTGTATGAATTCATGAACATGAATATTGTTTATTTGTTACAGTAAGGAGAACTAGGCTATCTCAAAGAATTTAAATAGACTTGATTATTTTATAGTCTATATCGTCAATACTTACTGCAGCTTAGAATGATTCTTTTGCTTCTCTTCTAGACTTATAGATGCAGATTTAGTAGAATCGATAAGTTGCTCAAAATGTAGTTCATCTTCTTTCTACGAAACAAAAAGTATAAAAAATTGAAGGAAAAAAATAAAAATGGATATATCAGAAATGGGATTTGAAACCACGCCCAAATGGATGACCAGAACTTGAGTCTGGCGCCTTATCACAAATTAAGTTATATAGGTACACGTAGCATTACCATGGACAAATGACCTGCTTTCTGACAAAGTGTTAAAAGTCTTTAGAAGCTGTATAAGTTCGCTGGGATTCTGAGAAGCCTGAGTAGGATGGACTGAATGAAGTTGCAAATCGTCTCATGGCGAAGAGCAAAAGCGAGATCCAGACTGAGAAATCAGCGGCACAAACTTCAGGACCTCGCTTATGAATTTGTCTTTGGCATCTATAGTATCCAAGTATAATTCACTTAGCCTCAAAGGAGGAGGTGAAGATCGGTCACTACACCGAAAATCTCACTCTTCTAACAGCAGGCATCGGCACGTACGCTGAAATAAAGTGGCAGATCACGTGCAGTATTTGTGTGTATATTCATGTAATATACCCTCTCAAATTATTTTTAAATTTTTTTGAATAATAATCCAAAAAGATTTTGTTGTATTTTTGTTTTTATTGCTCAAATTTTTTCAAATATACCGCAAAATAGGTCAAAACTCAAAAGGCCTCGGACATTGTAGTTTAAGATTTTTGTAAAATACCAAGTTTTTTGAGAAAAAAAAAACTTGAACTAAAATGTTATAGAATAAAATAAAATTTACTTTTCTTAATAATTTTTTCAGAAAAATATCACGAAATAAGTATTTATAGTCTATTATATCGAATACTACACAAAAAACACATGTGATTTGCTGTAGTCGCCGTTGGGAATAATCCAATTTTTACAGCTTAACATACTTAAAATTACTTTCTTTCAACGAAGTACTGCTGTGATGGATGAAGTTAGCTTCCGAGTTTGACATAAAGTTTATTTTTTTAACTAAAGTTCAGTTTTTAATTATACTTATGTGTATGACAAAAGTACTAGCGAAGTCATGCTGCTCAAATCTCCGAAATAGTCCCAAAGATCATGCATCTCAAATCATTCTTGGCCTATTTTAGTTCAAATTTGTGGTGTCTAATAAAATGTTCCAAAATTTTATCCCATCTCATACCTATCTCAAATGCTTTGTGATGGGAAAGAGGATGATATCCTTTGGACTTCAAATTCTTGGACTGAATCATGTAATAAACTTTGGCTCATGTAAAACATGCTCCACATCACAACTTTTGAATTATGCATGAAATGTGACACACCAAATGGCTTGACCCCAGTTTCACTGAAGCAGCCTGAAGGCGTAGGCGAAATTTTCCGGTATAAAAGCAAAACATATCGTCTGCCAAGCGTACGGATAAGATTTATTGCATAAGGATGCCTGTAGAAATTTCAGCATGTATGAATTGCAAAAATTAAGAAATTTAAAAAATGTTGCCACCAACAAAATAAAAAAAATATCTAAGGAGAAAATTGCAGGAACATTTTGCTGGTAGAGGTGGACACATAAGTGCCGAGCAAGAAAATGTTAGCATCAAGATGGTTCGTAGTTGTCCTCTGCAGGACTAGTTACATTGTCTCCTACCAAGTGCTTATCTTACAAAGATCTACCTACAGATGAGGCACATCCATTATAATTTATATCTACCTACAGATGAGGCAAATCCATTGTCTTCCTAGTACTACCTGCATATGACATAACAACTTGGATTTAACGGACGAACAGCATACCTAAAAGATAATTGATCTTCAACGGTGCAAACACCATCTACGAACTGAGATATCTTGTGGAGGCATAAAACAATAACGGAAGATAGATACACAGTACTCCAGTCGGAGAAAGTGCACAAATTGGTGGTCGAAGGATCTCTCACAAGCCACAATAAGAGATCCATAGTTGTCGGTCAGTGTCATCAGCGTCTTCTCTTGTCATTAATAGGACTTGTGTTCTGTTCAGATATTATCTTCAAAACATTTACTAGTGCTCTTAAACGATCCCACACATTCAGGCCATATAGAGCCTCAACGAGGGATTCCTGGAACTCAAAGCCATTTTCTGCAACTGGATACTGTGGAAACCAAGAAATATGATTAAGTTTTAAGAAAAAAAAAATGGAGTGTTTGTATCAAGCTGCATTGATTCAACTTAAACCTGTATTGGCTTAGGAATAACTGTTTTGATATAGGGCCACCATCTATCCTCCACAACCGACTTTACAAGGCAGCAAGCTCGTAAGCCTTCTACACCAGCGAATCTGCCGAATCCACTGTGCTTCACACCGCCGAAGGGTAAAGACTACATAAGCAAAATAGGCCAAAGCTTATAAGTTAATTAGACATATTTCTAAGAACAGTAAATAGAATGAAGAAATAGTAATATCTTATAAACGTCGGAAGTTATCTTTTTTGCCTCAAGACAGCATCTCACAATATACACATACTGACATAGAGAATCGGGAAGGGGAATCACTGAACCACCTAGAAAGAAGTAATGACAAAATAGAAAGGTAATCACATTGAGGCCCACGGATAGTAGGAAGTTGCATACTGAGTACTGCTTATAACAAGCTAAAAGTTGCAAGAAAGAGTTTTGGTTACTATTCATGCTTCAAGTGAAGATCTAACAAGGGAGAAGTGTAAAAGGAGGATCTCAAGTGCAAGAGGGAAAAGAACCTTTGTTAAAAAGCATGACTAGACTTGTACAATTCCCCTCTACGAAAGTATTATGCTGACTAAACAGAAATAGTATAGTAATATATGTTTCTAAACAGAACCAACATACAAATACCATAACCAAATAAAGCAACTTCTTTACCTGACACATGTAAGTTGATGCAAAGTCATTAATTGCCGCAACTCCACAGTGCAGCTGAGAAGCTATTTTTACTGCACGCTTTCGGTTTCCAGAGAACACAGCACAACCGAGACCGTATATTGAGTCATTGGCAAGTTTAATGACCTCTTCATCGGAACTGAATTGCATGATTGGCATTATGGGCCCAAATGCCTAGAGAGCCATTAAATTCAATATTAGCATCCACCAAAAAGGAAATGGGAAAAAATCTAAGAGATAGGCACCCACCTCTTCTTGCATAACCTTCATGCTATGATTAACGTTCACCAAAACTGTTGGCGGAAAAAACTGATCTACAGCATCCTCGCCCAAATTGCCAAAACTTCCTCTGACAATGATTTGAGCACCTTTCTGCAGAGCATCATCTACAAGACTCTGGAGCTTGTCTGCATGTTCTTGCATGCATATTGCACCCATGTCATATCTGCCGGATAGGGGTGGGCCCTACACAAAATCAGTTATATTCATTACACCATGCTTTTGGTACTGGTCAATGCCTAAAAAGAAATAAATAAACTTGCATTGCTTAAAGAATTTCCTACATTCATTTTGGAATCATAAATATAGGGTACTATTGCATCAACTTTTTATAGCCACAGAAAAGCGCGTACAGATCTCCGAAGAATGTAACCCAGGTGCATGGCTTGAAGATTTAAATTACATTGTGTCAGAATAAATGTTCAAATAAGCAATCTAAATGTGTTATCTGAATCCTCTAAATGTGTTATCTGAATCCTCCAGCAACAATCAACAAGTGAGATTTTTAAAAATAATGATAAAATAGCTCCACTATTGATTTATACAGAAGAATCATGACTGTAGTACATATTTAAATAAATCATAGTGAAAAAATGATCTAGAAGCTAACGTGCATTAATATTGTCCTCAAGCTATAACTAACAAACCTTAGAAGTCTTATTTCGGTTTCTAGATTGTCATTTCACTATGATCCATTCTGGAAAGATATAGCACCACAGTCATGTTGCCAACCTAGTTGTAACTAACCAGCTGGGAAGTCATGATTCGTACAAAGATCCGTGTAGGTGATCCCTAGTTGGGGAAAAGGCTTTTTTGGTTGTTTAACCAAAAGACTTTATCACCCACCATTTATCTCACCCAATCACCTACCATTGAACTTGTCGTTGCTTTGCTTGAGTTTACCATCGCTTTTGAGTTGAACTTATCGCTTGTATGGTTGAACTTGTTGAACTCACAGCTATATCAACTATAAGTTCAACTGGAAAGCAACAATAAGTCAAACAAAGCAACGAATTCAATTGGTAGGTGATGGGGAGAGATGAGTGGTGGATTCTCTAGCATGACTGTTGCATAAGTAACCAACCGGAGGAGAGGAAAAAATAGATATATTACCAAGTACCACCTTGGCCAGGAACAATATACTTACAACAGAGATTGATTTCACAAGTTTGACAATCTGTGCGACGAAGGTATTATAGATATCACGGTGAACATAGAATCTCTCAGCACCTGCACAATTCTGTCCGCTAGATTGGAGGGAGCCTCGAAGTGCAACTTGTACAACCTACATACCAAATGTGGATTTCATAAAAACCTACTTGTAACAAAATTGTAGGATGAGCACAAACATGAAGGAGACACTTATACATGAGCGACATCAACATCTTCACACACAATAAATGCATCTTTCCCACCAAGCTCGAGAGTGACAGGTATTAATGTATCAGCGGCCCTTTTCATGATCTGCCAAAAAAAATTAAATTACTTCATCCAGTAGAACTTTTGGCGATGAAATCATTTTGGTAAATTTAGATCATAAACAGATTAAATAGAAGAATAATAAAACTCCAAAGGATGATTTTGAATTCACAAAGGCCTCCCAGTCTCACTTTTATCTCATGCTAGGTATATCTAAACATAACTCTAACTTAGCCTTTATAGAAGAGGTGGAATCATTTTTGGTAAATTTAGATCATAAATAGATTAAACAGAAGAATAATAAAACTCCAAAGGATGATTTTGAATTCACAAAGGCCTCCGTCTCCCAGTCTCACTTTTATCTCATGCTAGGTATATCTAAACATAACTCTAACTTAGCCTTTAAAGATGAGGTTGAGTCATCTCCTCCACATGTTCAAAAGATTGTGGGACCTTGAAACATGTGGAGATGATTCCACCTCACTATTACAGGCTAGTTTAGGGTTATGTTTAGATATACATACCATTTCCTTTTATCAGGCTATCTGTCTGCCTCTCTATTGCTCTTTCTCGTTATCTATATATATCCAAGTCTGAAATGCAATGCAATATGACAGCAAATATGACAGACTGCCTCCTTATTGACATTCCATGCATAGTATGCTATAGATTCTGCAATTGAGAGATGAAAGAAGATGCAAATTTACAATAACTGAACTTGTAGATAATTAGACATAAAGAAACATTAGTTCTGGAAATGGAATACCATTTTTCCTACACCAGGTGACCCCACAAAGATGATCTTGTCAACTGAAGATACAAGAGCTTGTCCCGTTTCAGCAAACCTGAATTTTAAAAGTTCGAGCAGTCTTGAATCTTGATGTGGAGGCACAATAAAAAGTTTATTCAAAGGGAGCAATTGGAACAGCTAAGAACACACCCAGTTATGACATGAACCAAATTTTCTGGAGCACCTACAGCAGCAAGTGCAGCCTGAATGATTCTTAAATAAAAACACCCAGACCAACTTGCATGCTCGGAAACCTGTACATACAAACATGTTGGCATTTGAGGAAACATGATCAAGAAACTGTGATCTTCATCAAGTTTAAAGAATCTCATGTAACACCCATTTAAGGGTTGTTTAGTCCAGTTCATTGTTGTGCTACATCCACACACATTCCATGATGTGCACATGAAAGCACTGAAGCATTAAAAATATGTTTCCACAGATATGGAAGACTTGGTAAGAATAGATGCTAGATGTAGTGCAGATATACTTCTGAACACATTGTCTAAAAAGTAATTACTGTAGCTTGAAAGTTGACGTAGAGGAACATGACTAAGTAACATGAAAAAAAAAAAAACCCACTGCTTTATACTATATTCCTTGGCCTAGGAAAGTTAAAAAGAAGGTTTTGGTCCTTTTAAGAAATTGAATGTTGATAGACTTACTGCTCTGCAGTTATAGCTGAATAGTTATATGACATAAGATTTAAGACTACTTTAAAAGCGTAAAATATAAAAATCTCATATCAAGAAACGTTGTTGGAGACATTAAGGTTGGAAGTACCAACCATAGATGGAGCTGGGTATTGAACCTTCAACGTTTAGGTTAGAACTAAAGTGCACTATCACCCCACCTAGGGATAGCTACCAATTTGATATCAACAAACTAAGCAATTTAGCACAGATATAGTGAGTGTATGTACCTTTATCACCACTCCGTTTCCTGAAAATACTGCAGCAAGCATTGGGTTGAATATGTTATGGAAAGGATAATTCCAAGAAACAATAGCACCAATCACTCCCAGAGGATGAAATTCAACTTTAGCTCTTTTGTGCAGCATTGACCTCCCAGTAGATCTGCAAGCACGCAAGAAGAATTACGTTAACAATTTTATTCCTCTATCAACAATAAACTAAACTTCTCTGCATATAGTAAGAGTTCTACTTAGTCATACTCAATTTTAACATTCTATTAGAGATTAATTAATATGTCCAGCACAAGGGTCGCTCCATAAGTCGATCCTCCTCCATCTTCTCACAACCATCCCGAGAGCGTGAATCTCACCTATTCCAACGTGAATCTCACGACGACTGACCATCAGAATGGCACATACTAGTACTGTTTAGAGAAACTATTACTATCATGATGGCTAGAAATATGCTGTACAAGTCTGGGTATCCAGATACTTAGCATGCAAGAAAACTAAAAACTGCATCTATAGCAACATATGATGTCTAGTGTTGCAGTTAGACTGCCTAGGAACTTGCTCTAACTACATAAATGCAACATTAATTTACTTCTAAACTCATTTTTCTTCTGATACTAACAGTATATAATAAATTATACTAAGGAGGAAAAACGGACTACAAGTTTACAAAACAATTTTGCATAAGATCATCTACTACATAGAGTTTATGTTAAGAAAAAGACTTAGGCTGAGGTCTTTGGCTACAGATCTCATCGATAACCTATTTTCTCGGAACCAGTATCCACTGAAATGTAGAAATGCTTTGAGCTATCAGATTTGAACTATAGATTCCACTCAAGCATGTATACTGGCTGGGGGCAGTAATAGTTGTAATAACAACCTTTGGGAGCAGCATCTCTGAACCAACAACAACCACCCAGTGTTATCCTGCTCAAGCAGGGCCTAGGGAGATCCTTTGAAGTGAAGAATAATTCAAGTGTTACAACCACCAATCTAAGTAGTACATGGAACTGAACTTTGCCCCATAGCATATTCGATATAACTATATTCCAATTAGATCGTGTGTTGGAAAATGCCATGGTTGTCACCTGTACTCAGGCTTCAGCCACCGCTCGCCTTCCGCCAGAAGCCAAGTTATCTTCTCGCCTGTTGTCATTATCTCACCCAAAGACGCATCTACCATTGTCTTTCCAGTATCCCGAGATGAGATCCTAGTCACAATATCAAAATTTGAATATTAAACACACTTGAAGATTACATCCCAATGACATAATATAACCTAAAGATCAAACTCTCCAAACATGAGGCTAACAGCCAAAAAACAAGATATTAAAGAGCAGACCGAAAACAGAACCTAGTTTTATAACTCATTAGCAACTGGATGGACATAAATGTGCTAGGAACATCCAAAAAATCTAATTCCATGAAACAGCTGGAAACATCTGACAAGCATCCATTTTTCAAAATCAGCATGACTGAAACACAATTTTCAAGTCAACAGCACAAAGTGCTGCAAAGTATAATTTCAACTAACATATAACTTTTTGAAAAGGATGAACGTCTCACTCGCATATAAGCTCTTGGTGCTCAATGATATACTTCAGGAGAATCCGCAGAAACTGTCTTCTCTGACGGAAACTACTTTTTGCCCAAATCATTTGAGCCTTCCTAGCCTGTGCAACATGCTCATTGACCTGATAGCAACACCAATATGCTATTATAAAACTCTCACCAACAATAAGGCTAAGATTAACTTGGAAAATTCCACCAACCTCGTCAAAGGTGAGAGCAGGAAAAAATCCCAAGTATTTCATAGTAGCAGGCTCATAGCAGTGGACCTTGTCTGTCTGTACATTTCTTCCCTTTCTCGGTATCTTCACCAAGATAAAGCCAAAATAGTTATATATACTCAGAAAACCAATAACATGATCATATACCAAAGCCAATGAAGCTCTTCATGAAAATAAATAGCACCAACTGAACCTCCTTTAACTCTTAGTACTACGTTAAAACTACAAAAATAATCCTCTAAAAAGTAACTAGCTTCCACAAAAGTTACTGAAGGAAGGTAGCTATTTTCGTATCCAGGCTTCAAGGAACATTTGGTTAGTAGGTCGGAATGTGAACAGAAGTCGGAAAGAACACAGGATATACAATTAGGCTGAATGAAACTCTTATTTATGTTTAATCAACAAAGGAATGGAATAGAAACTAAAATACCCTCCCATTACCAAGGGGCTACTCGGGAATCAAAAATTCATAACTACCAGAATCTTATTTCCTTTGGAATGGGAATTATTGTGAAATTAAATCCAACTAAACAACATCAATTGAATGGTGGTTAACGATCCCATTCCCGATGGTTAAAACACCAAGCAAAGCCACATAAGTGTTAAGTTTGATTGTAAGCAATGCAGATTTTTCTTTCCTCTAAAGCAAGCTTCAAATTAACTAACCAAAAATGAAATTTTACAAATCCAAGCAATGCATATTCTTCTTCGTCTCAGTCATCACCACCAACAACAATGCAGCTATCTTACAAACGAAGCAACACGAAACTCACATAGATATAGTTCTCCTTAGTCTGGCTCCCATCGTCAACAACTGCAACACATCAGAAACAAAATAAACCCCGAGATCACTAAGAAAAAAAAAACTCAAAAGGAAGAACGATGGGGTGATGGTGTACCGTCGGAGATATCTACGTCGATGGAGGGAACATTGTGGGGAATGAGCATGAATAAGAATCGGCAGAGCGCTACGGCTCCGCCGATCACCAGCAGCGGCCACCAGAACGCCATAAATGGAGATCTCAGAGGATAGATGATCTACTGACTGAGTGAGCAGTCAGCATGCTAGGGTTGGGGAAGAAGACCAGGTGAAAATGAGAGGAGGGAGGAGTGTGATTGTAAATTTGTAGTTATTAGGGATTAGAAGGTAAAAGGAAAAGGGATATTTTCGCTCTAGGGTTCGATTCTTGTCCTCTCGGATTCTCGTCTCATTTGGTTTTCCAACAATAATACCATGTGCGGTGCGCATGCGCTCGTTGAGAACGAAAGTGAGTCGATTTATTAAATTAGAACAAACTTTGGACTGATGCCTACATCATAAATTTTAAAGAAAAATACAAGACAATCCTCTCAAATTTTTATCTTTACTGATCAGTCTCTCTATATTTCTGACAATCAAATCAGCCCCCCATAAAAAGTTATCCTACAAAAAAAATCCTTACATCTCCATATATTTTGATATTTTAACTCTATTTTAAATGCTATTTTTTAACATCCTAAAATAAATAGTTAGAAGTATTTTTGAAAATATTTATTTTGGATGTTAAAAATATCGTCTAAAAATAACGTTTAAGTGTTGGAGTGTAACATTTTCAGAATATTTTCGTCCGTGCAAAAAGTAAAATAGTAAAATAGAAGCTATCAGTAAAAATCTAGGATTGGGGGTTGATTAGTAAGAAATATTTATACAGGATGACTGATACGTAATTATCCCCTTCGCACAAATGATAGTGACGTAACTTCTAACAAAAATAATAGCATGTGAAAGATCAAAACATATGAACCGTAGGGGCACGGATGGTAATGGTAATTGAATAAAATTTTCAAGTCAATATATCTTATCTGCAGTTATGTAATGCTATGCCCAAAACAAAAAATTCCCTGAATATATCGGAGAATATGATTTAAAGCTTCACGTGAACATGATTTAAACTTTCACTCAAAACCCGTTACCATGCATTTTGGATGATCTGGATCAAGTTATTCCAGTACCTAGCATTTCGAGGTAACATTAGATATTTTCCCTTTCGAATTATTTAAAAAGAAAGGCTAATATTTCTCTCCAAATCAATCAACTTTGCTGTGAGGGCGCGAAGGGGCCACAAAGTAAAAGTCAGAGCAATAGAAGGCGATGCTGTTTGGCATCCAAAGCCCGCACGGAAAGAGTTAGAACTTAGACGTATCCTGGTTATAGAAGGTGGATACTAATACTATAGTAGGGAACTATAATATACTCAGAAGTTTAAGGGGCTATCTACTAGCAGTCTAGGATATGTGCCATTCTAAACTTGATAGATGAGGGTTAAATGGACTGTCGTTGAACTTTCCCAAGTTTACAAAAATAAAAAATAAAAATAAAAACAAAAGAATAAGAAAAAAAAAGAAGAAGACATAGTGTAGAGCAAAGGCAGGGGTTTCGAACTTCTCCATTGACAAAATCAAGCATGTTCAGCTTTGCTTATCACATAGTTCATTTTGGCAAGCACAAAGTTCAGCATTTATCCTGGGCGAATTTTAGAGAATTGTTTAGAGCTCTACCACTCTAGGTACTTACATCACATCGCCTATGACGCGTAGGACGAACGATTAGAACTTGCACCTCATAAAACAAATCTTTTGATTCGCCTCATAAACAGGTGGTCTCGAATTCAGGTCTCGCAAACGTCGCCCACAAGAGTAAAAAAAATTAATCCTCACATACCTCATGGAGAATAAAACGAACCTTCGAACTTGCTCAGACTGAAATATTAAAACTCCTCAGTTAGTAAAACATAAACCAGTACTTCCCGTACGTTTATCAATTAAAACGGTCGTGCAAAAAGGAAGATATACAATTAAAACGGTCGTGCAAAAAGGAAGATATACTACCGGTACTATAAAGTAGGACGATTACAGACAGAATTTTTCACATTAATTTCAAAAAGGAAGATATACAGCATCAGAGAGAAATATACCAAATGAGAAGATAAAAACAAATTCAGGAGCTCAAATACAAAAGAAAAAAAAAAGGAAAGAAAGAAGAAAGCCATTATATCTCAACAAAAAAAAAAAGCAAGCAAAGCCGAGGGCTATACAATGCTGTTCCAGAGAGGATTTATACTAAAAAACCACAAATAGGCAAGAATGCACCACTAACAAAACCCGCTAGCAATTATAGACATTCATGGGCAGATCATTTGTATTCACAGCAGATACTTAGAATATTCTCCAACAGCAAGAGATTCCTACAGAATCCACATTCATCGTCCTTCATGTAGATCTTCCGAGAAAACTGCTGTTCTAGAAAGATTATCATTATCAAAAGTACTTAGACCGGAAAAGGGTCCGGAAGAGAACATAGATGAAGTGCAATCTGATTCGTATGTTGTAGAGGACTGTCGTATATTGGGGCGAACATGTGGGTTAGGAACAGAATCCTGGTACTCAACAACTCGTTGCACCATTTTAAGAGACTGCACAACTTCACCCATTGTCGGTCTTTGGCTTGCTTCAGGTGCAACACAAGCTGCTGCAATTGTGCAGACACGCACAAAATCCTCCTTAGGGTACTTACCCCCCAGCTTTGGATCTGCAAGCTCCTCTAACCTATCCACATCTCTAAGAATTGGCCTAGCCTGCATAAAGCGTCCAATGTCAAAAAAAGTCCTGTCGATATTGTTGGAGAAATGCGTGATGACCCAGAATTCTGGCCTAACACAGACCAAAAGACATCCAAGGTGGGGTCCAATGACGGAGATTTTTCACGCTGGTTGTTTTTTTTGTTTTCAGTCCAAAGTTTTGGGTCATCTAGCATTTGTCATATTGTTGTGGAAAGGTCTTTGAAAAAGAGTACCATTAGACTCCCAAAATTCATCCTAAAAGCCACCCAAACGTATAAAGAACCAATCATACAGTTAGAGAAAGAGAGTGTGTGTGCAGCTGGTCAGGCTATGACAGTTCAATTCACTTTTGGGTAATTATACAGGATTTTGGAGATTTAGTCAAATTCGCATTGAAATCTTAAAGAACAAAAAAATTTGATTAAGCTGCTACAAGGGGACGATTTCTAACCCAATTCACAAGGTTCTCCTGGCCAGACGGCTGTGACATGTCCACAGGCTTCCTTCCGGTCAACAATTCAAGAAGCACAACTCCGTAGCTATACACATCACTTTTTACCAATAGATGGCCAGTCATAGCATATTCTGGCGCTACATACCTAGAAAGACATGTTTTCAGAAATTGTGCTAGTAAGGAGTATAGTAAACTATTGGAGAAAGTGGAGAGAAAAAATTACCCAAAAGTTCCCATCACTCGAGTGGAAAGATAATTTGCCTGACCTTCAGGTGCCTGTTTGGCAAGACCAAAATCAGACACTTTGGCATGAAAGTTATTTTCAAGCAGTATATTGGACGCTTTGAAATCCCTATGGATCACACAGGGTTGTGAATCCTCATGCAGGTATGCTAGCCCTCTAGCTGCATCAAGAGCAATCCTCATTCTGGTATCCCAGTCCAATGGATGGTTAATTCCTAGAGGGCCTAAACATGTACAAACTTCTGTCAGATCTCTACAAGAAGGTTAACATGCATCCAATGATCACATTCAAAATCAAAGAAATTGATCAAATTAAATAAATGAAATACCATGTAGCCAGGCCTCCAAGCTTCCATTTGAAACCAACTCATAACAGAGGAGATTTTGGGACGATTCACGACTGCAGTAATAACCAACAAGTTTGACTAGATTACGATGATGCAACCGGCTCAGCATTTCAACCTCAACCAAGAACTCTTTGCCTCCCTGATGACCTCCACTGGTCAACTTCTTGATGGCAACTTCTGTACCATCTCTTAATACACCCTTAAAGACACGGCCAAACCCACCTTCCCCTAGCATACTGGCAGGTGCAAAATTATTTGTCGCTTCTATAAGTTCTTCATATGACAGGAAACGAATATTACTGGGATGAGGAATGGATCCTTCAACAGAGCTGGAATCTGTCCGCTTTGCTGTAACTGCAAAGAAATGCAAATGCTACGTAGGCAAAAAGCCATTTCAAATCAACATGCCAAGTAACACGCGTGTGCAAGTGTGGGGTATGAAGAAATGTTGAACACATCATGAAGTCTATTTTAGTGCCATAAAGAGCTGGACATGAAAATAAGAACAAAGATGTGACAAATACTTGGCACATGTCCGTTGATTGTGGAATCCAACAATGATATGTGGGTAGGATTGTCCTATTTGTACACGTGCTATTTACCAGCATTTTAGAGATTTTATACATAAATATCGATGTCCAAGCAAATGTTATATAAGCATGGACCTGGAAATAATTAGAAGATTCAAACATTTAACAAGAAATAAACAAAGCATTCCCAATTCAACAACCCCCCCCCCCCCCCGGCTTCCCTCCTTTTTCTTGACTTCTCTACTGATAACTTGCTATTCTGATAACATAAGTAGATGCACGTGAGTGGAAGTCCATCACATGTTACTTTCACTTGCTTGCAAACGATATTGCAACCACCAAGACAGCATGTGTGGAATCAAATAACTAATAAGATTTTGCTGCTTTTCCTGTCTCTTCCCATCTAAACATTCACTTACCAGTGCAAAGAGCTTATGTGACAATTCATATAATAAGTGGAAACACAATTATTTAGCTATAATGCAAACAAATCTAGAGAAAATGAGGCAGCCAATGAAGGTTCAGAGGTACCTCCTTCATTCGTCAAAATTTTCTTCCCTTTGCTAGATTTCGCCGAACAAATTATTAGAAAAGATACCACAATAATTATTACAACTCCTCCCCCGATGCAAAGAAGTAACAATAAACTTGGATGCTTATCATCTTTAGAATCACTTGCTGCTTTGTTTGCAACAGGCAATGAAGGGGGTTGGCTAATAGGTGACACCGCTGCTTTTGGAGCTGAAACATGTTGAATATCATTAGAAAAACATCACTAAGGAAAAAACTCAGTGAACTACATGCAGCAATTTTTGATTATGTATATATATATATAGCCCATCGGCGCACTGGTAGGAGTTATCGCCTCCTAAAGCACCGGTGCGGATTAAAATCTTGAAAAAGCCAGGAGGGAAACCTCCTTCACTAGTAGCGGGTAAGGGTGTGTACACCGTAGCCCCCCAAGAGCCTGGATAACGGGAGCGCTACGCACATTGGGCCCACCCTTATATGTGTGTGTGTGTGTATATAGTTTTGAGAAGTTTTGTAATGGAAAGATGTAAACAGTTTCAAAAATGTTTATAATCTAGCTAACTATCAGTTGAAATTTAAAGATCACGAAACGTCCAGTTAAATAAATTGATGTGCGCTACAAGATATTGAAATGACAGAGAATAGAGAAAATATCATGTCCATCTAACTTATTCTACAACACACTTAATCTCCAGGAGGAGTGTTTACCTGGAAAAGGAGCTGGTGGCTGGAACCAAGTAAAATTAAGAAGTCTATAATCACCAACTAATGCAGGATTGAATCGAATTCTATGGAAAGCAAGTGAGGCATTCATTTTGTATACTTCATCTTCAGAAAAACTCATCCCGGTACCTGGGGCAATGTCCATCGTGATATTCAAACCTGATGCCCCAACAACATAGAAATTATCAATTTCAAATTGAGAAACCCCGAGATTGAGCTGAGAAGCTAGTTCAACAAGAAATTCGTTGCTCCAATTGGAGCTAAGGGATGCATTCTGAAGAAACAACTCAATCCGGACTGGGTACATACAACTGCAATCCCGTGTACCACGTCTTTGTACCATGTTTGGACCACAACATCCTGCAATAAAAACAGACGTCCTATTCAATAACCAAAAGAAAGGCATACACCATTTTACATAACAATCAAATTTAATGCATGTGCTGCATACAAGCCACATAAAAGCATGCAGACAGTCTTACATCAGTTATTACCCATATGTAACCGTACATCACAGAATATCTGAAACAATAGATTATTAGAAACATAGCAAACCAAACATGCACCTAATAAGAGGTTAAAGTAGCAACCTAGTTAATAATAACTGTAGAAAAAATGAAACCAAAAAAAAAGAAGAAGAAGAATGCTACTACGTATACGCGAACAGGCATTATGAAATACGGTATGCACAACTAAAATCATACAGGCTTTAGTAAAAAAAATTTCTAATATTAGTTGCCCTAAAAAGACTGAGGCATCCGTTGAAGGCAACCAAAACCTCAACTTACCGGACCTGTGAGGAGAGGCTGGTGGTTGTACCAAACCAGATGGTACAGAGCTGACATTGGAATCTGATGACACAGTATCCATCGAAGGTGAAGGAACTAGTGCTAAACTGTGTGGAGGATATTGGTTCCTCCTCATTGATTGCTTCAACAACCGTGACGTGCCCAATGAGGGCTTCCCTGAGGTCGTTAATGAGTCAAAATCAGGATATTGAACTTGTATAGATAGCCGTAGAGGAGCAGCTTGCAACAGAAAGCGTGTTCTTTGTGTCCTATACGGCAAAGGACGTGCTGCTGGAAACTCAGAAGCGCCTGCTGCAATCCCATCTAAAGTAGAGACTGCTGGCTCTGGAGCTATAAATTTTGATGCACGTACATGACTAGTAGACTTAGATTCTGCCGAGAATTCCACACTACAAACAATGCTGGCAAGCAGCAATAGCCTCGGCAGGTGACAAAACATACCTGCAAGATAAAAGAATGTCGAGATAGCAGATGATATGTCTAATGCAGTGGTTCGAGCAAACAAATGTCCTAATTGTCATAACTACAGTGTAACTAAACAGTGCTTGTGTTTGCTTCCAAGAGATACTCGCTTTAGTCAACATATCTCCTTTAATTAATCCACAAGAAATAGAAACTCCAAACACAAAAGAACAAAAGAAGCAGAAGTTCTGCTGCATGTCCACGAAGCAGCCTAAAACACAAAAGACAGAAGTAGAGGATGGTTTGAGTGTTTGCCTGCAGCAAACTGTAGTTAGTATGTCCATATAAGTAAGTTTTATGATGCTTAGGGCATATAGTCGAGAAGAAGTTTAAGATGTGTTTTAATCAAGAAATAAGAAACAATTGTTAAATATTCATCATATAAGCATTCCTTGGCATACAACAAGATCATGACCTCTAATTGTTTTTGAGAAAAGATAACTTTTACAAAGGATGCTCTCTCTCTTTATATCTGAATAACATAGTCATAGATGCGCTTCAATTTATGAAATCCTTCAATTCAAATACTCAGGAAAAAAAACAAAAAATAACTCCGATTCAAACTCGTCTCCTACTTTAGCTAAGAAATTTTAAGGATTTTAACTTTGTCTAATTTGATACTCTCAGAAATTACAAGCACATAAACGAGAGTAAAAATAGGCATTATTCTGCACCAGTAACATCTTGAATTATTATCAAAAAATAAATAAAAAGTATCGAAGGAAGATCAGAAATGCTGGTTTTAGGACTCTACAGACCAAATATCTACATCTCATGTTAATAATCCGGTAATAAGAAAACAGTAGGATAAAGCGCAACATCTTAAGTAACATTCGACAACAATATTTAGCTCAAATTCTAAATTTGCATAAAAATTTTGTTTAAATATACAATATGTCTATGTGAAAAGGTCAGTATTCAATTAATACTTTTGAATTGGCAGTCCGTAGTGGAGTAGCCATATGACTTCTCACTGTCCTAATTCCACAGAGGAATATAAAGAACAACCAAAACGAAATTTATACCGACCGGCTCTAAAACATTTGAATAAAAATATTGTGCCCCTCCAAGTTCACCTATAGGGCCACACCTCCATCTCCAATCATCCCGCAAGGGTGATTTTCAACCATCCTCTAACTTGGAAATATGGAATCAAACAAAGCATAAACTATAATCCCTCCAAATATCGCACCGAAACAACTTTTGCACTGCAACAATAACCAAACATTCAACAACAAAAACAGGCAACAAAAGTCTGAACCCAACATCGAGAAAAACAAAAAGAGGATCACATCAAACAAGGCCGAACCTGTTAAACCTTTATGAGCTCGGCACGTGCTTCGGATCTCTCCCATAGCCAACTGCTTCGAGATCGACGGGGATCATTGAGCGAGCTCCGCGCAAGAGTTGGCGCGGTTTGGAGCTCGACCAAATCTGATCGGAAACGACCAACTTGAGAATCCGAGAGCCACCAGAGATTTGGAATCCATAGTGGGAGTAAGATTAGGGTTTTTGGACAGCTCGATCCTCTCTCTCCTGACTTCTTTATTTCTTCCTTTTTTAATCGTCTCGGGCACCTTTTTTTTCTCTTTTAACTTTGGTCATAAACTTGGAGTTTGGGAAGAAGATGACCGCCGTCTAAAGACTTACGAAAACGGAGTGGTGTTTTATCTTATATAAAATAAAATAATTAGCAATATTATGATATTTTGCTTAATCGGGTAAGTAAAAAATATTTTGGGAGCACTCCACCACATATTTCCATAGTGCATGTTGTTTTTATTTAGATTCAGGTGAAAAACCTTGCCTTTGATAGCTAAGATAGGTAGATCCTATATGATAGATAAAATCTTAAATAGTTCAAGCTTCAACTCCATTAATCGATACGACTTTTGATGTAGGTTTTGCATGCGGACTTATAATTAGTACAAATATAAGACTTTGCGGTTAACTCTAAAAATAGCACAATTTCAAACGACTGTAGACGTGCTTGAAAGCGTGCTTTCACACCAAGCCTTCCATGTGGGTCTTGATTTTTCATGTCGTAACTGTCTTTTGCCATGTTTTAGCTATGATTATAATTCATGTGAAACTCTAATCAAGCACCACTTGTCTCAAATTTGACTAAGTATTAAAAGTTTGAATTGGACTAGTCTGGTAATGGTGAATTAATCAAATGTGGGTTTGAGATCAAGAATAGTTTCACTTGATTAGATTTCAAGCTCAAATAAATTCCAACTTAAAATAAGTAAATTTTAAAGTGGAAAATTAGAAGATTTACTTAGACTTTTAAGCTTATTCATCGAAGCACGAACTCTAGCTTGAATTATTGATTTCATCAACCTTCCTTCTATTGAGCTTGCTTGACAAGTCTAATTCAAACATATTGCCGTCAAGTGTTAATATATGTTTACAACGGTGGTAAACCTCCATGTCATGTTTACATTTAACTATTAAGAGGCGCCGTAGCTATATTAGCTATTTAAGATAGGAAAGGGGTGGTCCTGATATTAGGAAGTAAACATAATAGGCCGTTCTTGCAAATTGTCATTAATTGTATTAATATAATAATAAACTAATAAGTTAATTATCTAATGGGAGATGAGATCTGGTGGGCGGGAGTCAGATCTAATCTAACGGCGAGCGCGTGTGGACGTCACCGTTTCTGGTTGTCTTTTAAATGCCCAGATTCGGACGGGTTATGCCACTTCGAGCACTTGAATATACGCCAATGCCCCTGTCGGGCGGGAGAAATTACCTGGCGATAACCTGTCGGTCACGGTACGGAATGTAGCTCATGCGGCTAGCATGTGAGTGCAGAATGCCAGCAACATTCCCATAATTTCAACTAAATATCTTTTTTAGCTCATGACAACGTAGTTCAACTGGTGCGATAAATAGATTATAAATTATTATTCATGATTTTGACTTATATGAAATATAAATTTTTACTCAAAAACACGTCAGCGGCAAATACTTTCAAATTTTATTCCTTATTTTAATTTAAAATATATAATAAAATAATCTAATTTATATTATAAAAATTTTACATTATTATCTAAAAAGTCTCATTTTGTTATGTGCTTTGATCACTCTTGTCGATCTCTGCCGTTGATTTACCATCTATTAACAGTAAAACTATATTTTGTAGTTTGAAAGGTTGAAAGTTTGATTTCTTAGAACTTCAATCGGTCTATTAGTGTACGGTGGAGTTAGTACAATTCACGATCTCCTGACGATTATCGAATCGGATATCGGACGCAATGGTTTCCTATGAATAGAGGGCATTTGTAGCCCATCTACCTCTTTCGTCCTTAACTCCTACAATGAAGGTGGTCCAAGGCCAACTTAAAAAGGATTATTTGGCCACTCATGACTCAACCACTCAAGAACACAAACCAAAGCTTCTCTTTTCTTCCCCTAGTTGGATCTTCAAAAAATAGAGCATATCATGTTATAGTTAAATTATGTATAATTAGATACCTATGTTGTTTTCATTACAAAGTTGGATCTAATATGTTGGGTCCTACTACTTTTCACTTTTTTTCTTAAGTTTTTCTTCGCTTTTTTTTTTCCATTAAATTTTTTAGGGAATTGACCGTGACCACTCTCTTGTAACGGTTGTTTTAACCAACAACTAAATGCTAATTTTTAACTAAATTAAGTATAAAATATCCTTATAGTATAATATTATTGTTTATTTTTAGGGTCTCTGATTCTATTTTTTCGTTCCCACTATTTTTTTTTTCTTTTTAAAAACCCCAATTATTTATTTGATGGTCAATGTTATGAAAGCATGCTTTAATAACCTTTAATTATAGGCAGTAACTACCAAACAGAATAAATTCTTTTCTTGATGTATTTGTAATATTCATTGTATTTATCCACTTGGACATTGTTATTAAAAAGAAAATTAATCTATAAACTATTAATTATCATAAATAAAGTGAGAGGAGGAAGAACAAAAAGATAAAGGGAAGAGGAGGAGGGAGTTGATGATGAGCAAGGTGGAGGACCATTTGTCCTCTAAATTTGTACATAGGCTGGAAAGTGTTCCAACCAATTTTGTCCTCCATGCTTTTGGAAGTGGATGATGATGACTGATGGATCACAATTGAGCGATATAATAATAGTTACTATGCTTTAATATATGGCAAGTGTTTGGTTGAACCGTTGAGCAGATCGTTTCTATGCACCCAATAAAAGAAGTTTTGTCGAAAAAGTCCCTGATTTGCACAATGTTGACAAAAGTTTCTGTTTTTTGAATAACTTATAATATATATATATATATATATATATATATATATATTATATATATATATATAATATATATATATATAATGTTATGTGTTTTATAATTTTTAATTAAAAAAACATTTTTAAATATTAGTAAAAATTTTGGAGCCGTAAAATATCTATTTATAGTTATTTTTTGGGCGAATTTTACCAAATTTTTTTTTATTCAGGTTTTTCAATTATTTATGGTCCTAAATATTTTTTTTTTAAAAAAAAAAAATTTAAATGCAGAAAATCTTTCTAAATATTTATTTTACCGAATAATTTTAATTTTTCATCCCACCTAGAAAGCAAAGAACTTTAGACCGCTTTTTAAAGTAAAGGTTTAGAACACGTGCCGTAATATGATTGAGAGATGAGATTAGACTAATATAATTGCAATGGCAAATCTGCGTTTCTACTGAAGCTGATCCTAGGAAGTATTCCTATCGTCGGTTACTTACTTCTAAATAGTTCGTTACATCTCTAGAACTTGATAGTACTTGTTTAAGGAAAAATTAGTGCGTTGTGCGTAGATAAACTATATGTGTGCCGTGCATTAGATTGCGCCAATAGTATATTTTGATTTCAGTTAGTCTTAACAGCGGCGGGATTCGACTAGGATATTATCATTGCTGTTTGGCCAGACAAAGAGTTTGCTATCTCCATCTAGAAAGTAATCCAGACTCGCTTGTTCACAGCATGAATTTTCTTTGCAGGTTGTGGTTGTCATGAATGTGTACTACGGAGATGCTCAGAAAAAAAAAAAAGTGTGGAGCTGTAAATTACAGAGCCTTGAGTTCTCTTGTTATTTGAAGTAGAGAGAGCTCAGAAATTTTACCTGCAACTGTGTCAAGACTGTAAAATTAGGTATAAACAGTAGCAGGGCCTCAAAGTTTGGTCAAATTTGAGTACTAACTAAGATCAGTAAACACTATCAGTATTCTCTACCTCCAACATACTGCTTCCTGTCTGTTAATGAGATCCAGCTGACTGGGAGTTTGTACCTCAGAAATGTGTGTATATTTAATGCTTCCTCTGTGATTATCTATGGTTTAAGATAGTTTACTGTCACATACAGTGAAATTGATTTTTAAAAAAATGTATTTTAAAAGGTGATTTTTACTTGTAACTTTTAGCTGTATGCGTAGTTGCACTGAACCGATTGCAGTTTTTTTTTAAAGATTAACATGAGGAAACCGAAAGCTGTATGCATATTTGCACTGGACCAATTGCAATTTTTTTTTTAAGCTTAACATGGGGAAACCCAAAGCTGTATGCATATTTGCACTGAACCGATTGCCTTTTTTTGTAGATTAACTTGGGGAAATCCAAAGCTGTACGCATATTTGCGCTGAACCGATTGCAGTTTTTTTTTTTTTCCTTTTTTAAGATTAACATACGGAAAGCCAAACGCAATGCTTGATATTGCATATTATCGTAGTACTACCAATTATTGTAAACTTATCAGAAATGAGCTTCTTCTTGTTAAAAAATAAATAACTTTTCTCCAGTGCATGCTGGTAGAAGACTACATCCGACATTGTCTCATACAGGATTTTGTTTTCCTTTTCTTTTTTATTCCCTATAATATGTGAATTGATTCTTTTTTTTTTTTAATTTATTTTGAGTTCTTTTTTCTTCAAGTTATATATATAACAAGATTAAATGTGTGTGATATTATGGTTCATCATTTTTCTCAATACGTATCAGAAATATTTTTGGGAGGAAAGCAGGAACATTCATTCTCAGACAAGGGCACCACAAATAGCATTTGACCAAGAACCAAAGGCCGGGCAATAATTTAGGGGCTGCAAGAAATTCTGAACCAACCAAATCTCAACCCCTTCTCTTCTTTTAAGCCACCGCCGGCTATTGCAGAGAATGCCTCCTCTGGCCTCTCTGTTCCTAAACAACAACCAACCATGAGGCCAGACAACTTTTTCCTCCTCCTCACCTTCTCATCCCTCCTCCTTTCGGGTCCCGCCGCCGCCAAATGTGTTGTCCCCTCGCCTGTTGCTGAGACTGAGCACGTGGCTACTAAACAAGAGATCGATGGTGCCTTGTTCTCCTCGCAGCTGTCAGTCGCATCACCAGGGGGTAAGCAATCCGCCGGCGAATTGTTCGGCGCTGCAATTGGGGGTGCATTGAAGGTTATCTGTGCTAAGACGAGAGACCCCGCATTTTGTGCAAAGGCAGCAAAGGGGCGCCTTTCTAACTCCGAAAGGAACGTTGAGCCCAAGGCATTGCTGTTCGCCGGCATGGAGGTTGCCGCACAGGCAGCCACCGTTGCTAGGGACGCTGCTACCAAGTTCCTCAAGCAGGCACACCTCACCAAGATTCAGACCTCCATTTACGAGGTAACCGACAATTTCACATGAATGAATTGCATGAGCAATAATACGTGAGCAATAGTTTTTTTTAGATTATTTTAAAAAGAAGTTTGCTTATTTTTACTCGAAATAAATTCGATTTATAGTTTGTCAATCAAATAATCAAAATCTTTCGATTAAAATAAGTTTGAATATCCATTTTATTTTTCATAGTGTATAAAAAAAATTAAATTTCTTAGGTCTTTATAGATGATGTTTGTGAATTCGAACTTACTAGTTACTGCCTCAATTTTATAAAGAAAACATCCTATCAACCGCGGCATGTGCTCTAGACAAGCAGCAGTTAAATTAGAACTATCAATGAGTTTATAGATATTTTTTTTAATTTCTTTTTTTAGCAACAAAATATACCATACATAAAAATGTATTATAGATACTTTTGGGAGATGCTAAAATTGGAACTCTATTCCACCACGAATCTTTTGCTCATCAAAATTGACACATGAAGAGTTGGAAATCGATCTACAATCTTGAGAACATTGCGTGAATTTGTCTTTTTTCATCCACTGGATTGTTAGCCAAAGATTATACTCAACACTTCTGTACGCAGACATGCCAGGAGAACTACCAGGCGGCAATAGACGACATCAAGGAAATTAAGGATGCATTGGCAGCTAAGGACTTCGCTGCTGCGAAGAGCCACGTGGACTCATTCGGGGCGAACTTCGGTACTTGTGCTGATAACTTCGCCGACGAGCCTGGGCCATCGCCGTTTGCCAAGTTCGACGACAAGCTCACTAAGATTTGGGAGAACATGCTCGACATCTATGAGCTGATAGACCCTTACCCATCAAACATCTAAACAAGCTCACTAAGATCAACTCATGTCACTGCCTACAACTCATGTAATCAATCACAATTGGCTTGAAGATCCAAATTCTTGTGACTGCTAACTGTCTATGCTCTTTATCTTTTTAATTTAAAAAAAAAAAAACTTATAATTGCTTATCACCGTCTATTTCGCACGTTCTTGGTTGCAAATTTCTTGCATGACCGTCTGGCTTGGGATTTTTTTTTAATGCTTGCATGTCTATATACTTGGCAATAAAAACATTCAGACCGAGAGTTCTAATAGTCACAGCCTTTTTCAAGACATCCTATGGACATCTTATCTTCCTAAGTCCCGCTCAAGCAAGACTACAATGAATTATTGTTGTTGTTATTTAAAAAAAAAGCTTATAAATGGTGACATTTATCCATATATGTGGTTGTTTGTAAGAAGGGGGAGAAATGCAGAAAAACTTCGTGGCCCGTGAGCTGAAGCGTGGCCCTCACTAGCCGTGCGAGCTGCGGCTCAGCTCGTGACGCCGGCCATACAGGCCACGGGTAGCCTGCACCATTGAGCTATGCATGTCAGTCGGCTGCAATCAGCCCGTTGGCCTAGTGCAGACCAAGCTAACCTGCGAGCCACAAATACTTCAGATCTCAACAAGCAAGCTTATTACACTGTTGAAGAGTGAATCTATACCAAGCAAGATCACTTCAGATCTCAACAAATACTTGTACATCTAGCTTAGACCCACATCTAATAGGGTACTTATTTAGGAACTAGATTGTGTCAATTCTTATACTCGAGCATCCAAATAAAATATTATAACTGCTCTGAATAATCTCCATACATTATTAGCTAATCTCATTCGGGAGTATAAGTCATTCAAAATGGAAGTATTTAATGTTAACCTCCACGGATAGATGGTCTGGTAGACCTCCTTTTCATAAAGGGATAGGTCACCAGTGTAGTCTCCTGCCTGCAGAAGAATCCTAAATTTATACTTGCAGAAAGTCTCCGACCAAGAATGCGAAAAAAGATGACGGAGCAGGGATGAGCGAGATTGTTTTGCTAGATTGAAAACCTCATAAAGTAGTAAAATTTTCCATAAACTCGTCGAACAGAGCTCTTATAGGTCCGAACCAACAGGTCACTTTAAGAATTTTGGAATAATAATGAAGTATAAAATATTTTATTATGCTTTAAGATTATCTAGCTTAAAATTTGTGAAAGTGTCTAATAAACCGCTGAAGCTTAAACAGTAAATTGATGTACAACAATTTTGAACAATACTTCGTCGGCTCATTAGACACTTTTTTTGACATTTTTAAAAATACTTCTATAAATTTTATGTCATAAGTAAATCTATTGTTTTTGGCGTATTATTTTTTCTAAAAAAGTATCTGGTGAGTCCGGTCGACAGGATTTTCCTTAGATTATTCACAGGATTCTAACTGTTAACCGTGATATAATCCTAGTTTATAAGTCACCTTGAAGTCTTATCGCCGAAAATAAACCTCATCCAGACCTTTCTTTCCTTCTGCTTAGCCATCACTCTTAATATGTATATTATAGTAATATCCAACTTGGAGAATCTTCAATCCTCTTTGAATGCAGATTGCTTGCAAGCAATATTTTCACACCCAAGGAGTAATGTGAACAGAGACATCTCACTTTGCAATAGCTTGTTTCCAAATATACAAAGCACTTAGCTTGATCTACAATCAACAACTACGATTTTCAACGATTTCATATAGTCACCTAAAGAATTATATCATGTCAACATTTTCATGCATCATAAAATAACAACTCTATATACATCTCAAAGTTTCAACATTCAATATGATAGGCATGATAATATCTTTTCTAAGGCCATATATGCTATTAACGGTTGACCATTGACGACAGCCTGCAGTGTCCACACACTTTGTTCACTTTCCCTGAATCTCACCCATCAGTCCCTCAACACGAATCCCGATACCCTGAATCATACCCATAACCTCTTCCGAAAACAATAGTCGAATGAATGACCGAATCTCCTAATATATATGCAGTGATGTACAAAACCCAACTGTTGAGAACAAAATGCCGATTTTTGGAAGTTGCCGAGATTGGTTACTGTTATCTTGCTTGCACTATGCTTAAAGAAAGTTGATTTGCAGAGACCGAGGACTTGTTGGAAGAAGAAGAGCCTCCGTGAGAGGTCCCAGAGCGTCCACTTCTGACATCTAGAATTGGAGGTCTAGAGTTTATGAAAGGTGGCGGAGTAGGTTGAGGAAGATCTCTTATTGATTTGCTTCTTAGCATCTCCACTACCTTCCACATCGGTGGCCGCAGATTGGGTGCAGCTTGCGTACACAGCAGTGCAATATGCAAAACCTTGCGAACTTGCTCACCGTCGCATTGACGTTCCAGATAAGGATCTAATTGTTCCATCGTAGTATTTGAGTTGAAGTGCTGCCAAATCTAATACACATAAATTATGAAAATGCATCAGAATACCCATCACGAAACTATTCTATCCAAGAAGATGAATTGAGTAGAGTGCCAAGCGTTTCTTACCAGCGATACAAGGGAATTACCATCTCCTAATGTTGCTGTAGGATTGTAATTCTTTCTGCCGGTTATTATTTCCATAACCAGGATACCGTAGCTATAAATGTCGGCCTTTTCAGTTAACTGCCCGTGCATAATATATTCAGGAGCCATGTAACCTCTGAAAAAAAAAAAGTAAGAAAACAGAAGTGTTTTTTCTTAATATATGTACGGAAGAAACTACTCACCCCCAACAAACTACCTAACAAACCACACATAACTAATCTCCACCACACGTGCCTTGTGATCCGCACAATTTCCTCGTGATCCGCAAGAAAATCAAAATTACAGATATACCCATCTTGATGTGTGGTTTTGATTGTGCCACGTCAGTATGTGTGATTTCTTGCAAAGTCCTATATGTATATATGGTTTTAGTTTGGGAGTTGTTAACTTACAGCGTTCCAGCTAAGCCTGTGCTGAGATGACTCTGATCGTCAGCGAAGGGTCTTGCAAGACCGAAATCTGCTATTTTTGGCCTGAAGTTGATATCTAGAAGCACATTGCTAGCTTTGATATCTCTGTGTATAATTCTAACTTCAGAGGCATTGTGGAGGTAAGCTAATCCTTCTGCAGTGCCAATGATAATACCTAAACGCCTTTCCCAATCCAATGCATTCTTCTTGAATGAGTCTGCAAAGCATAAAAAGATTTTTAAAAGAATATCTTTTTTTTTTTGAGATAGCGCGGCGAAAACCCCTCCCTAGGTCTCCGCTAACTCGCGGACCACAGGATTTTTAAAAAGAATATCACTTTTTGCACGAGAATGTATATGTAACATTGCATTTGATAAATGATTTTGCATAGTTTTAAGTACCGAATAAGAAGTGATCTAAGCTGGTGTTGCAAAGATGCTCGTAAACTAGAAGACTCTCGGGTCCTTCGAGGCTGCATCCATAAAGTTTAACAAGATTCTTGTGCTGGATCTGATTGATTAGCTGAACTTCATTGAAGAACTGCTCGGCACTTCCCCTTGTATTGAAGAAGAGCCTCTTCACAGCAACTTCTCTTCCATCCAGCAGAATACCCTATCAAGAGAAGAAGATTTACATATTACTTGGAATTATTTTTCCCTTAATTTTGAAGATTGAAAATGCTGAAATTACAAAGTACCTTATAAACAGAGCCATAACCTCCTTGGCCAAGTTTGTTATTCTGACTGAAATTATCTGTAGCTTTCATCAGATCATCATATTTGAAAGTGAGGTGTGATTTTGAGATTGACTTAATGAATTCTGCTGAACCTTCCATATCCACTATATAGTTGGAAAATATCAGTTGAAATCACAGAGACCAGCCTTACAAATACGAAGTTGAGATAGACAAACTTACAATGTGTTGAGGGTTTGGATGCTCTTCTTCTCAACCAAAAGATGGCTAATCCTATGACTAACACTGCAGAAAAACTGCATCCCAGTGCGATTCCCAGAATATGCTTAACTACAATAAAATCAAGTTCATCATATCCCCAATTTAGATTGAAATTTATAGAGAACATAGGATAACTAACTGCATAAAGTGAATTTGAATTGAAATTAGTTCATTAATTTTCGTTTCAAGAATTCGAATATCTATGCATCTATCTACTGACTGAATTACAATTATCATTTTAATATCAGGATAATACTGGTATATCGATCCTCACCATGCTGACATTAAAAATGAGGAATTCTACATTCAATATAAGATCTAAATATAGTTTATGATAACTTTAGACTAACGTCATTCATTATAAGATTAGACAATTGAAGTCAACACCCTGAGAATGTTGAGCACATGCTAACCAGATAACAAAGCATATGGAGAAACTTCAATGGAACTCATATTTCATAGGAAGTCAAAGGAATCAAGCAATGCCAAGGATATTTTGTCAGCTCCATCTGGCACTTCTCCGCCATCACCATACACCCGTCCTAGAGAACAAATCTCACCCATCCCCACCGAAAGAGGGACGATCGCATATCGACTATCAACTTAGAAAAATGCTAGTTGTAAAGATAAATTTGTTGATTATTTGCATCAATACTAAAATGGCAATCAGTCATTAATCTATTGACAATTTATTCAACAACGCTCAATGGATAAATGCTACATCAGTACACCAATTAAATTCAAAACAGCAATGATGCTAGAACAGAGAGAACAGTAGAATAGGATTGCTTATCAACTTCAATTCTTTAAAAAACAGGATAATAAAGTTGAGAAGTTGTATCAAGACCGATATAGCAGCTAGTCAATAGTATTAATGGGAACAAAAAATCGACTCACCGGAAGAACCACCTCCCTGTGCTGCTGCCGTTAAGTAAAATGCCTGCGTGGAGTACCTTAAATAACACCCAGCATTCAGAGCCTTCCCATCATCGGCGGCCACCGACAAACACCTAGAGACTTTCACTCTGGCATCCTCCAAACATTCCTTACATGAACTCCTATTCAAAGACCTCCAACACTCCGCCATTCCGTACACTTTCACCCCCAGCGAAACCGCCGTATTTCCAATCTTATAATAATCACTAGCGTCCACCGCTGACGCCGTTAAATTCTCAATTAACGCTGTCGTTAGGTTGGTGAATGGAAGCGTCGGAGATGACGGAATTGAAGAGTTTGAGCAAATAAGATCATCGTAGGAGTCTAACGGCTGCTTAACGACGTCAGTATCCGCGTAACGGAGAAAACAGCCGTCGAGGTAAATGCGAGAGTTGGTGGCGGGAAGGCACAGGGGTAATTGAACACGACTCTGAGCGTAGCAGAGCTGGCAGTCGACGGAGGAGAGATAGCCGAAGCACTGGCCAACGCCGTAGACGATGGTGGAGCCACCACTGGCGCCACCGTAAGAGGCGGCGCCGAAGCCGGAAACCGTGATGTTCTGGTAGATGAGTTCCATGGTGTTGATGAAGTTGACGTCTAAGGCTTCCTCGTCGCGGGTTTTAGTGGGGCCACAAACGCGTTGGAGGACAGCCGGAGAGGTGTCGTCGCCGGATACACCGTGCATGACGGCGGAGAGGAGGAGGAGGAAGAGAGGGATCATTTGAAGTTGTGTTGCTTTGTGTTGGAAGCTATCATTCGAAGAAGAACCGGTTTAGTTTAGCGTTCTCATGCAAGCTGCAATGGAAGAGATGGTTTTGTTTGTTCGCAGTAGTTGTTGACCGAGAATAATGAGAATTAAAAATATATTTTTATGATTTTATCTATCCATTTGATTTTGTTTATTAATATTTGCTAATCATGGTCTGCGAACGAGTACAAGCATGCTATCTGTCTTTTTCTTTCTGGAGGATTTACTTATCAGTCCTTCTATACTTTTATTTTTACTGATCAGTCCCCTTATTACTTATAGGTTCCCCATTTACTATTTCAAAAAATTTCGGACGAGAATATTCTCGTATTTATTATCAGTTCGGACATCGAAAATACCTATTTAAAAGTATTTTTTGGAAAAACTTTCAACATGAAAATTGTATCTCGACGAGATCTACAACTTTTATGTTGAAAGTTTTTCCAAAAAATACTTCTAAATATGAATTTTTGGGGTCCGAAGTATAGACCTCGGTCCGAAATCCGCTAAAAATAGTTCGGACATCAAAAACACATATTTAGAAGCATTTTTTGAGAAAAATTTGAACATAAAAGTTGTAGATCTCGGCGAGATCTACAACTTTTATGTTTACAATTTTTTCATAAAATACTTCTAAATAGGTGATCTCGGTATTCAAATAGTTAGGGGTATTTTTGTCCGAATACAGTTGAAATTGGTAATGATGGTTGATGTGATGGAGATGTGATGGGGAAGGGGTTGATTAGTAAGTTTTATAGTTTGAGGGGGGTGGATAGTAATTTTCTTTTTCTTTATTCTTTATTTATTTATTTTTAATCTCATTTTCATTATTTTCTTTACTACGAAAATGTGGATGGAAATTGGTCGTTTGCCCACAGTCGCGTTTCTGAAGGCTGATTTATATAAAAAAGAAAAATAAGAGTTGATACGCAAGAACCCTTTTAAAAATCATGTGCAAAGCACGCAACTTTTGATATCTTAACTGTTGACATCTTACAACTAAAATTTAGCGTCTAATAAAAGTTAGATGTAATGTAAGAAGAAACTAAAATCTAATATATATATATATGATCGAGCTGATTCTCGACCGATCAATAAAGTGGCTAAGAACGTAACAAATTGAACAGAGAGAACACACACACTTTTTATGTAAAAATTCTCGTTATTGAGGTAAAACCACGGGCGATAACGTAATGCCAACGGAGATAAATTCACTATGAGTAAAAAATATACAAATCTCAGAAAACTCACGATTCTCTCAAATACAAGTGCTCTTAAGTATTCAGAATCCAACTCTCAATACAATGCCGTAAACGGCATTTTATAGATGCCCTACGAGCTAAGTCAGCTAGGCGGCGGTTGAAAAATTTTCAAATTTCGGCAGGTATTTCGGCTTGACCGCGTTACCCTTGCGCCACGTGGGCCACTACGCCCGCGGAAGACCGGTTCTTGAGGTGGACGTTTGCGTGGCCGCGACGTGAAGGACATGGTCTCCGTATCTCCGTGTGGGAGAGATCTGCGCGTCTGGCCGAGCTCTCCCAGTCATGTTATGGACCTCGGGTATGGGGCCCCGATGTGGGTCTTGGTATCGCGCGTCCTTGATATAGCCACCGCGCTGATCTACGCGAGGTGTCAGCAGTCTTCTCATGATCCACCTTCGTGGGCTTGTCTGTCTGCATATATAGACCTTACTGTTCTCCCGACACGTGGTTCTCAGGATCTACCTTCATGAGCTTGTCTGTCTACGTATATGGGCCTTAGTGTTTTTCCGACACGTGGCAGTCCAAATCCGAACTCCATATATATATATATATATATATATATATGTGTGTGTGTGTGTGTGTGTGTGTGTGTGTGAGATAATTGTCCTATAGCCAAATTAATGAGATAGGATTATTTATGAATCATATCTTGGAGAAATTTTAGAGAATTAACACAGCATTGCTTTCTGTTGAAGGATTATCAGTATAAATATTAAGAAGTAACATATTTGGTTAGACTGGATATTTAATATTCTATTGATAAATAACTTGGGACTTATCATCAAGAATGTGTTTTTATTTTGACACGTAATTATCCTAATTAGGTCAAAAAAAGCCAGCTTGGTGAAAGGTTCCAGAAGAAAATTAACAATAGTTCCAAAAGAAAGAAGAAAAAGTAGAACAAAGAGATAAAAAACAAATATGAAGAAGAGAAAATGAAAAGGAAGGTTTGGAAACAATGGAAAGTATGGGCATGTCCTTTTTGACCAGAGCAAAAACTGAAACACATCCATTTATTCATGGGCTTAAGGCCTTGTACATATTAGTCTGTCTATTTTTTACCAAAAATTTCCAATCCGCCATTGATTTATTTTTATAAAGTCTAAAGCATACATGTAAAAGAAAATTAGAAAAAAATAATTTGAGTATGAAATTTTTTTTTATTATGCTCATTATTTTTATATTTTACAAAAAGAAATTTATATTTTGAAATCTTAAGGGTTTTCTTGGGATGCCATTTAAAGTACTCTTTATCTAATTTTTTTTAGTATAAAAGCTTTAGAATATACAAAGACTTTTATTCAATTTTTTTTTAAAACATATTTATATATAATTTTTTATTGGGACTGATACTATATTTATAAAATCAAAGTAGACGTTGGTTTGTAATGATAGTCCAAAAATAGGGCTAATTAATGATTATCACTTTTTTTTTTTTTGATGAAAAGATGTGTGAATGTGTGAATGCAAAAGGTTCGATTATCACTTAACTAATTCCAAAGTGTGGGAATGCATGCGCCAGCAGTTGGAACTGATACAGCGAGCATTATTAGATTTCATTTCACACATCCTATAAATACTAAAAGTTCGAATATCAGTAAATATAGTTTGGAAGATATCACAATTTCGTTCAAATTTTTATCAAAATATTATATAGAAATTGAACTCAACGGTCATATATCACAAAATAAATTATGGAACTGAAACATTCACCTTGGTCGATGGATTTGGCATCGTCAAAATTCGTAAGGCTTAGAAGCAGCAAAATTGGCCATCATATATAAAGGGATCTGCATCCGTCCTAATTGAACTGAAATTGAATAAGATCCACAATAATGACCAAACTCGTTGGAATCTAATCGGTTCTATTCGGACAGATAGCTAAAAGTCGGATAGAATCTGTTAGACCGAACATATATTGAAATTTATTTTAAAATAAATAACATAGCTATATAATAACAAAATTATACTTAAATAAAAAAATAATTATATAATAATAATTTTTACACAATATTAAATTGTGGTATGGTCATAGTTTATTCTTATAACCGGACTAGGCCAAACTAAAGCTAAGACCGATTTGTATCTAAAATTATATATACTTAAATAAATAAATAACTATATAATATATTTTTTAGACACTTTTAAATAAACAAATAGTCTTTGGTCCGTCTAGTCTTCGAATTAGGTCGGACTGGATAGAAGATCAGTTTCGTTCTTAATTTGGTCTAATTTTTTTTCAGTTTATACCGGTATACAAATGATCCTAATTAGATATTATCACATTTTTACATTCTCAACTCTATCAAATTTATTGCTGAATTATTATCGCTGTGGTATATCAATCCCTGCTCGAGCTTCTCAATAAACAATTTGTTCGTGTGTTAAGGACAATACAGCATTTCCAAATCAAAACTCTCCCAAACTGTCTCCTTCAGGAGCATAAACGAGGTTATTATATTAACTTACTTCTGTGCAACAAACAACCTGATCTCATCCGAAGTTTTTTTTTTTTTTTAAATTCCCCACCCGTTGTCCCCGGGTGATCCCCCAAGCGGTTGAACCCGGGCCGCCTCAGGGGCAGGAGGTGCATCCTACTGCGCTGCACGCGCTTGGCTCATCTTGGAGGTTATAATGTCTATGTCATAGAAGTCAAACCCAACAATACCGAATCTAACTCATATATATTTCTTTCTATCTTGTATGTTCACACTATTAGAACGTGATGAGAGATAAATAGATACCAAATATATATGGTACAGCGAAACTACGTCTACGGAAGAGAGATATATTGTTTTAGTATGTCAAAAGAGTACAAGGTCGAGCATGTCCTAAACAATTACGATTATTCATACTATTGATATTTATATTAATGTGTAATTATTATGGGCGATCAGCATTAGCTCGGTGTTGATTGTGACGTAGATGTTCGGATGTATAAGTTTCCTTTTTATTGCTAACGGTCCCTCATGATAGTGTCCCATAATTGAGGGGCGCGGCTCTCCTACTTTGCGCGAAGTAGGAAGCAGGAACACCGCCGATCTTCGCCGTCCATCATATCAGCACGGATTTCGAAAAAAACGTATAAAATTTTCGTCCGCTTGTTTGATATATTTTAAGTATTTTTAAAAAAAAATTAACTATAAAATTGTAAATTATATCAAAATCTAATGGTCCCTCATGATAGTAGACGAATTAACATTTGCACTTTGTTATTCCTTAATTACTAACAGTCCCTCATGGTAGTGTCCCATAATTGAGATCGCAGGACCGAGCACATCCAATATTCAACGGGAACCCGTGCAACCATTTCCCGATCAACTATGGCCGGTCGTAATGGGCAAAGGCTCAAAGGCATCGGTGTCAAATGGGCATGGCCAGTGAATGGGCCATCATGGAGCCATGTTGTTCACTGGCCTTCATGCGAGCAGGTAATAATGGTTTTTCCTTAAAGTACTCGATTTTACAGTACTACAATGTTTTTTTTACAGGTCATAATGGGCCATTATATTATTAGAATTTAAAAAATATTTTTAAATAAATATTTTAATATTCTAAAACTTTTGTAACTAATATAATATATGGAGCATGAATTATTTAGTGAATTGTAAAATTAACCAAGATTTTAAATTGCTAGCCTAAAATGAGGATGTGTGTAATTCAAGAATGTGAAGATAACAATTAGTTGATAATTAATACGTTTTAATATTTATTTATTTTTTATTTTTTTTTGAGATTATCGTGGGGAAACCATGCGCGTAACCGGTCCTTATTCGAGCGACCGTCGTAACAGGTAAACTCATGGGTGGCACCGATTTCCATTCCACCGATCGAGGAGTCCCATCCGTACAGGTAGGACAGACCCTTTGGGTCCATTTAACTCCCCACGAGATACAAGGGGTCTTCGACCCCCCACATCTTTACGGGGCACCCCTTGGAGTCGAACCCGAGACGCTCGCTATGTAAGGCGAGCGCCAGGGCCACTCACGCTGGAAGCGCGGGACTAAAAATTAATTTATGATAGTATGGCATTTCTCACGCCACAAAATAACATCCCATTTATATAATAAAAAACTAGATTACAAAAATTATGTTCTTCTGATAGCAAGTATAAAAAGTGTTGAATTGTTTAGTACTTTACTAATTGAAATTTATCATACAATGATATAATTTTATATTTATTAAATGTATATATAAAATATGTGCATTGCGGGTTCAAAAGTAATGCACTATAGTTTTGAGTTGCAATTATATTAGATGTTATTTTGAGGTTATACTAAAAATTTTGTCAGCAACAAGTATATTTTTTCGTTAACTATCATAATACATAAATTCACGAGTAGTAGTAATCCGTATTTACCAATCGAACAATCTAAATATTTCAATCTGAGTAGTCTTGAAATATCATATTATTATCTATAAAATATATAGATAGGCATATGCGGTATTCAAAATTGAGACATTCCAGATATCTTAGACGCCTTGGATCACTTATACTAGCATGATATGGGTCCTTCATAGTTTCATGCATATAATAATCCATTCATAGCCCACGTGAACCCAAGTCCCAAACAGAGGCAAAATAAGTTATTCCCATCCGGATGCAGATCAGCTACACCCATTTCTACACCTATTCGCTGCACCCACATCCAAAACACATCAATTTATATTTTTTTTAAAAATTTTAATATAAAAATTTAAATTTTGATATTAACTTCAACATTTTCACATTTAAAGTTTTTCTAACAACTGATTCTTAAGATGTGTTTTGCAACTCTAAATTTGACGGGTTTCAAAATAATTTTTAAAATCGTTCTAAATTTATTGTATCCGTTAATTTTGGAGCCCTAAAATACTATTTTAGAAAATTTTTTTTAAAAAAAAAATTACATAAAAATTATATATAACATTAAAAATATATAATATTTACATTAAAAACTTTTATAAAAATATAAAATTGATATACATTTCGAATATAAATACAGTAAATAAGTGTAGAAAATAGGTGCAGCTGATCTGCATTCCTTCCCATCCCGGGTTCAGAATTTAAACCAAGATCGAGCGCGTCGTGTGAAAATTTAAAATTTATTGGCGCATAGAGATTCTATATTTTCAGAAACGCTGGCGGTCGGCCAGTCTTGCTGTAACCAAAGTCAAAAGGCTGTCAATTCGTACGTCCTTACGAGTTTTTCAAAGCATCGTCAAAATTGCGTTATTGATTAAGGGGTAATTGCATGATGGCCCCTAATTTTAAATTTATTTATGATTAACTTTTTATAAATTAATTTTTGTTTTAAATCTGTGTAGCATATTTTTATAATTGAAAACATAATTTTAAAACAAATTTAATATTATTTATTATTTTTATATTTAAATTTTTAAAAATAATTTAAATTTAGATTAATTCTTATATTATTAGAAACTGTATCAATTAATTTTTTAAAAGAAAACAATATGTTAGATGTGGCCTAATGTGAAGGTATGTGCATCACTACATTAATATATTTTTTATTTTTAAGATTGATTGATATGTTTTTTTTTTAAATGAAACTGATACGTAATTTTAAAATTCTATATTTATAATACGATATTTAATGAATGGGCTGAAATGCCAAGTCTCCTTGAGTTAAAAATGTCATTAAAAGAGATATCGGTACAGGACCCTACCTTGAAAGCATTGGCAAGTCGAAGTATATTTTATTGATTCTGGATAACACATTATTAAGTCTGATAAGGTCGTACATTAATTATATATAAATAATTAAACATATTGTATATATATATATATATTTACATGAATAATAAAAATATTTAGTATATTTAAAATTGAATAATATATGTTTAAGATAATATTTCGAAGCTTAAAGTTAACGACTAGGAATTTAAATGTGTTCTTTAAGTATACTATAATTTTATAGTTTAAAATATTTTATACAAATAATTTTAAAATTTTAAAATAATATAGATAATATTTAAATTAATTCTTTATTATTCATGTAAAACAAAATTATTTACATATAATTTGGAGATAGAAGACTTAGACTCCGTGTTTTGGTATTTCAGTGACAATTCCACGATCGAAACACATGTTGGATGCGTGATTAATGGCCCAGAACTTGTATTCTTTTTTAATTCCATTTCTTTCTGTTTTTTTTTTAAGAAAATTACTATCTACCCCCCCTCAAACTATAAAACTTACTAATCAACCCCTTCCCCATCACATCTCCATCACATCAACCATCATTACCAATTTCAACTGCATTCGGACAAAAATATCCCTTGCTATTTGGACACCGAGGTCATCTATCTAGAAGTATTTTTTGAAAAAATTTTGAAAATAAAAGTTGTAGATCTCGCCGAGATCTACAACTTTCATGTTCAAAATGTTTTCAAAAAATACTTCTAAATAGGTGTTTTTAATGTCCGAACTATTTTCAGCGGATTTCGGACCGAGGTCTACACTTCGGACCCCAAAAACACATGTTTGGAAGCAGTTTTTGGAAAAACTTTCAACATGAAAGTTTAGATCTCGTCGAGATCTACAATTTTTATGTTGAAAATTTTTTCAAAAAATATTTCTAAATAAATATTTTTTGCGTCCGAACTGATAATACGTACGAGGGCATTTTTGTCCGAAATTTGTCGAAACAGTAAACGGGGGACCTCTACGTCATAGGGGGGGCTGAAACGTAAAAATGGAACTACAGGGGGGCTGATAAGTAAATCTCCCTTTTTTTTCATAAACAGAAACAAACTAATTTGACTCATACCCAGATAGCCGCAGATCTGGCAAGACATGTGGTGAACACGAGGTGTCGGTATTCGTCGTCTAAGCCAACGTCTCAAACTACGGATCTAATTGAAGCCTGTTTGATAGGTAGTAAAATAGTTATACGAAAGAATCGTTAGAAGTGATTGGACTAGCAACACGTGGCAAAAGACAGTTGTGTGTTGAATGGAGATTGCAGATCTCCACGATCTGTTTTCACCTCATCCTCTTAATTGTTCAAGTAGAACTTCTTTTTTTTTTTTTTTTTTTTTTTTTTTTTTGGTCCAAAGGAGCTCCTGGCTAATCCAGGGAGCTTAAGCTACCCACCCAACCCCCGCGGGATCGAACCCGCGACCTCCCCCTTAGGGGAGGATTTTTGATGCCACGCCGCCCAAGGGCGGCAGGCTGTTCAAGTAGAACTTAAATTAACAGCCAAGTCATTAGTTTGAGGAGTTAGCTTTATTTTATCAAAAATTTAAGAAGAGAGATTAGGGGATTCAGTCCGATCTACTTGGAAAGTTCGGACTTACATCGTAAGACAATTGTATTTTTTCATCGACTCTTAGTGTTGATTCTTTAGCTGATCGCGTCAATTTATGCATGGAGCGGATTGTGTAACTCTTCATAACTTTTTTTTTTTAGCATATACTTAATATTGAATATTAACTTCAACAAAATTATGCCTTTTCATTTCCATGATAATAACCAAATTAAATGTCAAATCATTTCAATAACAAATACGTTCATTGGGGTAGCAGGTAAATAACAGTTGGGTGTATCAAACATATTATTATACCATGTTATCTAATCATTAATGTTTTGGTATTGATGTCTTACTTAATCATTGTAGGGTTCTAAAGTACTTATTAATTCAGCCTAAAGGTCTACAAAATTAGACTATCTTATTTCATCCATTATGTATGCACAAGAAATTATATTTTTTTTATAAACTTTCATTTATTTATTTAATTTTTTAAAAAAATTTTTAGAAAAAACTTAAAACTACAAAATTATAAATTTTAATGTGATTCACAATTTTCAAAAAATTAGTAAACAATGTATCACAGATGATCTAAATTTTGATCATCTTTTGAATATATTATTTGACATTTTTTTAAAAAAATTAAACTAAAATTATAGATTATATTAAAATTATAATTTTTTTTGTTCGAAATTTTTTCTAAAAATATTTAAAACTAGCTTAAATAAATGAACGGAAGTTTATAAAAAATTATCGTAATTTGTTTATATGTGATTGATTGAACGAAAGCGCCCCTTATTAACGGACTAGTTTCTGGACTATGGCAGCTGCTTATATTATATTATATAATATAGATATATTTATTTATTTATATATACACATTTATGTGTCTATATTATAAAATTTTAAAAAATAATTTAATTTGATGTAGGGGTCTCAATGAGTATCTAACCTCAAGCTTAAAGACAAAATGACCCCTTCTAAGTTCTCAATTTTCCACTCAACTATGAACGCTTAGATCCAGACAATAGCTTTCGCCGTCCACGCCAAAGATGTCTAAAAGAGTAGTTGAAACTTTCTATCTAATAAAATAGAAATTTCAAATTCAAATTTTGTAAAATAGCATTTATAAAATTACGGAAGATTTAACACTATATATTTCATGAAAAATAATATAGATATTCAAATATATTCAGGTCGAAAGATTATATCTATTGTTTGGTGGAATATAAATTACTATCATCCATAAATTTATTTATTACGACGGTTATATAAATATATGCGCATTATGAGCAGAATTTTCATGCAATAATTTTAAGAAAAAAAAAACTTTTGGTTACTGATTAGGTTCTTGTCAATCCATCTAATGTATCTGTTAATATTTTATCACAAAATTATAGATTATAAATTATAAAGGAGATTAAAATAAATCATAGTCTAATTTATTTGAATTATAAAATGTCTTAAAAATCGAATTAAGTGGATTATTACACAGACATACCACTAAATGCAAAAATTACTGTTTGTATGAACTAGGGCAAAACATTGAGGCTAATCAAAGGCATAGTTTTAGTGGGGGTCCATAGTAGCAACCAGCTCACATGACCTTAGGTTAACTTTTAGAAGTTGTCCTTTTCATTATTGTATGTGACTCAGCCAAATTGGGACAGGGATCTAGCAAATACTAGATGAATTTACCGACTATCAATTTTTTTTAAGAAGAATTGTATTTCGGTCGTCCATTTTAACAGTTGTGTGTTTCAGTCCTCGAAATGTGAAAATATATTAGTGCAGAAATACGTTTCGGATGGCTAAATGCAAAATGTACGATAAAGGAGGCTGACATGCAATTCTCACTTTTTTTTTTTTTTCATTTTTGGGCACTAAGATGGTGTGGTATTTGACATTTGTAAAAAATAAAATCAGTAGAAATATTAAATATAATGTATAGTTATAAAAAAAATTCAAATTATTTATTAGTTAAAATAAATTTTGGAGTCCCAAAATTTTAAATTTTTTTAAGAAAATTTTGATATAAAAGTTATAGTGCACAAAAAAATTATTATTTGTATTATTTTTAAAAATATTTATGTATGTGTTTTGGAGTGATTTAATAAATTGTTCTAACCAAGATTTTTTTTATCAATTCAAATGATATGAGAAGTATTAGCTGGACGTTGGAAAATCATAGTCCATTCATTATAAAGAATAGATTGAAAGTTCGAGTCTCAACGATATCTGATTGGAACGATTTATAGTTCGATATGTAGGATAGAAATCAAACTCCACGGTTAATACTTAAAAAAAAACACTAATATTGATTAGGAGTACTCTTTCACCACATTCCATTTTAACAATACTATTTTGCAAATTATCCTACTTTTATTCATTATGTCACCATAAGACCAAGCTTATAAAAAATAGCGCTTATTTTGGAGATACCGTTGAAGATACTGCAAATAAATGCAGAATTCGGTTCCCCAAAACGTTTATTCATATTTTATCCATAATTATACTACATTACGGGTTTTAATATTCATTAAAAAGTATTAAGTAACTGATAATAATAATACTATTTATCACAGTCCCTTGAGCGACAATAAAGCAGCCCATCTCCAGCCTTCCCTCCTCTCTTCCCAAGAATCCACCTTTATTTCCCAATTCTCAATTCTAGGAAGAGAGAGAAACCACCGTAGTTTTAGATAGATAAAAGAGATATTCGACGACGATAAATAACAATGATCTATCTATATAGTTTAGAGATAGAGAGAGGTTAGAGAGATAGAGAGCAGATATAGCGGAGGTAGTAGCAGTACGACATCGCTGACACAAAAAGGGCTGTTTTTCAAAGTCGCTTCGCTAATCACTCCATCTACCACGCCTTGGTTCTGCCGTTGGATAAGTGACATCCACTGACTATCTAGGGATGGGTACCGGGAGATGGAGGAGAGGAATTAAGATTTAAGACTCGTGACCACGGATTTTGGTGAAGAACACGAATGTGAAAACAGGTACTATTTTCATGTGGAGAGAGAAGCCATTGCTCAGATCTCCACTCTACTTCAGTTCCGTCTAAGGTAAGCTACTCATCCTTCAATGTTCAAACTTTTCTGAGAGGTTAGTTTGAGTTTCATGATAGTTATGCCTTCGTTAATGGAAATAGTTGAGGTTTTTGTGTTTCTATTAGTATTATCGGGAAAATGCTGGTGTGATGCAGGGGAAAATTGGAAATAACGGGTATATTTTAAATAATTTAATGTAGCTTTAGTTGATTGTCTCATGGGCCTTTTTTTGGGTTTCTTAACAGTTTAGGTGAAAAGTGATGGTGGTGTGACAGGAAATCTTCCCGGATTTGTGAATTTATGCTATTTTTTTTTTGCATTTATGCTGCATCTTAGAACCCTAACTTAACTTTTGCAGGAGTATGAAGAGAATGTTGTTATAAATAAAAAAACAGAAAGTTCTTTTACTATGTTCCAAAATCTCTCTTTAGTTTTCTGAATTCTTTCACTGTTTGTGTATATTATTTTAGAAATTAGAGGCCCTTAAATAAATTGCTTGAAAAAAATGACTTGCAGGAGGTGGGAGAGAATGTTGGTTGTATGAACAAAAGGGAGGAAGCGTGTCTTGTTTAATTTCTGTAACAATGGGTTTTATTTCAAGGAAGGTGTTGCCCGCATGCGGGAACATGTGTGTTTGCTGTCCTGCCCTCCGGCCGAGCTCCCGCCGCCCCGTCAAGCGTTATAAGAAGCTCCTTGCTGACGTCTTCCCCAAGACCACTGTAAGAGCTCAACCTTTTAGCGATGCCCATTAATTGTGTTTGTTGATCTAGAGATTCTGAACTAAATCATAACGAACAACTAGTCTCCTTGGCATGGTTAACATTTAGTTGGAGATTATAGATGCCAATAGGAATAAATATGAATATAATGATTTAAACTGCTTGTGCAATTGTTAACCTGAAGTGATTATAGGATGATATGTCATGCTTGATTTAGAAAATGACGTTTTACTTTTACCAGGAGTTATTAGTACACATGTCATTGGGTAACTACTGATCTAAGTAAGGGTCCAATGTTATAATAGAATGTGAGCAAAACTAAGCATTTATTGCGATGTGATTCGGTGATGATATCCTAGTTAGATCTTTCGCATGCCAAGCAATGAGATTTATGATTTTATTGTTCATTGTTTGGGTGTCCTCCCCTTTTATTGAACATACTGTCCTTTGTAGCTTTCGCTTGTTTTGAAAAAGAGATATTTATGCTTTGAAGGGACATCTAAATTACTACATTCATTTGCGTGTAGCTTGAAAAGATACTACTGAATATAAATATGCATTGCTCTATGCGTTAGTTTAAGTAGGCGTATGCCTATGGGCGATTGACCTGTAGTGTACACACACAATATATATATATATATATATATATATATATATATATATATATATAATATATATATATATATATATATATTATTCTGATGATTTTGTGATTGTATGTCAATGGCGAAATACGAGCAAATGTACAGCCAGTACAATAGGATGGATATACAAACATGGAACATCATGGGCATAATGAACTCTAGAAACAATTTGAAGCATGATATGGTGATGTATTGTAGGTATTGAGAAAATCATAATTAACAGTTACTTAGAAAGCAGTAGTATCCATGGATTGACTTTTGCCGTTAACATGGAATTTATGTATAATATAAGCAGCAGGTTATCTTCACTATGTGTCATGGATACACATATTTATAAAAAAAAGGTGATATTCATGTTTGAGAGTCTGAAGCAATTGATTGATAGCCTTAAAATTTTCTAAATGTCCGTCACAGTCTTTCCTACTATTAGTTATCACTTCTATATGCTGTGTGCAGGATGGATCTCCTAATGAGCGGAAAATAGTGAAACTTTGTGAATATGCTGCAAAAAATCCATTTCGAATCCCAAAGGTTGTGCTTTTTGAATTCTGCATATTGGTATTTCTGAATGAATAGATTTTGATATGTGCAACCTTGTCACCAGATTGCAAAGTTTCTTGAAGAAAGGAGCTATAAAGAGCTGCGCTCTGGGCACATCAATTCTCTCCGGGTCATCGCAGAAACATATAGCAAGTTACTGTACATCTGTAAGGAGCAAATGTAAGATTTCCATGTCTTAATATACTATATTTTATTTCTCTTTACGCTCGAAGTTTGGGATGTTTCTCACATGTTAGTAATTTAACCTCACTATAGCGCGCTATATGGGTAACCCTAAGTAGTAAAACTTAAGCAGTAGCATAGATACCTTAACATTCCATTTTGGGCTTCCTGTTTTCTTCACATGGTGGGATTGAATCTCTAATGCTCTTTGCACCTCATAGTCATAGCGATTAGCCTTATTGTTTATTTGCTAGTTCATAGCGATTAGCCTTATTGTTTATTTGCTAGTTAAGGACCTTTTCTTTTAAAAAATTCGTTCATCATATATTTACCGTGTTCAATATGGATAGGGCATATTATGCTAACAGCCTTCTGAGTGTTATTGTGGAGCTCTTGGATGACAAGCGCCAGGAACAACTACATATTCTTGGTTGTCAAACTCTGACGAAATTTATCTACACTCAGGTAAGTTAAATACTCGAGGATTGTTACTACTTCTCGTTTTTGTTTCTCAAAAAGTAATTATTGAAGAAGCATCTCTGCTATCTTGACTGTTTAAGTATATGATCTACGTCATCAGGTAGACAGCACATATACACGCAACATCGAGAGCTTCGTGCAAAAAGTATGTATTCTAGCTCGTCGAAATGGAGTGGAGCCAAAAATTTCTCTTAGGGCATCAGCCTTGCAATGCTTATCAGCAATGGTTTTTTCTCTCGCTTCCAAAACTTTTAGGAGAATATGTTCATTCATCAAATAGACGTTTCCTCTAACTTTGTTATGTTTTAACTGGAACTCTCAAAGAGTTTGCTTAGGCCATGCTATTACTTTCTTGCAGATATGGTTCATGACAGCTTATTCACATATATTTGCCGATTTTGATGAGGTAAATGCATTTATCAATCTCGTAATGGTTTTATACTCTTTTTTTTTTTTTTTTTTTTAAAATCTAAAAAGCTAGATTCCTTATGTTTCTGCTCGGCATATGTCGGTTGATAAATTTTCTATCTGCGGTTGATTGATTACATGTTTTTGTTTCATTGCAATAACTGAAAATGATCATGAGTCTTAGCGTACTTAAATCAACCAGGTACTTATGAATATGCGGCACCTGTTTTCATGGGGATTTGACATAATGGAAAGATGAGTTGGTATAAATGATGGAGTAAATCCGTCGAAGATTTTCTTCAGCTCTTTAGAAGATTTACAAATATGAGTGTTAAGAATGCGCTACTTTGCTAAAATTTGCATGATGATTTTTTGTATGTTCCCTGGTATTTTTTTGAATTGAACTTTTAAGTCAATTGATTTATCTTCCTGTAGTTTAAACTCTAAAATGCAGGGGAAGATTTTTAAACCTAATCTAAAACATGGCTTGTGCCTTTAGGCATTAGTATGCTCGTAAGATGAACTAGCTTGTTGCTTGTTGAAAGTTAGGGGTAGTTTTACAGGATGTTACGTTGTTGTAATTGTTTTCTTTTGTTTTGGCTAAGTGATACTTGTTCCGCATTTCTGATGTTTACATGTTGATCATGCTAGTCTTGCTTCATTTTGCTACTTATGGTTCATTGTTCTGTCATTTCGAATTTCTTTGTTCCTAAATGTTACTTTGGGTCACACTTTTTCCAGATCATCTATGCCACATTGGATAATTATGGGAAAGATGAGCACACTGGAGATGGTGAAGAAAGGAATGGTTCCCATCATCATTGGGTTGATGAGGTTGTAAGATGCGGAATGCGAGGTGCGGCAAGTGTCAGGAGTAATGGCAGCACAACTAATGTAGCCTTAATGCTGCAGCCTGAAGTCAAAGATCCTTCTACTCTAACAAGGTTGTTAAGAAAATGATATGCACCTTTCTCTAATTCGCTATGCGTAGATAATGTTGAGAAACAAGTTTTGCATCGTGAGTGGGAAAGTGTGTTAAATGCTAGGTTTATTTATTATTTTTATGTATTACTTTGTGTTAGAGTAGATGCTGTTCTTGTAAGTTGATAATGCTAAGAAATGATAAAATGCAAGGCATTAGAAATATTCAATTCTATGTTTTTCGATAAAATCTTTTTGTAATTTCTCGTTTGGTATGACTGGTGAGCTTAATTTGTACCAATAATTCTGCAGGGAGGAAAGTGGAAAACCTGAAGTGTGGGCACGGATATGTATTCAGAAATTGGCCGAACTAGCCAAGGAGAGCACAACGCTCCGACTTTTACTGGAACCAATGTTTCTGTACTTTGATTGCGGGAAACATTGGAATTCAAGGCATGGCTTGGCATTGGTGGTTTTGTCAGATATGTCTTACTTGGTGAAGAGCTCAGGTAATTGCCTGCTTATTTATTTAACAGTGCCCTCTTTAGACGTCCTAAATGTTACCAGGTATTCCTATGTGGTAATATATATTTGTGCTAGAGCTTATACTCATCAGACATTTGTCTGGAGGAGGAAAATAATGCATGAAAATTTGTGATTAATCATTGTCCACTTTAATTTGGCTCTTTGAGAAGATCTATTGAAATTGTTTTTACCGAGAGAGTCATGCTTAAGGAAATGCGACTCCCAGTGATACCGAATGGCATTCTTGGATAGGAGTTATGCTGCATTGAATTTGAAAGTACCAAGTGTGCCAATTGTACAAGTGAGGGACTTCTCTCACTAGGTCTTTGTTGTTGTGGTTTGTTTTGTATTAATGTTTAACTGGAAGGTCAACCAATATTTCCAATTCCTGTAAGACCATCTTGAACCTGGTCAACTAGATTTACCTAGCTGGCGACAATGGCTGATTCTACCCTCAGGATTTTTGCCTGACAAGAATTGTCTAGGTGGGACCTTCCTGCTAACCCGGTTGAGGGTCTAAAAGTAGAGAGCATAGGTGAATTTATTGCATAATCTGTATTAATAGAGGATAGTTTACCAAACAGTTTTTAGTAAAAACATTATGTCTTATTTGGCTTTTCGTTTATTCTCAATTTCCAGCATTTGTTTTGTGATGCATGCTTTTCCAGAGTTGTATTTCTCTAAACCCCTTTCTTTATTTGTTAATAGTTTTCTGCATCTGATTGTCTTCCATACATTCTTTTGACTAGAGCTGCTTCTATGTTTTGGTTTTATTTAAGCTGTGATAAGAGCATTGCTTTTGTTTACTTTGTTTTGACTAGAGTCACTATTTGGGTTTTCCTTATGTCAGGAAATGAGCAATTGGTTTTGGCTTCTGTCATTCGGCATTTGGATCATAAAAATGTCATTTGTGATCCTCAAACTAAGTCTGAGATTATCAGGATTGGTACTTCCTTAGTTATGCAGCTAAGATCACGGGCTGTGGTTATTGAGGTTGGCGTAGCTATTGACTTATGCCGGCATCTTAGGAAAAGCCTTCAGGGTCAACTTGAATCAGTTGGACTAGATGAGACAAACTGGAATTTGTCACTACAGTATGCCATCGAGGATTGCCTTCTTGAGATTGCTAAAGGAGTATGGCTTAGTGATTCCCTTGCTAATCTTTCGCTTTATTTTCTTCTTTATCAGAATCAACTATATGTTATCAATTATGATATAATTGGGACTTACTTTTTAATATATGGTGTAACAGATTGGCGATGCCTACCCGCTTTTTGATATGATTTCGATGGCACTGGAGAAGCTTCCAACTATTCCAAGTGTTGCAAGGGCGACGGTTGAATCCTTGCTAATTCTTGCCCATATCATCAACGTAGCTAACACCAAAATGGATTCGCAGGTTGCTGTTAATCTCAGTACATGCTTAATATAGTAGTAAATCTCGTTTATGTTTTTAAATATCTTATACTCTTAAACTGTTTAAAATCCTTTCATAAATTTCTTAATAACTATGAAGTCACTGAGAAATCCTGGGAATGAAAATGAATATTAGCTAGTATTTGACCAATTTAGCATTATCACATAGTGGCCAGGGGAATAGATCTGCCACCACAATGGCCGCAGTTAAAGTTATCATTTGTCTTTTCTTAAGTTCTGAAAATTACAAAAAATAAAGAAAGCTGCTGCTCTAATTCTTGGTTAATTTTGAGATCTAAAGATTACAGCGAATGTCTTGTAACAGACTGAATTCCAAGGAAATGTAAGGAGTGACTTTGGCTTTTAAGTTAATCAGGAAGCTTTACCAGTCAACATTATTACGATGAATCATTCATGACAGTATTAAGTGAATTTTGAAATGAAGGTACCCTATAATGAAGCTGTATCCCTCAAGCAAACCTAATAGGCTAGTAGTATAAATGAACTTAAATTAAGATAATGATACTACTAAACCTGAGATATTCACGTAACTGTGCACCATAATTTTTGAGTGCATTGAATCAGATCAAATAATCAATTACAAACTAATTTTTCATTAGCTTATATATAATAACATAGGCTTACAAGAGTGTCTTTGAAAGGTATGCATTTTCCTTGAACTGATTGTGTTGCCGCCATACATCCAGGACACCACAGGTGCTACTATGTGGTCCTTAGAGTTTCCAAAAGCACTTTTGGTTCTACTACTTTACATAAGCTGTTACTGAGACTTCATGTTTCATGCATTTACTGAGTATAAACCTCTGAGTTAGAATTGTACTCCTTTTGGAGCTCTTATTGTTGTTAAAAACCTAATTCTTCTGTTATAAATTGATCGGACAGTTAGAGAACCTCACTTCAGTAAGATGGTTCCTTTGGATGACTTTATTTCAAATTGCCTGAAATATTAAAAAAAATTCTTACTAGTAGCTCCTTTTTTTCCTGGAGATCTGCATCTACCTACTCTTCTGTTTGATCACTCTGCTAAGAAGTATACCACTTAATTAGGTATTTCCCGAGGCACTCCTGTTGCAACTTGTAAAGGCGATGATGCATCAGGACATAGAAACACGTATTTTAGCACATCAACTATTTTCTGTGATTCTTGTACAAAAACCTGCTTGTTCAATGCATCAATCAGAGCTCTTTTACGGATCAACGAATGAGAAAAGTACATCAGTGTTCGCATCTGCAACTGCTCTTCTTGAAAAACTCCGAAGAGAAAAAGGATGTCAGAATGCAGATAAAAATGTGAAAGATGACTGTACCGATACAAAAGAGAGGAGCGTTGGTGAGGAAATGCACGTTCACTTGGTCCAGAGAAGTTCGCCTAACAACATCTATAGCAGAGGTTCAATTTTTGACCGGATAGGGCCATCAAGGATCCAAGGAGATTCGGTAAGTACCTAATTTTTGTCATATGACTATTGGCACGTGATTATTCTATTCTCTTAGTCAGTGGTAAATGTCTTTGAATATACTCTTGCATATATGATATAAAGGGCCGTAATTTAGATTCCTTCTTTTGTACCTTTTTTGTTTGTTAACTTGAAAGTCTTATTATTATTATTAATTTTTCTGGCCAGGAAGAAAACTCGGTTATGCTAACTGAAGATCAAGTTGCACAGCTGCTCTCTGCTTTCTGGTTACAAATGCATCAGACTGACAACCAACCACCAAATTTTGTGTCGGTAGCTCATTCTTTGAGATTGACAGTTGTTCGTTCTTGCTTGAAGGTAATAAGTAAATGCACTTTTTTATGCATGTTGATGTTCTTTATTAAGTTTAAAATTAGAAAATAGCTGTTGGCAATTAGAAAGGGCGGCTAGAAATTCGATTCTGCCCAGTGTCTGAATACCTGTAAGTGTAAGATCCCGAAGTACCTACATCTTTTGGAAAATGAAAGCCTTTCGGCCATGTGCTTTCTGATTACAGCTTCAGTAAGGAGAGCTGTTGGTGTTTTCGTTGTGAATGCTGCTGTTTCTTCTCTATAGAGGGAGCTGTAGTATGCTCAGATCATAACCAGAATTGTATAATAGATGCTTAGTGACTCCTAGGAGTTTGCAGGAACTTGGCCTGATTTCTCAATATCCGGTTTACACAAGTTTAATTACTTAAATTGGTTGGTTGGTACCTACAATAGACGTGGTTACACACGTAACTTGTGACAGAGCCAAGTCTTACCATGACTACTTGATTCAATTTTGGTGTCTAAATTTGTGGTTCCTTTAGACAATTTCTTTGTCAGGATGCTTGGGTAATTTGCACTTTGTTAAAGAGGTGTCGTTCATGTGTGTAGTTACCCTTTTATTAAGTCAGATGTCTTGCATTCAACTTTAATAGTTCTTAAGGCCATAAATTATGAGAATTAATGATTTAATAAACGAGAACATATACAAATTGCAAGCAATTGAAAAATTGATACATCTTTCAAAAGTACAATACAATTGGAAAAGGTTGGAACATTCTTGAACTTTATAATTGCCTACTTTAGAACTTCTTTGCATGTGTCGGAGTTGTCGACTCCAAAAATGTGATGGTTGTTGCATTTCTGCAAAAATTATGTGAGCAGGTATGCTAAGAAGGTACGATTTGATAGATTTTAGTGATTGTGTAGGAGGCCATATAAGGTTTTTAGTGAGAACAGCTGTCTTGGTTGAGAGCTTGTAACCTGAGGAAATCTCCTCCTTGGTTACTGTACTGTATGACTTGCTTAGATGGGCAGGACAAAACTTGACCAAAGAAAAAAAAAAAGGAGTGGAGATCAATGGTGATGCCACTTTTCTTTTGGCAACTCTCTTTTGAAGTATGATATGATGATGAACTAAGTCAGAAGTGCTCAGATTCAGTACTAATTCTTGCAAGTTATGTGTTGGTTACTTGGTGTAGTTAATTCGCACCTAGGTGGATTAGCTGGCTCCTTGGATTAACATTTAAGTTTTAAATTTTAATGTCTCGAAGCGATTTTATCGAATATTGTGAGCATTTTGCTTTACTAGAAGCTATGAAGACTTATGTTAAAACTTGTACTTTGATCGTCCGCTATGAATGGTTACATCTATTAGAAATCATTATTTATGTCAGTTGAACTTTTAATGAAAGCCTGGTAAAGCAAAGTGGGTTCACCTACGATTTTTCTATTATCGAATACATTATTCTTTTGCTCAAGCCTTTCCACCTGAAGTTTGCCAAGAGAATCTGGTTGATATGAGACTTATGAATGCAGGGTTAAATATCTAATGCCTCCAAAGTGTTAAGCCATTGCATGATAAACAAGCATTTTGTCTGACATGTAGTTCTCTTAGATTCCATCTTACCAAATTAAACCTTACCACCTCATTTTTTAAGCTTTAGCTTCTAGTAGCGGCTTTTGCCCTTTATGGATAAGCTACACTAACTCATTATCTCTCTTCGAATTCCAGAAAGCAAACAATGGCGTCCTCATTCGTTTCTTTAAGCTATGCCTGTCCCTTATTTTTTCTTCCCTAGAATCCAATGGTATGTATACTTTATACTCTCTCTTGATTACAAAGGTCAATTCTTTGCTTATTTCCTTGTGGAAGTATCTGAATGCATAACCAGTAACAATGTGAAATGTATTTGTGAAATAATGAAGTCTGCTCTTACAGATACCATGTCTGCTTCATGCCGAAGATCGATGTGTACGGTGGCAACAGCCATCCTAGCATTTGCAGGGAAAGTCTGTCAAATCCCTGGGTTGGCTGACGCAGCGAGGTGCTTGTTGTCTTGTGGGGTATGAATGCGAAGTTTTTTTTGTTTAGTAAAGCGCTTTTTCCTTTTTTGAATGAAATTGCATTTTAAAGTTATTAAGTCTTTTTTTTTTTGGTTTACCTTTTTTTGGACCTTTCCTAGCTTAACTTTAGTATGCTCTCATCAGGACGATCCATTTTTAGGAATTGGTGATGACCTGTTAGTATATGTGAAGCCGCATGTAGACATGAAAGAATATGGTACTGATGCCGATCAACATGAAGCTGAATTTTTACTAAGTGCAATTAGAAAAATGATGGGTGAGATGGAGGATGATATACGTGCAAGCATAGTTCAATATCTTTCAGAAATACTGAATGTAAGTCCTTTTATCCTCATATATATATATATATATATATATATATACATATATAACTTTTTAAATTTTTTATAAAGTAAGATTGCCAGTGTAATTGGTTTTTTTCTGTAGGTGGAGAAAGATGAGTTGGTGAAGCAGCTCAATGAAAGCTTCAATCCTGAGGAAGGCCCTTCACTAGGTCCAAACCAGGTTCTTGACTGGGAAATGATACGAGCTCTTGCAGTTTGTGAAGAATCACTCTCCTTGGATGAGGTATTTCACATCAAAATCAACGATTTTTCTTTTTAATTGATATATCTGGTGTTGTAAAAGTGTTAGATATTGACATCTCTGAGGAGGGCTACAAAGTAAAGATTATGTGATTTGTGGTGTTATTTTATGAACTAATTGCTTAAAAGTGACTTCCAAATTATTATGGCATTTATAACTAACTCTAGTTGTTTTGACTTCTGTAGGATTATTCAAGGAACTCCTCTGTAATTGATGGTGACCTAATCAGTGAATCACCAATCACTGGAATGCAACATTTTACAGCAACATTTCCAAAAGAATCCTCCCTCCAGCATGTCATCAGCGTAGGAAAGCTGCTGGAATCAGTAAGTCTTTGTTTCTCCAATTAGTTGCATGCACCACCCATGGTATTTTATCTGCTGTTGATGAGAAGACAAGAATAGATAACTAATTTAACAGTTATGACTATATGTTTCTTTTTTGAGAAGAGCAATATTAGGGATCAATAAAATAAGGTGTAAATCATCTCTACCACGTATTGTAAATAATAGGCCACATCTTATACTTAAACATGTGGTGAAGATGATTTTCAGTCGGTTGTAGAGATTTCTTTAGAGTTCGAAGTTAGAGGTACACATCATTTCCTTTGAGAATCGTCTGTATGTTTCAGCTGAAGTATATCTCCCTTTATTCAGGCATTACAGGTGGCTGGTCAGGTGGCAGGCACCTCTGCATCAACTTCTCCTCTTCCTTACGGGACAATAGCTACCCAATGTGAGGCCCTCGGGATGGGTACAAGAAGAAAACTTTCTAGCTGGCTGGGCAGTGACCTGGATGCCTTGCCGGAGGACTTCCCATTGGAACTTGAAACTGGAAAAGAAGCAGAACTCTTTAAGGTAAGATGGAGCTCCCAAAATTTCCCCCCAAATTTGTACTTGAATTGGCATCATCTACACCCACTTGATGCGGCGAACTGTACACCGAGTGCTAAGTTCTGATCGTACATCTTCCACTTTCAACTTTTAATAGTTTTTTATAAAAATCTAAATTTGTGTTTCCTAATTCTAACGAGTCGTATAACAAAAGTGATGATAATGTCAAAAAATATTGTAATAGAGTATTATATTTACATTAACTCATAAACAAAGAAAAACTCTTTTTTTAATAATTTATATAACATTAACATAATTTAGTAGGTATAAATATTCGATGGTTGAAAATATTTTTAAAAGGTGAAAATAGTGAATGTACAATCATAAATTGGTACTCCGTGTACAGTTTGGTGCACCGAGTAGATGCAGATGATCCTGTATTCCTTGTCTTGCTCAAAGGGGTATCTATACTGTGTTTAAAAAGTGTACTTGATTGATTTAAATACAAATTTTTTCTTTTTCTTTTTTTCTTGGGAGGTCTAACATTACTCTATGAAACAGTGGGATAACCTTTTATCCAGTTTGTAACTGAACTTAAAGCTCATTCGACGTGGTTATTTTGCAGGTCAACAGTTACGGACACCTCCGGCAGGATGAATCAGTTGCCACAGAGCAATGGATAGGTTTGAGGCTTCCTCCTGCTAGCCCGTTCGATAACTTCTTGAAGGCTGCACGATGCTGATTCTGACCTACTTTTGACTACTCAGTTTTATACTTAATCTGAGAATCGTCTAATTCTATGTTCTTGTAATGTATGAGATAATATGCAGTTTGAGGATGCACATTTGGGATTTCATTAGTAGGAATCCCCCTTTTCGTTCTGTACTTTAGTTTTATGTAATGTAATTGTCTTGTGTTATGCACCAGCGAACGATGTTTCTTGTTAGTTCTCTGAAATTTGATCTGAATTATTAAGACACAGAAGATAGCAGAAGAATCGGTGTGTTGATGAATTTGAGCACGTTTGAGAATCTCTTTTCAGGACAACTGCTGTATAATGCCTTACTAAGCATTCCCTTTTATCATACTCTCTGCAATTTAGAATATTGAGATGGGTGTAAGTCATTGAACGGTGAGATTTAAAACCGTAAAGAGGGAGAAATCTTATTATTTGTATTCTATTGATTTATAGTTAAAGTTTGAACTATAAAAAAGTTCAGAAACTAAAATATGTAATTTCATAGTTGAAATATGTTCAAAAAGAAAAAAGTAAAATAGTATGTTAAATAGATACATATACTAAGTATAAATAAATTAATTTATATTATCATTTTGTAATGATTTTGATGTATATTATGATATTTTTCAAAATATATTTTGATATATGGTGTTGGTATTTTCTTTTTGAGTAAAAGTATTTCTAATTATAAGTTTTAATAAATTTGATAATCATATAGGTAATGGAATTTATATCTAAAATATTGTAAAATTTCTAATAATCCATCAAGAACTGGAAGTTGATAGTTAAGTAGTATGAGGACACTGATGGTTGTTGCTTCCTGCACGCATGTGCTACTTTTAAGTTCACTTATTCAGACGACGTTGACTGTGATTTCTGAAATTTTTCAAGATAAATTTAGGAATTTCTAAAATATCCGGAGTAAAAAAAAGTTTAATTATGTTATATGGAATTCTGAAAGTCGCATTCCAACAGAACATTGTATCCATCAAACTAAAATTTAAGAATTATTAATTATGGTATAAATTGCAAATAATAACGCTGTAATATCGCTTAGTACGCTAAATGGGTATATATATTGAAAATTAGGTAGCAAAATAAATTGTTAATATATGGCATCTTTTATTAGTCTAATGATGTAAAATATCCTCTCCCCTTATTTTAAATGGCATATGACATTTATTGCTTAACATAATGAAGATCATGCAATTAATATTAATTAAATACTTATATAAGAACCATGTAAAATGAATTATAATTAAGTTTTTAAAGTTTTTTATAAAATATTAGCTTCTATTTATCAATGCATTTTTCAATTATTTAAAATTAATAATATATACATTATTATGAAGCCGAGTTTGAAATGAATTTTAGAAATAGTATTTAAAGATGATTCAATTTGTTAAATATGAAAGTCTGAAAATATCTAATTAGAAATATATTTTAGAATTTTTTTTTTTTAAAATTATAAATTTTATTAAATAGATAATCTTTTATATTAACTTTTTTTTTTTTAAATTTTTAGTTTTTAATTTTATTCAAACGAATTAACGATATAATAGTTTTATTACTGCCTGTAGCGGGACACTTTTATTTTACCCTCTCGTGGTATCCATCGGATAAGAGGAGCTAGCGCCATTAAATTGAAGAAGACGACCCAAAACTACTCTCTGGGCTCTAGCTCTCAACAATGTCTCATCTCTCCGCCGCTGCTGCTGCTGCCGCCGCCTCTTCTACCCCCGCCGCAGCCGCGGCGACCGCCGTCGCTCTCAAAAACCTAACTTCCGGCTTAATTCCCTCCACGACTTCTCTCTGCTTCCCTGCCTATTTTTCTTCTATAAAGAAGAACAAGCTTGTAGCTTCTTCTCCGAAAGCCGTTTACTCGAGCGGCTACTTGGCTCCTGATCGATCTTACCGTACAGGAATTTGGTCAATCAGGTAACTACCTCTCTCGGTATCGCTTATCAGTTAGTTATGTATTTTTTGCGTTCTACTGTGATTTAGGGGTTTTAGATTGACTTCTCTTTTTCCCCCGACATATCTATGAAATTTATTTTTAAAGGCGTTTATTTCATAGTATAGATGAAACTAGGTAATGTAGTATCCAAGGGTCGAATTTTTATTTTTATTTATTTATCTTTTTCCGCTATTGGTATTAAGCGTTAAGATCCTAAAAGATATGACAAGTTGCACTGCCCTCCCTCAATCAAATTTACACTTATAGTTTGCCCACACATCGAATCATAGTATCAAATTGTTTAGACTGGAGTGTTATACACATAAACTGGAGTGTCAGAGTCTATGGACAAGAGTATGGAGTGAGAAATTTATGAGGTGTAAACATTACCAGGGATATCACATAGTTTGCCCTATATAGGATGTCAATGTGGTCCTTGTAACTCGTAATTCCATAGTTTGAAATTCATCCTTACATTCTTGTAGAGTATTGCCATTCTAAAAGATTATCTTGTCATCATATTCTGATATTTGTGATGTTCTAAACTAGCAGTTTCATCTACTACTTAGTGATTGTTTGTTGCTTTCGTTCTATGTGTAAGCTATATGTTTTGGTGGTGATAAGGGAAAAAAAAATCTTATTGGGGTGGCTATTTTAGGGATGACCTGCAGTTGCCATCGTCGCCATACTTGTCCGTGGAGGCAAATTCTGGTCAGGGACCTTCACCAATGGTGCAGGAACGGTTTCAGAGCGTCATCAGCCAACTCTTCCAGCATGTATGGATTCTCTTTTCTTGATATATTCTCTTGTCACTACTGGATTTGTAGAAGCTAAAGTTGGATTTTATTTTGGATTGCCTAGAGAATAATACGATGTGGGGGAGCGGTGGACGATGACATGGCAAATATCATTGTCGCTCAGCTCCTTTATCTAGATGCTATTGATCCAAACAAGGTACTGTTCCTCTCCAACCTTGTTTTTTGGCAATTGGGGTTTCTTTCGTAGGAAATGTAAGGTTTTTATGGGTTTTGGAGTTGGATGGAACCAAATGCAAGCTTGTCGAGTTCAACATACGTTACATGTATTATTGGTTGTATGTTGGTGTGATATCAATTTTTTGGTTCATATGTTGGATGCAACAGATAATTTGAATTGACAATTTAAGGACAACATGATTCAAATGAATAAGACAGTATTATTTACTGGCCAACACTTAAGGTTCTTATCTACTTTTACTTTTCTTTGAAGGGATCTCATTTATAGCATACATATATCCAGTTCACTTCCACATGTAATTAGCAAATGCAATATTTGAAGTGTTCCTTATGCAATGCCTATATGTAGAGAAATACATGTTTTTCTACCGCCACTTGTACTTCAATGTGATATATTGTGATCCAAAAGCTGAAAGAAGTTGCCAAACAAAATCAGAAATGCGCATATTGGTCAATTGTAATCGATCCATAGCACAATAGTTGTGTTTATGCTAATGCATGCTGAATGGAGGAGTGAAGATGCCTATTGCTCAGTCTATAAGAACATTATGGCACGTAAAAGAATCCTTCCTTTTTGTTTTGACTATGAAAATTAGTCGAAAGGTCAAGAACAAAAATTAAAAGAAAAAAAAAAATTGTCTAAAATCTAGGTGATTTTTTTAACAATTAGTTGGTAGGCATTACACACTGCAAGTTCAGCATTATTTTTCTTAAACTGTTGTCAGGAACTTATCAATTGGATCTTCTTAATTTGTAACTGCAGGTGCAACGACCTGATATATACACACTATCTTCAAGTCACAACCCCCTTCTTTTCTAATATATCATAGGCATAAGTTGCATATTTTGTTTGAATGCGCCTCCAAAGAGCGATTTTGTAATTTATTATGAGTGTTATTTCATTGCTTTATAAACCTTCTAAAGCAAACTCAGTAATTGGTAATTTGCCTGTGTGCCCTTAGCACGTATTTTTGTTTGCTTGTGTACCTTCCAAATGAATTATGCTGTACAGGGTTCGTAAGCAAAAAGGCGGGTGGATACACAAACGACTTTAAGTTTTGGGGTATGAAACAAATATCCTTTTAGAAGGATACTATGGAAAAGAGCTTATATTTAGGGTATTATTCATCATTATCTCTTTGAGGTTTATTTAGGCGAATGTATTTACAGATGCATATAATTCAATCATCAAAGGTATATAATGTCAAGACTGCTAGTTGATTGCCACTTGATGCAGATTATATATCTTAAGTTTCTTATTCTCTGTACTTTCTGTTTTATTGACGTATGATTTTTCCTCTTATAGCTCCTTCAAATGATCAATAGTCATGAATGTATTATTGATGTATTTGTGTACTAGTTGTTGGTTAACTAACAAATGGATATGTTTTTATAGGACATTGTCATGTATGTGAACTCACCAGGAGGGTCAGTTACAGCTGGTATATTGTGTTCTAAGTGGATTTTGATACGTGCTTTTACTGAAAAACTGAATTTCCTCTTTGATACATTAGGTATGGCAATATTTGATACGATGAGGCACATTAGACCCGATGTTTCGACTGTTTGTGTGGGACTGGCGGCCAGGTAAGAAAGACAATGCCTAAAGCTGTTTGTTAGACGTATATCTCTAAAATTAATCGTGACTGATTTAGTCACTTGTTGTTTTGTATTGGAATATAGTTGTTTTGTATATCTATTAAATGGATATTTTCGTAGATTAATGTCGAGTTTCTCATCATAATTGTATACTGGTGGTTTTGTCAACGCTTAGAAAAAGCGGCTATTTTGTTGAGACAAACTGAGGGCTACTGCAAGTCGTGCCCTAAGCTAATTTGGCTGTAATATATCTTGAACATATATTGTTGCACAGATTTAATCATTTGTTATATGTGTTGGGAGATAGTGGTTTCTTAATTCTTATATCTGCTAAATAGATGTTTTCATAAATTGGATGTTAGTTATTATTATAATTGCAATTGTTACGCATACAGAAGTCCACCTTTTTTCTGCTGACAAACTGAGGCCTACTCATTGTCAAACTCTGAGTAATCATGCTATAGCTTTTGCCTGTTAAGATTCCTTGTTAACTTATCATTGAGTTCACCGAAAAAATCTACAATTCAAGATTACATCTTAGTCAGTAAATATAGGAACTAGCCGACGCTTGGTGACAATTACATGAAAGGATATTACTTTTAGTTGTTATTCTTTAGGATTTAACTAACTCACTGATAAAAACAGTGTTAAGTTTCCCTCATTTAATGAACATAATACTTCCAATGAGGCGTTAGTTAAAATTTGACCAATGACATCTCGGGCGTCACCAACGACAATGAAGCATTTTCCCACTCGGTGGATTGTCAACACGAATCTTTTGTGCGTTGTTGTTTCATTTAGATCCAGCAAAATAAGATCATTTCAGATTTCCGCTCTACATTTTCTTAAGCTTTTCCTACTCCACCTGATAGAGGTCATCTTTAACACCACAGATCTCTTAACTGACAAGTGATGAGTCTTCATTTTACATGTCTAAATGACCTCAAGCAATTTTCTCTCATCTTGCTCTCTAATGCTACACCATCATTTCTCTTATTCGCCGTATATGGCAAAGTTTGGGCAAGAATGCTTAAAATGCATACTTCATAACCATTAAATGCTATTCTAGATCGTTCGCCTCTATATTATTCTTTTTTGTGTGTGTATTACTGAGGTATGAAAGTAGGCAACTTCTTTGCTTAATAGTTACTGACCTCGTGTTATTGCTTTGTCTAAAACAGTATGGGGGCTTTTCTTTTGAGCGCTGGCACGAAAGGTATTGACATAATTCTCCCCATCTTCAAAAATCAGTTGACAAAGTTTTCCTCAGTTTTTCCTTTATTATTATTATTATTATTATTATTGTTACTATTATTTCTGAGTGTGCTTGCACTCTCTGCAGGGAAAAGGTACAGTTTACCTAACTCCAGGATTATGATTCATCAGCCTCTTGGTGGTGCCCAAGGTGGACAAACTGATATAGACATTCAGGTAACTGTAATAGCATGTCTGATGCCAGATTTCTCATGAGTAAATTTCTTTGAGAACTTAGTAACAATTATTTTTGAGGTCCCTACGGGGGGGCGTGGGGGTTTTCCGCGAGTTTGAGGTCCCTACGGGAGCGTGTGCTCGCATTACGGTCCCACCACGATAATCTCAAAAAAAAAAAAAAATTTATTTTGTTGTTGTACTTTTTTAAATGGTGAAATTTCGTGTTTATAGTAGTTGACATGTTTTTCAGGCTAATGAGATGCTACATCACAAGGCCAATCTGAATGGCTACCTTGCGTACCACACTGGACAGAGCCTAGAAAAGATCAACCAGGATACAGATAGGGACTTCTTCATGAGTGCAAAAGAAGCTAAGGAATATGGCCTTATTGATGGTGTTATAATGAATCCTCTAAAAGCCCTTCAGCCATTACCAGCTTCTGAAACATGAGTTCCAAATTAGCATCATACACTGGCGGTTAATCTTATTGGAGTTTACCTGCAGCTGCTTGAAGATGAAAAATGGTAATGATTTTACGTTGCAAATGATTAGTTTACAATTAAGGAGCTTTTAGTATTTGTAGTGAGATAATATGGGTTCTCTCTCTCCCACTCTCTCTCTTTTTTTTTTTTTTTGGCATTTGAGAATGATAATATAGGGCTTCAATTTATCAGCCAATCGATCTAGAAAGAATAATGCTTTGTACCACTATCATTTCCATGCATCAACGGATAGATAAATTGGGAGCTCATGGTTTGTGGTGGTTGAGTAGAAGAATGAGAACTCCAGAAGTTAGCTGCATTTTTTCTTTCCTTCTGGGAGAATTTTATAAAAAAAATTTCATTTTGTTATTATTATTTCTGTATTTTCTGAAGAAGCTAATTTTCCAGTGTTGTCAATTGATTAACCCAATAGGATGCACTTTATTTCCTTGTTCCAGTGTTATCGATTGTTCACATTATTGTTATTAGGGACATTTGCATATATATACATATACATACATATACATATATACTTATAAATTGCTTTCATTTTTCTACTTGAAAGTTAACTGAACAAGGACAGGTTCGTCATCGACATAGTTTAGGGGCATGAAAGTGCCAAACCAAATTATGGTGGCACGTTTTTGTAATTACTGATTTTGGGGGGCGAACTAGAGGAGCACATTTTTGCAATTACTTATTTTCAGATGGCTGCAACCATCAGTCGCGAGACAAGCATGCGACCAAGATCATAGCTAATCAAAGTCCTACAATTTCTAACCCACGACAGCGGATTGTTATCGGTGATTCTCATATTGGCATATGATTTATGATGGACACCACATGAACCGGGACGAACGAGTGTAAGCTCTGTTTCAATTCAAGCTACCATCTATTGACAAGAGAAATAACATAGACGCATAGAGGTGTTACAAATTGATGTCCGCTTGTTAACGCCATTTTTAATAGATATATCGGTGCAAAGTTCCCCCAGATCAAATATCACAAAATATGATCAGACACGTCATGATTTTCAAGCTGTGCCGGCATCGATCTCCCTGTCCGTATATTTACTTTTCTCATTAATGACGATAAAATTTCGGATGGTCCTGACTTTAAGTCCATCAGAGAGACACAGAGGAAAGCATGTTTGCAAATAAGTTTTTTTTTTTATTTTTTGGATTTGAGAAGAAAAAAAATCTCCTATTTTCTGTCCATATATCTGAAGAAGTTGTCAACAGCTGTTTTCAGTCATCCATCAATCTTTACATGTACCATTGTAGGTAATAAGTACTAAACATGCAATACGTGATAACAACATATTATAATCGATTATCATATCTCTATGAATGTACATGGATTATTTGTCAAGATTATATTTTTATTTTGAAATAAGTACACATTAAATTGACAAATTTACGTGGACCAAACCAAACTGAGTCAGTCAAACTGGACCAAATCTATCCAAACGCAGCCCAAGCAGCGTCTTGATTTCAATGAATTTGTCGATGCTGATCAAGTGTTCTCTGTATGCTTTGTCATCTTCATCGATGCCCTAAAAAATGCTACTTCGATCATGATGTAGACAACGTATCTCTTAATCTTCCATAAAACTTAAGTAAGTGCGTCATATTTTATTAAGTAACAATACAGCTAAAAAAAAGAAAAAAAAAATCAGGAAAAAACAAAATTTTATGCGGTGAGCGTGGATCGAACACGCGACCTTCAGATCTTCAGTCTGACGCTCTCCCAACTGAGCTATCCCCGCATGATGACCAGCACATGCAATAACTTTATTAGACGTAAAAAACACTTCATTGCTCAATAATTACCTACATTAAACAAGCACATGTTCCCGACTATTCCTGTCACTGGAAAACTAGTAAATGTCAAACAAGCACTCACCATTTTTGTTGTTGGAGATCCAAACCTTACGTAACTCCATCGTTTTCCTTTGACATCTCCTCTGCTTCCATCAGCAGCTTTCTGCTGCTATGTTTGGGGGTCTTGGGTGTAGTTGATCTTTTGTTAGCTTTCTGTAGTAGGATGATCACCTGAGATTTCTTATTTGGATTTGGTGTGTTTTGTTCATGGTCATGGGTGTAGTTGGAGGAATGACGGTGTTGCAGGAGATATTCAGAGCTTTGGTGGTTGTGGTTGGAGGTGTAGGTGATGACCAGCACTGCTGAAAGCCTCGATCTTTTCTGCACCTCTCTACTTGCGACTTACTGTGCTGCATTTTGTAGTAGCATCTCTTGCAAATAAATAAGATAATTTGCTCAAGAAAGAAAATGAAATAAAATTGGATCAAACATCCTAGTCGAATGATAAGCTAATTTTGACGGCTTCTCTTATTGTCTGGTAGTAATTAGTATAAAACTAGCATGATTTTGTTTTTCTTTTACAAAGCCCCCAACCCTCCTCAAACTAGCATGTTTCAGAAAGAACGGAATGCTAGATTTCCGAAAAGTTACTACAAATTTTTATTTCCGTATGAATTTATAACTTTTCTGCTCACAAATATGTCACGTTCAAGCATTAATCTTGATAGAGTAGCAAGCAAGAGGCAAGTTTGAAGACTGAGCTTTTATAAGAGGTATGTCTTTAATTTCCTATTTGTGGAGAAAAAACAATTGTGATATTTTACTTGTTTTCATGTAAAAAGAGAATGGAAAAATGGACCAGTTGAAAAAAACAAGCATAACTTTTGCTGAGACCAATAAATAAATTCCAAAGAATTTTGATTAGAAAAATCCTATAATTCTCTCAAAATATTAAAAAAAAATTATTTTTAAGTTCCAAGTAGGCATACATACATAAATACACACATATATACCTACTTACGGAGAACACGAGTATAAAGACATATGCTAATAACTAGGTGGAGGTGCAATTTCAAATCTTTTATGTTTTAACTCCTTGCTATAAAATTAATATTTAGAGCCAGTCAAACTACAAAATTATTTTCAATCATAACAATTATCTGCAAACTTTAGGTAGGATTCTTGAAATAAAGTCAGCCGCCTTACGTGCAAGCCTCAAAACACCAAATGCTTTTTTTTTTTTTTTTTTTAAAAAAAAAAATCAATCACCAACCGGAATCTTAATCCCCAACATGTATTCAAAATTCAAATTCCAGAGTACGTGCGAACCACCCTCACGATTTCATCCAAACCTATAAAATCCTGCCTGCATAAACCCTAATGCCGACCCTCATTGTCAAAGCTTTTGATAGGAAACTGGAAAAGATAGATGGAGATGGATAAGATGAAGACAGGAGAAGAAGAACTGACCGGAATGACATCGCACGTGCTCAAACACAGCTTCCACGCACTTAGCCTCACCCTTCTTTCTCTAGTATTCCCTCTCTCTTTCCTCCTCTTAGCCAGGTTCATTGCCATGAACGATTCTCTCTCCTCCTCCCGAACTATTTCTTCTAGTTTCTTCTCGCTATCGCTGAACGCCGGCCTGTTCTTCCTCCGTCTTTTAATCTGCTTCACTTGCATTGCAGCCCTGCGAACTCTCTAACCGGGCATTCCCAAGCCTCGAGTAAAAATTCGCATGGGCTGTTCTTTGCATCTTCCAAGCGTGTGTCAGCCTCGGCATTGAAACAACAATGACCGCAGGATTCAAGCCGGTCAACGCAGAAAATGTTGATCATCTGACATGGACAGAGAAAGCAGCGTTCTTTGTAGGGTTGTATGAGACAATGATGATATGGGGGAGGATGTTTGTGAGGCCTGTTACGGACGACACGATATTCGGAGCTCCTTTAAAGGAAGATAGTACTGATCAGATTGTTATAGGCGTCGCTTTTTGCGCGCTCTGGCTGTGTTTGCTCGAAGAGGAAGTAGGGCAGCTGGTAGAAGATGCAGGGAAGATGAGCTTTGGATTTGAAATGGGAATCGATGGGTTTGTCTCCTTCTTGGTAGGATATGTTACAGTTATAGTTTATGAGGTCTGTGAAATGCCTTGTGGAGGTGCTGAAATACTTGTTCTCTCATTGTATAGTTCCAGAAAATGCCTGTATCAGCTCTGCTCCTGTATACGTGGAAGGTGAAGCGTAAAGACAGATGACATTATTTGTCTAAAAATTTCGTTCCTCTCTGTTTTGTCCCATCATTTTTTTGCAATCTGATAGAACAATGCTAATTAGTAGCACATTGATTCATCGATCTGACATAAGAAATTTAGGATAAGAAATTTACATTCCTCCAATATCCATTATATCTCTCTTGTATGAAGTATAATAACTTTAATGATAAACAAAAGAACGCAACATACAATAACAAAGCATTTTTCCCAATCGATAGAGTGGGCTAAACGTTTGTAACACTACAACTCTACACGTTTTGCCTTCAGACATCGAAAGTCACAACAACAATGCTGAAATTAACGAATTACTCGTGAAATAGAAGCACAAGAATGGATCGAATATATTACATTTTCATCTTCTTTAACTTTTAAGTTATATAGCTTATGTAAAGCCAATTCTAGACAATTACTTCGGGCGTATCTTCTTCAAGGGTAGCAAAATCTTACGTATTGCCCTTGTTCTGATTGTAAAAGGAATATTTTTAGCATCTCAGAATTTATTCCCATAGGATTTCAGGAATTTCTTCAATAGAAGTGCTACTATAGCAACTGTCAGCCCCATGGCAATCCATGTAAACAGGCGATCATCCATGGGTTTCTGTAATCTAGCAGTTGGCCTGTGGTTCTGCTGATTAGTAGTTGCATTCGCCTGCGTCCTTCTCAAGCTCACTCCAGCACTAAATCTAAGTCTAACAGGTCCTGCTGCTGCATTAAGATGCATTTCACGCCTATTATCCACAATCATCTGTTCTCTTTCTGGGTTAGCAAGTGCTTCAACAGCTGCAGCGGTGATATCATCAGGACTGTTTTGTACAGCTGTGGTTGCATTGGTGTTTGATTCTGCGGGGAGTTCAGGAACTGAAGGAACCTTGCTCAGCATGTACCGATGCAGCTGGGAAAAATTAGTCACTTGTTAGATAAACAAGTACAAGCAAACCAAAGCTATAACTTGATGCATCAAAATAAAAAGCACACCTCATCTATAAGTCTTTGGCGATCTGCATTCCCATACTTTGGTGGCGCTTCTCGTGACTTAATAGCCAGCGCCCGCCGTTCTTCTTTCTTATAATCTAAGGAACCCAATGCCCCATCGGGGTTTGTTGGCATAAATGCAATTAATGCCACTAATGCAGTTCGTACTGCATAGGAAAAGCAACAAATACTTAATAGCATATACTTAAAATTTAGCTGTAAAAGAGACATGTTCTGAAGTCTAAGATGCTCCTAACTGAGATAGCCTTCAGATGATCTGTAATGATCTTCCAGCAATAATCAAGTAACGGGAAAATGTTATTTCCAAATATGACTCTTAAACTTAACCAGTAACATTGAATTTAACAACTAACAGTAGAAGTTACAGGAAAAGATTACCAGTAAAATTTCCAATAATCAAGATAACATTTGTTTGCTGCTTTAAATAACATTGTTAGTGTTGCACAGCAAAGATGGCATACGCATATCATATCTTAGCAGTTAGCAACATCAATCCGAAAAATTCAATTTGAGGCCGAGTAAAAATGCAAGATTATTGAATAGCAATAGAAGACATGTTGCACGAATAATATTCATATAAATGTCCATCCAGGCTGACGTTTCTACATAATATATACAATCAAAAGCTGAAAACTAATTTCACGAAAATAAAGAAGAGATAAACAAATCCAAGAAATATTATTAGTGCAACTATTAGTATAAGCGTTTCATGGAAATATTATTTATAGCAGTAACTACTTCAAAGATACCAGAATGTTCCAAAAAGAATCCAATAAACATCCAGAAAAGAACTTACTGCTCCAAGACGGCAGCCAGTGCTCGGGGTGGTAATTGGAAATGCTCAGACAGATTTTCGTCTGGGTCTCAAAACGACCATTTGGCTGAGGATTATAAGATGAGAGTAAGTTATGGCATTCACTACAAAAATAGAATGCTCATTACACCAAGCAATTCTGTGGCTAAACTTACAGTGAGTAGCATGAAAGCAGGGGGCTTGAATGGGTACTCAGTAGGGAGCTGGATTCGGCCATGGTATATCCCGCCCTCAAACTCAGAGTCTCGTGGACCTCTGACGGCAAACTGCCACTCAAATATGTTATCCTGTCAACAACCAAACAGATTTAGTATACAATTACTTTTCATTTGGTCTGTGATGTAAGTAAAATGTAAAGCTCGTATTAGATCACTTCACCATATGGCTTGTAAGTTACAATATCATAACCTAGAAAAGTAAATAAACAGACTAGTTCTTCAAACCAGATATGGCACCAATCCCTACACAACAAAGTACCATCAAACTGGCTACAAAGATTAGTAACTGAGAATCTATAATTGATACTACTACTAAGCTAGGAACTACACCGATTATCCTCTCGAGCATCACATAAATTTTAAGATATTATTAACCACAATCATAATCGAACTTTCACAAAGCATCCAAACCAACAAAAAGAATAAAATAAACTCTGAAGAAAAAGTTTATAAACGCGAGTGCTTATATTAGATTACCTCGAGAGGTAGAGCGATAAAATCGGGAGAAGGATCGGCTTGCATGTCCTTGACCTCCTGGAGAATTCGCTTCACGCCGGCGTTCTTCTGATTGTACTTGACCTGTCCCCCCGCATCGCCGCCGGCGTTGACTTCCGACATCGTCACCGGCCGGTGCAGATCGGTGAAGTTGATTATAGAATGGATTAGATCGTTAGATTCTTTTCTTTTGTTGGTTCTTTTGGGGTGGTTCAAAAGGGGTCGATCGGTCGACTAGAAAAAACGACGACAAAATTAGGTGATCAGTCAGGTTGTCCGTTTGACGTGTTTTGCTGAACTGGCACTGACGTGGAGACAGATGATTGGCTACTGTATGCTAGAGAGCATCATACGCCCGTGGTGCGATGAATTGAAGGTGCTTAGATGCGTGTAATTCAGCTACTTGAGACAGTTTAATAAGATATAAATGGTTAAAATTACGAAATGCGAAGTGGACGCACAAGCAACTTAGAACAGGCTGAACAGCTCGCCTTGCCTGGGGCTGGGGCCTAGGCGGGCCGCCGGCTTTTGCGTCTGCCTCAGAATCGACGCGGGCGCTCCTCGTACAGGCCGGCCCACTTAAGCTTTAAATCCTCGTGACAGCGCAAGGCCGCAAGCGAAGAAGAAAGAAGCGGACGGTTGGACCTGTTCTTCAACGAGTGTACAACGGGAGCAAATCCTCTCTATTACGCATTACTCAAATTTTTATAATTTATAATAATAATTAATATTTAAAAATATTTTTAAAAAAGAATTGGATACGAAAATTATAGATTTAATAAGATTTATAACTTTTATATTTAAATTTTTTTTAAAATATACTTCTAAATAAATATTTTGGAGTTCCGAAATAGTAGCCAGTAAAATCCCTTTACACCCATTAAGAAGTCGAAGTCCAAAGTAAATATTTAGAATTATTTTTTAGAAAAATTTTAAAAATAAAAGTTATAGATCTCATCAAAATTTATAAATTTTATGTTCAAAAGTTTTTCAGAAAATGTGTAAATATTAATTTTTATTATGAATTAAATAAAACTTGAAAGATGTATAATAGAGATGATCTATCTCCAGCACAACTGGACCTCTTCTTCCTGTAGGTGCACGTGCTATAGGTGAACCCAAGGGGGGGCGGGGAGAGGAGGAGATGTGGTGGTTGGGAGATTGGGGTGGAGGAGGGCAGGCATCATCAACAAATAAAATAAATTCTTATTAATGAAAGTGTGTCTATTTGTGGGACAACATTAAGGATATGTATCACATCTCTCCGGTACTAATGTTAGGATGGCTCGCTGAGTATCGGGCTATGGATTTTTATTTATGTACGAATTTACATTCTGTATTTGTTGGGCTGCTATTGTTGTTTCTTTTTTTTTTAAGGCGATATCAAACCTTCCGTATGATGATAAAGATAAATACAATTCACGGTAATAGATTTTAGGCATAGATGTGAGTTCACTGAGGAATAACCGTAGAGCTAACTATTAAAAAGGGATGCAAAAAGTTCAATTGAAATAAAAACCAAAAAGCAAATAATGATGTACTCATTATGTGGTCTTGATCTACTACATACCAATATTGTATTTAGGCATTCAGTTGATTACTATCACTAAAATTATATATCCGTTTAGAATTTGATACAGTGGTAGACCAATTATGACTCAAATAAAATGACTAAAGATCCAACTGGTATAGAGCCGATTTGTTCAAACCAATGTAAATATACATGGAACAGTTAGACCTAATAAATATTAATATGTTAGTATACTTTGTCAAACAAACTCGATCTTAAAATATAATCTATAGCATAAAAATATTACATAATATTAACAATAACTACATAACACTTAAATACAAACAAAATATATACGAAAAATATCAATGTTATCTATCTTCAATTTCCAAATTATATTGATCATCCTCCCAAGTTTCTTGTCAATTTGTCCCTCCCAAATTTCATCAATCGAGTCCCTCAAGTTTTATCAATCATTTGAGTCCGGATTTGAATAAATAGGAGCGATAACAACGGTCCAAACTCTGTTCGAGATGGAATAGATTTAATTCGATATGAACAAGACCACTCCAAATGGGACCAATCCAATTCGATTTTTCAATAAAAATTGGTATTTGCACAAACTAGCTGCCATATTCATCTTGATAAAAAATAGTTCCAAAATAGCCTTAAGAAGTAACATTCGAAGAGTACAAGAAACTAAGCTTTCGTGAGCTTCCACAGCAACAAAAACAAGAAGAAATACAATATTAGCCTCATTTTGTCGCCTAAACTAACGAACGAAAACAGCCTTGGCTAATATATGTGTCCTCTTTGAGAATCCCCCTCCAAGAAGGTGGTTGATATAAACCATTCCATCCTTCACCGTGGCCGATGCTCCAATTCGGTGTAGAGGACCAATATATCTTGCCGTCACGACCGCCGTCTCCCAGTCGTCCAAGCTCTCAACTAGACGAGCCGATGGTGCACTACCAGCGACCACCAGTTTTGTTCCTGAAACGAGTTCCATACCGTCCCCCATGGCAAGTGAACCGTTCACATTTACAACTTTTACCGTTTCTTTTGACACATCAACCTTGAACAGATAACCGCTGGATGTGTGAATCACTAGAAGGTAATTATTTGGATGGTAAACAATTCCATTAAGCCCGACGAAGTTGTAATACCATTCTTTTCTCTGAACGAATACTTCACTTTTTATGAGGGATAGAAGTTCACCCGTTGGTGATACTTTCCATAGCTTGTTAGCCTTTGCGTCGGTGATGTAAGCATTTCCATTTGAGTCCACTGCAACATCGTCAGCCATCGACGGTTCTGCAACTTGAAAGTGGAGCTTTAGTTAGAAACATAAGTGTATCCTGGAAGTTTGATTCTGTTCTAGAGCTTCCAAGACATCACCAAGGAATCAATCAGGAAAACTTTGAATTATATCACATTGTTCAATCTATCCATGATTTTTGGAGAACAGTTTGGACGTTCTACCACTTTTTTGAATTATATCAGGAAAACTTAATTCAATACCATGGTTCAATATATGCATTAAAAGCATTTATGGAAGATTCAAGTTAAAGAAAATTACAGAGATCAAACATCAAGAGAGCAGACGCAAAAATCTTAGAAAGCTTTCAAGGTAGTAATGAGTTAAATTTTTTCGTCAACACTTAAAACTTGCTTAAGATTGTGTGAGCGAAAAATTGTTTGAAAATTGCACACAAATTTCTTCCTTAAAAGTCCAGAACATCCAGAATTTGAAATGAACGGAGGCCTTTTCACTTTCAAACATCAGAAAAGATGAAAACTATTCCGTTCACTAAATCAAGTATAGCAATAATATTCATATATCTATAACTTCACTCTTTTCACACACACACACACACACAGAGATTAAAAGAAATCAGATCGATATGGGGTAAGAATCTGCAAACCACCAGATGATGAATGTCGAGATCCATGCAATATCATTTGTTGCATGTAAATGGGCATATCTTGATTAAGACTACAAAAAGTCATCCTTCTTTGTAAGATAACACACCAGACTGCCAAAATAACCAACTCTCCAAAAAGCATATGGTAGATATACGTTTCATATATCCCAACATGCTATTTAACATACAGGCTGTTTTTTTTTTTTTTTTTTTTTTTTTGGTGCATGGACTAAACAAGGAAATTTTTACTCCATGAACAAATCTTTTACTTAAGTAAACTAGACCGATGGATTCTAACATTGAAGATTAAAGTAAAATTAAAATTACAAGTGATTTTTTTAAGACACAGTATAAACTAAATATTATTCAGTGATGAAATTAATTTGAAATATCATAAGTATCAACTATCATTATATTTGAATTATGCAAAGCAGGGAAAAACGACTATAAAGATGTTAAATAACGCAACACGTGATCAAACAACTTAAAAGAGAGATCAAACCAATAGCATGGCCGCAAAACATCAAATAAGTTGCAACCAATTAATATTTTTCCACATGCAGTAAGTTTCTTAGTCAGATAATAAATCCCCAGCAGCATTCAAGACCACTGGTTGTCATGGACGTTCAGAGCTCGAGTTGCACTGCACCTTCTAATCTATGCCTCATTTACTTGTAGAATTAAAATCGCTAAGCGGAAAATTCTGAAAGTAGAAATAAATTTAAACATAGGTCTTTTAACAGATTGTTAGGTAGGTTTTATTTCCCCCAAAATGCATGGAGTTATTACTATGTGCTTTGCGAAATCGCGGAACTTTACATAGAAGAACGTTTAAGTAATCTAAATAATGTCAGAGCACCCAAAAATTCGAGCCAAAAAAAAAAAAAATTTATGAACATGTTTATTGCTAGCGATGTATCTTTGTAATTCATTCACGCTACAGGTTTTGTTATTAAACACTTTTTGGTGATGTTTTCATGTGCTTAATTTTTTACAGTAGACCTTATCAAACATTCACCAAAAGACTTTTTTTTCGTATTCTTAATTCCTAATTCCTGACGATAGTCTTTATAGCACATGCCAGTACACTTTTGGATGAAGTTTTGGGTACTTTAGTAAGCAAGCAGCTTACCTGGGCCGGCGGCGAGGGTGGTTAGGAAGATCCGGTCACCTGTGACCGCATCGTACGCCCCGACGGCGGAGTACCGTAGCCCAACAGCATCGGCGTAAACAACAAGAATCCTTCCTCTCTTCTCGTCAACCACTAAACCCAACGAGGCATTCCCGGCAACGTCCTTGTCGGAGATAAACTCTCTCCCCTCGGCTGCGGGGAAGGAGACCTCCGAAACTCCGCCGGCGAAGAAGGTGGAAACGAGGAACCTGCCGCGTGCTGCGTCCCACTTGGCGCACTCTCGGATCCAGCCGCCGCTGTGGTACGCGATGGCGCCGGAGGATAACGCGGATTTCTCGAGGTAAGCGAAGAACACAGCGGGAACCGCGGCGAGGAAGAGGATGAGTAGAGGAATGGTGACGGCGACACCGCCCTCTCGCCGTCGGCAGCAGCCGAAGCAACTCATCATCGTATGGGAGATGAAGACAGTGAGGAAATGCAAGCGTTCTAAATAGAGAGGAGCTGTGGGGCGTTGGGTCGTTGGTAGGACGGTTGATCAGCCGGCGGAGGTAGCAAGGCAATGGTGGAGATGCGTGCTAATTCGCTCTCGAGTTAAGTGTTGTGTAGATTGACGGTAAAGATCGAGTAATAGCTAGGGACAATCTGCGCTCTCTGTCTTCACATAAATCTCTATTTCTAACTGTATATTTAAAGAGAAGTATGCGATAATATACACATGCACATAAGTATATTTGTTTGTAGTTTACTAAATAGAACTTATATATAATAAATTATAAAACATATATATAACGCAATTTGTTCGTAACTTGTAATTCAAATTTAATTTATAATCAGCTAATTCAAATATACTTTTTTATGTTCGGATTTTTTTTAAAAAATATTTCTAAATAGATATTTTAGTGTTCTAAAGTTTAACAAATTTAAATTGAATTTAAAAATAATTTTAAAATTTATTTTAAAATCTGTTAAATTGTAGAACTTTAAATACTTATTTAAAAAATATTTTTTTAATAAAAAAATTTAACTAAAATTTGTAGATTTTATTAAAATATTATTTTTATATTATTTTTTTTTTGAAAAAATAATTATAAATTTTTTTTATTTAGATATACAAGTTTATATATTGACGTGGTATCAATGTTGCCTACAAGAATTTCTCTTGTAAGATAGGGGGAATGTCATTGGATGCTTAGTCAATTTCCTCCATGGAGAAACTAAGTAGAATAGATATCTAAAATACTTCAAAAGTCAAAGTTTAGTTATGTTGGAAAGAGAATTGGATAAGAAAAATTTGTCCCTCCGAAGAAAAGTTTAAGGAAAATGTCACTATCTAAACATCGGTTCAACTTGCTCATGTGCTAGTACCATTTACTTTGAATTTGTATCATTTATTGTTGCACATAATCTTTTTGCTCCCTATATATATATATATATATATACTCCTTTTTGAAAGTCCAGATTTTGGTTTTTTAAGTCGTAGTTAAATTATAATTTTGCCTCTAAAGTATAATGAAATGAATTTAGCTGTTAAATCAATACGAAATAATTCATTTTAAGATTTATAAATAAGTGGAATTATTTTACAACTATCCTTTTTCTTACTATCCTTCCAAATAAGTTTTTTTTAATAATTATTAATCAAGTCAAAAACCAAAAAATTGAATTTATGTACTTTATAATGTATATATATATATATATAGAGAGAGAGAGAGAGAGAGAGAGAGAGAGAGAGAGAGAGAGAGAGAGAGGGTGTTTTCGTCTTGAAGACCCAAAGGAGACCGAGAGGTTAAGAACAGATGGTTAGACTTCCCTATCATAAAATAGAAATCTTAATTTTATAAGCGCTATATGTAAGAACATAAAAAATTTATTTTATTTATATTATGCAGAAGATAATATGATCATTCGAATCTATCTATACTAAAATTTAAAATATTATAATTAATGAAATATAAGTTAATATTATCTATAAATTTATCTATTATGATAATGGTACATAAATAAAACTGTTGCTGGCATAATTTTTTCATGCAATTAATTTTTTTTTTAAAAAAAGACATGAAAGTAGTACAAGGTAGTATATAGCAACTGTAAATGAGGCCCACGAAACATGGACTTTAATTCTTAGCAGATACAAGGGAGTAAAGAAACCGAACATCTTCTCAACCATATAAAGCATAAACAATTTATATGATCATGAACTTCTTGTTGTTCACTTAAATTGGGGTTTTCATTTTTGCTCAACTTAAAAGAAAAGAAAAAAAAAAACAACAAATCTCTACCGGCATCAATAACATTGATTTTTTTGCCCAATAGGAATGATTTTTTAATCTGATTCCAATCAGAACCAACACCAATGAAACTTTATTCAAATACAACTGAAAATTGGATTCGGCCAACAGGAAATGGATTCTCTACACTTATTTGATATACCAAATTATATATTGAGTGCCAATTTATGATTATATAATCACTATTTTTAATTTTTAATAGTTTTTATAACAGTTTAAAATTATATCTTTTAATCCCAACGAGTCTTATCAAATTAAGTGATAATTATGTCCAAAAAAATTATAATTAAATATTATATTCAGATTAAACTCATGTAAAGAAAGAAAAATTAATATTTTAAAATAATTTAATTGCAGGGTTAACATAAATGTCATTAAAAAGTGATGCATGGCTTGATGCGCCAAGTGGGTATATATGCCAGTAGTGCAGCCAGCACTATCTTTTGAAAACTAATAGTTTCAAAATATTTAGAAAATGTATTTGGATATTTTCTAAATATATTGTACTAGTGCAACAATTTTGAGCAATCAAAATGTCAAAATAAATTTTCTGGTTAATCAAATATTGAAACTCAAAAAATTTATTTAGAAATATTTTAGAGAATAAAAATTATAGCATATTTATTCTTTCTTGTTCAAGTTTTTTTAAAAAGACAAATATATAGATACATTTCGCACTGATATCCTATTTTACTAATACGAATTTATTCTGAATAAATTTAGAAGCAGAGGCTAGCTGGAGAAAAACCCAAAAAATATTTATCTTGATTACTTTGGGCTGTGACCGGATTTGGTCACCTTCCAAGATGGGCTCGGCCCAGTCTTAACGTTACCAGCTATATATCTGAGCCGTACATCTTCTTCATTGTAATAACTTATTAAACGCGTCCCAAAATCGCAACTTCCTTAAAATTAAGGGTAGAAGTACTTTATACTCATAGATAGTTTTATATCTTCTCCTCCAGGATCCATTGTTGGCAAGAGAAAGCTAAAGCCGTCTAGAATCCACGCGCTTTGAATCCAAGGTGAGAATTTTTGTTGTATGTATTTTGATATCAGTTACTGTTTATATTCGTTTTCTTTTCATCTTAATCTTTTTGTTGTTAAACAGATCTATTTATTCAATTCTTGAATGTCGCGAACAATGTAATGAGTTTAAAATTGGTTTATATGATAGATTTTGCTTGTTACGTTCGCTTGTTGAAATAATTGTTGGATTTATTGAAATCGCGGCAGAAAAAGGCTGGCGGCCGATTTTGATTTCGTGAAATATGTTAGTATGGAGAAAACGAATAGAGAAAGTACATTAGGTTATTCGTGGATGCCTGCAGAACGGAGGTGTGTGTTCATGGGAAAACGAGATACCGCGTCTCTTAAAGATGAGAAAACAATGGACCTTAATGAGATTAACTGAAAGTAGGAATTGGTGTTTGCTGGTATGTTGTGGATATGTTCAATAATGAATTTGTCATCATTGAGATCTGTGCTTTTTTATTGTTGTCTTAATTCTCATAGTAAACGTTGTAGCTGCCCCTGGTGGGATGATCTGGTGGAGCATGGAGTTTCTCTGTTTCCCACCAAGGTTGGAATTCTTATGATGCTGAATTTGGTATCTTTATATTGTGGAAGTTAAAGAATTTCCACAAACTGCAAGCCCATGAGCCTGGTAGAAAGTCCGAGCGCGTAGGAGTTGCAAAAATCCTTTGTCGCAGCATGACTTATAAGCGGCCAAGTACGGGTGCTTGGTCTAATGGTTGAACTCAGGCTTAGCTCTACCCGAGGGTTTACTAGCCTTAGAGGTCCAAAAAAGCAGCCTCATTACAGATTGCTTTCCCAGTCGTCAATCTAAAAAAAAATTTCTAGCGTCTTTAGGTATTCCTGATACATCTTCAAGATGCAACCCAGATATAGTACTACCCACTACTATGAAATGGCTTTGAAGTTGTGTTGGCCTACAATGTTTATGAAGGATCCACTTTGTTACGAGTAGAATGGTGTCTATTTTACAAAACTCTTATATGCATTCTGATTTTCTTGTCAATGTGGAGATTACTTTCTTACGGGTTTACCTTTTACCTATGTCTAGTGAAGGTCTCTATAAAGATTGCCCTTGTGTCTCACTTTGTCTAATGGCAGTTGAAGGCTGCAGTAATACATTTTCTTTTGTGTCTTGACCTTATTCTCACGTGTGTCTACACTCTGTCTAATGCCAGTTGAAGGTTACCAAAATACATTCTCTTGTGTCTTGGCCTTATTATATCATCCTTCTAAGCCTTCGTCAACACTTGAGACTAATAAGCGGAAAAATAACTAAGTGCTTCTTTGCAAGTTGCCTAAAGTCCACATTATGTGATTCATGAATTGAGTTTCATAACATTTCCTTTGAGATGTTTAAGTTATTGACGAAGTACAAGTGCTTTAAAGAAGTTGGTTGCTTGCAGTCCGAGAAGTAAGCTTAGATTGCTTTCTTAACATAGAGTGCTAAAATCTAACTTTTTCATATAAAATCGCTTCATTAATCAAGGAATACTGGATGTTTTGAACAGTGCTAAAATGGACGTTAGATAAGATGATTAACATTGAATTGCAGCTAAAAAACTAGTAAGGGAATTTCTATAAGGCAGTCACAGTTGGTAGCAGCTAACAACAAAAGCGAGAATAAAGAGTAGATGTTGTGTTATTTTCTTGTCTTCCTAGAAATTTTGTATCATGGAAATGGATGCGCCACATTAGTCCTGAAAAGTTTTTATTACAGCCAAAGTTGTACAACCTTAATCCCTAAAGCATTCATTCACGTAAGATAAACTTTCTAAGATGATCCCTCTTGACATAAAGAACATCCTTGATCCAAAAGAGGTAAAATTATTTGCTGTGAACTTGGTTGAAGAGATGATGGGAGTCAAGACTTGAGTTTGTGAAAAGTTTTTGAACATTATGAGTCATCTGAAGAACTCGTACTACGTAACTTTAGCCATGGTGGGTGTTAAACAGAACCATTAAAAAGGTCCGTTACTTGTATATGTTGATAGCAATTGGCTGTTTTGTTGGCCCATGCAACGTAATTATGGTGTAGGATTAATTTTTTGGTCACATTGATTTGCTAGCAGGTCTGTGCTGCTATTCTTTCCTTTTGTCACATCAGGATACATTCTAAGTTAGATGACTTCAAGGTTTCTAAATGGCCTCTAGGGATATTTCTGGACTTTTCATATATTTGGATAGCTAATGCTGGTCTATTTAAAGGGTACAAATTAGACGGCAACAGTTTTCACATCTTAGGGGGTGTTTGGTTGGTATTTTAACCGTATGGAATGGGAATCGTAACTACCTATTCCGATTGTAGGTGTTTGGTTGAGAGAATATTGTAATTGTAACCGTCCGGAATAGGAATTGGATTCCTGTTATTAAGGGAATTATGATTCCCGGATGTCTCCACCGGAATAGAATTAGGCAATTTGATTCCGATTCCATAATGTACCAAACGTTATACAACTTATGGTCATTCCCAATCCGATTTCACTGCATTTCAATTCTGATACCCATTCCGATTCCAACTTACCAACCAAACGTCACCTTACTGTATTTATAGGTGGATTTATTAGGCATGTCCTCCATTCTAGAGGTCTCCTAAATGCATTTGCGTAAGACGCAATTTTGTTCTTCCATATTTAGACATATTTGGAGGATTGAGCTAGTAACAATGTCCAATTTGAAGTCCCATGAACCATCTACTATGGCCTGACATAAGAACTGAAACGGCGTGAGTAACATTTGCCAGTTTCTGCCTGGCTAAGTAATATTTTCATGAACCACCGAGTCACCGTTCTTCCTGTCCTGATGGAGATTAATACTTAAAACCTAAATTGTTCTGCATAGGTAATTGAAAATTGGTATTCCCCAATAGTGCGTGCTTGTATGCTTTTATAGGATTACCCTTTATTTCTTCTAGCCATGCAATCCTCAACTCATTTTCTTGCCAATCACTTTTTACCAACTTCATATGATTTAGAAGGAAGGGAGAAAGAAATGGCAGCACACAGGATAGCTCACGCCACACTTAAGGGTCCTAGTGTGGTTAAGGATATCTGCATTGGTCTCACGCTGGGGCTGATTGCTGGTGGCTTCTGGAAGATGCATCACTGGAATGAACAGAGAAGAACGAGGACGTTCTATGACATGCTAGAGAAGGGTGAGATCAGCGTTGTTGCTGCTGAAGAGTAGCTTGGCTCCATGATATGGTAATTGATGAATCTGCTGCAATTATTTGTTTTCATTTTTCAATAACAAAGATGATTATAACAACTTTATTCGTGATTTGTGAAAACGACAAACTTGAGCGAAGTTGTTTGAGTAATTAGACAATTGATTTGATCGACAACCATGTTATCTTATATTTGTATCATGTAGATTTCTGCTTGAGTCCCTGCTAGGTTTGGTGCGTTGGATTTTGCCTGTGCCTTACCTTTTTCTTTGGATGCGTTCGCTCTTCCCCGTCTGTTGCTTTAGATGAGCCAATGAACGATTCATAGAACTGCTTTGTGTTTGACCTAGCAACAGTTTAAAAGTGACTTAGAAAAATATGCATTAAATGATTATGGCTTTATGTTTCAGTGCTCTTTACATTTCAGTATTGGGGATAAAAAGTTTGGAATAACTTATATATATATATATATATATATAAACTAATAAAACTGTTCAAAGCCCAAAGATTTGGAATAACTTATTTTACTAAATACAACTAATAATTAAATTTTACTTTATTGTAATCTAATACTTATAAATCAGTCTTAACGGTCGTGGTCAATTAATTACCGGATAAAAGGTAGCACAATGATATCATCTCAAGTGAGGATCTTCAGGGTGCACATATGATCATACATAATTGTCCTTTTCTTCTTGTTTTTTTCGGGTGTTATTCTTTTTGCATATCCTACCTAAGGAAGTAATAGTTAGTGATAACAATGTCTCACCAAGCTGTCGGCTGATTGCTAGCTTTTGAATTAGTGGATATGTTCGAATTTTACTCACACGAAGGATAGTCTAAATTGGGCCATGTTTGGTGAGATGAGAAGGAATAATGTCTATCATTCCCTCTTTTAAACCATCTCTACAATTAAATTTTTTATTTTTTTTCTCTTTTATATAAAGTTTAGACTATGTCTATCATAGTTATTAAAAAGTAAACTCTTAGGGGCTGTTTACTTAGCGCGGAAGCCTGAGAAGTGAGGTGAGAAGTGAGAAGTGGGTGAGCTGTGAGAACTGAGAAGTGGGTGAGAAGTGGTGTTTTGAGTTTCTTTGTTTACTTGGGATTGTGAAGTAGAGGTTGGAAGATAGTTTCTTTGTTTACTTGGGGTTGGAAGTGAGGCTGAAAGAAATTTTTTTTTGTTTAATTGGAATTAGAAGTAAACTGAGACATAAAAAATATATTATATTTATTTTAAATTTATATTTAAATATTTATATTAAATTATATATTATATCATATTTTTTGTATTTATCTCTCATTTAATATTTTAAATTTATATATTATAATATATATATTATATTACACATGATATGTTATATTATATATTTTTTTATTTTATATGTATTAAATATATATCAAATAAATTTTATATTCTTAAATACTAAAAATTATAAGAGATAAGTTCTAAAATTTGAACATAAAAAATATTAAATACAAAGACTTTGTATTGAATAAAAATTTACAAAAAGTTTATTATTACATATACATGTATCTAAAAAAAAAAAAAACACATTGTACAAATATTTCAACCATTGACTACAGTGGTCGCCAGAGGCAAGAGAAGAAATCGCGAGAACACAACAGAACTCACGCGCGGAAGACAAAACGAGTTCGCCCACTTCGCAGCTAAAAGCTGCGAAGTGGGCGAACTCAATTTATTATATACTCGCGGAACTCAGAATTGAGTTTCGCGAGTTACCGCAGCGAAGTAAACAGCGAAATTGTGTTCTGAGTTTCGAGTTTCACGAGATTCATCAGTTCCGTGCGAAGTAAACAGCCCCTTAGTTGGAATGACGATATAAAAGTGAAGACAACTATATAATAATTCCTCGCTTATATACGTTGAGATTGTCGTAAATTGCACCTAGATCTGTCATACAGAGATACTGTACGTTGACGATATAAAAGTAAAGACAACTATATAATAATTCCTCGTTTATATACGTTGAGACTGTCGTAAATTGCACCTATATCTGTCATACAGGGATACTTTTGCTAAATGGACCAGTAATCAGGAGCCAGGACACCCTGCAGCAGTTGTCCAAATCAAACAAAATAGGAATGTGTGGATGAATAGTGGACCGTAACATGAATTTGGGGCGGTGGTCTATCATGTCTGTATGAAACGCTGTAGAGCCATTAGACGAGTTGGTGTGTAAGGGAGAATGAATGGTAACAGGTTGGTGTTTAGGTGCACCTGGGGCGCCGTTCTGAGGGGGCCCGACTCGCCTACTTCCTCAGGTCCTGGTTCGCCTATTTTCTGCTTCTTGTTTTCGCAGAAAGTAGAAAACACACGGCCAAGATCGTCCGTTCAAAAAATTTAGTACGGATCACGAATATTATATAAAATTTACGTCGATTTATTTGAACTTATTTTAAAATATTTCTTTAAATTCTAAATTATAAAATAATAGATTTTGATATAATTTATAAATTTATAGTTGAATTTTTTTTTAAAAAAAAATCAAATAATATATAAAAAAGATAAACAAAATTAGTATTTTTTTAAAAAAATTTCAGCTATAAATTCGTTAATCACATCAAAATTTATAATTTTTATAATTTAAATTTTTTAAAAATATTTTAAAAATAGTTTAAATAAATCGATGTAAATTTTATATAATATCTAGCGATCCATACTAAATTTTTGAACAGACGATCTCGACCCTACGTTTTTCAGCTGCGCCCTGCCTCAGGTGGAGGTTGGTTTATTTTCCTTTTCGCCATTCTGTACTACTAATAACACACCAAAATTGAAATGGCAATTGAAGGAGGTATCTTACTCAAAAAAATGTCTTCGAAGCTACGAAGCGCTTTGATCAGATAAGGTCAACAGTTTGCTTTTTGAGGCCAGCGTGAGTGGCGAGGCCTAGAACCTACATGCGCGAGATCACGCTAGTAGCTTCAGTCTGCGAAAGTGGTAAGCCGTTGTATATATTGTGGATATAAATTGCCTCCTCGATAGAGTTGGGCCAGGACTATCCATAATTGTATTAACCGTGTGATAGCAAAATTTTTACGGATTAAATGACTCAATCTACATACAATTCAATAATCGTGATAGGTCGAAATTATGAATTGTAGATTGCGGCGGTTGATGAGGTTCACTACAATATCTTTTGAAAAAATTTCAGCAAGCGTAAATTTTTGAAATGTTTGAACTTTTGATTCAATCATTTTCTAAACAAAAATATTATTAAATCTGATAAAATAGTCCAAAAATATTCCAAATAATATTTTTTGTGCTTCAATTCAGGGTTAGGCCTTGTATCACTTCCCAAGTATTTTCATTGCTCATTTCAATCCTTTGATAGATCATTTTGCCCCTAATTTTATATGTAACTTTTGATATTATAAAACACCTATTTATATATATATATATATTTTAAAAAAATTTGTTAAAATTTTTTCTAAAAAATAATTATATAATTATTTTGGGATGTCAAAGATAACAAAATCTCATAAAAAAATAATTTTAAACTTGATTTTTGAAGAACAAAAATATTTATTTAAAAATATTTTTAAAATAAAAATAAGCATAAAAATTGTCTATCTCGATTAGATATATAATTTTTATATTGAATTTTTTTTTAAAGAATATTTCTTAATATGTTTTAAGACATCAAATGTGGAAATATATAGAAGGATTTTTTTATTCAAAATTTGTCAAATTCTATGGACAGGGGTTTGATATTGGTTGACAGGGCCAAATTGCATATTACATACCCTGACTTATCGCTATTTTGAACTTTGACACCCTATCTTACGAAGGAGGCGCTGCGCATACCTCCGTCCATTTTATCACTAACGGCGTTAATAGAGCGCTGACGTGGCACAACAAATATCCGACCAAATCAAATTACATATTATATACCCCGATTTATCGCTAATTTGAATTTTGACACCCTATCTTACAAAAATATTCCAGACAAAAATAACTCCACAATTAACAGATATATACTTCTACAAACACTAACAAACTATCACATCTAATACAATTTTGCTGAGAATGCAATACAGATGCACTACAAGAGATTTCGCATTCTTCAGTTTGTAGCTAAGATTGTAAATAATATATTTATATATCTTTGGAGTTCGATCATCGATCCATCAAAAAAACCACAGAGATCAAGAGTTTAAAACTTTAAATTCGAAATAACAAATTGACACATCAGACTAGGGGTAAAAACGAGTCGAGTTCAAGTCGAATACCACTAAGCTCAAGCTCGGTTCGAACTGGACTCGACTCGAAAAATCTCTAGCTCAAACTCGACTCGAGCTCGGCTCGATTGTATCAATTGGGCCGAGCTTGAGTCGATTCGAGCCGAGCTCGACTAGAGCTCTGCTTAATTGCATGAATTAGACCAAGTTCGAGTCGAGCTCAAACTCCAACTCGCTTAAGTAATTTTGTTGTCAAAAATGCTTGAATAAAATAGAAAAATTCGTTTAGGCTCACGAGCCTAACGTGCGAGTAACACAATGCTCAAGCTCGGCTCGTTTTATTACTCGAGCTTGAATCGTGCTCAAACTCGACTCGAGCTCGAGCTCGAGCCGAGCTTAAATGAGTTCGAGTCCGAGCTACTCGTAAGCAGCTCGGCTCGTTTTCAACCCTACATCAGACCCTCAGAGATATGGACATATTATTTACAATCTTGCCTACAAACTAAAGAATGTAGAATCGATTTTTGTATTGCATTCTCAGCTAAATTGTATCAGATGGGATAGTCTGTTGTAATTTGTTAGTGTTTGTAAAATTTAGAAGTATATATCTTTTTGTAATGCAGGTGTTAGATCATTTGGAGTGACTGTTAGTTGTGGAGCTATTATAATTTTGGTCTGTAGCATATTTGTAAGACAGTGTGTCAAAGTCCAAAATAGATAAGTCGGGGTATGTAACATGTAATTTGGTCCAGCCAAGACATTTATTGTGCCACGTCAGCGCTCTGTTAACGCCGTCAGTGATAAAATGGACGGAGGTATTCGCAGCGCCTCTTTCGTAAAACAGGGTGTCAAACTCCAAAATAACGATAAGTCGGAGTATGTAATAGGTAATTTGGCCTGGTTGACAGTGATATCAGATATGGGACTGATGTGAGCATTATTTTGCGTAAGGGGGGTTAATAAGTTAAATTACCTTTTTTAAAATTTTTAGATATTTTTTTATATATATATTTAACATATATCTGATTGTATCCTTAGTATATTTACGCCGAATATTATATAAATATTTATACGAAATAAAATTTTAAAATGTTCGTAGGTTTCTTTTAAAGATCACAAGCATTTTCTGTTTATAAGGGTAGTTTTGAATTTGGCTAAAAAAGTTGACCACTGTTATGAAATTATCATTTTAAAAAAAAAAAAAAAAAGGGACAGGAGTGGGAGAAGTAGGGGAATGCCCGGAATGGGGAAGATAGGAAGCCAAGTAACGACAAATTTTTGGGAGGTCACATCGGCTGTCAATCAACGATGGGACGTCAGCTGTAAATACGGGCGGCCCCTTCCCTCCTCTTTCTTCTCTATATAAGATTCTCCAGGAACTTTAGACTTACCTTATATTATCATTTTCTTTTGTCAAAAATAGTTAGGAATAATTGCATATAGAAATTATTACAAATCAGCAAGTGTTTAGATAAATTTATTATTTATTTATCTTTGTAATCATTCGTTTTATAACTTCATCAAAAACTAAATAGTAAAACAATCAATCCTAAGTCCTATTTTTTAAGATTTAAACTCATAATTTTTCATTCATTAAAAATATTTTAATAAATATTTTAAGAATTTATTTTTTTAAAATTTTAAAGATTTATTGAAATAATTTTAATATTAAATATTAATAAAATTTGGATGTAATATATAATTTTAGTGTTTAATTTTTTTAATTAAAAATATTTAAATACATTTTAAATATAAAAAAATAGTAAATTTGAATAAGTTATTTATTTTTAATGTGAAGTTCGAGAAAGGAGTTACAAATCTCCCCATTTTTAGATATGTTAATAGGTGGCATGTTATATTTGAGAAATGCTATTCTTCAGGGTCATTTTGATCCTGAAGAAATCAGGGTTGATGTGGCGTTGTCCACGTCAGCGCCACGTCAGTCCATTATTTTTTATTTTTTGATATTCAATGTTTTAAAAAGAAGCGCATTTAATGTGACTTTTTCGATAAGTGTAAAATGAGTATTTCCAAACCATTGAGATGTGAGAATAATCATTTTCTAACTATTTTATTAAATGTTTGGACTGATGTGGCACACTTTTTAACTATTTTATTAAATGTTTGGACTGATGTGGACAACGCCACATCAGCCCTGATTTTTTCAGGATCAAAATGACCATGAAGAATAGCATTTCTCTTTATATTTTTAATTTGTATCATCAAATAGTTTAGACATTTGGCATACAGTACATCATCAACTAAGTTCAAAAATATGTAATTACCACAAAATTAATCTAATAAATTCTTTTTTAGCTTTTTTTAGCAGGTTAAAAATATATTATAGAAATTATGTTAATTTTAATTTGGCTCTGTGATGTCAAATAAAGATTTATAACGATTTAACAGGTTAATTTCCGGTGATACCTTTTGTTACTGTGATGGAATGGAATTTTTTTTTTATAATATTATCACGTAGGATTTTTGCTCGTAATTGATTAAATTTAATAATTTATTATAGTAGATATAATTTATATATAATATATTCTAATCCACCGGACTGATAAAACAAATATAGTTTTTTAAATGTACACTATCTAAAATTCTCAATTCATTTATTTCTTTATTTTAATCTTCTAAAATTTATGTAAGTTCAGCGGTATTTTTTATTTCAACGAACCAACCGCCCATACTTCATATATGACTATTCAATTCAATTATATATCTTTTTTTTTACTTATTTATATTAATTAGCTACTTATTTTATATTTATTCAAACAAAACTTAGATTTTATTTATTTTTTATTTTTATGGTGGAGATATTTTTGTGTAACTTAAATGTTTTGGACAACTTGAACTTGGTCTCTATTTTTTTTCAATAAAAAAAAAAAAACTTGGGGTCTCTATAGCTGTAAACATATAGTTTGACATTTTGTGCAACTTGCAATGAAATTTTGAAACATAACAAGTTGTATATATTAATTAACGTCATGCCGATATAGCATTTTGTGTAACAGTTAAGTTCATGTTTGTTAAGATATAGTAACATGTTAAACACAGTTCAGTGATATATATATATCTCGGGTCGGATTCGGATTTGTTTAACTCGGATCGGATTCGGGTCGGATTCGGGTTTAGATATTTATATATATGTATATTTATTTATACAAAATACAAAATATTTTTTCAGTGATATATATATATATATATATATATATATATATATATATAATCTAAACACTGTTCATAGATTGCTGTGAAGTGTGAATAGCACATTGGTAGATTTATCTCCCTCTTAGCAAGAAACGCTGCCATACTAATTACTGAACAAAAGTTGAAGGTTTCTCCTTTTTAAGTGTCTGTCGTGAAATTTAGGACGGATGATAGGACTTTCATCTTATTAATCAAAAGGTTTAGGTTTAAATCCTATATAAGTACTATCCATATGAATGTTAAAGTTTTATCTTTTTTTTTTTTTTCTAAGGCTTTCAGATTTGCACAAATATAAATATTAGAATATCTAATATGAGACGTTATCATCCGTAAATTTATCTGTTATTATGATCATACATTACTGATAAATCTTTTTGAAGATAGTTTTTTAAAAGAAAAAGAAACATACCCAAACGACATGGAGTGAATAATAGCATACACTAATTAATTAGCATCACCATAAGCCGAATATTTTTTCTTTTTTTGTTTGTGATCGTTGAGTTTGGTTTTAATCCTACATCTCAATCTGGAATGAAGCGGTATGGTAAATCAATTTCAACATAAACACTTGCTAGGATATGAACTTATCATTCGTAAGGAACAGACCGTGATTATTTTTTAGTATTTAATCTTACTAATCAACCAGTCAACGCTGGTTGGTGAATATTTCTTCTTTTACACTTAGAATAATTTGATTCGCACCCTACCAATTCTCTCTGCAATCTTGCTCCAGCTCTGCTAATCTCTCTTGGACTACAAGAAGTAGGGTTTTCACTGGAACTCAATGGAAAACTAACTTCCTTGAGATAGATTGCAAACACACATTCTCTTGCTGCAGCTCCCCAATATGCTTTGCACGTTGTCACTAATTTGAAAATCATGCCATCGCCAAGAATCACATTATACACTTCCGGTCATCTGCATCAAAGCACAAACAAAAAAAAAAGCTGACTTTATAAACATACAAATAATGGTAGTAGAATCATGAAACTTACTACACAATTTATGCATTCGTAGGAGCTTAAAGTCGGTTCTGATCGCTCATTGAGGTTAATATCGGAGCTCTTAGTCGCAGTAAATGACAGTCTCATAGTCCAGCAAATTCGATGACGCCATCATGGCAGACCGGAGATAATTCTCATGAGTTGGGGGAGAGAGGGAGATAATTTGATGTGATTATGATATGTCAATTAATACCACATCAGCTACTTAATAAGAGCAAACAGAAAAATCTTATGGCAAGTTAATCAGATATCTTTTTTGGGAGTTTAGAATCACCATGATAACATAGCAAAGTTGAGGATTAGGGTGGCCTAATTTTATAAATCACATGGCCAAAAATAAAATTTACTAAAAATATTAAAGTTTTTCTTTGTTATTTGACTGTTTTATTGATCCATATATTACTTTTATTTATACCATTCCCGTAGCTGTATACTAAATTTTTAGTTTGTTAACTTGTATTAAGATATTAATAGGATTTAATCTATATTAAAACTGCTGCAACTTTCTACTATTTAGTAAGAAGATAAAGATAAAAACAATATTTTGACTGTTAACAAGATAAAACAAATACAATATATTCTTTTTTAATGTTAATATAGTCATTAATTATTTACTTCTTTTATTGTATTCAATGAAGTATATATTGTGGTGGATTTTATCTTAGCCTTTCTTAAAAAAAAAAAATTTTGAATAAATACTAAAGACTGTCATTACACACATGCCTTTGCACCTATCTTTTGCTTTGTGTATTGTACTTAATGTCATGGCACAAACTCTTTTGGATGCTAATGAGGGAATATTTTAGGGTGTTATATAGCAGTGCTCTTCGATGAATGGTGTTTTCATATTACCTTTTAAGAACTTTGGATAAAATACATAATTTACGAGAAGAATTAAGTTTTTCGAAGATTAGCGAGTTAATTGGGAATCTAAACCTTTCTCCAAAGCTAATTTAAGTACTACTAGTAGTAATAATTAATTAGAAATAAAGCATGCATCCGTATGTTGTCTGGGACTTGTGGTTTTGGGAATTAGGACCGAAGAATAGAATAATTATTAAGCAAAGCTTCTTCTTTTATTTGTCAAGAAAAAAGTAAGCAAAAGCCTAAGTGTAGTTAATTATATTATATATTATTATTTACAATTCTTGTCGTATTACAATATAGAAGTTATTTAGTGCTGTTTTTAGTTAGATTATTATTAGAGAACCTTTTCACTTGAGCTATTTTAGTGGAGTACCTAGCTTTATTTAACTATCGTTGCATATTTTTCTATGAGTTTTATACATATCGCTTTTTAGGGTGGTCTTTGGCTTATGGATTTGGACGAGATACTGCAATCTTTTACTGCTTAATTTGCATTTATAATTCTATGATGTCGTCGTCTTCATTGATCTTTTTGTTTCCGGCGAATATCTCGAACTTCTGTTCATTTTCTTTGCTACAATGTCTCATTCATTTATTTATTAAATGTTATTTGTTCAATATCTTTTTAACTTTTTGTTTTTTCATCCGTTCTGGCAAACGTTGTTGCATTTCTCTTATAAGATTATCTTACGGCATGTATAAATATTAATAGACAAACGAAGCAAAATAATCTCACAACATTAAAAAATTATATATATATATATATATATATTAAGAAAAGAGCTAGGGAACTTATTCTACAAAAGATATAAGGGAAAATGTGTACTTTTTATAATAATTCCTCAAAACATTGAACTAAAATTAAATTACTTTAAAATGAGGAAAATAATAACTTAATTATAGAAACATTAAAAAAAAGAAAATAGAAGCTATCTCTTTATGGCGTTAGCTGGGGCTGAAATCATAATACTGAGTGGATGGCAACAAGTAGGGGAGGATAATAAGAGGTTAGAGGAGAGACTAGACTTAGCTGCTACAGAGCCCTTACCAGCCCCGGCATGGATGGAAATCCAAGCACCTGACCAGCCTGCAACATCTACAGCAGAATCTGCAGAAGAAGCTGCAAAATCCTCCATCCTCTCAGCTGATGCATCCCTTCTTCTCCGGGGGGTTTCCCTCGCCAGCTTTTGCCTCTCCCTTCCGCTTTCCTTCGATCTCCTCACTTCTAGATAATCACCCTTCTTTTGTTTTTTGTTTTTTGTTTTCCCGGCAACCTACCTAGTAGAGTAAACATCTCTCTCTCTCTCTCTCTCGCGATTCTGACCAGTATCTTACTCTACTGTTGTTAGTAGTAGTAGAAGTAGGTATAAGAAGATAGTATTCATGGGAGATCTGTATAGTATACACCCTGGTATCACGAGAGCTGGGCAGAACTCCACCCTGTATAGCGCTAATGACGGCTGTGTCGGCACTGCCTCCGCTTTGGAGATCTCCGATTTGATCAAATCTCAGATCGCTAGTCATCCGCGGTACCCTAGTCTTCTCTCCGCCTACATCGAATGTCGCAAAGTAAGAGACACGAACTGATGAATATCTGTTAGCAAGAACTGATGATGTGTTAATACTTTATTCTGAACGTATGATTAAATAAGGTCGGCGCTCCGCCGGAGATCGCGACGCTGTTGGAGGATATCAGGCGTGCGGGCTACCCGAGTTCCACCAGCTCCGGCGAGATCGGCGCCGATCCGGAGCTAGACGAATTTATGGTATATGCAACAAATTACTTTTGCATGATTATTTATACTTTACTTTTTAAATATTTAGAATCCATTCATGGAGTCTAAGAAGTAAGAACACATGATCTGTAGGAGGCTTACTGCCGTGTTCTAATGAAGTACAAAGAAGAGCTATCAAAACCATTCCACGAGGCCACCACTTTTCTCACCGAAGTTGAGGCGCAGCTCCGCAGCCTCTGCAGCAGCGGCTGCACCGCCGCCGCCGTCCCTGCCGGTCCCTTCAGCTCACAATCCGGTAAACCCTACACTATCTACTATGCCGCAAATTAATAAACGATATTAGTTGAGCAATGAACGCAATAGCAAATTTGTGCATATAATAAAGAAGAAAATAAAGGTGTATTTTGATGTTTGCTTGTTTGAGATGGGACGGGGGGCGGTGGAGATTCGTTTGTGCAGTCAAATCATGTCCATGCAAATGGGCTGCACGCTTGTCAGAGCTTGCGAGATTAGGGTTTTTCCAAGACCGTGTATTGGATTTTAGAGGACTTAGTTTTTAATGGCTTATATTTCTTTACTTTATTACAAATAAATTAAAATTGCTGCACTTGCCTTCTATTCCCCTTTTTCTTTCTAGGTTTTCTGAGAAATACTACTTGTCATCATAAATTTGTTGGGAAATCAAGATAAAATCCACAGAAGAATGTGAAATACAAAGAGAACCAAGACAATGATTTACGTGGAAAACTCCAAAATCGGAGAAAAACCACGGGGAGAGCACGAGAGAAATCACTAATCAGAGAAGAGATTACAAGGATCACACACCTCACTCAATCTCAATCTCACCTCGGCAATACAACAACCCTCAGTCTCTTTAAGAGTACAAGGACATCCAACCCACTCCGACGTTACACGATATCCAGTAAACTAAAATCCTAGCCTACAAATCGACGTCTTGTATATCTCTTGGACAACCCCAAGAGATTTATTTATATTCAAGACTCATTAAAGAAAATATTAATTAAAGAAATTCAAGATACCAAATAATGTGCCTAACGAAAATGGAATAAACCGTTGCCAATTTTGCCGCCGTTCCAAATTTGCTTCTGCCGATTCTGGAAAAGACCTTCCATCTTCCAAGCCTTTGGAAACCACAAAACAAGCATTTTTCCACCTTCCTTCAATGCACACAATTCCATCTTAATTCATTCTTTAATTAATCCGAGATTACTAATTAGTGGCAAAATAAGCCACACCAATTCCAACAAAATTCAGCATAGTACTCCCAGTTTATGTTATTAGTTAGGTAATTGATTCAACTATGGCATATCTGATGTTTAACATAAAACTTCAGCCGGAGATTGGGATTCCCGTATATAAAGAGGAGTGAAATATCAGAAAAATCATAATTTAGAGGCCCTTGACGGCTCTGATTAGCCGTTAGTCATGCTTGGGATGTGTGCCACACACATGCACTGTTGATTAGGGCAGTCAGTGGCCTCTAAAGAATAGCATTGCTCCTTAAATATTTAGTGATGTATATTACGATGGCAAAATTGGAAATATAGTATTAGTTTCGGTATATATACTATTAAAGGCATGGATCATGTATCATATTTCAAAGTTGTGGAATTCAGTCATGAAACTGAAGGACTGATAAAGTACTGTATAATTCTGTAATTAACTTGTAAGCTCACCTTTCTCATGATTAGTCTTATTTTTATTATTTTATTATGTGAATCCCTAGAGGCTTCTATAGATTCAGCCCTTTTTGGTAAAGAAAATGATCTTTACCTTCCGAAGCTAATTCTTAAAGTAGCCTGGAAACAGCTCATGAGCTCATTTCCAGACAAATTCTTACTGTTTGTCAGGTCAAAGATAATCCTTCCCTTTGAGGATGTAAATTGCTTTTCCTTCTGTCAACCCAAACATAACGCTGCTTTCCTAACAGCAAGGCTATGATATAATGTGATGAAGATGTGCATTACCATTTTAAAATGATCCGATAAATAAGAAACAGTAGAAGTTTGATGTGTATTACCATTTTAAAATGATCTGATAAATAAGAAACAAGAGAAGTTATGTTAAATTTTACCTCGTGCATTTTTATGATCTTGCTCAGTTTGGGAGAAGCAACAAAATGTGTTAATGAGATGCTGTCCATATCCTTCACTTATATATGGACTTACTTGAAGGTTTTCATCCCTTGTTTGAAACATTTGAAGGGACCTTTTTAGGCAATGGGAAAGTCTTAAAACTGACTGCTGTTTTTGGTTTCTACATCGTGAAGTTCTTTGTACTCTTAATTGTAAGTAACCTAGTTAGGAGTAATTTTACGCAGCTCCTAATGCACCATGGCCTGCTCAAACTGAACCACTGATCTGGCATTCGACGCTTGATGAAAATGAGTGGTCCAGAGCAACTTAAATCTTTCCCTCATTAGAGTTACTTGCGCGTTTGAAACTAGACAAAGTTCTCGAAGGCATATTTAAGATGAATAAGACTGCTTGTCAAATTTGATCCTATGTCTATGTCATATAAGGATACTTGTTGATACAACAGATATGAATCTAGTTATTGATTGCTTGGCTACACTAAGACAAATTTATCAATTTCATTCGAATATACGACTTTCATTAGGACTTATAAATAACGGCCATGTGGAATGAATTAGCCATACTCTACTTTAACGTAAAATAGTAAAAAAAGCGCTTGGGAATTTTACGAAGGTTTGGATGGATCATCTCCAAGGCTTCTAAAAGTTTCTAGATGTTTCTTTGTTCTACTATTTGTTTTATCCTGTTATTTTTGTTGCTTAGAATGTTTGTTGATTTTTCATGTACTAATTCTATCATTTTAATAAAATCCTGGAAAGGTCGCCTTTATCTTCCATCCGGAGTTTAGGGTTTATTTTAAAGGCTTAAAAATGATAGTTTTGAAGAGCTTGCTTCACTTAATATTATGGTGGCTCAGAATTTGTGCTTTTATTATAAAATTACTTAAGTTGTTACTTGTTTTAGCCTAGTGGATTCTACATTAAGGCTCCGCTTGGTATTACATGTTAAACTTTCAACTTTGTCCTTTAAACTTACTGGAAGCATTGCAACATTATCTTTTAAAATTGCAAGAAGCATAAATATTCATAGCCCATTTGATTTATTTATTTATTTTGACGAATTATGTACAGGTTACTAAGCGATATCTTCTTACAATAGTTTATGGGATGGGATTTATCTATTATAAGCACTTAGTATCTATTGTTAATCTAATTTTGTGACCTGTAAATGCATTGTTTTCTTAGTGCCAATTAGTTGCAGGATTTGTAATTGTGTTACGACTTAGCATGAGTACACTATGCTAGGAAGCTCTATCAATCACATTCTGCGGTACATATACCATTGAGTTGCGTAGTTCAATATCATTAATTCCACTATTGGTAAAACAGATGATCTTTTATTTGTCCGCCGGGAACATGTTCATGAACAAATGGTCAACAAATGGTAAAACAGATGATCTTTTATCATTCACTAGTGTAGTTTGGCGGCACCATTTCCTCAAATTTTCAACTATCATAACAATTGTGGTATATGACGATGCTTCTGTCTTGCGCTATAAGCCTGAAACTCGCGGTCACACTAAAGTAATTGGAGAGTCAAGTATATATGTAGTTCAAATAATGGACAAGTGCAAGCTTTCTTGTTATGCAACTTTTACCTTCTCTGATTCAGTGAGTATTTGTTTTGCTATGCGGTTTAAACATATTAACGGTTACTGGAATATGGAAACTTCAATCCATATATTAAAAATATTGCACCGGAATTGACCTATGCTGTTTGAGCTTCACAACCTAATACATTCTTTTGTAGAGCATTAGATTTTCTTTTTTGTTATTTATTTTAGTAAACGGTTTGACTGGTTAAGATTAGTAAACTTTAATCCATGTGGTTTGCTAGTCTTCATAAGCTACTGCCATCTCCTTCCTGCTAACAAACCGAAAAAAAATACTTAGAATGACTTCCAGAAAAATAATCTATGTCTTGAAGTTCCTTTGAATCATGATGCAGATATTCTTAAGGTTAGATAGAGTTGGATCTCATACAGGACAGCACTTTGAGCATTCGACTGTCACATGATATCACTCATACTTGTGCATGCGGAACAATATACTTACTACCATTACGCCTTATATATAATTGAAGAAATAAGATTGTCAGGCTCTTTAAATATTTCAAATTAGGTACTAGTTAGCTATATATAACTTGGGCAGTAGGAAAGCAACAAGTCCAAATGCACCAAAGCTGTATCTATTGAAGTAGCCTGCAGCCATGCTGAAGTTTTGCTATATTTTCAGGCTGTCCTTTCATCATTTGCTTATATTGCTAATTTTTCCTTGATATAACTTCAAGGATCATACAGTCTGCTGTTCGTAACTACATATCCATTCCATACATATGTGATGTATATTTTGCCACGAATACTGTAACGAAGATATGTTGGCGCATTGTGCAGAATGCAGATTGCTGGTGCATTATAAGTTGATAATTGAGCCTTAGGTTTTCCCATGTTTGCTCATTCTGTACATCCAGCAAAAGATATTACTTCTGTGGCTAATCACCACGATGTCATAAATTGGCATACTTGACATTTTTTGAGCTTATAAGCACAAAATGTTTTTCTAATTAATGACCTAGTGGCTGATGAACAACTTAGTGACATAGTCTATGTATTTTGAATAACTTCTAGTAACTCTTGCTTGTCTCTAGATTTAAACTTCATGGAATTCGGTTCTGAATCTCCTCAGTAACTGTGTGGCAGATGAAGCAGCAGGATCCTCGGAAGAGGAGTTAAGCTGTGTGGATATCGAGGCAACAGAAGGAATTGACAACAACTCCAGGATGGCCGACCACGAGTTGAAGGAGATGCTTCTTAAAAAGTACAGTGGGTATCTTAGCAATCTCAGGAAGGAATTCTTGAAAAAGAGGAAGAAAGGGAAGCTCCCCAAGGATGCAAGGATGGCTTTGCTAGACTGGTGGAACAACCACTACAGATGGCCTTACCCAACCGTAATTTCTCTACAACTCTTTTTTCTAATAATTAAAATTAATGTGAAAAGCTCTCAAATTTTCTCTCAAAAAATATATATTTAATATCGCATAGTTCAACTCAGTTCCCTTGGGAGCTCTAGCATTTTTGCAATAAAATTTTATGTGTCGTTCTCGTTGCAGGATGCGGAAAGTCGGATGTCATAGAAGCTTTAAACATTTCTCCCAAATTCCCCAAAAATCAATCAAGTTCACTTGTACTATTACCTCACCTGTTTTCTTGGAAAAATGCATTCACTTTTCAACATCATGCACTTCAATTATTTGCCAAAAAATTGTGAGAAATTTAAAGAAAAAATTCTGGAGCTCTTTAACATTTTTGTACTTAATTATGGCTGCATAGTAAATATTTGAGCTGTGTTACTTCAGGATGAAGAGAAGGTGAAGCTGGCGGAGCTAACGGGCCTTGATCAGAAGCAGATCAACAACTGGTTTATTAATCAGAGGAAGCGGCATTGGAAGCCGTCTGATGACATGCGGATGGCTCTGATGGAGGGTGTGAGCGGAGGAAGCAGTGGGACTATGTTATACTTCGACACAGGCACCGTTGGTCCCTGATATAATGATCGTATAGTACCTCTCTCCTCTTTTTATACCTGAAGCAGGTGAATCAACTCTAATTATACATTCTTGTTTCCCATGTGAATATACAGTAGTAATTCCTTAGTCTTCGGAAACAAACTGTATCAATTGGTATTTAAATATTACCTCGATGTTTGATATATGTTTATATATTTGGTGTTGGTACAATGTAAGTGGCAGGTCTAAGTTCTAAGTGGTATTTATTATTGACATTCGACCAGAAAACTATTTTATAAACCTTTGTACATTGGACCTTTAGGGTTGTTTTCTTGCTCGTTTGAATATTATTCTAGAGATAAGGGGAATTTGGTATTAGGGTTTGTTTGGCATCTAATCTGTTTAGCTGGTGATTACACGTTGCCTATGTTTTGTTAGTATCTTTCACCAAAACCTTTCATAGATTTCTCAAGCAAGGTGGGGTAGCCACCTAATACGGAAGACATCAGCTCCAATGAAGGTTAAACAACGAGACTTGTATATCAGTCTCTCTGTAAGACTGTTTACGAATAAATCTTTCGTTTAGAATCGTTACGTTTCAAACGTATTATTTGACAAACTATAAATATAAAGATTGTAGATTACATTAAATTTTTTATTTTTTAATTCAAATTTCTTTAATTTTTTTTTTTTAATAGGCGTTTTAAGGTTTTCAAATCTTAGTATGTTAGCTTTTTTTCTTTTTTTATAGTAAAGCATTGTCTGTATTAAATAAGAGCATGTCGGCGCTAGTTGACAAGAAAATAAATGTACAAAATGTATACATCAAGATGTACTCAAAAGCGATAATTCTCGCTACAAGGCACACTCGAAGGAGAAACAAATTAGGAGGAGATCACTTGGTAAACCTATCAAGATGCACTCTTTGAAGGCTAGTTGATTAATTATTAATCTATTAAGATTTTAATATCCTTAAATATCTATGTAAAATATTGTTTGAAAATTTCGAAAATAAAATATTGTCATAGTAGTTAAAATTTTTTTGATATGAATATCAAGATATTGATTGATTTACAACCATTCGAAATCAGGGGCTGGTTTGCGAATAGTTTTATTTTTTTTCGAAATTATCGTGGACAAATAGTACCCGTAATCGGTCTACTTTTGTGCGATCGTTGTAACAGATAAATTCACGGTGGTACCGTTTCATGTTCCACCAATTGAAGGCCCGTGTTATCCTCTACAAAATACAGATAGGATAAATTCACATTTCACACCATTGCGGATGGCACTTATGGAATTCGAACATGAGACATTCAGTTCATGATGTGAAAGTTTCAACCATCCATTCTAGACTTTCTGGGCATTTGCGTATAGTTTTAAAACCATGACCAATATACCATTTTTTCCGAAGTTTTTATGGCTTGTAATGGAAGAATATTTTATATAGTTACTCCTCTCTGGAAAAGTGCGATCAATGTTGAGCCGGCCCGCGGTTACATATCTGTAGGAGCTTGTCTTCTACGATAAACTACTGGCGACGAGCTCAGATGACGACGTATTAATGTTCTTTGCTACTAGATGTGTTTTGTATAGTGAAAAAGATGAGTCTGCTATGGACTTGTGTTTCATTATATGGTAGGGCAGACCAGTGCCATCAGATGGTTGGTTCACCCAATATCTAGCTTATAACCAATGAAGAGTTACATAAGCAAGCAAAATGGATGTTGTTGAAGATAAATGGGTGTAAAGGGACAAAGATGTCCCAGGACTCTCCATTGTGATCAGATTATGCGGTGTGAGAAAAGCTTTCAAAAATCAAATCGTGAACGGAAGTTACTTTATGGAATCCACTTGAGATATTTTCTTAAATGAAAGGGGGATAAGTAAAGTTCATAAAACCTGAGTAGACACTATTCTATACCAACTAAAATCGAGTAATGCTACGGTGCCAATGCTTTATCCCAGAAATATGTTCCCATTTTGCCTCGGAATTGGGAAATTTGCTGTTTATCGATCCCGAGGCAAGAGAAAAAATATGTTACGATAAATTTTTGAACAGTTTAGTCGGACGTTGCAGTACTTTTCTAAAAACCTAATCTATTTAGTCGGACATTGCAGTACTCTTCTAAAAACCTAACCTATTTACTCTTCTAAAAGCCCAACACACTTTCAAGGAAGTAAATAGTCATTTAGGTTCATAATCTGCGAATCCTTTTTATTTTTTGCACTAGAATACTTCATAAAAATAAGAAATAAATTATGGGTAGGCCCTCGTTTGTTTGTTATGCACAGGCTCTGACTTGTTTGTCAGAGGCGTAAGAACTAGGAAAGCTGTTTGATCTTCTTCTTAGGTTCATATGTTACAAAAGCTAGTGTCTGTCTGTATTTATAATCAGTAGGTCAATCTCATATATACATTTTTTTTCTAAGGTCCAGATTTTGCCAAAAGAATTACTAGTTTCTTACAGCCCATGAAACTTAAAATTGCTTGGGACTATGTATCAGTGGCCCTAAACTAGCCAATTTGGCAAGAGCGGAATCGTCGTGTTTTCCGTGAACATGCGGCTCATTGTATTTTGTTATCTCCAATATTTTTCCTCACAAACTTACTTTTATCATATCTAGATTTTGCCAACAATACGGCTCTTTGTATTTTGTCAAACATCTTTGCTTCCGAAATTATCTTGTGTACTTTCTTGTAATATTGTAATTGTTCGTTTAGGAGCAATACACGCTTGAACAACATGCCAAAGCCTGCACATCCGGACAATTAAAATCAGTCCACAAAATACGACAGATATCGAGCATATACACTTGTCTGACTCCCTCTCACTTCATACCAATTCAAAACAACTGTTCTGATTCTATCTCGATTTTTTTCTCCATTCCGATTCCTCTTCTCCTTTTCTTTCCAGATCTTTATTGATTCGTCACCGTGGAGATCCACAACCACCACTTTCTAAATATCTTGCAGCGTAACTAACAAGGTTAGTAAAGGTTAGATATTTAAAACCGCAATAAATATTTGTTGAAAGAAAAATTCGATTATTTTACTTTTCGAACGAGGTTACGGAGATACTGTTGGGAAAACAAAAGAAAATATCGTACAGCTCAGACTGACGTGGCAACTTCGCATTGGCCTGCCCATGATAAGAAATATGTGCACCTTAAACAAGATCTCATCGAGTATAAATAGTAGAAACAGTGTACCAAATTCCAACCAAACGCAAACTGAATTACACCAACAGAATCATGGCTGCATCTCTGGCTAATGTAAATCTCTCTGCTACAGGAATTCTCTCAAAGACTGATTCTCCTGCAGTTTCTCGTGGAAGAACGCAAATATTTCTTCCACGGAGGGCTGGAAATGGCGGTGGATTCAGGGGAGCGAGGATTTCACATTTTAGGCCACTTTTAAGCTCGCCGTCTACACCTCCGGAGATATCTGAGAAAGTAGAAGACAGCATAAAGAAAGCAGAGGAGAAGTGTTCAGAGGACTCGAGCAGCGGGGAGTGCGCTGCAGCCTGGGACGAAGTCGAGGAGCTCAGCGCGGCTGCCAGCCATGCACGAGACAAGATCAAGGAAAATTCTGATCCTCTTGAAAATTACTGCAAAGAAAACCCTGAAACTGATGAGTGCCGTACCTATGAGTGATGATATTTGAATGTGGTATGTTTATGTGGTTCCATTACATGCTTATTTAACAGTGCTAGAATACTGTCGCTGGGTTGAATCTGGATGTTTATTAATCGCAGTTTTCAATTATATTGTTGATCGTGATGCTTATTTAACACGTTTTTGAATTATATTATTTGTTTCCTTGTGAAAAGGGATGAGTAAAAAGGCACAGTAAAAAATTGCAACTTTTCTGGAATTCCGATGTCTGATTCCTGAAGTAGTGATGAACTGAGGATGTAGCTTGTTAAGGCGCTTTGTTAAACTTTTGGGGGGAAAATTGCTATAACTCGCAGAAATTATCTCAAAATTCTGGATGAAGAGAACTATGTATATCTTAGAATTAATGTGATTGGTTGCAGGAGAATTTTGGTTCAAAAGATTTGGATAATTTGGTAGTTACTTAATGTCAGGTCCTTTATCATATGGACATGGTCCTCCAAAAATAAAAGGAAAAAGAAACAAGGGAAAAAATAATTGTTATTCTTTAAATTATTTTGATTATGAAAAAATCAGAGTTGAAATGGACACTATCACATTAGCTTATCTTTTGTTATTTTTTTAAATTAAATATTGAGTAAAGAATTATTTTTCATATAATTTTTTTTTGAAGTAGAAAGTGATTTTTAAAAAAATATTGAGAAGTGAAAAAAAAAATTATATTTAAAATATTTTATTAAAAAGTTGGGATTATATGATATTATTCATGTCAGTTCTTACTCTTTTAGAGACAATTTGATTTTTGAAAAATATAATTTCTCAAAAAAAAAAGACCCCAGTATCTTAAGCATTGGTAGCACAAACACGGAAATAGGTGAGAAACATAATTGAGACCGCTTGTTTGTCCCTTGCTCATCTACCCACCAAAGCTATCCCTCATGCACCCGTCCTTCAAGTTGCTGTGAAAATAATACTAAATATAATTAGAAAGAATGCGTGGAACAGCTGGCTACATAAAAGATCTTCTGATGCTATTGATAAGTATTGATCCAGTTGATTTGAATATAGAAAAGAGACCACGGTTCATTTTTTATGAATGATAGGTTGAAAATTTAAATTCTAATAATATTTGAATGAACAAATTTACTATTTATTTTAATATTCGGTCAAAATATAAAATAAAAATCAAATTCAACGGTTAAATCTAAAAAAAAAAAAAAAATCTTCATGTTGTGAATGACAGCAGGTCATTTTCACAATCGTGTGGCCTGGTTGGGCCAAGAATTCTTAGTCCATTTGTTCGGTTTTTGTCAGGCCTAGTGTTCTCTCGTTGATTTATCGCGAAAGAAAATCAAATTCATTTCAAGTGCCGTATGGATTACTTTCGAGTGGCATATGGTCATACTACCACATAATTTGGGAAGTCAAGCATTTTGCTTTTAACGGTTTTGCAAGCAAGGCCTACATGAGAGTATACCACTCGCTTCTTAATTAGGAGCATTACGGTTTCTAAAAACGTACGGTGCGTAAGTATTTATGGGACCACGGATATGGTCTATTTTATCCGTATTTTGTATGTACGAACGATATCCACATTCTTTTTTTAGGTAATGAGACGAAATTTCTCAATGCACCAGCCCTTGATATTACTGGAGACACCGTTTTCTAACCACGATCTATTAGTTCGTATTGGACCGAAACTTTGATCTAAAAGTAAAAGTCCGGCCTGGTGTGCTCTCCGAACTAGGTATGGAGTATTAGCATCCCGTCCAACCACTACATTAGCAATTCCAACTGAAAACCTGCTGAAATTGTATATTTTACATTTCAGTGCCACCTGTGGGATTCAAACATATGACATGTGCTTTATGAGGCATACGTCATACCGCTAGATCTATGGGTGGAAGACACGATATTCACATTCAAATTGTTTAGATAGAACTACTAGTTAAATACTGCCTAAATAACCGTTTCTATATCCTAACCTATCTATGACTACTTACTTATCGACCAATATATACTTGCATGACCCGTGAATGGTTAGGATCCGACCCATTCGTTTGCCCATCTAGTATTGTGAAAACTCACTTGTAATATTGTCGGAGTGATTGGTTCGAAAGAATAATAGATAAGGCGCTGAATTCAACAAGTCTTAAAGACGTACAAGATTAACAAAAAAGTAAAATATGTGGGGCTTTGTCAAAAAAAGCCCATGCTTGCAACTGTTACTGAAAATCTCTTGTTTTTAAAACAACTTACAACTTATAAAGTCCTATAATATATATATATATATATATATATAATATATATATATATATAATATATATTTCAGAGTTCTAGAATCTTTGTGACTAGTAAATATTTTGGAATCTTAAAATATTTATTTAAATATATGTTTTGAAAAAAAAAATTAATATAAAAATTATAGATTACACTAAAATTAATTTTTTATGTTTTTATTTTTTTTAAAAATAATTATATACGTATATGTTAATTTAATTTATAATTATCCAAAAATATATATAAATTTTAAACGTAAAAAATAAAGAATTGTCTTAATGTTGTTACAAAAAACTTGCAAGAAATTCCGCATCATACGCCTACAAAGGGACACAAACAAAGAGTGCTCTGACACTGGCCCATCAAGTTGCGATCGCCGAACATATAGCAGCGCTAGCAGCATATTGTGAAGCAGCAGCAGCAACATTAATGCAGCCAGCCTGGCACTCGATCAATTTCAATGTTAATTATAGATCTGTTGTTGATAGGAAAAGAATCCAATAAATCTTTTGAACTCTTATTTCTTAAGAGAATAATTTTGTTTAAACGAAAACCTACTTCCCAGTTTTTTTCTTAAATAAAGAAATATTTACCACGTCACCTAATTAATACTTTACAATATAAATTACGACACAACTAATTCATTAGTTCAATATAAACATACTTCTACATCTTACAAAAATTTCAAGAAAAGAATTATATACAACATAAGTAAATACACAAGATTATGACATTTTTCAAATACAGCAAAATAAAAAAATGGTGGGGGGTTTTGGATGGTCATGGACTTGGAGAAATAAATTGTAAGAACAACACTGCATCTTAAATATCAATTGGGTTCACTGGTAAGAACAACACTGCAGCACCCAAAACTTTTCCTAAAGCTCTTACAACACTGCATCTTAAGTATCAACTGGGTTCACTGGTAAGAACAACACTGCAGCACCCAAAACTTTTCCTAAAGCTCATTCGGTTAATTATATGGGGGCTCTAGCATTTTCTCCACTATGAACATCACATTAACTTCGAGGAGCACCTATCCATGGATGAATTGGGGTAAACTTCGGGATAACTTTCGGAACTTCTATCGTGTTATGTAGGTTTTACAAATTATATTGTTGCAAGAACTAGTTCCGGTCAAGGAACAACGACAACAATGCCTCGTAGTAAATCCCACTGAGAGTTGTTTAAATCATGGAACGATCAACCAGTAATAAGGCAATCCTTCAACATAGATCATGAAAGAACAGGCTTACATAACATATTTCAAAATCATATCATCCATACATACAACCAAATGTAGTAAAAGCACAAACCCCTAACTCTAATACATAGTACATTACAAGGGAAACAACCTTCAACAAAGCTTCCTATATCTTCTATACACCATTCCGCACAGATACTTATTCATTTCACCACTCAAAAACATTCGCAGAAGCAGGTATCGGCATCACAGGGCACGGCATCTGCCACGGCTCCAGGAGTTGCTCTGGAATTTCAGGAATCTCCATGGCCATTCCGTGAGCTTCTTTGAAGATATACAACACCGAATTCAAGCCCTCCAATCTCTCCTTCAACTCCATCACCTGCGCTCTCAGCATGCTGTTCTCACCCTCAACGCTCAAGTACCTCTGCGTGATCAATTCGATCTGCGCGAGGATTTTGCCGTTCTCACTCTTCAGCTGCCCGGTGTGGTTGATCAGATCATCTAAGTGTTGTTGTTTGCGCATCCGCGACCGGCGCGCTGACTCACGATTCGAGAGCATTCGCTTGCGCTTGCGGTCGCCGATCGCGATCCCTAATTCGCCCTCGGAGCCGGAGGATTGGCGACTACGCGTCGGTGATGACATTATCGGTACTTAAATTAAGTTCTTAAAATCTAAAATACTCTTTACAAAATTCTCTTGCTAGACTATCGAATTAATTGTTGGTAACTTGGGATTTAGTTCATGAGAAAACGTAGAACCAGTAGAGAAATACAACAGAGAGGGACTGGAGGAAGCAGATCCGAAGGCTTGAGAGATTCATGAAGGCTATAAAATGAAATTCGAAAAACCAAGCATCGAAATCTGATACTATCTACTCAAGATCGCGATCATTCAGAAACAAAAGAGAGAAATATTGATCTAAAAAAAAATCTATTGAGACCTAATTTATCTGAGAAATAAGAGAAATGGAAAGAAAATGAGAGAAGATGAGAACTTAGCTGTAAAGAGAACCCATAATAGCGTAAGAAAGCAAATGGAAGAAGCGAAGAAGGCTTTAGCTGGGTTTGGACTGGTCTATTTATAGGCAAGGGAGGGGCATTTAGGGAAGCAAAATTAAAGAATTTGTATTAACTTTAATGAATAAATAATAATTTGTAGGGAGGCTGTAGGAATCTTTGGTGGCAGACATTAGGTGCGACAGGGCGCCCGCTGCAGGTATATTTGACCTTACTTGCGAACAAACAGAGTTATTATGGGCCGTTGATTTTGCATTGCGATACGTGGGAAATTTAATCAGACGGATGTAGAGGAGGTTTTCGTGCGGACGTTTGTAGGAAGACAAAAAATTAACTGGTAACCAAAAAAAAAACAACGAATGGCATAAAAAACGTGGGATGCCCGCCAACTGGATTCAGGAGGCTTCGAGGCATTTATTTACGTACACGCTGACGTCTGACGCGCTGAGGCCTTAAGCCAATGGAGAGTTTGGTGGGAAGCTGGGTTTCTAAGAAGATATTTTTTCTTAGCCAATGGAGATATGTAGGATAAGAGTGCTGATCGTATACGCTTGGACGTATGAAAATTCCATACGTACGGACGTATGAGAAATTTTTTTTCATTATTCTTTTAAAATAATTTTAATTAAAAGTTATAGATTTTTATAAAATCTATTAATTTTTATTTTAAAAGTTTTTCTAAAAATATATCTAGATAGATATTTTGGTGCCCAATATTTAACGGATTTGAAATAAATTCTAAAACTACTGTAAAGTTTGTTTCAGATCCTTTAGATTTTGGGACCTCAAAATATTTATCTAAAAATATTTTTTAGAAAATTTTTAATATGAAAGTTGTAAATATCATTAAAAAAAAATTCAGGAGATAATCACAATTTTTTTTAAATTTTTTTTCATACACACGAGTGTATTGGATCAAATTTCGTAGGATAATCCAAAGATGTCTTATTGCACATTATTTCAAAATAAAAGTAGAAAATAAATTTAAATCCATATCTACATATAGATATGGATGTAGGATGGACTCATCTTTATTTTTTTTCTCATAATAAATAATGATACATAACCTAAATTACTTTGATGTATAATCTTTTTCACTTACAACAGTACTCATTAAAGTGTACATTTAAATTATTTCGAGACGTCGAAATTTAATTGATTTAAAACGAGTTTCAAAATAGTTTTAGAACCACTTCAAATCGGTTAAATTTTGAAGTCCTTAAAATATGTATTTATATTTATTTTTTAGAAAGATTTTTATATAAAATTTGCAAGTCTTATCAAAATTATAATACTTATATATAGTAATTTTTTTTTAGAAAGAAACACTTATATATCGGGCTTATAGACATTCCCTGTGCTTGAGCAAAAGAGATCGCCGCTCGTGTATATTTGACAAGCTGTGTGCTTGAATTTAATGCTATGTTTTTTTTTTATATTAAAAATTATGCTATATTATTCAATATAGTCCATAACAAATCCTATTTCTTAAAGAATTCATCCACTCAATAATTGTTATAACTTATGTAAAGTAAAAGCTTTTGGATCAAACGACATTTTGCAATATTAAACTTATTAGAGATGAGAAATTACCAAAGTTTTAAGATCCGGACGGCACCGTCACACCCTCCTTCTCTCTCTCTCTCTCTTTCTCTCTCTTCGACTTTTTTTTGGTCTTCCTCCTCACGAACGCGAGGAGGAAGACGAAAGTCACCTGCACGCAAGCGACCTTTTTTTTCTTTTAATTCGCAGTTTTTTTAATTATTAAAAATTAAATATCTTAAAAAAAATAAAATATATAATAAAATATAAAAATAATATTTTATTATCGGCACGCTACGATCAACACGGTCGGTACACTCGAGTTTGGAATTTATCAAAATCTGACACATAATAGTATTTAAAACCTTAGAAATTACTAATTTTCATGTAAATAATTAAAATTTAATTCACATGAAAACTATTTAAGCTCGTGATCAAATTTGATGAACGAATAAAGCCAAATGTCTTTAAGCGAAGGGCAATTCTAGATGAAACTCTTAATCTCTAAAATGTAATGGAGCTATCATAATTTTATTATTATATTATGAGTACTCTTATTTATTAAAATTATCATGATTTCTGAAGCAGAGTTACACACAACAAATTGAAAAATATGTGATATATATTTTAATATAGTGTGACCGCTTGTGATTATATTAGGCCCATCGGGGTCCTATTATGCCATTTGTGTTATATTATTTGTGATGACCATATTTAGGTGAACGGGACCCATATGCAGCCATACGCTAACTTGACACTAACAAAATGTGGGCGGCTTGGATTGATCTACTTGGCGGAGCCCTGCTTAATTATTATCATGAAAGTGATGTCTTGGTAATATTTTTGTATTTTGTTAATCAAAGGATTGATAGAGCCATAGTAATTCAGACATCATATAATTAAACGGGGAAAAAAGAGTAAATTATCCATATTTTGTTCTATTTATCTGTCCTAACAAATAATCAAGATATGAAATGATGTATGATCATGTTTTATTTTGGACCAATTTCCATATTTTTAAGTTTTTATATTTGAGAAAGGCCCATTAAAGTTATCTAAATTAAAATATTCACCCGTCACACCCAATTATCCAACGTCCGATCCGATTATGACATTGATACAGGTTTAACGAGGCTTATTGCCAAATGTCTATTGTTGTCTATACAACATTATTTTGTTCAAAATGTTGTAAAAAATGCTTAAAATGTATCTAATGAATGGTTGAAGTTATCCTTGAATTTGCAGTTACAAACTTTTATCAGTGTAGTTGATAATCTTTATATATTTTGAAAATATTATAAATTGTAATTAAATGTATGAAATTTTAGTTCAAACTATTTTACGAAATATTATATATTTTAGTTCAAATTGTAATAAAATGTATGAAATATTATATATATTTAAAATATTATATATTTCCTAATGTATGAAGTTTTAGTTCAAATTAATTTATGAAAATTTTTAAATTAAGTATAACGAAGTAGGTTCCACTGTATTACAATAGGACATCGTCGACAAGATCAAAATCCAATGTAAATAATAAGGAAAATAAATAAATAATCCAATTAAAAAATAAATAATTAAATATTTTTCAGCTATTGCAAATAACTATGAAGGAGAGGAATTTTGTATATGAAGCAGAGCGGAAGGAGAAGGTTCGGAACCATGTAGATAGGCAATAAAAAAAACAACAGAGCATATCGACCTCTCTCTTTTTTCGATTAGTTTTAAATCAAACTTTGATTTAAATTTAAATACGTATAGCCTAAAATATATGTATACAAATATATATTTTCCTAAATATATGTAATTCAAAAAAATAGTTTTAACTTTTATAATTTTTATATTCAAAATTTTTCAAAAAAAAAAACTCTCTTATTAAGATCTTTAGGTATCCAAAGCCTAGCACAAATATTATATATATATATATATATAACTAGTTGTTATGTATAATATATATATAATATATAATAAATATTATATATATATATATATATATATATATATTTGTGCTCAATGCTGGTTAAACACTAGTTGTTATGTAAAGGGATATGCAATTGTTATGTAAAATTTACATTTGAGTTATATGTAAGCATCGAAATCCAAATCAGAATCAATTAATCAAACCAAGCCCAGCCCAATTATCGAGGACATAACCGCCATTTAGTTCGCCTCAAGCGCACTTTCGCAGTTTACATTTCGTACGACTTCTCGGTCTGGCGCCGTCACCGCTGCGGTCGAGCTTCCCTCCATAGAAAAGAGGGTTTTACAAGGGCTTTCTTTTTTCTTCCCCAAGCTTTTTGCTTCCAACAATGGCCGTCAAAATCTGAATTCGCAGCACTAAACTCTAATATCCAAATGCTACGCTCCATCTCCGCGTTGTGCTTCCATGGCCGTTCTCGCGTCTCCCACTCTCGTTTCGCCTTGAGTTTCCCGTTGAGGGGCCGTGGAGGTAGTACTGGACGAGCCTTTTTTTGCTCCGAGAAAAATGGCGAGCTATCTGAGGCTGACGGGAAGGCGGCGGAAGAGGCTGAGGCAGCAGAGAGCACACCGTCCTCCGCCATCGTGCCTACCAATCCCCGGCCGGAGGACTACCTCACGGTTAGTTCTCAAGCTTGTTGTTATTTTATCTTATTTTGATCACTCTCTGGTGATTTCTTTGAGGCTATTTTTAGCTGTAAAAATTTCTATTTTGGTTAGTTCAGAGATGTAGAAAGATTCTGTCGATTTTGTGGTCGTGAGCATTATGTGACCAATTTGAGAACCAATTGATTGGAAAATCAAACAATCTAATTGCTGATAATAGCAAGTGAAGCGTCCTATCCGATTGGGCATAACCTACCAGAAAGCTGTCATAATTTAGCTTTAGTTAATTTACAAAACAAAGTAAAATAACTCTAGCAAATATGTTATGTAAACTTAAGATTATTATCTTCTTAATTAAGTTCGTACAAGATACTAGTAATTGAAATTTAAATTGTTCTTAGCAGACTTTCTCTAAATAAGTTTGAAACTTGCACTTCAAATGAAATACATTCGAAGTTTGCACGAATAATATCCATTTGCTTGTTAATTATTGTTTAACCCTTTAATGACAATTCACTGCCTTCTAGCTATAGTGTGCAATCAGGACGGTTTGCCCTCTAATAAGTTAAATCACGATTAGAGTACGTTGGCATCGCCTACCCCACAAATTAGTTGGGTACAGTCATGTGTACCTTTTGATTCTAATTATTGTAAGCATAACTACGTAATTTTCCTTAAACACTACAAGTCTTCCTTCACCATATGACAATTTAGGCGGCAAAAGTTAAGTATTATAACTTAGAAGACATTTGTAAACTTCTTGGATTGCATGTTATGTCGACCACCAATCCACATTCATATCCTATACGACAATAAATTAGTTTAATGTTTGATGTCATAGTTAGCGAGAGTCAATTGAGTCATCACAAATGTTGTTCCCTTTATAGAAAAGGAGTAATGTTTAAAGAATGGTAAATGTTCCATAAACAACATAAGAGGGAGAACTTGGAGGAGTGGTAAAAGCTCATGTATAGCAAGCAACATGTCGTAGGTTCGAGGCATGGAAACCACTTTCTATAAAAGTTAGATATGGTGGTGTACATTAGGCAAGTGATTGTTTGCTTGCTTTCCGGAACCTGCGCTTACACGCACGGGAGCCCTCGGTACCGGGTAGCCCTCTTTTTTTTTTTTAAAGTGTGTGTGTGTTCTAGAGACAACATAAGCAAAGAATTGACACACTTAGAGTTATTTATGACATTAAAAATTTGTTAAAGTAGTTAAAATGTAAAAAAGGGGATAAGATTTGAAACTGCTTTGTAGCATCATGTTGTTGATTAAATAAAGGAGATATACCTCCTTTGAATGCTATAGTTTCTAGTACTAGCAAAAATTGTGTATATTAATGAAACAAAATACTGTTTGAAAACCAGAGGTAGAGCTGTTCATATTCAATATGTTTCTTTGTAACATCTTGCATCATCTGACTTCTCTTAGCCACTACTCCTACCTCCTCTCAAAAAAAGTTCAAAAAAAAAAAGACAAAATGATCAAGAAAAATGAAAATTTCATTAGTTAGGCACAAATAGAAACTAAATGAATAATGAAGAACTTTTCCCCTAGCAGCTTCAAATAAGATGTGACATTCATCAAGAAAAGGCTTTTTGTGTGAACTTTATATTCACAAGGAAGTTCATCCATGCGCTTCAGTTGGAGGGTCATACCAAATGAAGCAGCGTGGTGGCTTCTAGATATGTATAAAACAACCCATCATAGTGGCTTAGAATCTCCATACAAATTCTTTAAACTGTTTCCAAACTACATCTTGCTTCAAATGTGGTTCACATAGGCCTTCAAAAGCCATACTTCCAAAAAGAGGCCCATAATCCTCCTCTTGGAGAGTAACTGGATACCTCACCAAACCTATATAAACACCATGAACCTCCTACACCGTAAGGGTTTAACAAATAGTCCCAACCATCAGGAGAACATCTCTTATCCAATATGGAATGGCGTAACTCACCAAAGGTCAACTTCGGGCAAGCAAGATAAGCCCTTACATATCTGCAATTTGAAACCCTTACATATCTGCAATTTGAAGTTCCTACAATATGGACCTCACACCTAACCTGATTGCAGTGGTGATCTTATGATGAAATATTTTTTGTTTTATTTGAAAAAATGGCTCCTTGGAGGCACCAATATTATGGATGTCCAATTGTTTATGTTCTTTTTTGCTATCCTGTCTTTTGTATTCCTATCCTAATTTTTTTTCTCCTTTGAATCTGTCACCAGGTTGTAGCTTTGCCATTGCCGCATAGGCCACTGTTTCCAGGATTTTACATGCCAATCTATGTTAAGGTATGTTGATGTCTGTTTTTTAAAGTCGGATGCATATTCTTTTTTATATGAAAAAGAAAATCCCTTTTGGCTCTACATAAAGGAACCTAAGTACAAAGAATGCATGGTAGGATAAATGATTTCTTTGCAGCAAGTATTGCCATGGTTAAATCTATTAATATACATAGATGTTATAAAGCTCTAAATCAACTCACATAGTAGCAATTCTTAATATGGTATATCAACTTATGAATCTGATGTAGGATTCTAAGAACACAATTTAAAATTTTAAGGTTTCATTTCCTCCAGTATACTAGAGACAAGAATGGAGGAAATTTATGATCTATGATCAAAGTAACATTGATTAGCTATTGACTGTCATGTGGCCATCAATAGAGCTCACCACTTTGCGCTAGTTAGACTAGCATTTTACATAGTCTCATCTCACCGTACAATTGATGCCACCATGTACAACTGCACTATTGTCCCATATGCAACACGGATCACCTGCACCATTTTTGCACATCAAATGCGTGCCGAGCGCCAAAGTTTAAAACTTGTATACCATTGCTTGTTAATAGTATTATCTGGATCTGATATTTCTTTCTCCTAAAACCCACCTAGCCACCCTTGTGGGTCCTGGAAATTGGAGGTTCGTATCCCAGGCCCACTCTTTTTTTAGGAGAGCTCTATCTTTACGTCAATTAATGGGGAAAAGTAAAAGTATTGTTTTTAAAGGTTTTGCTATATGTTTTACTATGGATTAGTAGAAGTCTAGATGGTTGAAAATGCCATTCATAAATAAGCGATTATGGTAGAGAGATGATCAGTTGGTGCTTAGTTCCTTATGCAAAGAGGGTGCAAGAGATCCGTTCGCCATATGAAAATTAGCAAAATTGTGGGAGGTGGAAAGCCGCCCAGCTATAGGTGAAACAGCATCGCTTGTAGAAAGGGCCGAGACTAGGGGAATGTAAGAGCTTGGTTGTTAGGGTAGTTGGTGAGGTGTCTCAAAGTTTGGAATAATATTTAAAGGCACCCATAGAGGATGTTTCGTCAACTCTAGTTTGAGGTACTCGTTATCTTGGACTGCCAAAATGTGATAAGGAAGATTTTTCGACATAGTAGACACCAGCAGCGTAGTTAAATGCTGTAAAAGTGGATAAACAAGGACCTTTTGATATTAGCAATCATGACTTGTCATGATTCTTGGAGTAGGAACAGAAACAACAGACATGCTATTTGTGAAGTATGGATGCAATGTCAATGATGAATTACATGCTCAGAGGGAGACTGTTGATCCTAAATCAAGTTATGTTGTTTGAATATGAAATTTATTGAATGTATACGTCCTGTATAATGTATATTAACACTTGCTGGTTGAATGTCATTGTTGGCTGCACTCAAATTACTAGAATTCTTTTTTTTTCAAGCTCAGATTTGTTAAATTTGGATGGTTTTCCTCGTCACATGTTCAAACCATTGGATATAGTAAGTTAGGCCCCAACATTTTTGCTTTTTTTTTTTGGGTGTTAGATGGTACTGGACTGACATGTTCTTACCGGTGTGTACTGTATGTCCTTGTGGAATAAATATTGCAAGAAGAGATCCTCATTTAGAAAGGTTCCTAAAGTTCCAGTCTTACATGTGGTGTAAGTTGCTTAGCAGGATCCCAAATTGTTAGCTGCTTTAGTAGAAAATCGTAAGAGATCAGTTCAGTATGCTGGTGCTTTCCTTCTCAAGGATGAGCCTGGTACTGATCCTAGTATTGTGTCCGGCTCAGAATCAGAAGGAAATGTTTATGAGTTGAAGGGGAAAGAGTTGTTCAAACGTCTTCATGAAGTTGGTACCCTGGCTCAGGTATGGCATTTGTTGCTGATACATCTTTTAGGTTTGAATATATATTTTTTTTGGCTTGTAATGAGTCTTCTAACTCTTTTTAAATGTAGATTACCAGCATCCAAGGAGATCAAGTGGTACTAATTGGGCACAGACGTCTACGCATAACTGAGATGGTCAGTGTTTCCTTTTAAATTAATGATTCTTTTGACCTCCCAAAAGTGTTTTAGGTTTTCTTCATTGTGGGTTTCTAAAACGTACAGGTGGAGGAGGAGCCTCTAACTGTAAAGGTTGATCATCTAAAGGTACGTTAAAATGCCTTTCTAACTTCTAGTTCTACCACGTAGATTTCTATCTCTCTCATGATTAATTGATGCTTAACTGAAGCAGACATTTGGGGAATGTGATCGTTTTTGTTGCAACACATTTTTTATACATTTGTCCTACATAAATGATAAATGTTTCCCCTCACAGGACAAACCTTACAATAAGGATGATGATGTCATAAAGGCCACTTCGTTTGAGGTGATATCAACATTGAGGGACGTATTGAAGACAAGTTCACTCTGGAGAGATCATGTTCAAACATACACACAGGTAAGTTCTGGTACAGATACTCTATTAGCTAAAATCCCACTCTTACTGTTGATGCCAGAATTTGGTTGTTGGTGGTTGGCCTGAAATTTTCCTTTTTCCTTTTATGTAAGCAGTTTCCTTTTAAGCAATTTGTTATCAACCTAATTCTCATGCTCCTTTCTATTGAAATTATCTAACAAATTTTATGCATACTATGCACTTAAAGTTCCTGCATCCTTGAAGTATCCATTTATCGCGAATTTAAGGTGGTTGCTTCTCTGTTTCTTTTATCAGTGTGATTATTATTTTTTATACTTATTTTTTGGTTTACTCATATATATTAACAGCTCTCTGTTTCATTCTACACAGCATATTGGCGATTTTAATTATCCAAGATTAGCTGATTTTGGTGCTGCAATATCTGGAGCCAACAAGCTGCTTTGTCAGAAAGTACTTGAAGAGCTAGATGTAAGTGTCCCATATGATTTCTATCTTTGTAGAGCGTATTGCTGTATACCTATACCTACTTAGAAGACGCTTTTATTCTACTTGCTTGACATGGTCCCATGGATTTGCATTAGCCATTAAGCTCGTAATTATAACGGCCTAATCATTATAGTAATGCTTACAAGTGGTAAGACCAAAATCAATACATGCAATATGAATTTTGCAGTCAATATTGCTCCGGGTTCCTACCTCGCTGCAAGTTGGATGCCATTTAATTGTGTCCCCACCGTTTAATCGTCTATGTGGTTGTGTGCCTGAATGTCTAGCCTAGCTATTACCCATGCAAGCATTTTGTTGGATTTGAAGAGAATCCTTTTTATCTTAATAATGTCTTACCATTTAATTGTGTGCCTACCACTTAGTTGTATGTGCGGTTTTGTGCCTGAATGTCTAGTCTGGCAATCACCCAGGCAAGCACTTTGTTGGATCTGAAGAGAAACATTTTTGCCTTAATATGCGTCTTACCAGGTGCACAAGCGCCTCAAATTGACTCTGGAGTTAGTTAAGAAAGAGATGGAAATAACTAAGATACAGGTGATTACTTGTGTACTTTAATGTTTAGTTCCTTTGGGTAATCTTAAAAGAAATGAAGCTCACGTCATTTTGTTTGACTGGATGCTAGGAATCAATTGCAAAAGCAATCGAAGAAAAAGTCAGTGGAGAGCAGAGGCGATATTTGTTAAATGAGCAACTCAAAGCTATAAAAAAGGTTAGCAGATTTGTCAAGCTTTTTTTATTCTGATTTTAAGCTGCTTTCAGTTACTTGCTGCCTCTGAGAACTCTGAAAACATTGATATAGTATCGGCATATGTAAGTTTCCTTATTACAAAATTCGAATATCTAGTAATCTGAATGAAATGCTGGTTGAGATTATTAGAAATTACATCTTTTCAGAAGCAGAGAACATTTGCTTACCTACAAAATGTTATTAGAACAGTTTAAACACTCTATAGTATGGTAATGGTTTTTAGCATGATACGAGAACCTGATTAACCGTGTTATCTTATAGGTGTAACCTATTGATGTTGGTAGCTCCCTTTTTTTTTGAGTAGACAAGATATTACAACCAAATGCTCAAACCACGCAAACAGCATGGTTGGTCGAACCATGTTGTTTGTATCTTAAATTACTTAAATGCTGCAAGGGATCTGATTTCAGTTGCATTCTTAATAGGAACTTGGTATGGAGACAGACGACAAGACTGCATTATCTGGTTAGTTCATGGAACTAAGTATAATTGAAATGTGCTGCATTTGTCAATTGGATAGGTTTGGGTAAGAAATCATTCTTCACTTCTTTGCAGCTAAGTTTAGGGAAAGGCTTGAACCAAACAAGGATCGGTGCCCTCCTCATGTCTTGCAAGTTATAGAAGAGGAACTCACCAAGTTGCAGTTATTGGAAGCCAGTTCCAGCGAGTTCAATGTAACTCGTAATTATTTGGACTGGCTTACTGCGTTGCCTTGGGGAAACTACAGGTATGTATGAGCATGTACGGCATCAAGCTGCTAAATGCTCACTTTTTGCAATCTGGCCTTCTCAGTGACATATGCACCGTTATAACTTTTACTATTTGCTGGAACTGCAGTAATGAAAATTTTGATGTACAACGAGCTCAACAAATTTTAGATGAGGACCATTACGGTTTATCTGATGTAAAAGAGAGGATACTGGAATTTATAGCAGTTGGAAAACTAAGAGGGACCTCACAAGGTTTGTAGACTTAGTGTTTTTGGCTGTATCATGTAATTTTTTTGGACTGCATTTCTGTTACTTATTAAGATGATGCCTTTTATAAGTTCTCATTTATGTAACTTTTCGATGGACTTTGTGACGTAAGAAAGTTGTACTTTCTTTATCATGTACTGCATTTGTTCTTTACTTGCTCGAAAGTTGTCCTTCTGGACGCGTTCTGGCTGTTTATTTTATGTTTATACTTGCATAATTAGATAACTAATTCTGTAAAGCAGGTAGGGACAGTTACTTAAACTAGCATTATGCCTGTATAATCAGATGATTCTTGCAATGTAGTAAGTGCTTGAGCTACTTAGTTGATAATGTGATGGCAAAGTAAGGGTGGCCATGTTCACTTTTTCTTACTTTACATTTAGCTTGCGAAACCCTTAGTCCATGTTCAATAGTAATTGGGCATATTAATTGCAGGGAAAATAATATGTCTATCTGGACCACCTGGAGTTGGTAAAACAAGCATAGGCCGTTCCATTGCAAGAGCCTTGAACAGGAAGTTCTATAGATTTTCAGTTGGGGGCTTGGCTGATGTTGCTGAAATCAAGGTACATTCCCTTGTATCTTAAATAACTCAAATATAAGCCTGTTGTTATGAGTGTAAATTGTTTGTTTGACCTATGGGGCACGCTTATCTCAAAATAACTCGGAGCACACATGCTGGATTATTGTGCAGGGTCATCGCCGCACATATGTTGGTGCTATGCCTGGAAAAATGGTGCAGTGCCTTAAGAATGTTGGAACAGCCAACCCCTTAGTTCTTATAGATGAAATTGATAAGGTATTGTCCATAATTCCTTAAAATGTTCTACAGTTAGCAGGATGTATTCCTAATAATTGGCTTTTGATGCAGCTTGGGAAGGGACATGCTGGTGATCCAGCTAGTGCTTTGCTAGAGCTTCTTGATCCTGAACAAAATGCAAATTTTCTAGATCATTATCTTGATGTTCCTATCGACCTATCAAAGGTAAGTATCTTCTGAAACTTATTTATATATTATCTTTTGCATTATAGCGGGCTAAGCTAACTTAAAGCCCCGGCTTCAGCTCTCATCAGATACTCCATTGACAATGCTTTTGTAATGTAGTGGTAGTCTTGTTAATGGGCTTTCTGTGTTGACTCAATAAGACCAAAAGTTCTTGTTTAAAGTTTATTTTAGGCATTGAATAGTGGTTATTGCTCCTTTTTCTTAATTTATTCATCAGAAGTGTCACATTAGTATATTTTTTGCACTTGTGATGGGATGTCTTCTAACTGCCTATCATAAATATAGGTTCTATTTGTTTGCACAGCAAATGTAATAGAGATGATACCAAATCCCCTTCTGGACAGAATGGAAATCATTGCTCTTGCTGGTTATATCACTGATGAAAAGATGCACATAGCGAGAGACTATTTAGAAAAGTCAACCCGTGAAGCTTGTGGCATGAAACCTGATCAAGTATGGTTTTCTAGCATCCTATGCTATTACTCTGATAATTTTATCCTTGAGCCTATAAGTTCAGTCTGTTCTGTGTATGTTACATGCTGAGGTCAGGTGTTATTATTTATCATGCGTGCTGTACTTCAGAATAAATGATGTTACAGTAAATAGATGGATCAGATTTCATTACTTCCAGTGAGAACAATGCACAACCTCTCCAAAACCTGTAGCCAAAATCCCAAAAGAAGAAGAAAACGTCCATGTAAATGTTTGATTCGTTAGAGCTATATGTGTAGTTGTGTAGATGAGGTGTGCGATGAGTTCTATTGGTATAGATGAGGTGTTCAATGTTTGATAGACAGAACTACATGTGTACCATCTTATACAGCTCGTAACCGTCAAGTATTAATGTTGTATTAAATAAAGATGGCATCATAGATTTCTTGAGAATATCAAAATAAAATAGGTTGACTTTAAGTTAGGATGTAAATCTGAGACTGGATCAAAAGGTACTCTATACAATTACAAAATGTAAGGTGTCAGCATGAGGCATTGTTTGGCTGTCTGATAGAAACACTGGTTTTAGTGGAGCTTTGAAAATAGTAATAGAGAAAAATAATTGCAATGTGATGTGATTGTGTTATCTATTAGAAATACTAGTAATCATGATATTACTTTTAATATTATCAGCCAATGCTCTATTCTACAGGTGGAGGTAACCGAAGCAGCTCTTCTTGCTCTTATCGAAAATTACTGCCGCGAAGCAGGTGTCAGAAATCTTCAAAAGCAAATTGAGAAAATATATCGAAAGGTTAGCGCTTTGAAATTGCAAAGCTTCTAGAAGATGCTGCCTCTTGAACCTGCTTTAATCAGTTTGCCTCGTTGGTTTCCACCTGTGCTTTATTGGAGACATCATCAGCTGTTGTGCACTTCCTTTAATCATCAACCGATTTTGAGACTGTTTAGCCTGTTGCTCATTGTTCTTTATTGAATGCAATTATCTTTCCATCTAAAACTATCCGATGTCTGTTATTCATTGATAGCTTTCTTTTTCACGACTTGTATGTGCCAGATAGCTTTGCAACTTGTACGCAAAGGAGTTTCAAATGAGCCTGAGGAAGATGAGGGCTCTGTTGGAACAACTGAATCTGCTGTAATTGTGGATAGTGATGGTAACCTTTCGAAAGAGGACGGTTCAATTACTGTTGAAAAGCATAGGATAACAGCTGCAATAGATTCTGAGGAAGCAAATGGTACAACCTTAAGTGAGAACACAGCCTCCCAAGAACTAAATGAAGAAAAATCATCAGAGTATTCTTCAGTAGAGAAATCCATTGAGGCAAAGGTTTGTTAATGCTATATGCTTATGTCTTATGAGAGACTTTTGGTTTCCTTCTTTTTGTCATTCTCTTTGCTAACTTATGTTTTGTCTCTGTAAGTCGCCGGTGGTTAGCATTTCCTTTTTGTCATTCTTCATCTTTGCATCCATGACTATGAATTGATATGGACTTCTCATAGAAAAAGTTTCTTTTTAGCATATTGTTGGAGATTTTTCAATATATCATGGATAGAAGAAATACCAAGTTGTTATCAAGTCAGTTTCGGGGTTCGTATGTGGTTATGGTTGGCTCAGAAAAATACTTAAAAAATTGCCTATAAAACATCACTTTTAGTCTTACTCAGGAACCTATACAAGTTTTATAATTCTGTGTGGCCTTCCACCCGAATCCTTCTTCTTTTATGATCTGCTGTCTTCATGCGTTGATAATTTGTTGTGCTTTGGGCATATGCTGGCATATTATGTAAATTATATTGTTGAATTATTTGGTTTTTCCGTTGTGAAAGATTTACATTGGTTGACGCAATTTATTTAGCTGGTTCCACCTTTCGTAACATTCGTGTATCACATGAATGATAAATGGAATTCGCATTATCATCTAATCAACATTGAATTTTTCCTGAATTTTCTTACATATCTCCTTTTAATTTGTTCTTTTTTACAGCCCGACACAGTAATTAACATTGATGAAGTCGAGAGAGAGAAGCAAGTAAAAAAGGTTGTAGTGGACATCCCTAATCTTGTTGATTATGTGGGGAAGCCAGTTTTCCATGCTGAAAGAATATATGATCAAACCCCGGTAGGAGTTGTTATGGGCTTAGCTTGGACAGCCATGGGTGGCTCTACATTATATATAGAAACTACCCAGGTAGAGCATGGAGATGGGAAAGGAGCCCTGAGTGTCACTGGTCAGCTTGGTGATGTCATGAAGGAGAGTGCCCAGATAGCTCATACCGTTTCAAGAGCAATGTTGCTTGAAAAAGATCCTGACAATCAATTTTTTGCAAACAGTAAGCTACATTTACATGTACCAGCGGGTGCTACTCCGAAAGATGGGCCAAGTGCTGGTTGCACCATGGTTACGTCAATGTTATCGCTAGCAATGGGAAAGCCCGTTAAGAAAGACCTTGCGATGACTGGTGAGGTGACATTAACAGGACGAATTCTACCAATTGGAGGGGTATGTTTTTCACCAAAACTCTTTGTTTCTTGTGTTTGGGATGTGCCTCGTTAATGAAATTAAGAATGGGCAGTGGACATTATTTTATTATTGACATGAGAATTTTGCGATGTTTTGCTAACTAAATTTCTATGTAGTCCTCTCATGTTAAGTTTAGTTGTGATATTCTGAATTTAATTTTTCTTCCATGATGAATAACATTTGAATTAAATAGGTCAAAGAGAAAGTGATTGCTGCTAGGAGGAGTGAGGTAAAGACCATCATATTTCCTTCTGCAAATCGAAGAGATTTTGATGAGCTCGCAACAAATGTGAAGGAAGGCCTTGAAGTACATTTCGTAGACGATTACAGTGAAATTTTTGACCTGGCATTTTCCGGCGATAACGGAACAACCGCAAAATAAACTATATTGTTCTTTTTATTGGCTTGTATTTTGTTGTCGATCGCCAGAAATAATAAGGAGCTGGCAAGAAATTTTGTTTTCTGGTCTGCTTGTCGCAACTGAATGTGCATTTCTCGGACAAGCATGAAGCATATGTTATGTCATTATGTTTTTTGCATGAACCTTATTCATTATTTCTAAGAACTATGTAAACTAATAATAATCCAAAGACATCACTATAACTTTGTAAGATTGTAGCGGGGATACTTTCATTCTTTCATATCGGTCCTTGTAATGAACAGGGAATGACGGCCATATAGCATGCACTGCTAGTATAGTAGTGTTGTGATGTTTACAATTTAGTTTCAATGCATGTTATCCATGGAAGTTGTAATATGTCTACATATTATGTTTCCGTAGTTACTAGTGTGATTTGATAGCTGGGACCGTTAGATGGTGCGATTGGGGATACTCGATATCCTAATTGATTCGTTGGACGGTCCTGAAAACTTTGGCGCACCTTATAATATTTTAGTATTTTCCGCAACAAACCTCCATGTAAATTTGGGCTTTTTGTGTATCAGTCTTCCACTTAGAGAAACTCTTCGGTAAACTTTGGGATGACTACAAATCAATATATAGATTCTTTTTATTTATATAAATCAATTTCTAGATTATTTAATTATTGTTTAAACTTACCAAAAAAATTCTTCACCCGATATTTATGCTAAAGTTATTTTGACCATAGTGAAAATATTTTTTAGAAAAATTTTCAACATTAAATAAATAGATTTTAATGAGACATATAATTTTTATGTTTAATATTTTTTAAAAATATTTTTAAATAGATATTTTAAGATTTAATGTCTTAGTGGGTTTTAAAATTAATTCGTTAATCGCTGAACTTTGGATACACAAAATATTATTTAGAAATATTTTTTTAAACAAAAAATTAATATGAAAGCCATAAATTTTATTAGATGCTATAATTTTTATGTTTAATATTTATTCAAAAAAATATTTTTAAATAAATATTTTAGAGTATGAAAGTTAACAAATAAAATAAGAAGTTTATTTATAAATTTTAAACTGTTGAGGGACCAAAATGTAAACTTTCGCCCACCATATCTTCCCGCCAAATTCCAACCAGCTTTCCCGCCAACATCTATTTCCCGCCCTGAAACCCTAATCTTCGATTCTCCTCAGCATTTTCCCTTCCTTTTGCTTGGTCTCTGGGATAATCTCTTTCTTGATCAATCTCTCACCATGGCAACAAAGAAGCTCGATTTCACTGCTGACAAAGGTGAGCAATTCCTAGCCACTTCTCCACCGTCTCGATCTGACGGTTGTTTGTAATTCCTTCTATTGCAGCTCTCGCTCGAGACTTTCTCACCAACTTCGTCGATGTCCACGGCGAGCCTAAGTACCTCAAGATCCTTGTAAGCCTCAATGAAGAACTTTTACTGGATAATTCTTGGTTAATTCTGATTGAAATCCCTAATTCTTCATTCAATTTCACTACAGCAAGACGTAGCCAATCGCAAGTATCGATCAGTGCAAATTGAGCTCGATGACCTAGTCAATGTACTCAAGCTTACTCCTTCTCAACGTAATTCTGTGTTTCTATGGTTGCTCCTGTTTGATTCCTATCTTTTTTTTTTTTTTTGATGAGTTTAGTACAAGGATGATGATGAACACGTGGAGTTTCTGCAGCGGGTGACTGAAAACACGCGGCGGTACATTCATATTTTTGCTGATGTAGTTGACGAGCTGATGCCCGAGCCAACAGAGGTGTTTGCGGTTGATGACGACCATGATATACTAATGACTCAGCGTTTGGACGATGCGGCTGATAGTGCTGAGAATAATGATCCCTTCCACAGAATGCCACCAGAAATCAGACGCTTTTCGTGAGTCTACATTAGATGTGTTATGATTACTCGACTGTGCTTTAAATAGCTTGATATTATAGAGTTCACGTTAGTGCTATGTCTTGTACGGTATCTGAGTTTAGTACATAACATATTATCATCTGATTCACACGGTCTTGATTGAACTTGGCGCATGACTATTGGTTTACGTAAATTGATATTAGAAATGCAGGTCAGTTTTTCAAAAAAAACAATGAGGGCTTAACTGTAGAACTTAACGTAGTCCCAACTTCAAAGAAAGCAAATATTTGATTCAGTTATTTTAGATGTTTCATGCTGAGGAAAAAATCTTGTAGAAGCCGCAAAAGTATATGAACATAGACCAACAGATACATTTTAGTTTTATGTTCTACAAGGATTTTTAATGTTGTAGAACCTAGGTCTTCAGCTTCGGTAAGTATTCTCAAAACCTTATCATATTTTGGCTCATTGATACTTGACAATGTGATTACTAACTGTATATTCCACTCTCATAGATTTTAGAAGCACTTTGATACACCATAAAGAACCTTCATACTCAATACTAGAATGTTAGACCATACTAAATACTAGACCAACTAATGCTTGTTCTTTCATCTCAAAACAGTAGATATGTCTTGGCTATTTCAGAAATCATTAGCTGATGCTTCATAGCAAGTTATGAATTTTAGTTACGGCCTGGTCCCTTCTTTCAAATATTTGTGGTATTTTCACAACACAGTGCCTGTACAAAGGGTCTAAAAGTGTTGACAGATCTATCACTTTATTTGGTATATGCATTGATTTGTTTAATGGAAGTTGCATGGGAAACCTTCTGATAGTCTTCACCTTTTTGGATAATATAAGCACGGAAGCACCTCATGTTCTGATCAAATATATATAGGTTCTCCGCAAGAAAATAAAAGAAAATTATGCTGGGACATTGCTAACTAAAATATGGCAAAAGAGCATGCGACGCATGGGCGAAAATTCACAAGGGGATTTCATTGGCATGTTTCAGGTCCCAAATTGTTTAGATGACTTGCATTTCACTCGCGAATTGTTTACACCTGCATATTATTAGCCTACATGTAATCTCGTGGTTAACAATTTTAGCAATGAGACCTTATGTTAAACCTAGGAACTTTTTGACTCTTCTGCCCTTGACTTCAGTATTGACTTTTTCTTCCTTGCATTGTTGGTTTCCAGTGAAGTATATATAAAGGCTTTTTCCAAGGGAACTCCATTGACACTACGGCAAGTTAAGGCATCTAATATTGGACAGCTTGTGAAGATATCAGGCATTATTACTCGGTGTTCAGATGTCAAGCCTCTGATGCAAGTTGCTGTATATACATGTGAAGAATGCGGCTTTGAGATTTACCAGGTAATAAATGATCATATATTCTTCGTCAGTGCATAAACAAGGAATATTGCATATGAACGCAATGTTTCAAATGCATATTTACCTTCACAAGGCATGTCTGTTGTTGGATGTCAGTAGTCCAATGCATGCTCGAGGGTGTTCAAATGCAGTCCGCATGGCTAGAATATTCTCTTGCTGGAGTTTAAGTTGTCATGGATTTAGAGTTTATATGTGTCAATATATCTGAATTTAATTGGTATGTGTGAGTTCCTTAACACATGATATAATGTTTATTTTGAATTACTGCAAGTCTTGTTTTTGGCTAGAATCCACTATCTTCTATGTATACATCACGTTAGGTTCCACCTACAAGGATTTATTTATGGAATCAACCATTCCACGCTCAAGGGAGGTTCCAATATCGAATCCCGCAAGCGCCAAAAGCAAGGGTGGGGAGATCTATACCTCTTGTATCAATTGGAGGGTGACATGGGCCTTTGAGCTAGTCTGGTTGAAAGGCTGGAACTCTTGATTGGTGGAACATAAACCGGTGCTACACGTAGGTTTACCTGTTACAACAGTTGGACAAACTGGGCCTTTGCGCGTAGAATTTTCCCATAATAACCTCAACAATGGTTGGTTTTGTCGAAATAGCTCCTGCTTCGCAAAACTCTATCAAATAACCATTGATTATTTTTTTTAAAAAACTTACAAAATCATTACAAAACACTTATTTACAAGTAAATTTTTTTGAAAAAAATTTAATAAAAGAAAGTAGATTTTAGTGTGCTTTTCAACTTATATTTTTTAAAACATATTTCTAAATAGATGTTTTGAGTAGCAAAGGTTTTTTTAATCAGTAAATAGTTCGGGGCCTTAAACACCTATTCAGAGACATTTTTTGAAAAGAAAACAATTGCAATACAAAAGTTGTAAGCACATCAAAATCTATTTTTTTGTATTCAATTTTTTTTTTCTAAAAAATATTTTTATATATATATATATATATATATATATATATATATATATATGTATGTATGTATGTATGTATGTATGTATTTTGGCTTTATCTAGTAATTATCAGAAAAAACGGGGTTTATTTGGGAGGGCGATACAAAAGCAAGGACTGATATGACATTAATCCAAAAAAATCTCTATTTTCTAGTGGTGTTGTGTCCTTCCAGCTTACCAGAAGATCGTATATGCATTTATGTGAGTGACTCTGTCAATGCTGCTGCTCATATTTTTACAGGTGTCCAAGATATTGGAACAGCTAGTTTAGGAGATGATATTCTTAGTGACAAGATCAAGGACTTCTGCTCATGAATTAAACTATTTAGTCTGTCAAATACCTCTAGCGTCATGTCTCATTTATTCAGCTGTATTACTTTTCTTGATTATCTATAAACATGTTTTCCTGCTGCCAATTTCTTTCAAAGTTTTATATTTAGTTCATTTCTCTTTTATATGATTTTTCTTTGCATGCAATATTTGCAGGAGGTAGCTGCTCGAGTCTTTATGCCCTTGTTCGAGTGTCCATCTAAACGTTGTGACACAAATAGAGCAAAAGGAAATCTTATTCTTCAGCTCAGAGCATCAAAATTTTTGAAATTTCAAGAGGTATTTATACATTTTTCAAATTGTATTATTTACTCGATATGGTAATGAAGATGATTGAAACATAGTTTCTGCTAAGCTAGTGATTTTGGATCCATCTGCATAAACAAAAATTACATGGATGCTATTTTTTCCCCCTTGAAAAAGCCTTTTTCTATTTCCTTGAATTCCTTCGCATGAGTTTTCCTTACCTTTTGTAGAGAAATCTTGTGGGCACAGAATTGTCTCAAGCAGGGTTGATAATATTAGTTTTGATGTTGTATACATCTCATACTTGCAATCAAGAGAAATTTAAATACGTGCAAGACTCTTTTTAAGATGTTACCGTCCTTATAACATCCTTAACTGTTAGCATGCTTGGCATGCATTACTCATTCAAGTTAGGTTGTTGTTGTTTTTGTATGAGACCCAGGTGAGAGCTTTGTTAAGGCTCTCTACTCTTACATTGCAAATCCGAAAAGATAGATTTTCTAGTTCATACCGGACATCTGATAATTTGCAAGAATTTATGCTGTAGCAACATTTGTACTTTTAACAAGGTTAGTTTTGAAAGGTGTATTCCCTGACCATGCACGCTAGATGTTAAGTCTCCTTACAATGCTCACATACAACCTTCATAACAAAACTTCAGTGATCTTGGAACATCACCAGTTACTTCATCAGTATTCTTGTCATAGAAGTTTATGCAAGTGTTTTATGCTTTTAGGTACCAGCATATGCTTAGACAGAAAGTATAAAATAGAACATTAAGCATTACATAATACAATTTTGATATCTGGTTTAAAAGCATGTTAGTCCATTGCAGTTCACAATATATGCATTTTTTGCAGTAAATTATTCTGTTTCAGATCATCTTCTTTTATAACATTATTCTGATGTACTTTTTTGTAGGCTAAAATCCAAGAGTTAGCAGAACATGTACCTAAAGGCCACATTCCACGTTCAATGACCGTGCATCTGAGGGGTGAGCTTACAAGGAAGGTGACTAGCTATCCCAGATATATTGATGTCCTCTTCTCCCTTTCCCTTGCTTTAGGAAGTCAAATTTTAGATCAAATGGTCCACTATGGCCTTACTGTGTCAGAGAAAACCAAGGGTTTTTTGCCCCATTTGATGTCTTAATTGCTGAGTAAATCTGACCTTCTCAACAAAAGATGTTTCTTGAACATATGAGAGGGAATACTTGCAAAAAGTACTTGTTGTCCAAGATCATCACCATCTTTGTGTTATAACTAACTTTTAGGTTCTTCCTTTTGTGTAAATGCTTGACTACTAAGGCAGATGTCAGAGTACTGTGAGGTTTGACTTGTTTTTACTAACTTTTATGCATCTGTTAAGACTTCAGGATGCTACATAGGAGCATGAGCACGTGCTTATACAGTTTATGTCTGCATTATACTTGCATAAAGTTGTTATAAATCTTGCTGTGAAGCTGTCCTTACTTCTTTTCGTATAGATTTTGAATATATATAACCGATTTTCTTGGATTAGGTTGCTCCTGGTGATGTGGTTGAACTTTCGGGGATTTTTCTTCCAATTCCTTACACTGGATTCAGAGCACTACATGCTGGGTTGGTTGCAGATACATATCTGGAAGCTATGTCCATCACCCATTTCAAGAAAAAATATGAAGAGTAAGTGATCTTTCTCTTGCCTTCTTCCTTAACGCTAAGACATTAGCAGTTTCATGCAGTCAAGAGTGTTCGTTGTGTCTTCATGATTCCTTGTTGCATAATCACTTTATGAAATGCAACTTCTTATTCCATAATCATCTACTCATTTGGATTATTGCTCCAAGGTTCATTGTTCAAACCAAAAGGAACTTGCAACTTGCAACAATTGATAACAGGACTCTATTTGATATTATAATTGTCTAATGAAAAAACAGTCTCTCTTTGCAGTCATGTGTAACTTCTAAGTGCTGTAAAATTAGTTTGCTTAGAAAGTAAAACAAGAAATAAGAGCCTGAAGTTTTTAGGCATATTAAGCTATTGATTTTTCTGCATCTTTATATCAAGAAGAAAGTTCAAAGTATAAAGCTTTCAATGATTAGAGATATTTCTTTTTTATGCTTTTGTGTTGTGCTTGTTATATTTTCATCAAACTTAAGTTAGGTGCTGGATTGTACAAAACCAGTTGTATGCCATTCCCCTCATATATTGTCTAATTTATATTTCGACACCAAATGTGGATGTATTGCAGCTATGAACTTAAAGGTGATGAGCAGGAGGAGATTGAACGCCTGGCTGAAGAAGGTGATATATACAATAAGTTGTCCAGGTCATTAGCACCAGAAATTTTTGGCCATGAAGATGTCAAAAAGGCTCTTTTACTACTACTTGTTGGAGCTCCTCACCGGAAGCTTTCTGACGGTATGAAGGTATGTAATTCATTACTATTTACATTAATTAGATTTCTGTTGAAAATTCAAATTTGGCTTCCTATGCCGTCTTTCTAAGCGAACTGTTTCTGGAGATCCTTTTTATCCATGAGTGATGCTAGATGCAGATGACATACATGCATCCAGTGCTCCACTTAGCTTTGCAACTCTATATGCACTTTAATACGTGTATAAGCTATACCAAGATGTACACATCCTGTACATGGATATTCAGATGTATGCATAGCTTGAATGGGCTTGATAGCATGTCTGCTTTTTAGAGGCCCTATTCGTCCTGATTGTTGACATTCATTGCTTGCTTTTATGGGATACTTAAAAGCATTTGATTATGATAATGATTGTCCCAATTGCAGATTAGAGGAGATCTACATATATGTTTAATGGGAGATCCTGGTGTTGCAAAAAGTCAGCTACTGAAACACATTATAAATGTGGCGCCTAGGGGAGTTTATACCACGGGCCGTGGAAGTAGTGGGGTTGGATTAACTGCAGCTGTTCAGAAGGATCCTGTGACAAACGAGATGATTCTGGAAGGAGGAGCACTGGTAAGGTTAATAGTCGTGCTTTTTCCTTGTGATAGAAAGTAAAGTTTCAAAGACTGAAGCTGCAGACCCTCGCATACTATTGGTGGCTAGTACATCACATCTCTGATTGTTTATGATATAGAACATATAATTGCACACCATATGTGGGTTTCTTTACGAACAATTATTGATAAAAAATGTCCATTTAGATAATGTATTTGCGCTTTATTTTTGTTATTCAGCACTGCAGCAAGACCTGAATTTAGGTCTTAAATAGGCCTGAAAACACATCTAGAGGCAGATATAAGGAATATGATGATCTTTTCGCACATCCAATGTCCTGAGGATGTGTTTTCAGCTCTAATTGTGGCCCTCTGGCAGTTTCTTTTTTTTTCAGTTCTTGATTGTTGGAAGCAAATTGCTTCCATAGTTTTGCTTTTAGGATAATACAAGAAGCATTTTAATAAAGCACAAAGTAACGGTATATTAATTATGGTTACGTGTCTACAATAAAAAATAGACATCTTCGGAGTCTGTGGGTTAGGAGGATGGACGTTTTACCTCTACCACTCAGATTTATTTGATGTTTAGGTTCTGGATCTATTTTTCCAAGTTTGAAGGTTCTCTGCTTCATGCAAGTGGAGAGACAAGCAGACATTCACGATGTTTTTTTTTTTTTTTTAATTCAGTTGCATCTTCTTTTTTTTACAACTTTTCATTAGATTTCAAGAAAATGACTCTGGAAATATAAGCAAAGGATCACTCCCTTATTGTAGGTATTGGCTGACATGGGTATATGTGCAATTGATGAGTTTGACAAGATGGATGAATCAGATAGAACTGCAATACATGAAGTAATGGAGCAGCAGACTGTCAGCATAGCCAAGGCTGGCATCACCACCTCTCTAAATGCTAGAACTGCTGTTCTTGCTGCTGCTAATCCTGCCTGGTACCTTTGAAAACATAATTTGCTTCACACCCAAGAGCTACTTTTACTGCTTAAATTTCATTCATTCTTTTGTTTGATTAGGGGAAGATATGACCTTCGGAGGACTCCAGCTGAAAATATAAACCTTCCTCCAGCTCTTTTGTCTAGGTTTGATCTCCTATGGTTGATTTTGGATCGAGCTGACATGGACACTGACCTTGAGATGGCAAGACATGTTGTCCACGTCCATCAACACCTGGAATCTCCTGCTCTAGGATTTGCCCCCCTTGAGCCATCTCTTTTGCGGTAATCATTTAAGATATCTAATGTTAAATATTCTATGAAACTATTAAGGCCTCTATCATCTCCAGTATAAGCAATCAAAGTCGAAAAGTGAATTAATTGGCCTGGTTGTTCCCTTTTGGTAGGATGGGTGATTCTGAAACACCCTTAAGTGCTCTACCTCTTTAGTTATATACTTATAGTGCAGCTCTATCATCCGTATTTTTTCTTTAGATTTTATTTGATACTTCCTGTAATTAATCAGTGAAATTTGTCTATTGTCAGAGCCTATATTTCAGCTGCAAGGAAAGTTTCCCCTTCCATCCCAAGGGAGCTTGAGGAGTATATTGCGACTGCATATTCTAGCATTCGCAAAGAGGAAGCTGAGTCAAGTGCACCTCATTCTTACACAACCGTCAGAACCCTTTTAAGCATTCTTCGGATATCAATAGTGAGTGCTTTCTTCAGCAATTATAGTTTATCTTTAGATGCTTATTTTGCATATAACTAGTAAAGGAATCCAAAACTATTTTAAACGGCTGATCTATTGAATATTAGCTCTGTGGTCTTCTTGAGATGTAACATAGTAAAAAGTATTTGATGTAATATATCATAAATTTCTATACAAAATTGTGAAACACATGTTTAACTATGCAGGCATTAGCGAGACTTAGGTTTTCAGAAAATGTAGCTCAGAGTGATGTGGATGAGGCACTTCGTTTGATGCAAATGTCAAAATTCTCTCTATATTCTGATGACCGACGAAGATCAGGTTTAGATGCTATCTCTGACATATATTCCATCTTGCGAGATGAAGCTGCAAAAGCTAACAGCATGGATGTTAGTTATGCTAACGCTCTCAACTGGATATCCAGAAAGGTGATGTTTTCAGTCTCTACACTTTTTTTTCTGTTCGTTTGATTCATCTAAAAGCTCTGGTGAATTAGTTTAGTGCCATTGCCAGATTTGTAGAATTTATTAGTTATTTATATAATTTTAAAACTTTGTTATTGTAAGCTCAACTGAAAATTGCAAATGTAACTTTGTAATTGATTCTCAGTTGTAAGAAGATAATCTATTTGGGCAGTATGTTGCTGATTGTGTTATTCTCTTGCACTGTTAAAACAGGGCTATAGCGAAGCACAGCTGAAGGAGTGTTTAGAAGAGTATGCTGCGTTGAATGTGTGGCAGATCCATCCCAACACATTCGACATTCATTTCATTGATGCCTAATTAGCTTTGACTGCTATCTAACATGTCATGTTTATGTATCTTTATAAAGGAATCCAATTGTGTTATCTCCGAAGGTAATATTGATCATCCTTCCTCTTAATGTTAAGCATCAGTAATATTATGCGCAAGTTACTGCTTTGGATTTTTCTCTGAACACCGTTGAGTTCTATAAAATGAATATTGCTTCACTACACCCATTTTGATTTGCCAATCAATTTGCTTTTATCTCAAAAAAAGTGAATGCTAGCCAGATTCTTGAAGTTTTTTGCGTTGAACTGTTTAAGTTCATAGGCTTGTTTCTCTTCCATGAATCAGGTTGTCTCCCACGAGGAAAAATTCACAGCAGCTGTCAGTTCCAAACCTCATAATATTTTCTTTTGGCTTGTACTTATTTTGTTTTCTATAAGTTGTTCCGGTTTTGTTGATGTGGGCAAAATCTAAATGTTAGATCCCAAAGAGCTTCAAAACCCAAATTTAATTGTGTATATTACTGTTTGGACTGGATAATACCATACACGGTAAATTAACGTGGTGAGATCGGTAAGAAGAAAAAGGAAAAAAAAATGTCTTCATATTTTGTGCTGCTATTAGCTGAAAAACTTGTCTCTTCAACTTCCTTGAATGCTTGCGCTCGCCTATGCTGCTGCGATATATCCAGTGGACTAGTGTTGAATGAGTATTGTGTTATCGAGACAATTCTTGGGTTTGAATGTTGCAGATATAATTCTGCATCTTCTATCGTACCAGAATATCAGATTGGTTTTCATTTCAATGACAGCTGGCAACAAAAATTCTTACTCTTAGCCCACCTCTGCTTGCTTTAATTTTCATTAGTTTAATAAAGGGCACTCAAATACAATTGAAAGGAAGAAAACACTGGTGCGTACTTAAAAAAGTTCTGGACCTAAATGCTGTTTATGACTACAATCATAAACATGAGAATTAATCGGCACATCCATCCACCTAAAGAAATGAAGGTAAAGATCTTATCAATTGGCAACCATTGTTACTATTCTGATAAATCTTACAAGTAGACTTGCAGTTTATTGATATTCAAAATTAATGTAGGCAATTATTTATTCTCAAAACAAAAACAAAAAAAAGATATTCAAAACCGATTAGAAATTACATGTTTGTAAATAAAAAATAAGCAGCACAAATACTTTTTTTTTTTTGTATCTATTTTATCGAAATAAAGACAAAAAATAAAAAAGAAAATGAAGGGGATCGACAACTCTAGCACATCGTTAATGTCACCATTCCATCTTTCTGGCTTGGAGGAAGTTACTCTAAGAGAAGAACAAACTCTATGAACTAACCTAGTCGGTTAAACTAACATAGATTAGGTTTCCCATTACAATAACGTACTTGAGGGAACGATTGCATTTTAACCAGGTCCCTTAGCTCCGATTTAGTATGCTTCATCAGATAACGACCGTCACAAGAGTCGGATCCATCTAAGTGCGTCCTTGTAACTACGGATGCAAAAGAGTTAACGCTTGCATGTTTCTGCTCTTCAGTCTCCTGGAATTATGCTATCTTCCAACCCAAGTCCTCTATCTGACGCTACAAACAAGGCTTGCTATGCCCTAATCATGCAATAAATTGTCTGAGTAGCATGCCTTGACAGTAATTATGAACAGATTCAACGTTGTACAATTTCTTCATCTTTATCCAAAGATGCAGACAGATAGTTCAAGATGAAGCCATCAAGATCACCCTCGAGAACCGAGTCTGGATCTGAAACTTCATAGTTTGTTCTGAGATCTTTAACCATCCTGTACGGCTGAAAACGAAGAAAGTATTCAGTTTCAAGAGGATAAAATCTGGGGGCAGATACAACATTAGATGTTACAAAACTAACATGGAGAACATAAGTTCGTATCTGGTTTCCCCAACTGATATCAGTGAGGGACTGCGTATGCTCAGCATTCAGCTGCGCCTGCTTAGTCATTTCCAGCTGGTCTAGACGAGCCTGAAGCACTGACATAGCTGATGCCTTGTTTGAATGCTGCGATCTGCATTAGAAATCATTATTTCATATTCCAATGAAAATATGCTATACAAATGATGTTTCACAGTATAAGAGGCTAGCTAGACAAGGCAATACCCATAGAATACCCAATATGGAATGAAATGTTATAACTGAGAAAAAAACATACCTTTCATTCTGGCAAGTGGCAGTTATGCCCGTCGGAATATGTATGATTCTCACAGCACTCTCTGTTGTGTTAACATGCTGACCACCGGCACCACTAGCTCGGAATCGTTCAATACGTAAGTCGGATTCTTTTATCTGAAAATGAGTGGTGACATCAGCCAGGATCGGGATCACTGCTACAGCTGCAAATGAAGTGTGTCGGCGCTTTGCACTGTCAAAAGGTGAAATGCGCACCAACCTATGTACGCCAACTTCTGCTTTTGCATAACCGAATGCATATTCACCATCCACTTTAATCGTAGCACGCTGAAGAAATAAAATAATGAGCTAGTAAACGCATAGGCTATTTGCATGCTATGTAGATATAAGAATGAGAAAATAATCGAAGATTGTTTGATAATGCTTAAGCTCTTTGAAAAGAGTTTCAGTAAAACATCCTGCAAAGGTTATCTTTCTAAAGTCCTTATTGTATGGTTCTACTGTTGGGAGATCTTAGAACTTATATAGTACTGATAGGAAGATCAGATATAAGTATATATTTGGTTATCCCTTGTTATTTTCTAAGCTCCTGAACATTGTCCTACTCCTGTACCTAAAAACTTGTATTATATTGTTGAAGGATTAATTGATTATAATTCCTTAAAGCTAGCTAGTAGGAACAAAACTACTCCACAATAGATATTGAATAAGAATTAATTGATCACAATGTTATAATATCACCTAGTACACTAGTGTCATACAATTGTGCAGAAGATCCATTGTGCACCTATGGGTTGGACGCAGTGGAGACTCATAAAATTATATAGACTTGTTTAGCATAGAAGCTCAACCCAATAATCCCTTTTTGCTAACAGAAAATAGTTTTATATTCTATACACTTGATGGATCAAGAAGGTTGTTTTGAAAGTTACGAGAGTTCAACAGATCGACGTCATGTGAACTACTATTATTATTTTCCCTTTTGCTTGCACTGCATTTTTTACAAAGCAGCTCCTCCCAATCACCTTTTACTAATCATATGGGCCTCCTCAGAGATGGACACGCATGATACAGGAGTCATCCATGCCCACTAAACTGAAAATTAGAAAGGATTATGTTTTCTAACTTCAAGATTGAGGATCACTAGAAAAGAATCTATTCAGCTCAAACATATCTGTGATTTATCTGACCATTCTCAAATGAGAAACAAGTATCCAGCAGTCATAAAGAGCAAAATCATAGGGTTGGAAATTGGACCTTAATTCCTGCTATCTCACCAGGCATCTCATCCACCACAGTCACATCAAAGCCACGCCGCTGAGCCCACATCTTGTACATGTTGATAACCATGGCAGCCCAGTCCATGCTTTCTGTTCCCCCAGCTCCAGCTTGAACCTAAATGGGTCGATCAATAATCAAAGTAAGACGAAAACTCGAATTGGGAAGAGATCAAAGACATACATAAAGCATATTATGGACTTCCAAACCAAATTCATCCTGCTTATAAGAAAAGAAGGGTAAACGCTCAAAAATTGACTTGCATCAGCAATTAGATTCATCAATCAAATTGCTGTAGGAAGATGCATACAAGAAAATTCTATGCACACTTGTACCAAAATAATACACAACCAACTAAGCATAACAGGATATAGGAACTACCATAAAGATGATAAGTTTATAAGGAATATTAAGATAAGATTAAAAGAAAATTACTATCTACCCCCCCTCAAACTATAAAACTTACTAATCAACCCCTTCCCCATCACATCTCCATCACATCAACCATCATTACCAATTTCAACTGCATTCGGACAAAAATACCCTTTGCTATTTGGACACCGAGGTCATCTATCTAGAAGCATTTTTTGAAAAAATTTTGAACATGAAAGTTGTAGATCTCGCCGAGATCTACAACTTTCATGTTCAAAATGTTTTCAAAAAATACTTCTAGATAGGTGTTTTTAATGTCCGAACTATTTTCAGCGGATTTCGGACCGAGGTCTACACTTCGGACCCCAAAAACACATGTTTGGAAGCAGTTTTTGGAAAAACTTTCAACGTGAAAGTTGTAGATCTCGTCGAGATCTACAACTTTTATGTTGAAAATTTTTTCAAAAAATATTTCTAAATAAATGTTTTTAGCGTCCGAACTGATAATACGTACGAGGGCATTTTTGTCCGAAATTTGTCGAAACAGTAAACGGGGGGCCTCTACGTCATAGGGGGGGCTGAAACGCAAAAATGGAACTACGGGGGGGCTGATAAGTAAATCTCCCTAAGATTAATGAAGCCCAGCACATGTAAATCCTATATAGGACCTCAAACTCCTGTTGCCATAATGCATCCATTCATAAGAAAGTTCACAAATTAACAGATCTGATTAAGCTTGACTTTCTTCTAAGGACAAAAGAAATATCACCTCTATAAAACATGAGCAAGGATCTTGATCTCCAGATAACAGTGCTTCCAGTTCTTTCTCCTTTGCTTGTCTCCTCATCTCAAGCAAGGCTTTCATAGACTCCTAAAAATGAACGAAACGCAGGTTAACAAATGACATTCTTACGAAGCAGATAATATAGAAATTGTACATCAGAAACCCCAAATGGTAAACCAGTAACGGAAGTAATGCATATATAGAGATATATATATCTTTAGGATTTGGCCTTAACCATGAAAAAACACACAAAATGTTTCCCTTAAAAGTGCAAATAAGTTTATCTTGTATATAACATACATGTGGAGAAAGCAAAATAAATAACTTCTAGTTAAGAACATTACATGCAAGAGAAGACTGGCAAAAACAATCAGCAGAGAACAAAAATGAGAGTACTATTAAAGTGTGTAGGTTAAAACTTCAAATATCTCTAATTACAGTTTCGACAATACTCATAGAAACTTCCAGTTACCATGGCAAGTAGGATACTCACAAAGATATGCTACCAATCTACAAGTCTGTGTTTGGGAATCCATTCTCTTACTTATGTACTTCACATACCGAAGCATCCAATTAGCCAACTTGCCACGGTCACAGACACATGATAAAACCAAAAGGATCAAGAGAGTGGTCGATATTTCTTAATGCAGTGCTCTATGAATTAAGAATATGTGTTTATCAACAATCATATAGAAAGGAATATACGTTGTATGTTCATAACATCATCAAACCTTAAAATACTACCCTATGTAGCGCAAATTAGATACATGCCTAAAAGGGAGAACTCAGAAGCCCACCAATTCCAGTTCTTCATCGTCCTCTTCCCGTGCAAGCTTCAGCATGTCAATGTGCTCAAGCAGTTCTTCCTCAAATGTATTTACCTCTTTCATCTTACCCATAAGTCCCCCATGCTCACGACTCAATTTTCCAGCATGAACAGGGTCATCCCAAATATCTGGCTTGTCTAAAGCAATTGTGAGCTGCTGCAGTCTGAACACCAACTTTTTCCACTGGCATGAATAGATAGTTTGTATAGTAAGCCCATATATAGTACATGAATCAAAAGAATATACTTGACACCAATAGAACACAGCGTTTCCATAATCTTCATCGACATATGTCACAGAAGAAAATCAGACAAAACAGAAGGCAAATATTGATTTACTTAAGAGTTAAGAGTAAAAATGGTGAAAAGCAAATTGTGAAATATAAGTCTTTCATGATCTTCGTAGTTAAAACCAGCTTGGTAAGATTTCAAAGTGCTAATCTCAAAAAGGGGAAGAGAATCCACCGCTGGTTCAGTTTGAAGATGATAGTGATTGTAGGGTAAAAGGAGAACTCTAGAGTAGCAGAAGATGCATAATTAAGCTTTCAACAACGCTAGCTTATCACACACGGATGTACTGTGTTGTTCAAGACTTAAGTACAATTTATATACATTAACAAGCCTTCTTCAACTTTACTACCTCAAGAGCAATATAGAAGTTTTTCTGCTTCAAATCCATGTAGAATAACTACAAATTAGTCATGGCCACGCAGGGTCTGCAGTTTCAATGTGTTTTGAATAACTCCACGATGTATAAATTGTCATTGTTGTGCAGCTACAAAGCCATGTGATACCCTTACGATATGTATATCTTGGCATATGCTCTATGGGATATAAGACAAATTATACCTGCATACGCTTTTTGATGAGCTGGATTGACTGAGCAATGGCGGCGGCGTGGCTTCGCCAATCGCTTTCGCTCTCATCGAGTATTGGCCATCCTCTTCCGGCGATTCCATCGACGGTGAGCCCGTCCAAGGTCCTCGGCTCCGCCTTCACCGCTGAGTGAGTGCACATAAACACCTTACGTTCGAGAATGATGCCATATTCGCGATTCTCATATTTGATCTTCACCAAACAATCCAAGTGAGATCGCGTTGGAGAATAGAAGTAGCGTCGTAAAACAAAGGCGTTGAATCGAGAGAGCGGAATTGATTTCCTCAGATGTTGAAGTAGAAGAAAAGAAGCCATTAATTGGTTTCTCGTTCTTGGCCCCTTCTCCAGTCAGGCAGCAAGAGAAGAAGCCATCATTAGAAGTATAGAACTATAGGATGGGAGGGAGCTCGAACAAACGGGGCCGGTTAGAAGAGCTATTCTTGACCCAACCCGTTAATCGATCGAAAAGTGCTTTTGCACAACCGGACATCTGATTATGGCTTTTAATGCAATCGGACCTTTAAGGCGGTTAGTAACTAAATTTTAGTAAAATTAATTTTATAAAATATTTCAGTAAATTTTGTGTTTTGTATAATATATAATACCAACTTTATTAAAATTAACCTCTTCTAAAATCTGAAATTTTAATTTTAGTAAAAACTACTATATCTATATTTTTAGAAAAGTCGAAATTGTAAAACTCTCTCACATGTTTAAGAAATACATTTTTTTTCTTCATATTGCCAACATGATCGGTTTCTATACTGTATAGCCCAGCAAACACCACTAAGATCATAGCCGGTGCCGCTCCAGTCCTTTCTCCTCTTTTTGGGGTTGGGTGGCGGCGTTAGCCACCATCCTTAATCAATCTTTGCCGCAAGTATACTTCACTTCTGTGTGGTGCAATCGTGGCTAACAGCGATGGTGTTGTGACGACATTAATGGCAGCAGAGGAGGATTTAAGAAGCTTCAAGAGCTTCTACGATTTGCTGAGGACAACTGCTCGTCAAACTTATAAATCATATGTTCCCAGTACTCTATTATTTAGCATTCTTTACATATTGAGCATTTATACTTTTACACATGAACAAACTCAACACTAATATTTGTATTATTCTTGTCTTACCATCTAAATCACACAGAGTCAACAAACATCACATATCGTTATAACCCTCGCAAAAATCTTGAGAAAGTAGTGCAAGCACATATCAAAACCTGTAGATGTCAGTCCATATCCATAAGAGCTAAGAGATCGTAGAATCTCGTCTAATAATCTTATAATAAGATAATCCTCTATGGTCTAATTTTTTATTCCATAAACTATCTCTTATACATGTTGTAAGGAAGAATTCTCTTTTATATAAACAAAATTTTTTTTAATTATCAGAATCTGGATGATGGTGTCCTTTGCTAAAGATTTAAAGTATTATAGTAATTTTGTAGTTGTTTTGCCAGACCAGACACGAAGTTCTAACCGGCCAAGTGACTATAAGTAGACTGAATATGCAAACAACCCGTTTGAAATGGTTCGCTTAGACCAAGCCATGGGCTTGCACCTAATCAAACCAGTTCGGTCCGTTTAACTAACCGCTATAAACCAAACCAGCTTGCCGTTCTCCGTCGTCGCTCCCTCCTCTTCTCTTCAGAATCTCAGATCTCGCACTCCGTAGATGCTCCACTTCCCGATCTCTCTCTTTCCAGGTACTACTACTCTCTTCCTACTCATCCTCTTTCCTCAATCCATCTGTCACAGATCGCCTAACTCCGGCGATTGATCACGTCAGATCTCAAGATGAGTAGATTAGGAATTATGTCGAACAGTCACGTCGGTCCAGCCTGAAGTTCGCCGGAATCCTGACACATTGCAGCATGAATATGATCATCTTGGTCGGGAATTTTGCATTATTTTCTGTTTGATATGTTCTGCAGAAAAAAGAAGAGCAGAAGTTGTTGATCGACCGCATTGGGGGAAATGCATCGAGCTCCAGCGACAATTGAGGAGCAGCTGATTTTGAAAGCGATCAGAGAGGAATGCCCATGGGAGACCTTGCCCAAGCGTCTACAAGCCACACTCGCCACAAAAGAAGAATGGCATCGGAGGTTCCTACTTACTAGCTATGGATCTCCAAAAAGTTTGTTTTGTTTGGTTTAGCATAAATAGTAGATGTTAAATGCGCATAAATTGAGGCAAATTGAGCATGGAAAGATCTGGGGATGCGTGAATGAAGGATAAAAGAATGGATGTTTATTATATACAATGGGGGATAATCAAGTTATTATTATGGTTTTAAGATATGGAACATTTATTACTGTACATCAGTGTGTATATCATTCTATTGACCAGTCTTTTAAACATTATATGGAAATGCGAGAGCTTTTCTGACATCTAGACTTTACAAGATATACGCATGTGGAAAGAGGAGATGGGAGAGAGGAATCAAAGGAGCTATATAAGAGCATAAAATGTCAGTTTATGTCGTGGTAACCAACATCGAGTATTAGCTTCTAAGTTCAACATGACGAAATTTGATTAGCATTCATACGGTTAACAAACAATTAGCAGTTCAATGTAATTTTTGTTGTAAATTGGCACTTTTTCTTCGAAGTGGTTCTTGTTGTAGGGGGCGTTTGGCTACTTTTCTATCAATGCTTTGGCTACAATGGTACTTGCTCTTTCGTTGTTGCCATGCTTTATAGTTTTGCTTTTCATACGTGCCACCTAATGACCTATTTGGTTGGTAGATGCTCGGCAGCATTTCATCGTGTCTAGGTTACCATCCGTCCCAGCATGAGCTGGAACTGGCTAATTGTATATCTTAACTCCTTTTTATTTTTATGCTCAAACTCTGAACAAGACGTTTATAGCTTCGTTTCAGTAAAATATCTCAATTGTAGCAGGCTGTATCATTGTTTGAGTACACGTGTTATTTAGTGCTGTCATAAATTTTATGACTCTGGTGATCTTAGTTTCAACTTCGATTTTTGTTTATAGTAAATATCATAGTTCTGTTTTGTAGACGGAATAGTGTGATCGTTGTTTATTGCATATTGTATTCGAAGATACTAACTACTTGCCTATGCATTCTCGTTAATTGGTTTTTATCCTTCGCGTTATTGGTTTTATCGTGATTTGGCTTTTCTTTTCAAGTTATTCTGCTATATATTTTAGAGTGACTTTCTGACAGTAGGACTTGTATTTGTTGTCTGGCTTCAGGATCATAGACCATTGCATTAGGAAAAGATTGCAATGGAGTACCTGTTTTGCACGGAAAGTATGCAAGGAAGGAGAATATTATGAGGAAATGATGCGTTACCTGCGGAAAAGTCTTGCTGTGCGTAACCTTCGTCCTTTTAGTTGATTTGTTCATTTGATAATGTCAATCTTCTTGTGAGCAGTGCAGATTTCAGTGCCTCTTATTGAGAATATAATTACACCAAAGAGTTCGTTTTGTACTCAATTTGTTGTATTTATGTACTCTATGTGATGTATGTGCAGCTATACCCATATCATCTTGCAGAATATGTTTGCCGTGTAATGAGGATTTCACCATTTAGATATTATTGCGATATGATCTTTGAAGTCATGAAAAATGGTAAGTCTTACCGTTGTGAAGCGTAGAGCGCTATATACTTCATCAGAAATACATATACATAGTAAGCACGCATGCACATGTTAGCTGAATTCCATTTGGGATAGTATATACGTACACCAATCAAAAGTTACATTTCAATGACTGAAATGCAAGAGGATCCTACTTGTGATCTCCTTGGACATTTAAAGCGTTCATGCATTTTACTTTGTTGTATGCCTTGCAGAGCAACCATATGACAGCATACCCAATTTCAGTGCTGCAGATGCCTTGAGGCTTACAGGAATTGGGCGGAATGAATTCATCGATATAATGAACAAGTGCAGATCAAAGGTTCCAACACAGATCTCTTCTAAAGTTTGCATCCCATGAGTGTCTTGCCTTTTGAAGGCTGCACGTAGTATTCCTTATAAGTCTTACTTGTAATATTCTTTGGAAGGAACAGCTGACTTTCATGTACAGAACCAGATGTCTTCTTTGCTTGAGTGTTGTCTTACCTTGGCCCCTGTTCCTGGCTTTTAATCTTGCAGAAAATCATGTGGAAGCTGAATAAGTCGATTGCAAAAGAACTATTACCCGTTCAACCTGTGGACATCCCAATAGAGCCGTGGTGGGGAGTTTGCCTTGTTAATTTTACGCTGGAGGAATTCAAGGTTGTCTATAATGAAAACATTAATCTGTATGTAGTGATGGTGAATGTTGCATCACCAGCTATTTTCACACTTTGTGCTTCACTTAATTGATTAAAAAAAGTTTCTTTACAGAAACTGTCTGAGGAAGAAATGGCTACCATAGACAAAATCTGTAAGGAGGAGGCAAACACATTTGTTCTCTTTGATCCTGACATTGTAAGAGGCCTTTACAAAAGAGGATTAGTCTACTTTGATGTGCCTGTCTATCCAGATGACCGCTTCAAAGGTAAAATTTTATGGTCTATCTTACAATTTAACTTGGATTATATCCTATCCATCCAAAGTACTTAACGGATGTATGGATTAAAGTATTTCTCAAGTTATTATCATAGTCAATCCATCTTTGGAGTTTGAACCTTTTGCAGCTGCATCTTCATTTCCATTTTGCAGTTTCTTCTTTTAAATTTGACTTTAATCATATCTTTAGTTATTCAACTGATCAGTTTCCAGGCTAGAAGGTTTTATTTCCAACAGGGAGCAGTCCTATGAAGACCCTATTGAAGAGTAAGTTCTTACAAGCCAAATGATTAGTTGATATGATGTTCGAATTTTGTTTTCTTTTAGTCTTATGGCATGTAGTTGCTAAATAGACATTCTTAATGTTGAGAGTCCTTCATCCAGGCTATTGTATGCTGTTTTTGTCGTCTCAAGTGAGAACGCCACTGTGGCTGAGTTGGCTGCAACCCTGCAGGCTGACCTTCTGCAGCTTCAATCTGCTGCATCATTTGCTTGCCGTTTGGGCTGGGCTGTAAAACTTATAGATCTAGAATCGGCTCTTAAGGATGTGGCAGTGCCTGGCTCCCCAAGTGGTATTCTCAGTGATGAAGAAGATGGGTCAAATGCAAGTTTCAGCTCAGGCGGTGCTGCCCAACAAGCTCATGATTCTACAAATGAAAACCGTCGACCTATAACTGACACTGCTCATGTTGCTTTTGTCGTGGATGCTAATATAACATCCTACCTTATGATGGGTTCTCTTTCACCAGGTGAGTTATTTGTTCTTATATAGGTTGTCAAGTTGAAATTGTCCTCCTTTGAAGTTGCACATTTTTCAGCTTGTTTCATTATGAGCAAAACCAACATAGTGAAAACATGTGCATGTGATCCCTATTGTGGTTAGTGTGTGATAAAGAGATGACCATTAACCTGTTTCTCCTGCATTAATCGCCTTCCACAAACTCAGTTTCATGCAAGACTATTCCGCTTAATAGGCCAAATAAAATCAAGTTGGAAGATAAGTTCAGTTTCATGCAAGACTATTCCGCTTAATAGGCCAAATAAAATCAAGTTGGAAGATAAACTTACCAAATAATAAACCATCGAAACGGAATGGAGGATGATCCTCCTACATAACAGGCTCGTAGAATCAAGTTGGACTTTGAATAAATAAAGACTGTTGATTGGTGCAAAAGCTTGACTCATATGACATGCATGCAGTAGCAGTAGCCTTACTTATCTCTCCTTTGAAACAGGATTGAAATCCCATGCTGTAACACTTTATGAAGCTGGAAAGTTGGGGGATTCGAGCATTGGGGAACTTTGCAAAGACTTGACTACATTAGAAGGGAAGAAGTTTGAAGGTGAGCTGCAGGAATTTGCTAACCATGCGTATAGTCTCCGTATAGTTCTGGAATGTATACAGTCAGGTGGTCTGGCTTCCAATGGTTCAGTTGAAAATGTCAGCGAGCAAATGCGGCGCTCTTCAATTGATGAGGTTATGTCACATGTAGCAGAGAATAAAGCAACGGAATCCGGTGATTCTGATGCAGTTCATAATGATTATCCCATTGACCGAAGTCGGTCTGAATTATCTGAACTTGATTGCTCTTCCAGTAAGTTTGATATTGCAAGCACCGAAGAGGCCTCATTACAAGACATCCAATCTCAAAACAATCTGGATATAGAAACCAATAATGCCTCTAGCTATCATGATGTGCTATCAGATGTCACTGATACTGAAGGACATATTTCAAGGAGGAAAAGGAAATATCGTGTTGATATTCTACGTTGTGAAAGCTTAGCTGCTCTTCCACCTGCTACATTAGAAAGATTATTTCTTAGGGACTATGATATAATTGTTTCTATGGTCCCACTTCCTTCGTCATCTGTATTACCTGGGCCTGCAGGTCCTGTCCATTTTGGTCCACCTTCTAATTCTTCTATGACACCTTGGATGAAACTTGCACTGTATACAAGTATAGGCAGTGGACCATTATCAGTTGTTCTGATTAAAGGTCAGAGTTTGAGACTACTTCCTGCACCACTAGCTGGTTGCAAAAAGGCTTTATTGTGGTCTTGGGATGGGTCAACGATAGGAGGCCTGGGAGGTAAATTTGAAGGGAATTTGGTCAATGGAAGTATACTTCTGCATTGTTTAAATTCAATTCTTAGGTACTCTGCTGTTCTGGTACAGCCTCTCGGTGAATATGATCTTAATGACAGTGGGAAGACGGTGACGATAGACATTCCACTGCCACTTAAGAATTTCGATGGTTCAAAACCAAAATTAGGAACAGAAAAGGGACTACTTCCTGAAGAAATAGCATCTCTAGACTCATTGTTGGATGAGTTTTCTAACAAAATTGAGCTTTTGACAGTAGGTTATCTTCAGCTTTTAAGACTTCGGAAGGAGAGAGAAAACGATACTCATCTGTCTGATAATCAAGAATATGAGTGGGTACCATTAAGCCTGGAGTTTGGGATACCCTTGTTTAGTCCCAAGTTATGTAGCAGCATTTGTGAAAGAATTGTAGAATCTCACTTACTTCAAACAGATTCATTTACCAAACATCACGATGCAATGCAAAGTTTAAGGAAGAGACTGCGCGAAATTTGTGCTGAATACCAACCAACTGGCCCTACAGCGAAACGTTTTTACCAAAAGGAGCCAGTAAAAGGACCATGCCGCCAATTAATTAACTATGCCAGTGGGAGATGGAGCCCACTGGAACCTTCTACACCAATTTCTGGAGCCTCAAGTGAACACCAAAGGCTGAAACTTGCTAATCGTCAGAGATGTAGGACTGAGGTTTTGAGTTTTGATGGAAGCATTCTTAGGTATGACCGTAGTATCATGTCTTGTCTGTGTTTCTACATTGCAATTACCCCTTTTTTCATCTTTTTTTTTCTTGGAAACTGGTATTGGTGCCCTATTTATTCTTGTAAACCTGTTACATGTTATTTTTAGTTTATAACGTTTGTGATAATCTACTGCACCCATAACAATGGCAGATTATGCGCACTCATCAAATATTAATCCATAAATAATCTTATCGACACATACCAAAAAGCACTCTGTCCTGCATGACCCATACCTACCAGGGATTGTTCACTTGTTTGTCTCATATATATTTCGCACATTTGTAATGAAAGCATGCTGACTTCATCATTATATTATTTCTTGATTAGTTGATTGTGAGGAATGAAGTAGCATCATATTCATATAGTCCACTTTTACTGAAGTGGAATTTTCTCAGTCACATGAATGCAAATTTGTCTACAGGTCGTACGCACTCACTCCAGTCTATGAGGCTGCAACTAGACCTATTGAGGAGTCACCCTCTATAAGTGCGGTGAAACCTGAATCTGATGATGCAGATAGCAAAGAAGTTGTGCTTCCAGGAGTTAATCTGTTATTTGATGGATGTGAACTGCATCCATTTGATATTGGTGCTTGTTTGCAAGCACGTCAACCAATTTCATTAATTGCAGATGCTTCAGCTGCATCTGCTGCGATGCTGCCGAACAAACCTTTGTGATTAAGAAGTTACTCGTGATGATTTCTAGTTTCGAACTTGAAAGATTCCTGACCTTATAAAGGCTAATTTATGCCAAATAGTTTGATGTTGATTGCTTGTTTGGGTATGGTACTACATTCCTATTGGTTGGGTATTAGAGGTTTTGGTACTGATTTGTGTTCCAGATAGCAAGCTTATCATATTTGCGAAGGTACGGAAAATTCTCCTTTTTTTTCATTTACTGTTTCTCATCTAAATTGTTCACAAATTTGAACTGTGAAACGGTTATTGTATCTAAAAGCGTTGTTTCGCACTTTCATTTGTAGCCAGTAGTTTGCACGCGATGATCTCTAATTAAAAGTTTCAGCTCCATTCAATGAGAATTGTATTAATGCTGTTGTCTTATTCTTAGTTTGCTGAATCATGAGTCATCTGTACTAAAATCTATTTATTCTGGAAGGCTGCTACTTCAGTAATTTTCAAGCAAGTCTCTCTAAATTCAAACTGTTGATTGTCATGATTGTAGGACCCAATACCGCGAGTTCATCTGAACTGATATCATAATGTCAGTCTACTCCAGCCTAGCTTTATGCCCTAAACAAATTTAGCCTAGCTTTATGCCCCTTTAAACAAATTTATGTGTTTTCTAGAACAACATTCGAACTGAAGCTATGATTTTGTTGCAGGAAGTTGGCCGAGGACTGGATGAAACTTTGTCATCATGACAATGTCTAGTTCTCAACATACCGCTAATTGTATTCCAAATGGTTGCTATTTACTTGGTCTGAAACTGGTATTTTGGTTTACCAAATTTAATTATTTATATCATATGCTGTTTCGCTCTTCTTCCACCGTTAATAACTTGATTATAGTCGGCATGTAAACTCCGGATAATCTAAGGAATCCAATAAAAACATGAAATGCTGAGATAATTGTTGACTTGGAGTTGCACCAAAAGAAAAAAAGTACCTGATGAATGATGTATATGATACATAATGTCTACGTTATTAAGTAGTAAGGGTAATATCTTATTGAACTGTATCATAAAGAAAAACACTACTTGATAAATTATTGGCTCTAATTTGATTGAAGATTGACGTGATAACCGATGGTCGGTATATTATGTGTGACCATCCAGCCGCTGTCAATCGCTTGTTTTGCAAAAACAGCCTCAAACCCGAAAAACATTGCTAAATTAAATACACAAACAACTTAAATGACAGAGCAGTGGTATAGGTACGACGAATTTTATATAATTATAAAAAACTGAACCATGGTCAAATTCGATGCTGGCCTTCTTCAGTTCTTGATGTATTTCACGGCGCAAAACAACTATGAATTACAAAACACTTCGAAACCATCAGAACAAAATCCAGCATAGCATTCTCAAAACTTGAAGACAGTTCACAAGCAGGTTAGTCCATTCAAATGAATGTTTTTTTTTCTTTTTTGAAATTACAGTGGAACCCGTAATACGAGCGCACGCTCTCGTAAAAATTTCAAACTTGCGAAAAATTCTTATATTTTGTCCCGACCGATGCTTTGTGATCTGAGTACAAATTTATCATAAACGAAACTACTGTCACAGGATACAGAATTTTTTTTGTCAAAAATTTTACTTTACGCGACCATAAACTCGGATGGTGATACTTTATGAGACGCCCCCAACTCAGAATATGAATAATTATTCCATAATTAACTTTTGAATATCGTGATGCTTAATCTCTTAACTAATTAAAATTAATTTTTCAGCCTTTATAACTTCATTAAAAATAACATCTAACTTAATAATTACTAAATTTAACTATATTAACTTATTAATATAACTTCAGATGAAATGCTGCGGCTCTGGCTCCCGAGTATATGCAAATCTAAAACAGAATTCGCAAGTAAATGAGCAAAATAAAGGCATACACCGACTTTATACAAACGCTCGGCCAGAAGCGCTGAAATCAGACAGCGACTCACAGAGCCAGACTGATGCATTAGTTACCGACAACTGCATAACAGAAAATTAGTCGCCGTAAAGCAATCACTCAACAGGTGAGTACAAGTATTTTGTATCACAAAAATCCCAGTATTAGACGAGTAGCAAATAATCATTAACACAGTAATTAATATAATTCTTTTGGTAATAAGATTGAAGATATGTCTGGGATTTCCAGAAGAGTACTGGAATTAACCATTACAGAGGCAAAAGGTCTAGTCAAAACATAAGAAATGCAATTTAAAATATGCCGCTCAAGAGATTAGCAGCAGTGGAGATTGCTGCTCCAGTAATCGCAGACGTTACCACGTGATCGGTGCTACCGTTCTCAGCCGTCAGCGCCAGAGTTGCACCGGTTACTGCGCCTGCAACAGCACTGTTCGTCTGCAGGTAATCAAAGCACACGAGAAACATATCACACACGTCAGGCTCGCACAAAGGTTAAATCTCGAGAAAGAAACTTTTACTATCAAGAAAATCACAACTAATATGATATGATTACCTCCTTAAAAAAGCTAAATACATAAAGATTAGATCCTGAAATTCACTAAAAGTCCAGAAATAAGGAAATAACCAAGACTATAATTACATAACAATGGCAACGTCGCATCTCGTAAGATCGCTAGAGGTGGAAGTCAGAGTTGATGCTTAAGAACCTAGCATTTTGTAAGAGTAACATCATAAGAAAAGGATACTAACCCAGTCATGGGTACCACGGGCTTCCTTCAATCCATATGTCAGACCAGAGTACACACCCGCAGCCAAACCTGCAACCATTAAAACACGCACTTCTCAGTATAACATTTTGCCCAGTACACTGCATAGCACGGAAATCCAGTATCATAAACTAATGCCTTACGAGGGAATACAGAGATGAGATCGTCCCCTGTGGTATGTGATCTGGGCCGTTAATCCAGCCCAGCACATATCACGAGGTTATTAAACTTTCGTCAACTTAATTGACCTATTTTTTAAGTAATTTTATGAAAAAATTTTAACTACAAAATTGTAGATTTTGATGTGATCTACAATTTTTTAATTCAAAATTTTTCGAAAAAATATCAAAGAATGTGCCAAAATAATGATCAAAAAAACTTCAAAATTGTAGATTTTGATGTGTTCTATAATTTTTTAGTTAAAAGTTTTTCAAAAAATATCAAACAATGTGTCAAAATGATGATAAAAAATTTTGTTCATCATTTTGACATATTATTTGATATTTTTTCGAAAAATTTTGAACTACAAAATTGTAAATCACATCAAAATCTACAATTTTGTAGTTTAAAATTTTTCAAAAAAATGCTTAAAAATAAGTCAAACAGATGAGTCAGATTAACGGCCTAGATGAGCGCCACAGGGAATCGTCTGTGCTTCTTAGCACAGACGATCCCATCTTGGCAATACACCTCATGTCAAGTCTATGTTGTATGTTGTCACATTGTTTATAAATTGAGCTGTAAAAGTGATGCTTTCGCAGGCAATACTCCTAATGTAAGCCTATGTTGTCTGTTGTCGCATTATTCATAATTTAAGCTATAACTATGTACAGAAATTTCATATGCCGTTGCCATTCTGCGCAATTGCTTGAAAAAGGATTTGTAGTTTCTTTGTACTAATGCTACTACAAAGAGAAAATTTAGAGAAACGGGAGATGGAAGTAGAAAAATTACCCCACTGGAAAGATTCTTTCCCTGTGGCTTTCACCTGCATGCATTACGGTGTGAAACGAATTAGCCCAATCATAATACTATAATAAACAAACAGAATATGCAAATAGAAGATGTTGACAATCACACCATTTCTTCCAGTGAGTTCTTGGAGTTCTCTCCTGCAATTAGATGAACATTAGCCTCTGTACTTAAAGTGAAGTACTATGAGAAATCAGCACATTACCTCTGAGGTTCGGGAACCTTTTATTTTTGCCAGATGTCATATCAGGTGTACCACCGTTGTTCGATCTGGAACCTGAAAGTTTTAACAGTCATATTTAGCACATATTCAACATCAATCTGTTATAATAACTCGATAACACTATAGAAAATTAAATCTATTGCGCATCAATTGAAACGTATTTCTTTGATGCATCAATCAGAATGCTCTTTGATTCAACTCATATCCTATGATTTGCTACCATTCAAGAATAAATTCTCTAAATTCCACGACGACAATCTTAGGCAACGCTACACTGTATGTACACATTTTCCCACTAACAAGCACATCCAACATGTTAATCTGTCCATATTATATTCAAGTCTCAATACATATGCTTCATTTTGATAACATATTCGAGGCCTTCATGCAACTAAAAATAAATACCGACCCCTCGATAGATGGAGCTGGTTCACTAAGAATTATCAGCACAACTAATCGTCTAATCGGCATCCTAGCTGAAGACTTGATCATACGATTCTTAGTGTTACATTAGTCTGATGTGATTCAGATCATGATGATACTAACATTCACCCATACATCAAGCACTGCATCTTAAACAACTTTCAAATAAAATGCCACAGAACCACAGTTAACTCATCCTCTTAAAAACAATAAACCATGATTTAACATTCGCATAATGTGTGGCACCTAGAGTAATAAATTAGTCTGATTACTCTAAAAGCACAAGGTTGTTTGCATCAGTATACAATCTTTTACAACATCCTCGAACTTGTTATACAAAATTACATATGTATTCAAGCATTCATCGACAAAAAACCGTAAAACGAAATATACATTCAGTTCAAATGTAAAAAGAAAAGATAAAATAAACCAGTCCAAGTACCTTCAACTGTGATGAAGTACCCTTCCCTTGTCACTGCCTGGATCGCCCCAATCTAAAATATACATAATCGATCAGAACAATCGAACTATCTCTCTTTTTCGAATCTTAATAAAAAAAAAACGAAAAACAAAAAATGAAAAAGATGATTAACAACTAACCCCTGCTGCCTTAACAAAGCTGTCGGCGACACGATTAAGCAGTGGGTGTCCCAAATCGAACATGCAGCCCTTGTCCAAGCCCTTGATCTCATCCATGAAAGTCCGGGTCTCCAAGTTCGTGGTGCTGCTCATTTTCGAATGTGAAATTACAACACTCGCTTCCTTTGTGGATCTACGAAATGATAGCAGTGCAGTAGAGCTAGCACAGTGATAGAGAAAAGCGAGGTGGAGAAGAAGGATTTAATAAAGGGAAAAAACTCAGAATGCCCTGGAAGCGCCCAGGAATCGTTCTCTTGAGCAACGCGTGTCCACTAGTGAGTGCTATCAGCGGGGGGCTACGACAACGTCAATGCTTAACTTAGTTGTTTTTATTGGACATGGTTACGTGTGAGGAGTTGGCTAGGCCCACGTGAGGATTGAGGACGTGTTGTGGATAGGTCTTCGGAGCTGGATGGTTGTTTTTCGTCTTGGCCTATCAGAGGGATGGGTAGTACGCCTTGCTGATTTGTCGATTGTCCGGAGCGAAAAGGACGCTTTTGGCAGAGCAGAGCACAGCTAGCTCCATTGGTACGCGTTAATGTGGAATTTTGTTGTGTTTGGACTCGGGTGTGATCGTTTTGCTAGGCCAGAGTCCAGTAACAAGCTCACAAACTAAATGGCGAGCAAACAGAGAAGCAAATCCAAACTAGTACGCAATATTTCCTTTCTTCTATTTCTAATTCTGAGCTTACATGCTTTTCTGGTTCGGATGCCCGTCGTAGCTAATTTGCTGGGATGTCAATCAGGTGCCTTCCAAGCTGTCTCGGATATTAACGGTTGCTATACATGAATCAACGACAATGGGTCTTCTCGGATGGTAAATTACTTGGGCCAAAATACAAACCCAATAATCAGCAGCACACTGAACAGATTATAACCCAAGTTATTGAAGCCTCTGCGCTTCTCTCCCACTATCTTCCCAAACTGAGTTTTATCAATATCCACAAACTTATTAAAGCATGAACTTCTGGCAGCACACAGCAAATTTTAGAGAAAGCTGATTTCTGTAAGTAATGTTATATTAAAAATATTCTCAAAAAAAACAAAAATTGATAAAAAATTAGTTATTTTGTTTCATTTCTTAATTCAACCAGATAAAATCATGGAATAGGTTAACAAAAAGCAAATTCCAACAACACAGGCAACTTCACTTTTCTAAGCACCTGGTAAGCCAATTAAAAACAAGAAAGATGAATACCTGATTACTAAGAATAGTACACACACCAGTTTAAATAGAAAATTAAATGGAAACCTACATGCATCAAGAGACAAATTTCCAGCTAACATCAGCGCTTGCCTGCCCAATGACAGCAATTTGGTAACTGTTTTACAAGCAACGGCAAAACGATGGACAATCCACTGCCAAAACTTCCAACAACCAACAACTACAATAAACACATGGAAATGCACAAATCAGTTAACATATCCACGTTTAGACGTTCAGGAAAATGTTCCTTTAGGAATAAGACAGCTATAAAAATTACGTTGCCCATGATTGAGACACCTCCAACTTGTTATTTCTATCTGGAAAGGCAACCCCCTCCCTTTGGGGTGCTTTTACGTAACTAAATCACCAGCTCACAGAACTTTGGGGAAAGAAAATAATGAACAATGGCAGGAAGCCCCTATTTTACAGTTTGCAATTCAGACTCCTATGCTTAATACACATTTTACACATGAATGTTAAGCCCCAGCACTGGAAAATGAGTCTGGACACAACGCTAAGAAGTTTTAGGTCCAACCAAAACTAGTATGTGCGGTTGACTGTATAAATAAGGCGGGCAAAAGTGATTTGAGATCTTGGAAAGGACCGCATCTGTATCATAGATTCGGGCATGCTGAGTTATCAATGATCAAGCTGTTACTTCTTTCAATCATTCAGCACCAACCTACATATATATATATATATATATATATATATATATATATATATATATAGGAGTCACCTCACAGAATATGGCTCTGAGTTTGTGCTATTTGCAGCCATCTCAGAAGGGTTACTGTTCACAGGTTGCAAAGGATGATCTTCACTGCTGCTGGAGTGTCTCACACCCGCAGCCTCGGGGATGCAATTTGAGTAACTTCTGGGGCTAGCATTTTGAGTTTCATTGTTATGCTCAATTGAGTCTCCATTTCTAGTTACTGTTTCAGATGACGTTTCAGGCAGGATAGCTTCATCAGGTGAACTACTCCGGTTGCATGTAGTCATTGCTGCACCTCCAACTTTAACATGACTAGAGGCATGTTGATCAAGCTTCCTTTTCTTTGTCAACTCAACTTCAATTTTTCTATCACTCTTAGTGGCTACCTTCCTTTTAGAATGGAAAAGGTCTACTTTGTCGTCTTCAGTAGAAGCATCCAGCTTTTTAGGCGGGGGATTATAGTCATCATCATCGTCATCATCATAGTCAACCAGCCCACCAGGACCAGGCCTAAGTTGATTACACAAAAATCCTCAGGAGACATTCATGCATTAAAGAATTGCTAGGGGCTTGAAAATAGATGTTAGAAACTCGGTAGAAAGTGAAATGAAAACAAGGAACAAGGATATTAACAACTTTCTGATAGAAAGGCCATAAATTTAGTATTTACGATGCCAACGAAATACTAAGCACTTTCATTGAAAGCTATTTCGTAGAAAAATCTGATGGAATTGTCATTAAGATTACAGCTTAAAACAACTATAGTACCTCACTGATGAATGTGCAGCATTTGTTCCATTTGCTAGACTTGGTTGGGCACATTGGTTCCTTGTCCGAGGCATATGAGCTGAAGCTGAATCTTCTTCATCACTAATCATATAAGTAAATGGAAATTAATTTTACATATAAAGCATCTTATGTCATGAATATGATGGTTAGTAGAAACCTATCCCCATTGAAATAGTCCTCTTCTTCTTTCTCAAGCGCTCGCTCATCTATCTTTTTCCTTTGGTCTGCGGAGTTAGCCGTGTTCTTTATATCACAGTTGTCCAAATACTGCTAAAACAAATAAACAATTAAATAAAACCTAGGAATTACAATACCCAGTAAACTCAGTATATGTACAAGAAACTACCTGCTCATATTTGACTTTTAGCCCATGAATGGTCCCTAAATGCTCAAACTTGACAAGTTGTTCCCAGAAAGAATCCACTATATACACAATTAGAGCTTTGAAATCCTGCATAAATGCAGAAGAAATAAGGACCACAAAATCGGAAGAACAAGCCAACCTTGGGATTCAATACCTTACGGATATACTCGAGTAGTTCTAAAACTCCCGAATGAAGCATATTATAACGAACACCATTCTCAACAAAAGCTTCGATAACTGGTTTAAGAAGGTTGTTTCTAACAATATGCCGAACAATATGTTCATCCTGAAAAACAGACCCTTATAATTATTAGAATAGATGTAAGACCTGGTTGTTCAAATAACTAATGCAATGTATAATACAATTCATATTCACTAGGAGCACACAACAGGTAAAACCAAAATGAAAATGTCAAAGAATCCGATGGAGTTCACAGTTTCAGTCTTTAACAGAAAGAAATAAACTAACATAATCGCAGTAAGACTTATACAGAACCGATTGGCAGTTATGCATGCTAACAAGTGTCAAGACATTCAAATTTTTAACTTAATATCAACTCGACGGAATAAGATGAAATGCAAAGCAAGTTACCCTACCATTTGTGTTATTTCTCCAATCTAGATGATAACCATAAATGGGATTCAACCAAAAAACAACCAAACCTTACCCCACTATGTTGGATTGCAAGTTGGGGTTGCTACTGGCACAGAACGTGATGGCATATAAAAAAGAATGAAAATATTCTAAGTACAATGGTTTGTTACAATTAATCTGTTACTTCTGAACAAGGAAACATGAACAGAACATAGGTTCAAATACAAGTACTACGTTGGTGATCTTCCCAAGTTCTAGACTTGGTTTGTTGAAAGTGAGAAAATTTTTGAGATAACTACAGTTGTGAATTGGTGCAGGTGATAATGGATAAGAATAACTCTTGATATGTTAAGGCAAATCTTTAAGGATACGATTAACAGATAAGAATAACTCTTTAAGCCACAAAGATGCGCAACAGTTACAAAAGAGAAAATCACCATCACAAAGCTGACATTTCACGGTGCAAGAATTGTTTTTTTTTTTAAATAAAAAAGGAATAGCAATTGGTATACAACAATTTTGGTTATGAGTTACTATACCATTTCTTGTCATGTGACAAAAGCATCCTCTGATAAGCTAGATCAAATCAGTTACATGGGTTATATCAATCAAACAAGGATCAAAATAACAATTAAATTATTATAAAAATCAATTTTTGAAATTTTGTAAGACTTCTACCATCACAAAATGAAAATGTGCTAAACTTGTACTCGTTTATTATCATACGTAAGGGTAATCTTGACCATTTTGGGTATACTTTCCCTAGTACATCTGCTTCTTTCTATATCTATAGACTAAAACTTGTCAATAGAACCACTGAAAAGAGAGGACAAAGGCATATAAATAGAAAGAAACACTTTTGAGAAACAATAAGTTTAACTGACTATATGTTAAATCTAGAACAGTATCAGAAAAAGGTAACATAAAATTAAACTTGATATGCGACAAAAGATTAGTTACTAACATTACGGGAGATAACCGCACGCATAAAACGAATAGCAGCCACCACCAGAACTCTCTCTTTCCTGTGAGTCAGTAGTAAGACCTTCTCTATGACATTATTCATTAGGAAACTAGACCTACAAAACAAGAACAATATGAAAGGTCATATTTTTTTGCAAGCACAAGGTGGTGTAAACGTTAAGGTATCGCTGACTTACTTTACCCTATAAGGATGGTGAAGTACGCAAAAGCAGAGAAGCTCGCAGGTATTTAACAATATTTCTGGCTTACTTGCAGCTTTAGAAGAAACTCGTCCACCATATCCACCTGATTTTAGAGCGCCATCTGTCTTGCTTCTCGGGGAACAAGATGACGTTATGACATCAACTAACTTATCTAAGTGCCTCTCGTAGAAAATCTCAATAATTGTCTCCTTCTGCAAGAATTTTGTATTACATTAAAACGCAATTAAAGATGCCAAAATGCAAATAAAACAAATTTAATCAAGTGGTACAATATAGCTTACAAGCCAATTTCACCAAAAAGATCTTTTAAGAAATCAGGCCACCAAATAGAAAATAATATCTTAGGAGTTACCTGCACAAATAAATCTGAATAGTTTGCAGCTCCTAGCGGAAAAAGAAACCTCCATAGAGATATATTTATTAGTACATAAAGATGTACTATACTATATAGTATATAGTATATACTGTACTATAGTCAAAAAAGGGTCCAAATGACAACCAGTGACAGACCTAAATATACTGAAGCAACGTAGAATGAGTAGAGCATTCTACGCATGCTGCTTCTACATAACTGGTTTAGAGTCAGATATTACGCATGTGTTCTCAAATATCATCTGCGGAATACATCGCTGCATAGTTGGACACAAGCTGAAAGTCCATTTCAAGTTTGACATGAATTGACAAAAATATAACCTAGAAAGCCCTAATCTAAAATACAAATTTTCCCACATAATTCAAATATGCCCCTATCTGAATCCTGATAGAGTACCTTATGGCAGTATAGGCATCCAAGAAGTTATTAATCCTTCAACTAATGGTTTGACTTCATTTTAGAATACTGTCATTTAAAATTAAGTAGGTTACTGTTTTGTCGCCTAATGACCAGTTGGAAATGAGATTCAAAAAAATAATGTCTCCGACCACCAACTCTTGTGTCATCATGGACCAAAAAAGAAGACGAGTTCAAAATCAAATTGACAATACAGGTCAAAATAATTTCCTGATACAAAACCAAGATCAAAATCCTTGCAGCAGAGAACTTTCCTATAGCAACAAGAGTTTATGATTAGCCAACCCCACCTAGTGCGAAAGGCTTTGGTGGTGTTGTATTTATCACCAAGATGTTGATTGCTGGAACTTGAAAAAACAAAAGGCTAACTGCATATACCACATATGCCGGGTCACCTATCTCGATCCTTGCACATATCTTTCTAACTCGCAGCTGAAAAAACTAGGAGTGACTTTTTTAAAACAAAACTTTATGGGCATGAAAATATTTCAGGGGATCATAGCCAATATTTTTCTGAAGTAGCTCTCAGCTCTTTCAAGTGGTTAAGGTTCATTAATTTGAGATCTACTGTTGGTGCAACCGCAGATCTCCATTCCAATACCCACACAAGCTCAATCGCATTCACGACATTTTTCCCCCTCAATGGGGATACCATGACTTAAATTCCAAATCACTCGTTCCCAACCATTTCTCTAAACAAAGCAAGGAGTTACATACTCACCGTCACAATCATCTTGCATACAAAACATACTGCCACCTTTTTGCTCCATAAATTATTCATAGACCTATTTCACATGCAACATAAACATAGAGAGTTCCATGCCCACCTATCCCAACTCATGCATTTCCAACCATTTCTATAAGATCAACAAAGCATTACACATTCCTCATCATAATCATCTTATGTACATACACATTCCTCATCATAATCATCTTACATACATCTACTTAAACTTCCATCTTTGCTCTATAAAATACCATAAATCTACTTCATATGCATCATAAACCGAAAGAGCTTCCCATTATACTTCAGCTACACTGGTAAATATCACCAAAGGATTCAATTAACCAAAATATCTACAACAAATTAAAAAGAAAAAAAAAAGAAAAAAGAAGAAGACCGCTTAAATATTCATTAAAATTTTATCCAGATGTCAGCTACTGTAAGAATCCTATAATATCTCAAATTGCCTCAGTGTCTGCCTTCTACATGCATGACTCGTGATAGTTCTATAGGACATACCTACCTTGCAGATGGTTTCCAAGTTTTCTTAGGTTCATGCAATAACACTTTGGCTTGGCAAACTACAAGAAGAATTTATTGTGAGTTCTTTTACTATTGGTCAACTTAAACCAAGCATCATAGGCAATAATTCATTAATCAGTGAGCGTGCAACTTTATACAGCTGGTTCGAGTCATTTCATCAATCATCTCAAAGCTATACCCTATAATGCTCCCTCTGGTCAATCATTAGGTGGCAACAAACGAGGATGTGTGTGTGCGTGCCTGCGTGTTCGTGTTAAATATGGAGAGGGAGGGAGCTCAGACAAATTCAACTAACTAGAATTCAGGGCATAAATTCAAAATTGTCGTGAAATTCCCATCTGAACCACGTATAAAATAAGTAAATAGAAGAGCCAAACATGGATAAGAAGGCACCTGTACTCCAGATGAGGTACAATCCAGCAAAATCCGCAAAATTTCAAGAAATTGATAGTGCATGTCCTCTGCAAAATCTGATATCATGCCTTTAACCTTTTGTTTAAAAAAAGGACAAAACAACTAGTCAAAAATCACCCCAATATCCACCAGAAAACAAATCAAAGGATTTACAATAATAGAACGAAAAATCATTACGAAATGCAAAAGGATGTCCGGTACACCAGAAGACATACATTGTATGTAGATCTCTAACAGTAGGTACAATGGTACAAGCCATGCATGTACAAAAGTAACACCTAAAACGGGTTTTAATAAAAATGCAATCACTTTGCAGTTAAATTTCAACCATCCAATGTGTTCTTCTCGATACTTCACACTAGCACTGGTGCTGGTAATTGGTAATTACCAGTTATATGATTTCTATTATACTCTTTGTATCCATGTGAATGAATACAAATAACCAGCTAGGTTATTGGCCAAGCACCAAGTGTGAATTTCTCCTAAGCATACATGTAATCACTTTAAAAGCAGGGAATGCTATAATTGGTACTTGGAATCTGGAGTCGTTAAAGAAGGATGGTAAATGGATGAGTGATCACCATAACAACGAAAAAAAAAAAAAAAAACTACTGTCATTCACAATATTAGGTCTCAACAATCAAGTTACCCTAACACCCATGATCACACCACAGGGTATTAGACAACACAAAGCTCAAAGCAGAGTACACAGGATTCTTGACTGAGACATCATGCACATAAATTTCGCATAAGTTGGCAAGACAATCCACAAGAGCATTCACCTCTAATAGAGTAATGCCCTGGGAGATAAGGGACGTCGAAAAAAAAAATTTGGTTTATACGCATGACCCAAAGTTCTAGAGAAGACTTTGTGACACCAAGAGAAAACAATATCCCAGTATCTGATGAGTAGTGGTTACATCCAACTATATTTACGGTTCACAATCAACAACATATTCAGCAACCGTGCATGTGAAAATTTTGAATAATAATACATAAAATTTTAAACCAAATTTTGAATATTAATATAATATCTCATAAATTCAAAAACAACTTTCAGTCCCACCGCTCATTAACTTCTCACTTCATTCAGCTCCAAGAAAGAATAGTACAAACATGTTTCAGATCTAGTCATCCAACACTGCAATCCCCCATGACAGCACCTCAAAAATAATATTGTTTTATAATAAAATAGTACAAACACAATGAACTGCAATGATGACGATATACCAAAGCCAATGAATGCAACAGTTACACATGTACATAAATGCAAATTGTATGAAAACTTCCACACACCAATGTTCAACGCACCTTAGCTCTCAACTCCTCTAGTTAGATGGTGTAATTGATACTTTTATCACTAGACTCTACTATATATGCTAGTGAGTAATGAAAATACATTAACAATGCAGAACCACTGTTTTCAAATCATACCAAAAGGCTGAGAAGAGAATGCCCCTCTTGTTGAACAACATAAGACCTGAGAAGGTTTGGATCTTGATTGAGGAAGAGGATGAGGATCTCGGTCCTGCATTTAAAACAAGTCGTAGCTAGCACTATTAGTTCAAGTAAAAGTATTGAAAACAACTGTAGAAAGAGACTGCATAGTACCCAGTTGAAACAAGTTTTTTATCCCGACTCTCCAAAGCCTCAGTAATGATGTCAAATATACCTTCGCTAGCAAAATCTCTGAAACAAACAATTAGTTTTAGTACTACAACCAAATGCATTAAACATATAACAAGAAGCAGTACAACCAGAAGTCAGAGTCACATATTATAATGAACTGTACAAACTTGTAGATTGCAACATCTGATGTCTTAGTAGAGAATAAAGCAAAGCATAATAGTCCATTAATGGGCTTATACACACACATTAGAGAGAAACAGCAGGGAAGAGAGGAAGTGGGATCAAAGGGGAAATAGGACAAAGTTGGATTAAAGGGCAAATAGGATAACGCAAAGGAGCGACATTAAAACAACTCCGCAAAGGAGCAACATTAAAACAACTCCATCAACTAGTGGCTCCCGATGTCATGCCTTATTCACTCATTAACTCTTTGAAAATAATAAAGTCAAATCTTGCAGAGTTTAATTACGTCCCCTTTTTCAAGACAAATAGCAGTAACAACCAAAACTAAGAAAACAAAAACAGGTGATAGCACAGAGGACTGCGTACCGGAATAGACGCAATTGCTGTACAAGCTGCAAGCTCTTGCTTAATGCACAAAATTCATGTAGAAACAGCACCTGCACATCCCAAAACAAAAAAAATGAGGCCTCTAATCTACTATGTTCCTAGGATGTTTCTTTTCTTTTTAAATTATCATAGAAAAACTATGCCCGTAACAGGCTCATGTTTTGGGCAACCGTCGTAACAGATATACCCATTGGTGGTACGGACTCATATTCCACCAACCGATTTCGGTCTGAACATGCCCAAAGCCCCGTCGGGATACAGAAATATCCCACCCTAGAAGGTAGCGCTTGCAAAATTCGAACCTAAGACTTTCACTTCATTAAGTGAAAGCCCAATCATCTGTCCTAGGCACCCTGGGTATGTTCCCTAGAATGTTTCATTTTAGAGGTAAAGCATTAATGGATCCCACAATTCATTTCCACCTTTCTACCAAGCATCTTATGTTCCAATCGTCTATCCAACCTCAGTAAGCACAAGTTTGGTCTCCCACCAGCAAAACTGGGCTTAATATTAAAAACATAGGCAACAATCAACTCAAAATCTACCAGCACCAGAAAGAAGTTTATTTTATTGGCAAACCTACTTTAATCTCCTACACGGTTTTCCTCTTTAATCTATATTAGACAAAAGAAAACAAATTAGCAAGCTAACATAATTTCCTAACTTTAAAGCTACATATCTAAACCAACAAAAATTGCATGAACTCTAACTTTGTCCCATTTTGTTTCCATATGAAACTCAGTCCCAAAGCTATTCACCCGAACTAGACGGTCCTTAAATTTTCTAGGCATAAAAAAGCCAGTCCATAATAGAAAGATAACAGTCCTGCTACATAAGTTGTGCCGCAGTGACGCCCAGGCATACTTCTTATTTGAAGCCCATTAGGTCCTCCTTACAGGCACTACACCCACAGTCACAAATGCTGAAGTATCAGAATGAGGGCTCCATTGAAAATTTCTCTGATTGCCGCAAAAAAAAAGACAGTTGCCATCTTCAGCATACAACTAGGGAAAAGGAATACAATAGTTCATGGTACAATAAGAAATAGACCTTCACTGGGACTAGACAACAGTCGATCTAAATGCAAATGCTTCCTTGGTTCAACAACTTAACTGGAAGCGATTGAAGACCACGTATGTGCATATAGCCATGATGCACTATGATTTTAAACTTAAATATCAAGAGGACAACCAAAAGCTAGTTTGGACCATGGTTTGACGTCTCGGTGCCGCCACTTGGCGGCACCGGAACGGCCGAAACGGCTGTTTTTCGGCCGTCTCGACCCGTGCCGACCGTTTCGGTCGGCACGGTGTGTCCGTCTCGACCGTGCCGACCGAAACGGTCGGCAAATTTCGTTTTTTTATTTTTTTTTAATTTTTTTTTTAATAATGAGTATCATCATATTTATTCATGGGATATGTGGGTATATTATTTTCAAACAAGGCACGGAGTAAATTTATATGATTTAGATTTCGTCGATATCAACCACACCAACACTCAATGTGGTAATAATTTATAATATGTGCTTTGAATTTTAACAAATGAATGAGACTTCTTGTTATTTAATTTTTATTACTATTTATATAATAAATCTTATATTTTTTTATATAATTGTACGATTCGGCACGGTCGGCACAGTCGGCACGGCACGGTCGGCACGTCTCGAGATCTGAGTTTACCGAAACTCGAAACGGCACGGCACGGTAAACCTTGGTTTGGACTCGAAAATTATAGAAGAAAGGAAGAACCCCTAACCACATAAACCTTATAAATCAATAGCCTCTACTGACAACATGGATATTCTGGGTAACATAATACAATGAAACATATGGAATAAGTTAGTTACTATGTTATAAAGCACCTAGACAAATGGAAAAGGATAGTGATTTACCAAATTCTTCTTCGACTCAGCTGAAGTGTTTGGTGATTTCATTCTTGCAAAAAGTTCATGAATAAATGAAGCATCATCCTTTAATAAAGAAACAACCTAGCAAAAATACGTAACATCAGATCATACTGATGAAAAGAGAGATGATTAAACAAGCTTTCATATGTGAATCTCACAGCAGCATTATTTGCATGAATGATTCCGTTGAGAGCTGACATTGTTGCTTCGTCTAATGCCCGAGGCAAGATAACATCCTAAAGCTCATAAACCATGGGATTATCAAGAAACAACTCATGTGAAAACACATATTTAAAGGAATCTTTCCGCACCTTAATATAGCCAACTCTATAAGCCTGATGAATTTTGGACAGCACAGGAGGATCTCTAATAGGGATGGCCTAGAATTTAAAATAATAATAAGAACAAGAAACACCAAAGAAACCAGAACATCAGTATCCAATGAAATATCAATGATGCTGTTAAACACAAGGTTACCTCCTTAAAGACTACATGTTCTTTTATAAATGAACGGTGTTTTTGAACTTGAGGAACCTCAGGATCATCTGCACAGAGAGTGATCAAAGTCCATCCAGTTAATATTATCAATTTAATGGGCACTTTTGCATTCGAAAACAGAGTGAGATTAAAGAAACAACAAAGCAATATATAAACCAAGATCATCCAGAAAAAAACACTCTGCACAAGCACGCATGAACATATTGGACTACCTAAAACCGACATTCATATAGCTGATCTATTAAAACCGACATTCATATAGACACCAAGAACTTACATGTGCATTCACTTGCAAGATAAGCAACAAAAATTAAGTCAGAATAACACAGGAATAGCTGATCTGATCCACCTTTTTGGAAAGGATCAAAATGTGATTCATAAGAGCATATATGAAAAGGGAAACTACGTATCATGCATATTGTAAGCTCCTGTCCACTTTTTTATTCTTCAATATGATCCTTAAGTGTTACTGCATAATTATTTTACTACTGCAGAATAATTTGCTTAAATGACAAAAATGTGAATAAGTGGTGGTATATATTAATAGATAGCAGATTTAGTAGGAACTAGATGCAGATGTTTCACCTATGTTCAAACTTTTGAAATACCATTATAAACAGTGAGAAAGACAAGAAGATAAGAATAACAATGAATCAACCCAGTGGTGTATTAATGGATTAGAAGCATGCTATTGCAAGCAGCTATTAAGATGTAGACCAACAACATTACATAACAATGAACACAAATGACAGTAAGATCCACAAAACTGAAGTAGCATGTATAACTGAAAAGTGAGACTAGAGAAATCCAATGAGACAAAACAAAGCTGCCGCGGAGAAAACTGTGGGCTTAGCTACCAGGAACCTTTCAAAAATCCTAAGACTCCCAGCGGAAATCCGCTCCACGCCAGCAACTGCTTTGTGCAACTACCACCTCATTCCGTTTTAAGCATTTTTAAGAAAAATTTGTGTGAAGAAAACATCTCTCGAGTCTTAAAACAACAAAAGCCAAAGAAATTACATATTTTTCAAAACATAAGAATGTCAAATTGTTTTTTGGTTGATCCTTTTCTATCATGATGTTTATATACTCTGGATTTAACTTGCAATGTAAAACTCCATTAAAAACAACTTTACAATTTATTTGCCACATAAAATCCTTTTTCTATGTATTGTAATTAAAATACGACCTCATTTGCAACTCAAAATTCTCTTAGAAATATTTATAGATATTTTAGTTTACATGTTTTCTAACCATTTCCCCATCTACGACTTTACTAAAGTTGCTCTCCCCCGCTGCACACCCACACCCAATTTAAGCAACAACAATATGAGCTGCAGCACACGGATTACAAATCTTATTATACAACTCTTACATAAAATGATAGACGCAGAAAAACAAACATTGCACCTACATTCAAGGCAACCAATCATGTCGAAGACAAAGTCATCACTGAAAATCCTGTCAAAGATTTGTGGGCTGTTCAGGAGCACTGCACAAAACAAAGTGAACTTGTCATTATAAAGCTATTATTCCCATTTTAAAACAAAAACAAAACAAAACAAAAGGAAAAATGGATTGTCCAGAGAGAGTCTCACTTATCCCTTTAACCAATTTAAATATCAACTGAAGACTATCCATGTCCTCAAGGTCTTCACACATTCTAAAGAGCTCCACAAGCTTAGGAAAAAATTCTTGCTGCAATCATACAGAAGAGGAATCATATTTTCAAAGGTAAATGGGAATGCCGGCCAAATATGTTTCCATGTCAAAACAACCACCACTGCTACCACACCAATCAAGACTGACACTAATTGAGAAGTATGAATGGTGCTCCTGCCACAGATAATACTTTGACTAAGGCTCCAAGCCTCCAATGATAATATATGTAAATCCAACACCCCCTATCATAATGTTAACACTATACAATCTAATAATACTGATTAATATCAATAAAAAAAACTTGAATAAAACTCATTGTTTTTCTGTTAGTAAACAAATAATAGAGATCAATGCAAAAACTTGATAAATCAGTATTTTTCTGTCTGTAAACAAATAATAAAATCTGTAACACATTCTACGCATTTGGTGTTAAGATGACCCAATATTTTGCCCTAAGCTTGTACTTCTCATCTTTTTTAGGCCGTGACAACCACAGAGAAAATAAGGACCACTTCAACAGAAACTGAAATATTTGTAGCAATTGAACGTCACCAATAGCCCATAATCCACCAATAACCTAGAAAATTAATTAGCATAAGCACGCCAAGCTTACATCTTGTAGTATCAATTCTGCAACTCGCATCTGTTCTGTCGCTCCACACTCTGTGACCGTCTGCAAGTTAAATGGTAACTTTGTTAGAGTTCAGGAATCAACTCAATCAAGTTAATCATGAGTTGATAGAATGAATGGAACAAACAACAAACATCAAATTACCTTTAACAGCACACATGAAACAAGTAGACAATACAATTTTTTTTAAAATTGTTAAAACGCCCTTTCATCAAAAAAAAAAAAAAAAAAAAAAAAAGAAGAAAAGAAAGAGGGGAAGGCAAAGAAACTAGCTTTCGTAGTAGCCTGCATTCTCGGCGTACTTAGAGAATAGGTGATAAGCGCAAGTTTGGTCCTTAAAGTAGATGTCAAGCGCAACTTAGCCCTGAAATGCTTAAACAACTGCAGTCCCTCAAGCGGACATGTAGTGTAATTTAGTCATTCAGCCAATATATTCACTCAGCCGCCACATTAACACCATTCCAATGAAAATTTTATCCTTTTAGCCCCACATATGCAAATATACAAAAATTGGTGTAAAAGCCAAGTGCTAAATGCTGACACGTAACTATTCCTCGTGTCAGCGGAAATGGTACCTAGGAGCTGAATTACACGTAACTATTCCAAGTGCTGAATTACACTTTGTCTAATTCAGGCACTAAAATTCCTCTTTCCACACCTGAGGGACTAAATTACCCTTGCATGTTCACTTGAAGGACTGAAATTGCTCATTTTGGCACCTAGGAGCTGATTTGCACTTGGCGGTCGCTTGAAGGGCCACTTCCGCCTCAATTCTATTTTTATATCTGAACATCTTATTCATTAACGCTTCATGTACAACTATTTTAGTTGTTCATATAAACACTTGGTTCTAGATTTCTCTCCTCTGTTTATAAGAATTGTTTAAAGAACTCTTTGCATAAGCTACAAAACTTCAACAACATTTCACTCATTAATTTGAAGCCAATGAAAACAAGAAATCAGCATTCAGAAAAGCTGCCTCCATAACAAACAGAACCAAAAGCTGCCTCCACAACAAAAACTTGCCTCCAAAAAGCGAATGTGCAGGTAACATGTTCAAACATGCAAACAGTAGGTTTAACAAAATGAATTTTCATAATAACAAAAAAATTTAAGTAAAGCTATAATCCTACAACTATGTATTTAAAAATAATAATAACAAATACACAAATCAATGCAAAATTGTGAAACTTAACAACAAAAGAAGTAGACTATTCAATATACCTTTACAATCAGAGGCAATGAGGACAACTCCAGATATGGAAGTTCCCTTAAGTCCCCGCGGAAAGATTCATCTGCACATGCGATAAATACATCATTTCACTGCATGAGTGCTTGAGTTTTGGTTATCTAAGCCGAGGGTCATACAAAAACAGCCTCCTACAGGATATGATGACTGCATATATCTTATCCTCCCCAAACCCACGTGAGAGGGATTTATTACTGAGTGTTGTTAATGTTGTTATAGAAGATGAAAGTACAAGTTATCTTAAAAGCTGCTAACATCATATGTAATCAAAGAACCAAAGCAAATAAGGACCATATATCCAAGCACATTTTGTACGTCTACCCAAGCACATGTTCATGTCTGGTAATACAATAGAAACTTTCCAGTGAGTAAGTTCCACTTAGGGGCCATTTACTTGCAAAGTAAGTGGAAAGTGGAAGTAAGAACTGGGAGAGAAGTAGATGAGTATCGAGAAGTACAAAATGAGAAGTGAAGAGAGTGTTACGATTGCATATTAGGAAATCAGAGCTATATTTATAATTAGAAAAATGTATGAGGAAGAAAAATACATTAGCAAATATTGTAATCCATATTAGTACGCATACATACAGACACTAATGTAGTCGCAAATATTGTGAAGAAATAAAATAATCATTCCCTTATCTACTCCCTTGAATTCCCTGTCTTTCTCTCTTTACCTTCCTCTTATCTTTATCTCTATCACCTCGCTATTCCTAACATTTGGTATCACGAGTCACGATCTATGGGCAAAAGCAAGAAGTCAGTAGAGTACCACATCCATCCAATAGAAGGGCAAGATTCCCCAACCCTTATTACTGCACCAGCGGACGCTATGGCTGCCCCACCGCCTTCTACGAGCCAACGCCTTGAGCCAATGCTCGAGGCCGTGTTGCTGGCACAAACTCAAGCCATACAACAGCAGCAACACTGGCAACGACAGTGGCAACAACAGCAGCAACGATTCATAGACTTTGACATTTCTGTTCAACACCCTGCAACACTACCGTCCCAAATGCAACCATTAGTACCAGCGCCTTCCTCGTCCTCTGCAACCGCTATTCATCCACCTCTGTTGCCCATTCCCCAACATTCGTCGGTTCCTTCCAGTGATCCACATCATTCTCATTGCAATGGTTGTCACGATTGCCCGTAATTCTCCCCAGTGAGCTCAGTGAATGGGTGTTCCAATTGGATAAATGTTTTCGCTATTACCACACTGCGAAGGAGGATAAGCTTGCTATCGCGGGTATGCATCTTATATGGGAAGCAAATAGATGATATCAAGGATATAAGCAATAGTATCCTTATCATTCCTAGGAGGAGTTCAATCTGCCCTTTTCCAACATTTCGGTCCATCAGCCTCCCGTTGAAGGAGCTTCAGCAAACCAGTTCTGTTAGTTCCTATCAAGCGGCGTTCGAGGATTTGAAAGCACGCCTACCGAAGTGTTCGGAAAATATTCTCATTGGTGTATGTAGAAGGTATACAACCTAAGACCAAGCTATAGGTCCAAACGCAGCGCCCATTGAAACTCCAGGATGCCTACTCCCTCGCTAGGCATTTTGAATGGCAGTTCAAATAGAAGCTGCGTCTTCAACCGATCCCTAGCCACGGCCAAAAACCCACCACGAGTTGGAGAGCTCATCGGTTTACGACCAGGATTCTCATCGCCCACCTTGGCAATCCTCGCCTCACATACTGTTAGCACTGCACTAGCAACAGCCTCAGGTGCCACAGTACACAGTTATGCATCTCATGTGTCCCCAAGACATGAGAAGGATTCTTGTTGGCACTGCAATGCAAAATGGACTCCATGCCACCATTGTAAATCAAAATTCTATTATATGGTTGGAAACGAGGAATGGCATGAATCTCGTTCAGATTTCGACTTTGAGGGCAAGGCAATCCCACTGGGGGAGAATATATTACAATTGCAAATTAGGAAATCAGAGCTATGTTTATAGTCAGAAAATTTCAAAAGGAAGAAACATATATTAGAAAACATCTCCATATTAGTATGCATGCAACTTCTTATAAACATGAATGTAGTCATAAATATTATGGAGAAACCAAATAATCATTCCCTTGTTTATTCCCTCTAATTCCGTATCTTTCTCTCTTGACCTTTCTCTTATCTCTCTTTCTATCTCTATCACCTCTATATTCCTAAGAGAGAGGTAGAAGTGATGAATAAAAAGTGATAGTGGATAGAAATTTAAATGGAAAGTGGGTTTCAAAATTTAAAAAAATAAATAAATTCATTTTTTAAATAATTTATTTATTTTAATTATATATAAATAAATGAATATTTTTACATAAAAATAATTTATTCTATTGAAGTAAATAATTAGTGGTATAATATTTTATTTTATTTTATTTATTACTAAGTTTACTTTTTGTTCCAATGTCTACTAATGACACTTAATACTAAATAATAATCACCACTTACCCACTTTTTACCAACAAACCATGAAGTGAGAAAATAGAGGAGGAACCGGTGAAATTGATTTCTCATCCACTTCCAAGCGAAATAAACTAGATAAGTAACTTCGCACTTCTTAGTTCTAGTCCACGTAAACAGCGAAAAACTAATTTCATTCACTTCTCAAAAAAAAGTAAATAGATAAAGTGAGATCTCACTCTCCAGTTCCTCTTCCTCCAGATTCAACCAAAGTAAATAGCGAAAAATGAATTCAATCACCTCTTAAAACAAAGTTACTAGGAAAGTGAGATCCCATTTTCCGGTTCCGCCACTTCCATGTGAAGTAAATGGGCCCTTAGTTGAAAGTTGCCCTTGAGATTTAAAATCTAACCCTTTTCAACCAAATAAAACAATACAGAGTAATACGAAAGGTAGCTCAATTATTCGAAGAAGCACTACTAAAGCTGGCATGACCCTAGGTAAGAGTCCCAAACACAAAGGCGAGCTCCCCGCTCTTTCTAAATTCACATGAATAAGTAATACTTGCACAACTAATATCAGTTATCAAAGTTGATGATAAACAAATCTGAATCTTAAGTCAAAAAACATTTCAAAAAGATCCCGATTATGTTTACATTTTCTCGATTGTAACGTAATATGATAACATTCTAAGGAAACATCTCCTTAGTTCTTTTACTGAGATTACAGAATATTCATCACATCATCATGCTCTTATACTAGATACTACTAATCATAGTAGTACAATTTCATATAAATGATAGAACAAGTGACCGGACAACTACGAGGTTGAAGAAACTAAACATTATCAGCATACATATAGAGTAACATTTAGCTCACTTTTGAATACAGCAGCACCTAACCCTGCCAGGGAGACTGCAGCAACCAATCAATTGAACTTAATATAACAGACATGCTGTTGCGTAACTAACGCGCAAGATGCTCTAGCAGCTTGCCCTGTATGGAAAATACAAGCTCGGCTTGCTATATGATATGAAGGGGTACACGAATCTAATAATTGAATGGAAAGTGCATTTCCATCAGCTCCTGTAATTAATCTGCTGCATATAACTTCTGTATATTTCTTTTTACAGGCAAAAAAATAATCTACAATGACATGGCATCGTTGCACTCTGTACATTTATACTTCTTCATATCCATATTGCTCTTCAATATTTTAGTTGAATTTCATTAATCATTAACAGCCTTCATCACAGGGTAGCTTCACGAAAGAAACAGATCGATTTGCTTTTGCTGCTGGTTTAAGCAATTAACTGAACATCCATGTAACTTTTTGTGGACATCATACAAAAAATAACAAAAAAATTGAGCATCTTCAGAAAGATTAAGATCCAAAGCAATACTTAAGAGTGAAACCAAATCATCTAGTACCCAAGATAAAAAGCCACTTTTACCAAATCAATTTTAATAAAGAAGGAACATGGCACGGCATTCAGAAAGCACAAAGACCTTACCATTTGATTCTGATGGAGCATCTAGAGTTTCATATGCTGGACGAGGACCAACCTCCAGGTCTATTAAAACAGATATACATAAAATTACAGACATGAAGAATTAATTAACACATAAGAAAGATCATATACTGGTGCAAGATTATTGCTACCACCACGCTGGGGCAATCTGAAGTATGACAATAGAGTCAATTTGAAACTTACTACCAAGGGCATTGAACTGTAGGTTTCTCTGTACCCCGCAGATGTGGTCCCTATGATGAAAATAAGCATAAAACACAAAGTAAACTTAACATCACCAAATTAAATTTTATTTAAGCAACATCATTATTGGGTATATCAGTTGAAACAATACCATATGTAAGAGCACCCGGTAGCCTCTTGAAAGCTAAGAGCCAATTCTGTTGAAAATTCTGGATCTCTCCAAGATATAATTGTGTCTATTAACATGGAACATATACTTAGCAAAAACAATCTTAAACTAGAAACAAGAAAGTAAATGCAGAACCGAAATAATAATAATAAACGGAAAAAATGGAAAGTTAAAATTACCGTCTTGCCTTCTATATATCTCATCAGAGGAGATACGATGAATCAGTAGAGTTTCATTATCTTCTTCATCAATAACAATTAAACCAAGATCTTCTGATCTCTGCGTGAAACCATAACTCAAGAATTTAGGGAATAGAAAATTCAACAAGACAAGATTGTGCATCCAACAAAATAGAAATAGTGAAACGCATTCATTATGGTGTGTGTCCACCTCAGGTTTGGTAGATTGGCAGATCCAAGGTCGGCTGCCGAGATTACCCCGGTCATTTCAAGAAAAAAAACTTTAACTAAAGGTAGAAGAACTTTATCTCTTCATAAAAAAATATTTGGAAAGGGCAGAAGGACAGTAAAGAAACATGTATCATTAAATATGATTTAAAATCTTAGTCTGTGACCCTTCTGTCTGATCTGTCCCATTTTGACAGATAATTCATAAACATAATAAGGTTACTATACAAGATGCAAGCAACTTAAATGCAATAATTTCTTGAAGTAGAAAATGATGAATATATATATATATATATATATATATATATATATATATATATATATATATATATATATATTTTATATGATGAATAAGGAATTAAAACACATTCAAGGGGTATAAAACTAAATAAAACAAAAGCAGGACTGAAAAGCCACAAAAGATTAAACATTATGTATGCCTATTGGTGCAAGGAGAAAAACATGTTTTTAGCACTACTGAATATCTAAGATATTACGGGGGGACAAGTATCACTAAAATTAAGAAGTAATGCACAAGTCGAGGCACCTCAAGATAATCAACTGTAACATGGCCAGTCCCTTGGTCATCCCACTTGCCATCTTCGTTCAGCCGGTAAACTTTCACACGCTGCAAGATTTTAAACTTCACTCAGCCAAGATAATTGTATTAAGATGCACACTTTGAATTTTCTCAGGCACAGTATGCATTAACTGAAAAATAGCATACAGCGAATATGATATGTAACTACCCAAACAAATTAACCACAAAACTCTGCCTTCACTTACACCCTTAATATAACTCACAATGACACTAAAAAGTAATTGACCACAAAATATTTCTTTTGTTAAACAAAGGTAGATCATCATCATTAATTCCTCGTGAGACTACCGTAGTCTAATAGCTTAAAAGGTAGACTCAAGCTATTGAACTCGATATTGATCTGTCCTTTACACCTTCATGGCGCACAGTCAGACTTCAAATTTAACTCACACAAGTTCCTCCCTGTAAAGCACCACCAACAGCAATTGTCACCACTGCTAGCTTTGCAACCAATGAAGATGTAAAATGCTCCATCCAGTTAATTGGGACACACCTTCATTTTTAGACAAGCAAACATCAAGCACACTTATCCTTTATCAGTCCAGCTTACAGCCCAAATGTTTTACAGCCGATCCCAATAAGGTCAAGAAAAGTCGAGTTCAGGCCATAAAATCGAGTTCACACAGAAAAGTTTTTTTCCATTTAAACTCAATAATTGAGCTGAATTCAAGTAATTCCACTCAATCTTCAGAACAAGACTACATAACACAACGCCTATTAGGAGAAACAAATTCCTTCACAGAGCTCCACATACGTTGCATATGAGAAGAATCAAACAATAGTTTAAAATACCCTCGCTATTATAGCTTCTTATTGAATCATACGCAGACCAATTAACATCCCCATCACCCTCAAACCGCATCCTTTGTAGTCGCATTGCGAATATAGCGACTAATTATCATCCAAATATCCACTTCAAAAAGGTAAAATCCAGCCCAAACAGAAACCCTAATTTACATATATAACGAATTACAGCACGATAAGAATAGAATGCTGAGAAGATAAACTGTTACTAAGAAGCAGCACCATGAAGGCCCCGAACCATCAAATAAGTTTGAATATAGGGCAACTATATTTGGCAAATTCCAACTCAAAATTGCAGAATATACTTCACCTGCATCGAATTCGAAGAGTCCGCGGCCTTCTCCTGAGCACCCATCGCTATTTTATCTCAAATCTTGCGAGAAAACTCTTGTTCAGAACCCACAATTTTTCGCCAAAAAGAAAAATGTAATCAGAGATTGGGCGCGCGAGAACAACGAGCGATGAATTTCGAAGAACAAAACGAAGATCGATGAGAAACCCTAATTAAACATCAAGCAAGCTCGCGAGTTCTGTGATTTTATAGCTTCTTTTATCTCGCGCGGTCGCGGGCGCAGTCGCGGGCTCTCCCTCGCTTCGCTGTTCGCCCTCTTCTCTTTTCTGTTCTTTTTTTCTTCCCCGCCCTTGAAGTATAAAATAGAGATATTAATATGTGAGGAGTCTAGCCAGAGATTAGACACGAAGACGAGAAAAATTACGGATTGACCTTGAGTGTGATTAAGTGCGGGCAGATTATGGACCGAACTTCAAAATATCTACCAAATACATTTTCTACATGACGTAATATAAGATATATATATATATATATATATATATATTTTTTTTTTTTTTTTTTTTTAACTCATAAGTTTTTTAAAAAATATAGAAAGTCATATTAAATCCTTTTACAAATAAACTATAACTTATCTAATATTTTAGTAAAGTTTTTTCAATAAAATCGTGACATATTTTTAAATGGACTAAAGAGTGGTAAATTTTATATTATGTAATCTTTTTTAAAAATTTTAGTTTAAATAGTTATTTGGTAGGGTCAATCCTAAAAGCTTCAGTAGGAATGAGCCTGCAGAATCAATTAATTCTGAAAATACATTTTGAGGCTTTGTAATCACGAAAAAAAAATATTGCTGGCCAAGAGTATATTTCAAGTTAATTCCATAATATCTCAATGTAATTTCTGATTTCATGTCTAACTTATAGCACTAAAAAAGTGTGCAGCATCAGCAGGTTAGAGCTGCCAAACCTTATTGGACATAACATAATGTATGAATTGGAAGATGTGCTGCACTGATGCGAAGTATAGCACTGCTACATTATATGAAGTTAGTTATCAAATTACGTATGTAGTTTCATTTTCTATTTAGCATAGTTTTGATTGTCTCGAAATTTCAATCACTCCTGCGTCAACTTCATAAGGACTATACGCAGCAGGGAACTTTTTTTTATTGGAGTTTGTTATACTCTTAGGGGCTGTTTACTTTGAAAAAAAGTGGGACAAATGAGGTAAGTGGATAAGAAAAAAGTGTGAGAGAAGTGGGAGAGTGAAAAATAGTGCAAAAATATGTTTGAATTTTTTTATTTACTTGTAAGTAGAAAGTGGGAAGAAATTGTGATGAAATAGATTTAAAATATAATATAATAATTATTATATATTACTAATAATTAAATACATTAATAATATATATTATATATTAATATTATTAAAATATTAACATCATATTAAAAATAAAATAAATTTATTAATAGTATATTTATATTATTATATATTAATAATAATAATTATTATTATTATTAAATATATGATTAATAATATATTTTATTATTATTATTATCTATTTTATAAATTTAATAATATTATTTATTTAAGATTATTATTAAATATATGATTAATAATATATTTTATTATTATTATTAAATATATAAATTTATTTAATCTTCATTTATTATGTATTATATAATATATTATTACTAATTTTAATTACTATTATAATTACTTATATTTTTCTAATAATATAATAATAAATTAATATTATATAAAATTGTATGCAATTATGAAGTTTTTTATTTTTCTTCAATTTGAAGAGAAGTAGAGAAAATAAAAAATATATTGAAATAACTAATAATTAGAAAGTGGAGAAAGTCACTTTCTCTACTTATATTTTTTCAAATAAACATAAAAATAAGTGAGGCAAATGAGTTTCCTACTTGCCCCACTTTCCTCATTTTTCATATAAGTAAACAGGCCTAGTGAACTTGTTTGGTTTTGGAAAAAATTCGGTTGTACACATATAATGTACGGACGTTAATATATTATATATATATATATATATATATATAATATTATATATATATATATATATTTATATATATATATATGTTTTATTTTTTTTATTTTATATAAAATATTTTTTTATTTATATATATTATTATAACAAATATAAAACATGGCATATATAAAAACCATTTTGAGGCATGGCAGAAAACGGTTGTGATATTCATATATATATATATATATATATATATATATATATATATATATATATATATATATATATATATATATATATATATATATATAATATATATATATATATAGTCAAAAAAATTCAAATATAAAGAAATTTAATCTAAAAAATTCATGTTTATATAATACACTATATAATAACTTTTTTATTATATTTATATTTATATGTAGATAATTCTTCGATAGATTAATTGTTATTTTGTTTAAATTTTATTTTTATTTTTTTTATCTTATACTTTTTATTTTCTTCAAATTAATATATTATTTTCAATTTATGTAAATACTACATGATTTTTTTGAAAAAAAAAAAATCGTATTATATACTAAAATTTATTAAGATATTATATGACATAATAGTTTTAATCATCTACTTTTATATTTTTATATATAGATTTGGGACAAGCTTTCCGAGCCTGAGCGTTACTCATAGGGTTGATTGTTTATAACATTCATAACTCTTTATTATTGGGAAAAAAAAAAAACACAGCAGCCTGGGAGACAAAGTCTAAAAGTGTGCTTACTCTTGGCTTTCGAATTCGATTACGTCTCTATATGAGAATTATCGGATGACTTGTATCTTCTACTATTCTATAAGAGAATTGTCGATGACTTGTGTCTTCCACTAATCCTTTTCTTTTTTCTTTCCATTATCGCGACGCTTGGAATCAGTTGCGAATTCAGAATGCTTTTTTTTTGGATTCTTATAACATATAATTTATATTTTTAAAAAAAAACTACTTTATTACTTCATGTTAAAAATATAATCTAATCTATTGTCATTATATATAATATCTATTATAAAAAATATAAAATCAATAAATAATAATTAAAAATAGAGAAAAATAAATTAAATATTTTAATTAACCACTCTATACTTTGTTTACATTTAAACCACTAGATCACTTTTATTTAGAAAAAAATTACTCATCCCCAACAAACCACACATAAATAATCTCCACCACACACGTATCTCGTAATCCGTACAATTCTCTCGTGATCCGTAAAAAATATCAAAATTACAGATATATATCTATCGTGATGTATGGTCTTGATTGTGCCACGTCAGTATATATAATTTTTTCGGGATGCATAGCAAAGTGTGTCTCAAATGAGACACCATTATATATAATATTGTACTTTACAAGTACAATATACAAATATGTATATATGAAAATTCTATCAAAGCTGTGTCTTCGGACCGCTTATTATATGTTAGATCCTTGGAATGGATGTCGAAGATAGTGAGATCCAAGTAGCAGCATCTAGATATTAGCTTGGATTAGGTTCTCAATTCTCATCATTTAGGGGTCAATCTATGAAGGACTAAAAACTTGATAAGTTACTCCATGATAAATGATTAAAACCTCGAATTGTATGCAATCCATTTGAACATTAGGAGTTGAAAAATGCTAGTGCTTTCACCGCACCATCCATAAGTCCACAAAAACTAACAGTCTGCACGATTAAACAAATAAAAAATATATATTTTAGAGCAATTTATGGAGAAATTTTTAAAATAAAATTATAATTTTTTATTAGATCTGTAACTTACCAAGATATATATAAGCGTAGCACGTCACATTATTGTAAATGTATACGGTATAATTTTTGACACCCAATAAACCACTAAGAAGTATGACCACCAAATGATTTATGTGGTTGGAAATTACAATCTGTACAGACAAATATGTGAGGAAAGATTTCATAATTGCTCCACTTTTCAAGCGAGATTAGTCGTCTACTGTGGGTTAGGGATACTCGTTAAAAAAGTAAAAAAACAAAATATTTTTTTTATAAAAAAAAGATAGTTAAGGCTGGATAAGTAGATTTGCTTTTATCAGAGTTTTTAAAAAAAAAAAAACAGAGAGAAAGAGCTGACTTCAAAAGAGAAGCACCTTTACCAGTAATTGGACCATCATACAAGAGAAGCATTTTTTTTTTGAGATAACGGTACGAAATTTCTTCCTGAATTTTCGTTAGCTTGCGGAACACAATTTCTACGCACACCTATAGGATCAATTTGGACACAGATACGCGTAGGAGAATAAAACTCCAGCCTGTCGTCCACCTCCTGACCAGATATGAAATACTAAGAGTTATTCAGCCACCAGCTTTTCCGCAACCGCTATAAACTGGCGGCCATAGACACATTCGCATTTCAGCCATCCAGGAGAATCGAATTCGGGAGCTCGCTTTCTGAGACAAGCGTCCCGGCCAAATCCGCCTAAGGGCGGGGGACCAAGAGAAGCATATTAAAAGTAAAAAAAACACACACACACACACAAAAGCAGTTGAAATAAATATTAGTATATTACTAAAATTAGCAAGCATAGTACATCACTTAACATTTTTTTTAAATTATCGTAGTAAAATTGGTAATGCGAGTACACACTTTTATAGAAATTTTAAATTCACAGTAAACTCTCACGTTTAATTTCGATCGACGTTCTGAAATCTAAAGACATATTTTTTATGAATGGGTGTTTCTGCCATTAAGTACATAAAATTTTTCTTGAAAAATTCTATGTAAAAGTTTACCCACGTAGACTCGAGTTCGGATAGTGATACTTCTTAAAATGCCTTTCAACCACTTAAGTTAACCTCCAACTAGTTGAGCTAACTATACTCGGCAAAAAATTAATAGTAGTAGCCAACTTACGTCATGCACAGTATAATCAGCAAGAGCATCGCCATCAATGTAACCAGCAGGAAGAGACGTCCTATTCTTTCATCATTATAAGTAATATTTTGTGTGAATCTGGCTGTTACTCTGAGCATTCCTGTGATAGCCCTGTCGAAAAAATATATAGCAAAAGATAATCATTTTATTAAAATTATTTGTAATATAATAGAGATTAAGTCTTAATTTATAGAACTATATATTTGGTTAGTTCCAAAAATTTTAGAGATTTAATAAAAAAATTTAAATATGAATTTTCTAACGAATCCTCACACTAGTAAACACTAAACAGGGATTCTTTACTTTACCTTCATGTAAAAAAAAATCATAAATTCAGAACAAATATAATATTATAATAATTATTTATATATATAATTTAAATTTTAAATAATTTATTATTATATAAGATACTTTAAACCCATCTTTTGTATTTTAATATTATAGAGATATGGATGACTAATAAACTTTCTTGTTGAAGATCACGATGATAAGCATGCGGGAACTCTTCGAACAATGTCAAAAGAGTTGCAAACTTCTAATAACTTTACAGACTTTACAAGAACGAATTCCTTAAAATCTAGTAAATATATATTATACTATTAACGATCTTGCTATATATTCTATATTAATCCAAGACTAAAACATGAAAATGTAGATTGTTGGGATAAACTTTTACTACTAACAATTCGATAAATATACTACTTAGAATCTTGATTTTGACTCCGAGAAACTTGCAGAGTCGAATAAAATTACACGTCATCTTCCACATTATCCTCTGGAGAAAGCCATCGGAGCAAATGGTGTCAATATACGAGGCATTCTAGAAGACTTACACGTGCCATTTGATTCCTAAGTTGTAACGAGAACTGGAACCAGATGAAGAGGCAGCGGATTAGAAATATAAATAAACTAGTTGTAGATTCATACGATACATAAATATTAATTATAAATTTTATAAAAATGGTAACATAAAAAATTAAGTTTTTTATTTTTATAATTTTAATCTAATTATAACTATACATGACGTGAAGCGATAATAATAATTTTATTTTATTAAATTTTTTAAAATAAATAAAATTTTATTTTTTAACTGTTATTATTTAGTCTGTAATTTAATTATTTTTATGTTAAATATATACAGATATATTATCCTTATAAAAAAAAATGTTTTTATCAAAATACTATATTTTATATAATTTGAATATTAGGCCTTTCGTATTTTCTAAATTAATTGTATGATTTTTTAAATTTTTACTGCCACTTATTTTTTTTTTTAAGAATAAGAACCAATAACACATGCCACATTTAATGTTAATTATGATGGCACATGGCGTAACGATTTTGATAGAACGATTTTATATATGTATATATAGATTGGTTTGGAACAAATACAAGAAAAGAAATATAAATTGGTAATGTTCTACTAGGACTTGACAATCAATACCCCAACTCTTTTAAGGGCGTGTTTACTTTGACAGGAAAGTGGGAAAGTAGGAAAGTGAGAAAGTTGGAAAGTCAATTTTCTTGTTTACTTTAAAAGAGAAGTGAAAAGTCACTATCCCAACTCTTTAACTACTAGGTTTTGAGAATAATAACCGATAGCTAATTTTTTATTTTAATTATTATATAAAGATTTTAGGGGAAATTATGGATGGGCCCCTTGACTTGGTAAAAGTAATTTTTTAGCCCCTCCAGATTTAATTTTTAATAACTACTTCCAACTTTTAAGCCTTCTTATTTTTTAACCCTAATAACTAGCTCAATTCATTTTTTGACGAAAATAACCTTTCGATTCTTCTTTTCTAATGAGATTTTATTATTTTGAGTCCTATTCTTCAACATCTTCTTTTCTCCGCGCCATCTTCTATATTCATCGTCTGCCGCGCCGTCTTCTACCGTCATCGCTATGGTGAACATAATTTTTTCATATTTTGTTCTTATTTGTTTGTTAGTCGTCGTCCGGCGCGCCGTCGTCCATAGTCAATGTAATTTTTTTCATATTTTTACATTTTGTTCTTATTTTGTTATCTAATTTTTTCTTTCATCGCGTCGTCCCGGTCATCAAGTTGCATCTATAAAATTAAGCAAAAAAATTAGCAAACGGTTAAAGATATTAGAGTCAATTTTATATATAGAAGGGCTAAATAATAAGTAATTTGAAATTAAGGGGTTATTGTTAAATATAAAAATCGAAAGGGCCAAAAAATAACTTTTCTAAAAATTAAGTACTTATTCATAATTTTCCGAAGATTTTATTCATAATCGGCTAATCTTATATGATTGTAGTGATCAGCAAATTTTATACTATTATCATATTAATCTACATGTTGTATTTATTTCTGTTCAATTAGCAGAAAAAGTTTATGATTTTCTGTCAAAATATGTAAGAAATAAGTTTGGCAAATTAAAATGTGAGTTTTTGTAACTTATACAATTCTATTTCTTAAGAAATTTTAAGTATTGGAAATAAATTTCAAACCCAACAACGTCGGTCAAAATAAATGGTTACAACTTTATTTCGGTTGTTAAATACTCCAAACAGATTTTGAATGTACTTCCAACCAAACACTTTTTAACAATATTTTTCAAGAATACTTGGATTTTGAATTAACAAATATGTTATATAGCAAAATTTGATCACCCAATTTTACATTCATGCTTCAACTTTTGCATCCGGAAAACCAAAGAACAGAACTCAGGCAAAACAAATCAAAGGAATGGCCGCATGTTGGCAGCTCTCTCCCTCCTATATTTCATTTACGTTCAAGAAAAATATGAAGAAATAACACACTTTTTTTGTTTTTCTATTTACACAAATAATTACGAGCAATGTGGTTTCTGCATCGTATGTTGTGAGATTCAGGCTTGGATTATGACTGTATGATTGTGTTCTTCTTGTAGTTCTTGTTGTTCATCTTCTTCATCATTTACCTGATGAACTGTTGCACCATCTGTTACCTGGTAAGAGCAAATATGTAGTGGAATAAGTTAATATTTATGCTTTAGTTAACTTAATTATCTAATTCAACTCTTTTTTCTATTGAAAAAATAGTTTGAATTACTTACATGATACTGCCTCTGTGCTATTTGTACAGCTTTGAGAACTCGCATTACAACATAGAATGGCACCAATATTCCACTAGCTCTCAGAAGAAACACCTAAGCGCGATTTTAACCGACGATTTAGAAAAAGCAAAGCATCGAAAATCTAGTTCAGTTATAAACTTTATATTGCTCGAGATGAACTTACAGTCACAAGAGTGAATGCATACTGGTCTGCTCCGACAGACAGCACTGCTATGAAGTGTCTCAGCAACAATAGCATGGTGAACTGAAGATAACAAAAAATTTCAACAAAACGATAAATCAGATTAGAAATTAGCAAAAAAAAAAGCATAAGAGAGGATTTAAAAAAGCAGCAGATTTGGTATCGTCCTCATTTTAAGAACAATGTTATAAATAAGAGCGAGTCAGACTGCTATCGACTCCATATTTTAAAACATTGTAAGGCCTCTCATTTGAACATGTGGGGGGAAAAATCCATCCATCTCAATTTTAGAGGCAAGTTAGTGTTATATTTAGATACATACATCATCCCCCCTCCCCTTCCAAATCAAAAAATCCAAAAGTTATTAACAATTTGACTACTCACAGTTACAGCTACTGATCTGCAGCAGGATACGCCTCTATCTGTCGCAGCAGAACACTCCGCAAGATCTGTATCATCATCAACAGCAATGGCAGTCGATCCTTGATTTGGAGGCTGATAATTCATCCTTGGCACCTCCAAGCTCCCTCTGAGGAATAAACAGAATCTATCAAGCCATTTCTCATTAAATTAATTTGTAGATCGGTAAAATATGAAGATTAAGGCACTATATTATGGGATTAGTTATACTTACATAACTGAAACAAATTTATGTAGGGACAATCCATTAAATAAATTTTTGTTAAGTAGTAAAAATCAAGTAGTTGTTAACTTGTTATCCAACTTAAAAGAACTGTTATTATGTTGGTTTTCACAAAATGCTCAACTTTACAACAGTGCACTTTTAATAGCTGTTTTGGAGTTTACCCAAAAACTTCTGAACTCTTCAATTATATCTTATTCGAACCCCACCCGCTTTATCAAAGAGGGTGGATTCCCTCCAATCTCATCGAGATGTGTGTTAGAAATGAATAGCATTGCTTTTATATGTACATACAACAACGTTAGTGAAAAAAAATTCGGTTCACTTCATTCTTGTGCAACTATTTCTAATCTATAACCTCACCATACTTAGTGGGTGGACCCATGATGTATCTTATCCACAATGAAATAAAAGGTGTTTGCGTAGACGCAAGTCTTACAATCAATCGCTTCCACTCAATATGCTTTAGCATAATCTTCTAAAAATGTTCACATAAACTCTAAAAAATATACTTTAATGTCTACATCAGCAAACTTAGTAGAAATTTATTAAAAGGTTACACATAATTGCTGCTGTACATTTTGATTGATTAATAGTAAGCAAGCACTAATATACGGGTTTTAGGAGCCACAGTTCATTCTACGCAGATAAAACCAGTTTTTATTCTTAATAAAAGGCGAACCCAGGGTGCAAGGTCACTGCCAGCACCAGCCTTGCCCTTTTTTCGGCGGTGTTCTATCCAGGCTCGAGGGGGTCATATGTACACCCTATATCCGCCAACTCACGGATGATGTTTCCTATTGTCTTTGGCAAAATTCAAACCCGCACCAGGACACTAGATAGGGTAAACCCCAACCAGTGCACAGCTAGATTCATCCCCATTTATTCTTCATATATCAAGGATAATTATAGTTGGAAGGTAGGTAATATGTATCACTCAAACAAATCCATGACCAGGCTGGGACTCAGCAGTCAGCACAACAAGAGATGGGGTCAAGTTTTGTCATAGGCTGGTTCGTCTTGTATCTTCTTTTGAAAAAGACTTTAAAATTACAAAAATAAAGACAGTGGCAGCTTTTGATATTTTACTTTTATATTTATTGGAATTCCAAGTCTAGAAAGCAGTAAAATAGTAAAATACAGAAGTTTGTGGTGGATTAACCTGATAGTAACTGGCACTTCTATCAGAGCCTTCTTCTCTGGAACAGTGTAACCTGGTTCAAAATTCTGCAGGACAAATAATAGATTTAACAATTCATGAAATACTGACTTAAAATCGATTTCAATTTCGTTGAATTTTGATAGGAATGTTACTTTTTTAAAAGGAAAGTATCCAAAATAGGAAGCAACTGACAGAACATGAAAGATATTCGTTCCCTTTTGAATCAGCAGAAATTAAGCCATATGAAGCATAGAATAAGGGAATTCAAAAAAAGCAACTTCGTCTAAAGCATAAAATGGTTATCCTTCTTTTTCAAGACTGAAAAATATTCTATAAATCAGAGAGGATATATGCTCCGCTTAAGACTTTCTATGAAATAGAAAGTTATGGAATCCAAGATTGTTCGTATCATTTCTCAAAATCCAGATATAGAAGTTAAAAAAAAAAAAGGATAATGAAGTTGCAAATGATTGAATTCTATGAAGAAATAACAGATTTTGGGTTGTAGAGGAAACAGTCTGGGAAGGAAGAAAAAAGGTGGAAAAAAAAAACAAAAATAAGAAGAAAGATGAAATTCTAAATCTAATTAAGCCGTTGATGAACAAACCTGCAGGCAGATTTCACAAAGAGTGCTTCCTTTTTCATCACACCACCTCTGTATGCATTCTCTATGAGCAAACTGTATTTCAGAACCCAATAAAACATCAAACCAATCCACAGAAAAAAGTTATAATACCAAAAAAAAAAAAAGTAATACCTTGAGGCTTCCAGAACAGGAACAAGGTGACTCCATGCTTGAAGAAGTGCTCTCCTCCTCTTCATGGCAAATTCTACACTGATGGATTACAGGAGAAGTTGATGAAAACTGTTCCACATCCAATCTAACTTCATCATTCTCAACCTCCATGTTTGTTGGATCTTCCCGAAAAAGAGAAAAAAGAAACTAACTTTTGATTACCAGAAGAACAACTCCAATTGAATTCAACTCAACTTTCTGTTTGTATTTGCTCTCTGGGTTTAAATAGGGGAGGAGAATAAGGAGCAGATTCTAGTGGCATTGACGTTTGGTTAAATTACAGTTTTGCCATTATAGGACTTGTTCTAAGGAGGACACGGTTTCTCGAAGGGAAGGAAGGTGTGGACCTTTGACGGGGCAGCCATGAACTCATCCTACACAAAGGGAAAAGTCCACTTTTTTTTTTTTGTAGAAATCAATGATCAAAATAATAGTTATTATCAAATAAAGGGATTTGAATAAAAAAAACATTTTTTGTGAACTTTCAATGATTTTAGAGTAATTAACTTTAATAAATTTTCGTAAAGAAAAGAATTAAACAAAATCACCATTATTTCTCACAATATAAATTACACACATTTATCCATTGGCTTCCTCATACCATATATGAGAGCCTGCATCCTACTTGTTGTGCTCATTCTTCTTCAAAAATTTATAGAAAATGTTTTCTAAATAGAAAAATACTACTTTTAAGCATTATTTTAGTTCTGAAAAAGTAGAGTTGATATGACATTGTTAAATGCCAGCTCATCTTACACAATTAAAATTTTGGATAGATTTTTTTTTTTTTTTTTTTTTTTTGGGTAAGCATATTAATCAAAAAAATATCTCCAACAATAGATTTTAGTAACTTTTCTCTCTCCGTTTGTTTTTTTTTGTTTTTGTTTTTGTTTTTTGTTTTTCCGTTTCCTTTTCATTGATCTTCCACATCAACTTAATGAAGAATGAACAAGATAAGCATAATGATAATATGGTGATAGACAAGTGGGACATACCATAGCTAGTGGAAGAGTATACTCTTCTGGGTGCTCTTGTAGTGCTATTCCTAAAAAGGAATTAGACAAAGGACCAAAAAGTAAAAAAAGGAAGCAACAAAGAAAAAGGAAAAAAAGGTTTAAAGATAAAATAAACATACCAAGATAAGAGAAAGCAATGATAAGATGAAATTAGAAAGCCACTTATTGATTACAACTGTGGTACAATATTTTCACTATCAAAGCACATAAAAAAATAGTTATTTCTAAAATATTTAATTATATATATATATATATATATATAGAATGAAATGGCAATGTCATGCTAATTATTTTGTACAATATAATATATCTTATAATAACTTATAGTTCCATATTATGCGATACTAATTGATAACTACCCACGGAATTACCGGTCTAAAATATGTAGTAGCTTCGTGAGGATATAAAAATAATTGTAAATGGCATATTCTTCTATTTTAGGCTGTTAAGTACCCTGATTAAGAGATTAATGATATTAATAATTGAAGGTATACAGCAACCTATATTGTTGTAGTTAGGAACTTTTTATGAAAATCCATCTCTGATTCAAAAGGAAGAAGAATATTCACTAAATTATGGCTTTTAAATTCATCTAAACTCTCAATAATTATCCTAAAATTTCTCACAAAATTTGTGTAAGAAACCCTAGCTGAGAGGACAAATTGTGTCGCTGGTGCTCTGAGATATTATGAAGATGACGGCGTTAATATCTCAAATTATAAATTCATCTAAGATATCAATAGTGCTGATTTAGTTAAATATGCTGACGTGGTCTAATTTTTTCAAAATTAAGTGCAATTACAAATATTGCTTGATCTTCAAGAAGATATAAGAATAACTAAATATTAAACAATATTAAGAAGAACATTGCTTCATCCAAGAGTGATGTAAAATTTGTTATTACGTCACAAATGTTGAAAGATATGACTCAAAATTAACATGGGCTCATTGATTTTAAAAATAGACTATTACTTGGATTATGAGGTGAGCAATTAATTAATAGTTGATTAATGGTAAACTTTTACTTTATAAAATGGTAATTTAAAGTTTCGAATTTTACAGGAGTTATCTATTAGTGTGAAAGATCTCTGCATGCATCAGAAGGTAAGAGGTAAAATATTAAAACTCTCAGTTGAATATAATATAGATTGATATTATTTGTTAATTAAATAAATATTAGTTTAAGATAGATTTTTTTTAAATAATTTGGAAAAGTCTATTATTAGTAAACAGTGTCGTGTTATTCGTACATGACATCCTTGCTGTTTGTCACAGTTATTCAAGATGCATAAATCATACTAGCTAATTATTATAGGATAAAATAAAATATATATTTAAATTAAACCAAAAGTTGAAGACATACCTCAACTATTTTATTATTAGTTTAAGACAGTTCTCCATATAATAAATACTAGGTCTTTCAAAACTAACCACTTTCCATTTGTAAGGAAACAGAAATACAGATTCAAAGCCAACCAAGAAAAAATGTCTATTTAGAATATAAGAATCCCATTCAAAATTATTCTTAAAAAATTCTTAAAATATTTTCTAAAAATATTTATTTAAAAATATTTTTTTAGAAAATTATTGCTCATATTAAAATTATTTTTTCTTATATTTAATTTTTTAAAATATTTATATAATAGTAAAAATATCTCTTACATAAATTTCAAAATATTAGCATAGTTATAAAGATTTTAAATTCAGCACCGGCTTTTAAACATTTTTAGCTGATATGTAATTTTCCGTAGATTCATTACATCAGAGGTGGTTACTTGCATGTGCTTGAAGGTAAAATCATCATTAGCTTCCAAATCATCCAAAACTAGTTTTGCATCTCTACAATATTCAAATATTAGTTATATTAATTATATTTAAATAATAATATCTAAATTTAATTCTTTATAATTTTTATATGATCATTTTATATAAACTAATAGTAAAATGATGGTATATATATATATATATATATATATATATATTATATAAATCAATTTTATTTATAAAAATAAATATTATATAATATTAATAATTTTTTTTTTTGAAAAACTAGGGCATTGCCCATAGTTTTTATTATTATTTTATATTAATATTTATATATCAATTTAGATTATTTTTATTAAGTATTTATTTTTAATATCAGGCTTTTCATATTTTTTAAGTTATATGACTTTATAAATTCTTATTAATTAATGCGAATGTCACGTGACTTTATTAGGACAGTTATATATATGTATAATAACACTAATGTCATAACTAATCTTTTTTTTCTCACTCCCCAATCTGGGAATCATGATCAGATAGATTTAAACAATAATATTTCCGTATTGGTTAGGTTAATTAAAGGTCCCCCTTTGGTGACCAAAGGGGAAGGTTTGGTAGACTAACTTCAACCGATTGGTTAGGATTCAATCTATTCCGATGTCACAAAATGGAGGCATAGTTGGCCTATCTGGCCTATCTTCAACGACACCGGTCCCATTCGTCAAAGATTTTCTATGCTTGCTTCTCGTTCTCCGCTATGATATCATCTCCTACACCCATCTTAGAGAGATAAATCATACATTATCTGCAGCATCCGAACTGTGAATGTGAATTTACTGTCCCAAATATACTACCCTAATCTTGTCCACTCAATCGTATTATTACACGTGTCATAAATCTTTATTTGGAAAAAATATATCCTAATATTAATACTACTAATTTTTCTAAAGAATCTTTCATGAATGTAAAGGGTGAAAAAGCTAAAATTATTCATTGAAAATTTCTTTTAGAAAAAAATATCTCAACATTAAAATTTAAAAATTGTTGTGTTAGAAAGTGAAGATGTAGGATATATGTATGAATGAAAGGACATAATTGAAGTAGTATGGCTGGAATAGTAAATATGTTTTTAAAGTTGTTATCTGTTTTATATATCGACCCTCAACACTATGTACTTTGATATGCTCTATGATCATTTCGAAGTCACTATTTATTAGAAAGTGCAGGTCCATATTGAAAGACATTAACTCCTTTCGGGGTCATCTTGAATATGTTCGTTACGAAGTTACACAAAATGGACCATTAAGGTACAAAAATTTTTTACGATAACGTAAAAAAAAAAGGAGTATAAATGAGACCATTAAGAGTCTCATCATTTTAGTTTATACAGATTTAAAATTCGTTTTACTTTCTACAAAATATAGGAGTATAATTTTTTTATACTTTTATAAATAATGTTTACAAACTTTGAATCCGAAACCTTCGCTTTCTGGGCTAAATTAACTCACCGCTTCTCCAAAAATGGTAAAAATGAATATATTTATTAATTTATTAGGAGGCGGTAGGAGATGAAAAGGATGATCAAAGATCAAACTAGAAGAGAAAAGAGTAGAGGCTTCAATTAAATTACTTTGAAATGTTTTATATTTTTTAGCCACATAATTCTAATAATGGGCCCCACTGCTGACATAACGGGATGGGGATTTTGTGGGACAGGCCCACGAATCATGACTAGGATAGGTTAAGTAGGCACTCATGCATTTGTTATCGTGGCTTATCCGCTCGCGAAAGGCGGCGCGGACGGGGGAGTCTCATATTCTGGCTCAGTGCCTCGTGCTTATCTTCTCGCCCTTTCTGATCCCGGGGACCAATCATGTCCCAACACCTGGCATGGACTTGTTAAATCGTCCTAGTGAGTCTCTCTCATCCACGGAATTCGGGTGCCGCCTCAACGGTGACCAAAATCGACCCATTCTCTAATCTCTATAATGGTTCATCACAGAAAATAAAGTATATAAATAAGGTCGAGGAGAGACTGATGATAAAAAGAAGATAGAGAAAGTATTTAGAATTTGAAAAAGATCAAAATAGAAATTTTGACTAAATAGAATTTATTATTTCGATAAATATGTGATACGGCATATTTATGTTTATATTTGTTGGAGTTTAATCTCTCCCAGTTAAGCTAGATAATAACTCAAAAATTAACCCAAAAAAAAGGCAGAAGCCTCTAGTATGAAGACCATCCCGTTCATCCTTGGCCAGATGTTATCCCAGACTCCACTTTTAGTTTGTCTCTAATTACAGATGTCTCCTTTACATAATCCCAAATGTCAAATTATCTCATCAGCTCCAATTTTGATACTTGATAAACATTTCCGTTTAGCAAAGCCATTTGAAAATCATCATCGATGAATCATCAGCCAGTACTAGGCAAGGATATGAAGCTGATCCAAGGAAGAACATATCACAAACAGTTATTCGTTTGACACGTGGCTTGATAGATGCAATTTAGAGGTGGATTGACGTGGATATCTGTGTTTTTTTTTCTTTTCTGTAAACATCATGCGTCTAATCTATTATGACGTGTTTTCGTTGATGTGGTGGGCTTAAAAAGAGCAATCTTTAATCTCGAATTTTCCCCATGCGTTCTCCTTCATCCCCCCGGTCTATGAACAACACCTTATCTTGTTGACTTCTACATCAACTGAAGTTGATATGGAATTTTTTAATGCAAACATTAAATACCTGTTTCTGCCAAAATTATATTAACACTTCATTCCGACTCGAACGCAACTTTTCCCAAGTTAGACATTTATTTACAAATCAAACTAAACTTTTAGATGCACATAGCGCCATTCCTTCATCTCATCCAACTATCACTTGTATCCATCCCAGGACCTGTAAATTATGTGCATTCCCACCATAACATAAGCTCTTTAGGATGCCAGCTAAATAGGACTACAAAGAGCGTGTTGTAGCAATACTCAGTGGTTGCAGGAAGTATAGTCACTACTAGTTGAATGGAACACATTGTCGGACAAGAATTCCCAAAGTCTATTAGAAGTAGATAGTAAAATGCACCTACAAAATGTAAAACAACTTTATCCAAAACTTTCCCAAGTTTCTTACTTCATGCTAAACAAGTATTAACCTGCAGCTTTAATGCCATTTATTTCCAATTCCAAGGGATATTGACACATAGAGAGAAAAACTATATCTTAAAAGAGCAATGCTAGATATATCTAATTACACCCCCAAAGTTTCAAATTACTTAAACACGACATGTCTTGATTAATGACAAAGTCACCATGGAAGCAATGAAAGATATGGCAGTACCTACTTGTAATATCTTTTCTGCTTCTTGACTATGCATTGCTGGCTTTCTCCTCCATGACCAGAGCACTGAAGTGAGTGAAAGGCTCCAAAGGGGTGAACTAACATAGGTAATAAATAGGATCACCTCTCCATTTCTTGTACAAGTAAGAAGAACTATTTGACGAGTTGTATTTTGATATGAATTCAAAATTGAAGTAGACTCTTTCATGACTCTTACATCCATTGCTCTGTTCAAAGACCCAAAGATTATGACCAGACATGTCTCGGTCATGGCATCCCACCGATACTAGACCTACTAAAGCAGTATTGTCAAAAGGCACGCCTAGGCACACATCACCTTGCGCCTATGCACGCCAAGTGAAAGTGCACCCGCCTCTAAGTCGAGGCAAGGTTCCCTTTATAAGAAGCTCCTGCACGTGCCTAGGTGCGCCTTATAGGGGCACCCAGGCACTCTTAAGTGCACCTTATGAAGGTAGCCTAGGTGCATCTTATAGAGGCGCCCGGGCGCTCCTAGGAGCAACTTATGAAGATGATGTCTTGCCTTAAAAGAGAGAGAGAGAGAGAGAGAGAGAGAGAGAGAGAGAAGAGAATCATCCATCCCCTCAACCCATTCCTGACTAAGCACGCACCTAAATAGAAATCGTAGCCATTACTACCCTGTTATATTTATTTTCTTTATTTTGTTATTATTGTTGTGTTGCTGCTAACTGCTACTATTAAGATTTAATTCTTTTTTGTTTACTATGCACATCGCCTATATCAAGCACGCCTTTGTGCGTCTTGCGCTAGGCTCTAAGAAACCATGTGCGCCTTGGTGCACATTGTGCCTCTGACAACTTTGATCAAAAGCAGTAAAGCGAACTCGCCGTCACATTTGAATAGTAAGGAAAGATTTTGTACCATTCTTGATATTCTAAATCCATGAAAATTTTGCGTTTGTACCTCTAGCCAGTACAAAGACCATCTCAGGTAAGATCAATTGATATTCATAATTTGCAAACAATGGATAAGAAACCCAAAGTTAGCACCAAAATGTCTGAATTCCTGGTTCCCTATCTAGTGAGAAAGAAGGTAGCACTTTTTGTTCTAAATGAAGTTGACTACCTTGTTGTGGAAAGGTCGAGTCTGATACTTTGATTCACATAACATTTCCATTCAGAATAACAGAATCTCTCATCAAGCGGAGGAAGTTGCCACGATAAACCAGTGATTTGGTTCACACAAAAATGCTGAAGTGCACCTCTTTGGATTCATATATAACTAAATCGTAGCACGAGCTCAACGCTAGTCAATATGGAACTATGCAGATACTGGGCAAACCTTCCTCAAATCCATCGAAGCTGAACATGTTCAGGCCATAACCACCTTCAATCTTGATTTCTCTAGGTTACTAAGCTGAGCATCGAAGAATCCCTCCTTGTTGATGACTTGGTGCCATCGCTTGGATACATATATAAGATCAGAAGGTGGAATGGGTTGGGCAGTCTTGAGAAGATGTTGAAGATGATATAAGATGGAATAACATCTAAAAGATATAGATGCAGATCAAGTTCCTCGAATTACTAAGCAACCTGGATATAAAAGAACGAGTGAAATTAAAATACATCTAAGCTTACGTAATTGCAATTCCTACTAGACTAACGTAATAGTAACCAAAACTAACACATTTCTAACGGACATTTAGTCAAACACCTTGATAACCACCAATTAACAGACCACAATGAAATCATTGACATTTACGAACAGGATTAGCATGCGTTTGACCACTTAATGTCAGGAAAAAACGAATTGGCATACTACATAATATTGTTTCAGGATCTGCATAAGAATCAAAGCAAAGATACTCGGATCGCACGTCACACAACAGTTCTTTCGGGAGATAAAACATGCATAAAGCTAGGGAGAAAACGCCATTACAACTGAGAAAAGCTAAGTACGCACCTGCATGTTGAGATAGGCGCCGTGATCGTAGTGTTGCCCATCTTTATTCCGTAGTTCTATTCGTCGCAGGCCGTTAGTCACAGGCCGTGGGCTGTCCATGCAAGGCCCAAGATTTGAAAGAATGGATAATTTTAACCTTTTTTGAGATATTTGAAAATCTCAGCTGTTGTGCAAACTTTCCTTTCAACCGGTTGGTTGTCTCATATGATTTTTTTTTAAAAAAAATTATCGTAAAAAAGTCTCGTTATTAGCCAACGAAACCAATACGGCTCGCACCAACCATGTTAACCAACAAACTATCTTCTATGATTTTTGTTAATTTTTGCTGAATTTCGAATCTATCGTGTCATTGAAATGATTACTTCTAAAAAAGTTACAATAATTATGTAATACAACTAATCATTATTTCCTTTTTAAGTTAAATGATTTTCAATAAAATATTTGAAGTGCCAACAGAATATTTTCATATTCATAAATACAAGTAACTATGAGTAATATTAGTTAAACTTTAATATGGTTTAATAATATACTCCGAATATAGTTTTAAACAATTCGTATTCAATATTAGAAATTGATTGCAAACATAGACCTCGACCTACAACGCCGCACTATAATTTTCTCTTTAAATGCTTCAAAGGCTTGATAGCATGATTGAAAGTCACAAAACAAGAAGTGATGGTTTTTGAGAGAATACAAAACTTTACCAATCAGCACTCTCAAATATGAAAAATCGATATTGGTGATGAATACTCTGGACAATTTTTTTTTATAGAAAAATACAAAAAAAAAAACAAAAAAACACAGGGTAATATTATTTGGCCTCACTGAACAACAAAAAAAATAATCCAAACACGTGTTCGTGCGCCTCAAAATCGATAAAAATATAAATTTATCGATCCTAAGACGTACAAATATTTGTTCGGACTATTTTCGGGTTAAAGAATTCTAGCTGAACAGCTTTTTCCAAAAGCATGAGATAACATGTTCTTTTTCACTCTCCAACTCAGTGGTTTTGTTTTTTGTATTATTATGCAAACACCATAAACACGACATATTACAAAGAAAATATTTTCTCTTTTTCCTTATTTAGAATGTTAGGTTGTATGCATGGCTTGTTTATGATTCTTCTTTATCTTTATGTTTTGAAATGTTGCTGTTTATATGGTATTTTTATTTATTTATTTATTTTATCAATTACGTGTATTAAATACGATATAATACAAGACGATGGGAGGTCGGGTTCGGGCAGGGCGCGACAGGTCACCCAGCTAACGCGCCATAAACTCACTATTTAAGGCCTGCCCAGTGCAAGCGCCACGTAGTGAATCTACATCTTCATTCTTGTCTTCCGATCGCTCCTTCGCTGTCTCAATTGTGGTTCAGATTCTCAATTTTGTGTTCTTCTCACTAGTGTGTGCCCAATCCTATCACTAGAAGAGAGAGAATGTTTCTCGTGGATTGGTTTTATGGAGTTCTGGCCTCGCTAGGGCTGTGGCAGAAAGAGGCGAAGATTCTATTTCTCGGCCTCGACAACGCCGGAAAAACCACGCTCCTACACATGCTCAAAGATGAGGTCAATTTTTGTGTTTAATTTTGAGAATTGAGGTGTTTTTAGTAGTCTTTGACTCTTTGTTGAGTTGTCTAATTGTGGTTGGTTTGGAGTGGATTGTTAGAGATTAGTACAGCACCAGCCTACGCAATATCCAACATCCGAGGAATTGAGCATCGGGAAAATTAAGTTCAAGGCTTTTGATCTGGGCGGCCACCAGATCGCTCGCCGTGTCTGGAAGGATTACTACGCTAAGGTCTGTATTTTTTATTAACTGAACAAATAGTTAACTTGCTGCAGTGAAAAATGGATTTACTGCAGCTATTGGAGTGCCTGAAGTTGATCCAGATCTAGTTTGATGCTTGTTTCTGAATTATGTTAGCTTTTTATGTTGAGGATGACTATACCATGGTTTATATTGTGATGTACGACTGAAGTTTAGATCTAATTGGAATGATATTCATAGCAGTCGACACAAGGGAAATACTTCTCCTTGTTTTCCAGGCTTCTTGACCTGGAGTTCTATATAAATTATTGTAGGAACTAAGGCAATGATATCTATTCATTTCAATCTTTTAATTATTTGAATAAAATATTTTTTTCGTCTAAGTTTGCTAGTATTTTCCCAATGTTGGCTTACTTCATTCAGAAAGCAACATGTTTTAACGTAACATAAGCAACTACTGCCAATTTATATTACTACATCTACTTGTTTGCATGCTGGATATTTTTTGAGCTAATTGATATGATACTTCTTTTAATTAAGACTAAATGTATGATTCACCTATAAGGTGGCAAGAACTGTTTGTTTTTTTTTTCCCATCATTTATAAGAAATAAGATCATCACTATCTAGAAGTCAGATGATTTTTGAGGACTTCACTATCATATGATCTTTATCTAAATCCCATATGAGTGTTGGCAACATCCAATCCATATTCATATCCCCAACTTCTGTCAAGAACCCATATTCATATCAATGTGGCTCTTTGTATCCTACTTTACAAATCTATGGCCCTGGCAAACACCAGGGCATCGGCAAATTTGTCCTTATTTGTAGGTATAAAGTAAACTTGATTAAAATTCGTAACACACAATTAGCATCCTAGTGCTTCTTAATTCGGAATTTCGCTACTTTCTTAGAAGCTGTTCTTCTGTTGGTTTGTACCTGGAATTGTCACTTCATAAAGGAAGTTTCTATCAGTACAATACTATTTATTTTAAGATATTTATGAGAACCTTCCTCTGTTTGCATCTTCTGTTTAGAAAATTGTATGGCAGCAATTCTTTTTTTTGGTGATGTCTTAGATGTAATATTGTCTTTAACGTCCTGAAAATTCTGTTTATTTCTTTTGTTGTATTTGGAATATGTGGGAATAGTTTTATCTAGGTCAACCGTTGTCTTTGCATTTTCTAACAAACTACCGTGCATGCTTTCCAACAGTGATGCCGTTTAGCTCTATCATCTATTGGTGTTTGTCTTTTGGGATAATACTATAGTATAGACGTAAGCTTAAATTTCCAAAAAGAAAAACAAAAATGAAAGTATGCTATTCCTGAGTTCATACATTTACATGTGATGGACAAATAATATAGCTTCTTATGCCACCCAAAAGGTAATTTAAAGGCATGTTTTCAGTAGAATCTCAATTTTTTTTGTTAAGCCTACGATCCCTTAAGTATGATTTGAATAAAGCATAGGCAAAAATAATTGTATACATGGAGCTGAAAGATGACTAGATGACTAGATGACTGAACAAACTGTACGTGGTACGTGGTACGTGGTACGTGCATATAGATGAATAAACATATTTCCATGTGCTGTGTGGTTATTTTGTTGAGTGTGCCTCCGAGTCTCTGACACGATGTCATAGAATTACAAATTTGTGTTTTATAGTCTTAATGCGAGTGTTAGAGCTAAAACTATTTTTTAGTTTTTGATCATGCTATTATGCAACTTGGTGGTTCATCAGCTTTGGGTCTGTTGGGCATGAATTTGGTGACATGTTTTAATTTTTATGATAAATGCAGGTTGATGCAGTGGTGTACTTAGTGGACGCCTACGACAAGGAGCGATTTGCAGAGTCCAAGAAGGAACTGGATGCACTCCTATCAGATGAATCTCTGGCTAATGTTCCATTCCTCATTCTTGGAAACAAGATCGACATTCCCTACGCAGCGTCTGAAGAAGAGCTGCGTTACCATATGGGTATTAGCAACTTCACAACAGGCAAGGGCAAGGTGAACCTTGCTGATTCAAATGTTCGTCCCCTCGAGGTTTTCATGTGCAGCATCGTCCGCAAGATGGGTTATGGTGAAGGTTTCAAGTGGCTGTCTCAGTATATCAAGTAGAATTATTAGCTTCGCCTTTCAGGATCAATATGGATATCCACATGCTGTGGTCTTGGGGAGTCTCTTGGTGTCATGCCAGCACTTCTCTTTCATGTATGTTACTACTGGGTGTTGGAAAGAAAGAACCCTTAGATAAGTAGACAGGATATATATATGATCACATGTGACATTGTAAAATGATTGTAATGGCTTCGTATGCTGTTAGTAGTTGGCCCCGTTCAGTTCATTCCTCTAGTTTACTATTTGTTAAATTAAATTGCACTCATATTGAATATAATATTTCAATGCTTTGGGGTCGGAATGGATTTGGTTTTCATTTTTTGCCCCCCTGATGTGCTGTGCTGTAAGTTCAAATGGCATTCATAAGGGCCTCCTTCATGGCGCTGCTTCGCTCTCGTTACCGCCTGGTTCTGACCCAGCTGATCCCCAATGTCTGGAGGACTATAATAGGGTTCATATGCTTTCTACCGGAGGATTGGTGCAGAACTTACGGTTGAATTCTTCAACTACCTCTTCGACCTCCGCTACGTTATTGTCGGAGTGCCGCAGTTCTATATCATCGCCCACTACATAGGGCGTGCTATCGTCGTCGGCTACCCTCAGCGACACAAAAAATTGGAAAGAGAAGTTCTTTTACATTATCCGGTCCCTATCGATGGCCGAAGCATCTAAGCTACATATGCCGTATCGGATATATAATATATGTATCTTTTTGCAGTATTCATGGTTCAGATTGTATCCATACTAGTCTTTGTAAATTGTAGGTCAAGGCAAATTTGAACTACAAAAGCTGTAGATTGTAGGCCCTATGATTTAAATCTTACCCTACTATAAAGCGTTATGTTGTTAAGCTATAAATTGCAGTATAGCCAGTTCACATTAAAGTTAGATGTGTAATAATATACATTGGTATAACTGGTTATAACCACATTTGATGCTTTACAATATTTATTATCTTTAAACTTTCATCTACTAATCTTTCTTTATTTTAGGCGAATTATTATTTGTTCCTCCAAAAAAAAGTGCCTCTTATCCCTTAAATAAACGTTATCTCGATACTCAAATCATACATTCTGACCGTACAATTTTGAATTCCGTGAAGAGACAAAATGTAATAGTTCGAATTTGTTAGGAGAGTTTTCATAAAAAAAAAAAAAAAAAAATTTGTTAGGAGAGTTTAGGTATTTACCTTTTGGCTTGTAAGTACCATTTGTATGGTTGAGCCCACACGCTGCGACAACAGTGTCAATCCAGCATGCGCAATGCTTACGGTGTTCGCGAGTGTGCTAGACTAGTTTAGTGCTAAACGAGTGGGGCCTCACCTTCCGCGAAGCTTCTGTAATGGTTTTACTAGACTAATAATCTTCTCCCAGCCATTACTTATCACGTCAACGATAACTCACTCGTTTTCCACCCTCTGATCCCGCGGCCTCTCCACTATATATCTATTCTGTGATCTCCCACTCTCCACCCTCAACCGATATAGCTAACTTCCACTCTCTGAACCCACACAGCAGTTCCGGCAGCTTCAACATGGGAAACTACTCTTCTTCCTCGCGAAAAACTACCAGCAACGCTCTACTGTTCGACGACATCGACTCTGACGTCCAGCTCTCGCCGCGGATCCTCGAGCTCCCTCTGCACGCCGCGGAGCTCATGCTGGAGTTTCCCGGCCGCGCGGTGGCGCACGCGGTCGAGCTCCGCCGCACGCGCCGAGCATGCGCACTACGTGCCGACGAGCCGCTAAAGGCCGGCGAGGTTTACTTGCTACTGCCGGTCGCACAGGTCGGCTCAAGACTATCTGACCGGCAAATGGAGGTCGCCGCCATCAAGACGAAGAAGAAGAGAGGGAAGCGCTCGAAGGAGTCTGGGAAACGGGTTGTTCCGGTCGCCGGCGGTGAGGAAAACAAGAAGGCATTGACCGGTGATATGGATTTTGTAGTTGCGGGTCAATGGTGGGGATGTCGTAGGACGGCGTGGAGGCCGGCGCTGGATACGATCAGCGAATGAAAGTCAAAATAAGATTAGATGGTTAATGATTCTTTTATTCTTTGATTAGTAATGATAGAAGAGTATGAATGGCACGTGAATTCATTGCCGATAAAGAGTGAAATGTGCAGTACTGACTAGTGACTTTTTTTTTGGTTTAACCGAACAAGTTCAATTTATCACGTTCTTGACATAGTTATCTGCGACTACTGTATTTCTGGTTTATGTTTGATTAAATAATTTATGATTCCCGTGGAAGAGTGGACTTGCCAGGGCGTGGCTCCTGTTGTTGGGCGCGGCTCCCCTACTCCATCCAAAACACGAAGTATGAACCGTGCTTTATTTCTGCCATCCGTCACAATTAGTACTAATTTTAAAAAATTATATAAAATTTTTATCTGTTAATTTGATCTATTATAATTTTTTTTTGAAAAAATTTTTAACTAAAAATTTATAAATTTTGATGTAATTATAATTTTATAGTTAAAAATTGTTTTTCTAAAAAATGTAAAATAATGTGCCAAGGAGATGATCAAAATTTTAGATCATTTTTTTGACATATTATTTGATATTTTTAAAAAATATTCAAATATTTATAATTTTGTAGTTAAAATTTTTTTATAAAATTATCAAATGATATGTTAAAAAAATAATCAAAATTTTAAAAGTGTAAATTTATAAAAATTTTCAAACACTAGGATAAGCACGCGCGTGTGCACCGCACGTATTAATTTGAAGGTCTGAGAGACTCATAAGCGAAACGGTAAACCAAGTGTATCAAGATTCAAGATACAATGTTACGCAAGACTTTGCCCAGAAAAATGAGAAGGCGTACGGGAGGGCTGGGAGCCTACTTTTTGGGAAATATTGGGCCACTAACGCGGTTATGGGCCCGCAATCCAGTTGGGTCATAAAGTGTGCAGCCTGATCGCATATCCAGGTGAAGTTCTAAGAGTGTTAGGTTCACTATTCCAATATTTTTAACAGTTCCCCCATTTGTTCAATGATAGAAACTGAACAAATAAAGTAATCGATATAAGAAAATAATCACGGTAAGGTGGGAAGATATTACGGAAAGGGATTTATCTTGATTAATACAGTGCCTTTAGTCACATCATAATTCTTTAAAAAAAAGGAAAAGAAAAGAATCGCATATGTAGTAGAAGTGTCGATTTCTAGACGTTACAGTTCACTCGAGCATATGAGGATCATGAGGTTTAGCACTGCTCATGGTGAAGATGTGAGCTAAGTAATTTTCATATATAATTGTCTTAAGCATCGGCTGCATGATCCAATAGTCGAACTAAAATAAACGCCACTTTAGATTTAATAGATTGTATATCTTCAAATATTGGCATCACTAAGAATTTGTTCAATTCAGTCAAATCAAAAATAAATAAAATATTCTATCACAAGCTTAATATCAGTTTTAAAAAGGTCCATATCTGGAACTTTGAGCTCTACCAAAACGATGAGCAAAACACTGCATTATTGGATTAGCTAAGAAAATGCTGATCATCTGTTTTGAACGAAGAGGAGCAGCGTAGCAGACCTACCCTACTGATCTCATCAGGACCCGCATAGAATATCAGGACCGTCGAATTAGTCTGGCAAGTGATAGGCTAGCTTTATAGGGATCGGTACTCTAGTCGTCGTGCTCAGTGCACTACCCCATTTGTTTAAGACTTTAAATCAAAAGTTTCCAAAGAACGGGCAACCAAACCTCATATTTTATCCAGTCTTACCTTCTTTGTTGCTTATTCCACCTTCAAGTTTTCAACTGTGGCATGAATATGTTTGTACCTAATGCTTCTTTTTAAATTATTGTAGTTTAACTCTGTCCATACTTGATCATTTTTTTTTTCACGACGATCATAACAGATAAATCACGTATGATAACGATCCATATTCTTCAAATGGATGAGCTTTAATTTTTTGGTATGAATTGGTCCGAAATTATGTGTTATTTTTCTAGAAGTAAAAGAGACACCTGATCTTTTAAAAAAAAAAAAAAAGAAAAATTGCGCGTAATATGTGACTTGAGTTAGCTCATTTTGCCCTCTCCACCAAAGCAAACATAATACCAACTCATCATTCGTCCCACACTAGAGTTAAACGGGTTTTCATTAATTTATTTGGATTGAGGCTTATATGTTAGTACAAATATGACAATGCCTAAGCAATCCATTGATACGGACACATCTCTGCCACCACTTTCAAAATTCATGTGTAAAAATGCTATAAAATTCTCAACATTGCTTGCTTTGGACAGAGTCAAATCCGAAGAGCTTTGTTACCAAGTCGCATTGCTTCCGCTGGATATCCCGTCAAGGCGATACTTCACATTTTTAAAATTTGACTCTGTATACTCATTTATACTTGAGGTGGATGAAGTCCATGATCTCTTAGCTAAACATGTCTGAATTCATCCATAATAAAAGATAAAGTCTTTCTTTATGGGAATAGATTATCTTAATTGTATTTTCTTCTAATACTGTTGGTTAATTCTCTCAGTATTTTTTTTATATAATACGTTATCATACTTTTATAAACATCTTTTAATTTAAAAAATTTACAACGAAGTTTTTTATTTGTACTCTTCTTTTTCTTTAACTGTACCCATCACGCCAAAGATTATTGCGATCCACTGCGAGTGCAGGGGAAGAAGGGAGCGGTTCACCGAACCCTTTATATTTCCTGCACTTAATTACACTTTTCTCCTCTTCGTTCTTTGTCAATTAAACATATATAAATACAACGGAAGGAAGCAATATTCATCATTTAACTTAATAACTAATTTATTTATTAATATTTTAACGCATCAACGACGTTCACTTTTATTATTAAATAGATATATTGAATTACCGGCGACCTCACGCTCCCGGTTCTATTTTGTCATCTTTCTACAATCATGTTTTCTCATATGCTTTATATGTAAACCCTTTCTCATAGTTGATAGTTGCACAAAAACTGCTTGAGTTAATAAGCCATGGGCAACCTCACATCTTGCCGGAGCTCAGCCGGTCCGAGGGGGAAGATAGTTCTGCCCGACGGAACTGTGCAAATGATCGACGAAGCCATCTATGCCGGCGAGCTCATGGTGGATCATCCTCGCCACGTGGTCGTCGAACTCCGGTCTCTTTCTTCTACTTCTCGCGATCACGTAAAGAAGTTACCAGCTCCTTTGCATGCAGATCAGGAATTGGACTTAAAGAAAACCTACCTTATGCTTCCCATGGCTAGAGGAAAGCCCGCCGCCGCAGCGGCTTCTTTATCGGGCGAGGAATTCAAGCGGATGTTATCCGCAACCGGTTCAATTCTCCGGTTCTCTTCTAGCACTAGCATTATTGGTTTGGTCATGAAGGGGAAGAGGGTGTTTGAGGTTGTGGGCCGTAGAAACGGGTCGAACTTGGAGGAGGATAAACCCGTTAAGGCCGGGTCGACTGTAGAGTGGCCGATGGAGTGTCCCGAGGAGCGATCTGTGTTCCTCCCGAGCCGACAGTTATCGTGCAAAGGGTGGAAACCGAGTCTTGGGACTATTATGGAGAAATCCTCGGAGAGGAAGGTTTCCCATTGGCTATTCTGAAATGTGATCTTCGAGACACAAAATGAACGGTGGATTTTAGTTTGCCATGATGCCATCTGATCTTGTAAAGGTTGGTTATACATATATATATATATATATATATATATATATATATATATATATATATATATATATATATATATAGAATTATAGATTCAGGTGGGATATGTATGTATTTCCATGAAAGACTTTGTTATTTCAGCAATTTCAATGTTACAATTTGCTGAGACAATTTTCAAGTTTGTTTAACTTCTAAGCAAGTTTAAAACCGGAAACACACTTTTTATTGCCCACCCTGATCGATCTCACTTAATTATTTCTAAGGCCCTGAATGAAATACAGTCGCAATACACAACGCTGTATGACTCAGAATAACATACAGCCGAATGGAAGTAGAATTCGAGAAACTCCTGCTACAGCAACCTTGCTCTCAACTATGTCACCTCATTTATTGTAACTAGAATATATACATATATATATAACAAAGAAGCTTCATTGAAAGGTAAAAAGCAACATACATTTGTTCATGAAAGATAAAAACAATAAAAGTTGTTCAATATAAGTTACGCAGTAATCTCCTGCTTGTTTCCTTCTAAGAAATGAACAAAGGGTATCAAGATTCAAATGAATCTCTTTTGCATCCACACTTGTCGCTTTAACGAATGGCACCACAAGCTTTTGTAAAATTGTCTAGCAACTCATATCAGAGATCCATACTTTATACAATTATACGCATGGCTACAATAACAATTTTCAGGAAAAAAAAAAATCTTCAGAGAGATTTTGGTAAAACATAATATTACTCAAAAACTAGTATATTCCTGAGCAATTTCAAATACAATTCTACTGTAACTCCAAGAACTCATCCAATAAGCTTTCTTCAAGAAAGCAGCCAGTCCGTCAATCATCATACAGACTGACAGTAGCCAGCATCAAGGACCTCAAATTCTCAGTTGGACATAAAGATCCTTGTTGCAAAATAATGTTTATTTAATTATGTTTCAAAACGGTAATGTTTATTTTGATCACATCGTTATATACATTTTGTCCCCTTTACATGGATAGCATGGTTTTTCAAATCCATTACGCTGATATACAAGTACACAACCCGTTACCATACAAATTACACCAGAACTAACAAATACACTCAGATTTAAGGCCTACTGTACAACCCTTGACTAACAGGTTAACGGATTAGATTGTATATTCACATAAAAGCTGGAACAGAATCTAAACATCTTCATTTGAATCCACGAGCTCATTGAAGTCCAACTGCATCGGCAAGAAAAAGATGTAAGCACTAAAAAATAAAGTGGGGCATAGCTCTCATTTAATTCTTACGTTCGTATGCAGTATGTTTGAAGTGTTTAAAGTGCAGAAAGAGTTCATTAGCACCGACAACTCACATAAAAGATGACTTCAGACAATAGTATCAATGCTAGACTCATAGCAAAATTCTCATTATGGCTTAATCATGTTTTATGATTAAAAGTCTATCCAACCACTGGGACGCTAGGAATTCACCAGTAGGCTAAAAGTCCATATATTTATAAGCTTAAATGCTCAGGAGATCTAGAGATTTGGGAACAAAATTGATGTTTTAAGAAGGATTCTCAAAGGCTGTCCAGGAATGATATTGATACAGAAGGTTAACTTTGGTGATGATGCTCTCTTCTGATAGTTTATACCTTTGCCTTCTCATGGGCCAACTTCATTCTTCTGTAGTCTTGTTGAGCTTTATACGAACGAAACATGGCTTGGACGCGTATCACAGATCTTTTTACACGTTCTTCAGCTTGCTCCCGGCTGATTCTATAGAAATCCTCTTCCACGGTATTTTCTTCTTCCCTGTCTATTCTCATGGATTCTATCTGTCCACCTTGAATGCCACGTAAGCCTTTTCTTTTTAAACGCCAGCGTAGAACTGCCTTCTCAAGTACACCAACAGACCAAACAATTTTCTGATACTGCTTTCTGACAAGGTGACCTCGAAATGCAGCCTAGACAAGTCATTGGCAAATCAGCTCATGAAAACGGTAGGAAGAAAGATGAAGAGACATATTTAGCAAAGTCAGATATATACCTAATAAACATATAACTCTATACTTAACATTTCATGTTCTAAACCATATGCACCAGATTGTGCTCTTGAAATGATAAGACAGAAACAGCAGGCTAAACCGGCAGCAGATGAAAGGTGTTCAACATCTTAGATAGAATAAAAAATAAGGGCAAGTACATAATTCAGCACTTATATCTTAACATTTTAACTTACAAGCAAGATATAATGGATTATCGATGTTCACTGAAAGCTTTAATGAGATAATATACGTAATAATTTAATGCATGAGCATTGATAATATATCCAAAATAATGTAGCTATAAGAAATAGAGGATTTACTGAAGGACATTGCTTTACGAGCTATAGGTTAATGCTGAGCACTTGCATTTCTTCTGTTTGGTGTCCTAGCTATAGGACCTTTGGATTGAGAGCAATGAGATCAAGTTCCGGGGAGATGCAGCTAATGTAGACCACATTGAAATGGGAGGGTGGACTGTGCTGTGAGGCAGCATTAACGGAAGATTCTTAAAACCAAAACAGCTCAAGTCAGTTGAAGCACTTGCAGCTTCCAAGAGTATAACACACGGAAGGTCAAAGGACGGCCTCAGGCTGTTAGATGGTCTCCTTCGCAAGAGGGTTTTTACAAATTGAATGTTGATGCAAGCACCTTTGATAGGCGATCAGGTCTGGGGTGCATTGTGCGGGATAGCCAGGGCCAACTAATGTTCCTGAACCTGAAATACAAAGTCTTCTTCTAGGTCTAAAACAATGTGCTGCCAAAAATCTAGTCCCACTTGAAGTTGAAACTGATTTAGAGGTATTAATGGGCTGGTTGACTACTAACATCATAAATTGGGAGGTCTTCCATGATATAGCAGCTGCTAGGAGATTAGTCTTCAAATTGGGGGCTTCAGTTCGTCATGTGCTAAGGGAAGCAAACAGGGTTGTGGATCACTAGCTAAATGTGGTCGCCACTCTACTTTTATATCTTGAGTCTTTTAGTAATTTTGACAATCTTTGTAAAGAATGATAACACTGTACAGGTCGGGGCTCCCATCCTTACGGCGTCTATAATTTTGTACACTTTTGACTCTTTTGAATAAAAAAAGGAATAAACTCACCTGAATTTTGATTGCCTGTCTTCGCATATTAAGAAAATCTTTCCTGGCCTTCCAGGTCCGAAAGTGGCCTTGTATATGTGCAACAGCTTTCATCTTCTTTCTCCTATTATAGTTACGAAGGGCATGCTGGATCTTTAAAGCTGCAACAATGTTGTTTGCTTCAATCTCAGGGTTGACCAACTGCACTTCTCTTGTCTGTAACTTGAGATAACGCTCTCTAAAGGCAGCTTGTATACGATCTGCGGCATCAGCTGCATTGCGGTAAGCTGCTAAAGATTCTTTCAAACAGAGTTCTTGTTCAGTAAGGTACTGGTGATGCAAACTTTCCGAGCTTGCTTGGAATCCTGAATCAGGTGGCATAGATCCGGTAATGTTTCCTGATAGTGTCATTGCCTGAAAATGTGCAGCCAAGCCCTTCTCTGCAAGATATGCAGCCAAGCCCTCATGTCCTTGTTTCGAGGCTAGATCAGCTGCAGTGAACCCTCCAGGGGATTCAGGAATCGGGTCTGTGACCAAGCTTGGATTTGCTCCAGCAGATAGAAGAGCAGCAACCATTTTCTCTCTGTGATGGATAATTAGATAAGTACTACTGCAGGTCTATGTCTATTGAAGAATAAAAGCCGAAGCAGAATAAACAATCATGAGGAACAAATTGTGCTTCTGATCTATATGGATAGAGAAAATATCTGTCTTGTATCGTGAAGCATTAATGCTTGCATCTCATCGTCGACAACTAAAAGAATTACAAAGTTTACGTGATTTGCAAGTTCTATGTCAGCCATTATTACAATATTAGCATGGAGATGAATAAGGTAGAAAAAACAGAAACTTCTAATAAGCTGCCATATACATGCTGGACACACGTTTGTATAACACCGACATGTACACACAAACACTAATCACAACTGCAATCAGTGAAAACACTTCATGAAAACTTTATGTCCACATCTTGCATTCTTTGAACACATTTGTAAAGACAAACTAGGGTCATGAATAAGTAGAGTAATAGTTCTTCTACTGTCCAAGTGTGGGAGAGAAAACCTATAAGTTGCACCAATATCATGCAACAATCCCTATATTTTGGTTGGAAAGTTCAATTAGGTTCACGTACTTTGAGATCGGCTAAGTTAGTTCTTTAACTTCTATAAGGTTTCCAATTTAATGCCCGACATCATTTTTACATTGATGTGCAGCTTAGCACCATAGCTATTTAAAAATCATTTGTTCGTCCCTGCCAGCATGGGCCCCACCCATAAAGTCCAATATTCATGGCATGGGCCTGCTTATGTTGACTAATGAAAAAAAAGAGAAAAACTATTTAAGAAACCAATGGTGTCAAACACAATGTCATTGTTTAAGTTAACGGTAAAGACTAAAATTCAAAAGACTACCAAAGTTCGAGAACTAAATAGTGGATCCTGCCTCACTACATGGACATAAATGAACTTTTCAGTAAATTGCGAAGACCAAATTTATCTTTTTCACATTTACAATTTACATTTGCTTCAGTTGAGGAAGATCTGGTGCATGGTCAAACCACAATGATATTTGTTTCTTTATAAGCACATGATGTGCAAGCGATGTTTAATCATAATAATTTCTTAAGTATATATATTCTTTATAAATGTAGTTCTTTTCTACAAATCTTGCGAATTAGACATGATAATTGCAAAATGAGACATATTCACATAAAAGTGTTGTAATCATCGTTTTACGTGGCTAGGATCGGTCCTGCCGATCGAGCCGCCTGGCATGGCACGACCTCTAAAAAAATAGAGAGCAGAAGAAAGCCACAACTGTTGTGCACCAACACTGCTGTCGCTGAGATCTCCCCCACCATCATCTCCTCTCTCTCTCTCTCTCTCTCTCTCTCTCTCTCTCTCTCTCTCTCTCTCTCTCTCTCTCGTCACTGTTCTTTTTATGCGAGGGCAATTTACAAGCTAGCCCTTCATGGGTAGGCGTCTAATTTTACTACAGTCAAATCAGATGCCAACCCATGTAAGGGTAGATTTTACCCCTTTTTTTCTACAAATTTTAACAAATAAAAAGGCACGGATCGACATTATGCTTGGCTCATCCCGAGGTCGGAATTTACTGATACTCGGCTCGGCACAACACATAAAACCTTGGAGATATATATATATATATATATATATATTCTTGGTATATCCGCATACAAGAACATGCTACTTCTCCTAGCAGTGTCGTGTCCAATTGCTTCCTTTAGATATTGGCATGTTGATGTGTCCTTACAAGGTTTTTGTTTGTTCATGGGAAGCACTTGTACTTCCCTCTAGAGGATGTAGGCATATTTACAAATCATTAGTTAGGATTCAATAGCCTTCAAAGTCCTTATTTCTGAAACACTATCTTGCTATCCCTCGATGGTACCATCACATTGACCAATTTTTTATCCCTATATTGCGAGGAGGTCAAGTGACCGAAAGGGTTTAAAAAGATAATACGAAGAGAAGTATGACATACCGCAGAATCTACACTGAATCATGCACTGTACAACTAGTACAAATGATGAAAATTCTAAAATAAAGAATGGTTTCTTCAATAAGACAGACTGTAAAAGGAATACAGCTTGATTAGTCAAACTGAGATTAAAGTACAGAGTGGGATATGGTCCATGGTACCAGTGAGCGTAGTTAATTGTAATGTTAACCGCATAATAAATAGCACTGTTCTGAGTTAGCAATTAAAGGAAATAGCATAATATTTCCCCTTGCATAGATAACACAACGATGCCGATCGATCTCAGACCAATGATTTGCATAGCTAAATCTCTTGTAAAATGTGCATGTATACGCTTTCAAATTATTCGACAGGAGGGAATGGTCAACGCTAAGCAACAGAAACCATTCCTCAGGAACTTTTAAGAAGATCACGTAACCAAGCCTTAAATCTGCTGATTACGTGAAATAGGAAAAATGATATATTGTAGTTGCAGCACTTTTCAAGATTATAACAAAGTACCACTTGAGTATAAATTGCATAGTACAAAAGAATATTAAAAACAGTAAATTAGAAACATACCTTCCAAAATATGCAGCCCAATGTAGTGCTGTCCAACCAAAAGCATCTCGAAAATCTATGGACATTCCGGACAATTTGAATAAGCTAACCGCCCAGGAATAGTCAAGAATGGCACAAAGATGTATGACTCCTTGACCCTCACTGTCATGAGGAGTTATTCTACAACCTTCTGCTACCTTAGTTAAAAGCCACTCTTGCAACTTGCTTTTCAAAATCAGCTTTAACAAATCCTGATAAGCTGGTACAGATGACAATTTATTTGCATTGGACTTGAGGAAGAACATCCAGTCTTTATCAATCAAGGAGGAGGTTAGTGATGCAAATTTTTTTGCTTGCTTCAAGTTATTTGGCGTCACTCTATCTGATATAAGGGAAGTAATGCTGGTCGTAGCATAGAGTAAATGAATAAGCCTTGTCTGTGCTCGGCACACTTGTAATTGGTTACTATCAACATCCGATGAGGATGACAAAGAACCTTCAGGAGAAACTGCCTCACCATTCAGCTTCTTACTTGTTGCAATGCGGTAATCAAATCTGAGAATCTGACTAATGGGTGTATTGCCGTCTATAGTCAAATAAATGTCGACCAGGCTAGGTGTATGTGGCAAAGCCATACAACGATATACTCCAACTTGAACCATCTCGGTAGGTACACATACTCCACCAATAACACAGTAGACCAAGGAGCTTATCAGATGATTGTGAGAATCATCAAAATGTCCAACAATTAGAACCTGCAGAAGTTGCTCTAGTTCCATTGTGAGATACATACGCATAAAGTTTTAGCAACACAGTACATATTTCACATATCATGTTTTCTATCGAGCAAAGCTTTGATTATATAAATTGTTCATATTACTAGATGCGGCCTCAAATTAGAAGCAATCATCCAGATAAAATTCAAGATTTCATTGTCACCTATGCAGTCAGTCACATAAGGAAGTCCCTTAACTAGCAAACATCACACACATCCATTCAGCACAAAACATTTAGCCTATGTTTGAGTACTGCGTCAAAAAATTTCCATTATATAATAGAATTACTGGGTCAATTTATGCTGCACTTTAACAGATTAATTTCCAATGAGTATCTACATCAGAGATTGCCTTTCACATCAACTTCCTAAGTGTAAGGAAGAGATGTCAATTATCATAAAAGCAAAATGATGATGCAAGTTGATAAATTGATTATCATTGGGTTGGGCTTCAAGGGAACCCATGATCATTCCAGGGCTACAAGGACAAATATTTATCTATTTGTTTAATTGAGCCACTTTATTGTTAAAGGAATTTGTTAATAGATTTTTTTCTTATTATAGTAACATGGTTACTATTAGTAAAAACAATTTCATCCAGTTAAAGTTATATTCACTCCACATCATAATTTTGTTGACCTTTTTTTCAGCGTATATTTATTAAACATATACAGTCAGTAGCAAAACAATAGCATCATACCAACGACCTCTTTTGAAATATCATTCAACTTGTCAATAAACAACGCTTTCGGTAATCTATGCAGCGTAATCTATGCAGTCAACCTCAGTCCCTTAAAACATGGTTTTACGTTTCAGGCGGCAATGAGCCGTGCCGGATCAAATGTACATGACCTTTTTGTCATTCGTGCACTTGCCCTCTAATCATCCTGCACGTGTAGCACAGAAAACTGGAGGACAATTACAAGGCAATTCAAAAAGAAGATAGACAGAGAGCGCAAGAGCGGTGGAGGTGGGGGTGGCACGCGCTGCGTATTATGACACTTTCTTTTCCTTTTTTTCTTTTAACTCCAACCTTCCTCACAAGTACACCCCACACAAATTAAGATTTGCGACCATGTAATTGTTTACTTTCTAAACATATATGCCATTTGTACATTTGCTAAGAATTGAGAAATTCGAGAACCAAATAATTAGCAAGAGTTTGAGATGGATCATAGAGATACAACCTTGGTTTCTTCTGTGGAGCTACCCCATGAAGGCGAGATTTCAGTGATGGTGAAAATAGGATGACTAGATGAAAGATCATACTTTCCATTTGAATTCTTGACCTGCAGGGACCCCAAAGAGCTAATGGGACCATCTGTGAAATTTGTTTGTCCAAAATGATTCTGACATTGAAAAGGATCACTAGTATAGCTATCCTGATTGTCCTTATGATTCAGGGAGTCTAGGTTGACGCAGGTAACTTCTGAACTTGGATGGCTATAGTAGGGGAATAATTGTTGGTCCTGTGAATCATGTGTATAGTGACAATTAGTTTGCCTTCCACCATTACCATCAATCTGAGCACCTCCATAAACCAGTTGTTCAAAGGAAGATTCTTGTATAATCTTATGATCGGAGGCGATAGAGCAATCCTGTTTCATTAAAAAATGTCACAAACTTTTAAGTTGGTAGAATACTCTCTTCCTAGAGCAAGTTTCACGACTGATTTGTATAATAGTTTCAAAGAAAAATATTCGACAACATATTCATTCATTGTACATCCTAATACTTAGTAGCAACTATTTGTGATGTAGAGAATGCTGGCAGTATGGTAACAATAAGGGTTTTTTTGTAACAAAAACTATGAAGTTTTAGCATGAATTCAAGAAATGTAGACATATAAGTTAAGAAGAAGCAATAGGCTTAAATAGCTAAAAGCATCACGTAAAAAAGCCTTACCCTGAAAAAAATCATTAAGCAGAAATGTGTCTCTTCCAGTCTAGACTAAGAAACTTTAGTTGAAATGTTGCATAACTAATAAGAATTCGAAAAGAAAATACTTGAGGATAGTAAGTTACTTTATCAATATCAGCCCTCGACTCCCATTGTAGGTTTTGACCAAAGGATGAAACTTCACCTGTAAGATAGCAGCCATAAAAAAATGGTTATTTACAAAAGGATAAGTAGTAATCTTTTGTTCGACTTATAGTTACCTCCACTTTTCATGTTAAAATCAACTGGTGCAGGTTCCACCAGCAGATCTGCCCATTCCAGCGTATTGATCTCATGAAGGCGTAATTGATACGTTCCAATTTCCCCATCTTTCGCAAGAGGAGCTTTACCAGAATCTATTGCAACATTTTATAATATTAAGTACTTTGTCATGTTAATGCACATATGTAAAGAAGCCTCTTTAATCATTTAAAAGACCAGCATGACTAGGAGATAAGTTTTTAAGATCCCTACAACCTACACCATGCTACAACAGTTCTAAAAGTTAAACCTCCTGTATTTGTGCTCGGTCTAAAAGCAAAGACAAACAGTTCCAAATTTGTTCTTCTGTTTGCACCTCATAAAGTAATGTATATCATGGAAAGCTGTGTAGAAAAGAAATAATAACAGTATAAATATCTGTCTTTCGCCAGGGATTGTTGAATCTCACCATTGTTAACATCATATTCCACATTTGATGCAAGTTCTTCTGAAAAAATTACAGAAGACGAAGACATCTGGTCTGAGCCAGAAGCTGAATTCACAGGTGCTTTTGGAGAACCTTGATCGATCATATCTGCCACAGCCAAGCCATCAGCACATTCCACTACCACAGCTGGAGGTTGGATTTCATTTTCCTGACGTCAAAAGATAAAAGAAGGATTAACAGCGAACAATGCAACATACATTTCTGAACTGAAAAAAGGATATTATTTTTCGAGTCCAGGTTAAACAAAAAATTGTGTAACAGATAATAACAAAGAAGAAAAATGTAATGAAAAAGGATGGTGCTGATGTTAAAAGACAAAAAAAAAAGGTTTAACAGCAGAGGAATACATCATACATTTTCAGAGCTGAAAAGGATATGCTCTTTTTTGAGATCAGCCAGGCAGAAATCTGACCTAGCCAAGCCCAGAATTGGAGTCTGCCAACATTCCAAACCCCCTTGCAAATACAGAATTCAGTCTATACCACTCTATTTGCTTAGATACTATTGCAAAACAGAATTCAATCTATACCACTCTAAAGTTGATATGTACTTGTATGCGCTTCAAAAAATGTTGATGCGTAGATACCCTTCCATATAACTCTCAAACTTATGTTGCTTGCTTGTCCCTACTTTTGTTGCTCATATAAAAGAGCAACTGCTGCCTGAGGGGCTCCCTCTCTTTGAGCAGACTCTGAATGACCAATGTACACTTCCATACCCTGCTAACACGCAAGGAGGATGTTTCCAGTTTTGCTAACTTCTGTTGCACCTATGTCCTTAGAAAATACTTAGTTTGGAGGGCATACAAGTAATATCCAAAAATTTCAAGGGAATACAAACAAAAATTTTGAAATTATGGTGGTATAGATTATTTTCCTTTTAGAGGACACATAGGCAAGATTGATAATAGTATGAAGGAGAAAGTATAATTTTGAATTAGGGCTATTTACAACATATTACATCTATAGAGGATAGATAACAACCAAAACAAAGATACTAGCAGTAAGAATCTTAATTAACCAACAGAATGCGAGTGACATGCAAACAATAACCATAAAGATTACTCTTTGTTGAAGTGCTATATCACAAAGATATGATCAGGAAAGATTTAGCAAAGAAAATAACCTCTGCTGTACGGCGATAGTGTACAAGAACTATGCGCTCCAGATTCCTAAGAAAACAACTTTGTAAGCAGATTTTCCAGTATCAAGGCAAACAGAAAATTTTACAATACGCACTGGACATAATGATGAAGAATATGTACTGCACTATATAGGAATAATTGTCATAAACCAAAATATAAGCGTAAGTCCTGTCATTCAAAAACTTCTGTGAGTGCACTCAGCTTTGCTAAATTTGATTTAGAGCCCAAACAACCATTCCACTGTATGTATAATACTGCAAGATTTATGTTCGCATATAATCTGATCAAGAATTTGATGAAAAAAAACTATCTGAAACAATCAATCGTTTATGCGGTCATCCTGCCATGGAGGACTGAAAATAGATTATCATGGAATAGAGAAAGGATGACGTAAAGAGATATTCGTCTTAGCTCAACACATAGTATAGGGAACCGCTATTAAGAGAACAGTGGGACTGCACTCAACTTTGCTAAATCTAATTTAGAGCCTAAACCACACTTCAACAGTATGGATAACACTGCAGGATTTCTGTTCGCATATAAGCTGATCAAGCATTTGATAGAGAAATACTGCAAAAACATTTATGCTATCACCTAGCCCAAAAAAAGACCATCATGGACTAGAGAAGGAAGAAGTTACAGACAAGCTCGTCCTAGCTCATCAAGTAGCATCTAATGCTATTAAGAGAACACTGAGATAAGACTATTGAAGAACAAAAAAGAAAGGACATTAGAATTGGGAACACGGCACTTCATACTGTTTCACTTCTTTCTTTAAGCTATCACATACATAAAGAACATTTAGCACCTGTCAAAGAGTGCTTCTGATTTTAGATCATATAAACATAGGAATAGAAAGAAGGAAGAGTATGAACAAAGACAGTGTGGCTTTCATTGACACATTTTTTTTACATATTCGTTTTTTGGCAATCATGATCATCTCTAGAAGCAATATATTAATCGCTATAGTGTTGCCTTGACGAGTCGCATAAGACAGATCGGTAGCCGCTGACAATAAGTAAGACAGATCAGTTTTTGTTTTCATGTTGATATGTAGCCGCTAATATCTAGAAATATATTATGTAAGAATTACTTACAGACTCTTGGTCACAGGTAATCGTTATAATAAGCAAATCTAATATTTGTTCTTTTTACTTGCTTTTGAGGTTCGTAAAATTAGAATAGATGTTAATTGGATTTTGAGTCCAAATCTATGTCTATTACGGGCTAACCATCAAGTTTTAATTGATTTTGATGTATTTGGACTGCTTTTGGGCCTATTAGAGCCCATGTCTAGCATTGTATTGTGTTTGGCTACATCCTCCGGCTGGCTTGCATGCAGGCCTTTGGGCTAGCCAAGTGGCTAGCTTGGCTTGACCGATCCGAACGAGCTGGTTTAACCAGCTCGAGTCCGAATCACTTGGTCAACATCTCTCTCTCCTCACTCTCTCTTGTCCATCATTTGGTCAAAATCCGTCGCCACGCCGTCACCGTGCCTGTGCCGACCATTGTTGAAGCCGTCACCACTGAATTGGATGTCATCGCCGTCGTTGGCGTCGATTTTCGTCTCTTAGCCAATACCTAGCTAGCCCGATTGTGTCTCCGCGCGATCCCTCAGCCCGTCGCAGGCAATCTAGCTCGCAGTCATCACCCGCGCCGGACACCTGGTTGACCGTTGTCCTCCTCCCCGCAACCGGTGATTATCTCTCTCCGAGAGGTTTCTCTCTTCTCTCTCCGAGAGGTTTCTCTCTTCTCTCTCCGACTCCGCCGTTGCTGCTGCTCGTCATTGCTTCAACTGCCACCGACGAGCTCAACACTGTCTCCTCGGGCTCATTCGTTTGGCATAGACATCAACCCCACCCTTTCTTGCTCCAATTAGCTGCTGATTCGTCCCCGCCGTCGGCCGACCGTCTCCTGCAAACCTGATGGACCTGCAACAGCTCCTCGACTTTCTGGACACGTTGGTGCCATTAATTTCGAGAATTTCGCAGCAGATCAATTTGTAAGCCCTAAGTCGGTAGATTGGGGCATTTTTGTGAGTGGTCTCCTCCATCTCTTTAATTTCTATGAATTTGGTCTTAAGTTCACAATTATTCCTGCAATAGGTTGAATATGGTGAATTGTGTGTTACAAATGACCAAGAATGCATGTTTATATGTGTTTCAAATCATGCACCATGCCTTGGTGATTAGTGTATGCAAGCATATTGGTGCATATACTTGTCTTGACTTCTATGATGCTTTGTGACATGGTTAAATGGAAATGCACATGCATGTGCATCGCCACGTTATCTCGGTGAGGTTAGCTTTAAGGCCGTATGAACATGGGGGCAAATGATAAGACGTTCATGACTTATTATGTGTCTAAATTGGGCCGTTGGGCCACAATGTTATACAGTTAGCGGGAAGCTTCGTGGTGACGAAACGGTTCTGTAACTTCGATCTTAATGAAATTCTATGATAGATGTGGAATGCTTATCTTTTTGTATTATTGACATAATGTTGATTATGGTGTGTATCATGGTTGATACAATAGGATGCAAATCATGATTGGATGATTGTTGTATGATGTATGCTTTGAATGATAAATGCCTCAGAGACTAACTTCCATTTATATGCAAGTGGATGTTACATAAAAAGGAAATGCATGTACAAATGATTTGAGAGATGTTGCGTGATCATTTGATATTCATGCTATAGATGAATAGTAATGTATTAGTCAAGCTTGTTTGAGTTTACTATTGCTTACATCATAAAGAGACATTGTAGGCTAGTTGCAACCCTAGCACTAAACCTGATGAGTGCTAGGGATTGATCACTAACTGAGTCTATTATACTCATTCCTCATTTCTTTTTCCTAGGTGGTTTGAAGATCAAAGAAAATCGTGTAGAGTGAGCTTTGCAAGCTTATTTTAGTTTGCGGTGAGGTAAATATTTGACCTCATTGTATGTGGGTTTGTTGTTGTAAAGATATTGTAACTGTATTGAGCCATCTTTGAAGTGCTACCTCATAACATTTTTATTTGTAAGTATTATGTTGGAAAAGACTAGTTCTTGTTTTGATTATATATATATATATATATATATATATATATATATATTCCTTCTATTCTTCCGAGCCCCATTTCGGGGCATTACGTTGCTTTGGAGAAGTGACAGTTACACAATATGTTTCTAGGTATAGAAGCTACATAAGACAGATTCGTAGTTGCTGATGACAACTCACATTCTTAAAAAGACTAAAAGCCACGTATACATACTCTTTTCTGCTTGCTCAAGACTATATATATATACATATATATAAGAATAACTTACTTGTCAAGCAACCAGTAACACCTCCGGTAAAAGTTAGGATCATCTTCACTGCGTGCATAATAAACATGAATCCTTTCTTCATTACCTATCTGTAATCAAAGGAACCTTCAAGCAACTTCAAAATATCAACATAAGCGCAAGAAAAATTTCAAGTCAGAAAATATCAACATCTCAAAAATTTCAAGTCTGCCATGCAGCGAGAATCAGGCCATGTCAGAAAATACACATTACCGACCTGAAGTATGATCAGAAATATAACAAGCAAATGTTGCATACATGGGTGCATTATAACTCATTGAACTAAGGCAGATCCAGGATTTGTTTTATGGGGGTAAATTACATCACAAATGAAAAAAAAAGATTAAGCATAAAAATAATAAGTAAATAAATATTAATTAAAAACATTTTATTGAATAAAAATATTTTCAATAAATATATACCGCAGATAATATGGCATATATTTGGTTTAATATTATAAAAGATTTTTCATTAATTCCATTACACAACCAAAGTTGTTTTCCAGAAATAATATGGATTAAACATTATTACTACCAAAAATATGGTGAAGACAAAAATTGATTAAGGCAACGAACTGGGGTTCCCAAGTTCAGTTAAAACTATAGAAGAACAGGAGAAGAGAGAGGATTAGGACAAAGCTGGAAAAAAAAAAAAAAATCAAGGAACAAAAAGAGAACAATCAAATTCAAAGTAAACAATGGTTGGTCCAACTATAATATTTTCCTCTAAAGGCCACGCTCTAAATGATTAACAGGATGGAAAGATTGGTAATGTAGTTGGAGAGATTTTAGGGCAATGTACATACTCAAGAGCTTTCTTTATTTGAGGTTCTCAATGTCACGGAGGTTGATAAGACTACTTCACTGCCATATAACAGTTTACGATGCATGTTAACAATTATCTTAAACAAGATTGTCTCAAGTCCATGATGATATCTAATCATCAGTAGAGGAACAGTGTGTATCTTATTATCACAAATAGAACCTAAACAGCAGTAATTGTGCCGATGACTCCATGTTTAAATAAGGGCAAATGCTAACTTAGTCTTAATTGATATATTATATAAAAGGAAAATCGTTCCAAAATAATTTATGCCATAAAGGTGTAACTTTATTAAAAAGTTCACATGAAGGTAAAATGGATAAACAAACCATATAAAGTCACTCGATCTAGCCCCAACTCGTAATATTCATAATATTTCCACAACACCTATTAACCATAGTGGTTGCATAACAAGTTGAACCACACCAGAAGCAACCAACCAGGAACATATATGGATTAACTGAAATAGCATTTAAATTTTATGAAAAGAGAGAATGGTTTAAAGATCCAAGCAAGATTTGTTAGTCAATTGTGATAGTGCCACACTAATTAGGAAACATACGTAAGCCTCTCATATGATTAATAGACCATATGGCTCACTTCACTATTTATATCAATTTCTAGTTGTTGAAATGTTATTTTGCTATATCTAGGGTTGGTTGATTTTGTACATCAGTTCCTTGTGAGATAGATCGGTTTTGTTGCTTGGGATGGTCAAGAAATTGGGCCAAAAGCTTAATGGGATTGCTGGGCTAAACTAAATGGGTCTTACTTAGGAGGTTTCCATTATGAAAAGCTATAATTTATAAGAAAGAGGAGAGGAGTCACCAGAATGGAGGGATAATTAGAGCTTTATTTCTCCCGAGGTACCCACAAAATCCAAATTTACATTAATCATCTTGTCTTTGACTGCACTCGTAGGAAATACTCTTCCCTTCTTGTTGCTTCTTGATTTCTAGTGATCTCCATCGCCTTCTCATAGTCCTACCTCCAGTAACCTTAACCCACTTTGTCCATCTAGAACTTCTTGTTATTATAAGCTCCTTCTCTTTGCTCCTCCAATACCCACCTGCCATAGAACCTTCTTTCACCCTTAACAGTATCTTTATCATCTCTACACTTGTGCGAAGAACAATGGTAATAGATATTCTCAAGGAAGGTATCGACTTTATACAAGGTAGATTGAACAGTTGAGTTAGTTTGGCTCAAATTCGATTGTGATTGATTCTTGGTATACTTGTTAGAATGCATAATAGTTTGTGGTTGAGCCATTGGCTACTTTATAGTAAATTATCAGGGTGGCAATACAACACAATCTTAGCTCTTTTGCGTTTATTATTGTGTTGTTTTCGAAATTCATTTACTTTATATCTGCAATTTGCATTAATATTGGTAAACTTGCATCTTCTAGGACCATTCTCTTCCACATAAACTGCTACTAATTTGTCTCTAGCACTTGTAGCAATTAGGCTATAGCCATGACTCAAAGTTAGCAACTTCACAGGGAAAGACATCTAGTTGCAATGCAGACAACCGAAAAAGTCTCAAGAATAAAGAGTGCCAAAATTTTATCATTACCATGAACACACCCCTTTAACATAATCTTTATCGGGAATTGTTGCCTCAAGAATTATCGTGACATACAAGGATCATTCCAGCAAAAGCTTCTCATCACCATCCTGGTTTTCCATGTTATAACTTTACAGTCCCCTACTGTTATGCTTGTTTTTAACAAACGCAAAAGAGCATAAAAAAGGAGACAGATATGCATGTTATGTATCTATCTCTAGTAAGTGTGAATGGCATAACCTAGGGTAAAGCTGTTAAATGCTCACCTGCCTTATTTCAATATGACATATATATTAGATACTCGGGCTTCACTATCGTAGTATCGTTCATGTGCCAACTCAGGTTGGCTCATTCACTTGAGCGTTATCGTTCATGTGTTGACTGGGGTCAATGAGAAAATTATTCCAAATCGATAAGTTTTCATGCGAGATGTGTTGGATCAAAATGATTAATATTACTCAAGCTATATATGCATAATGTTTTTGATAACACATAGCACAATAACTACGGACCCAAGCAAGATTTGTAAGTTAGAGTGTGATGGTGCCACACACCATCAGGCGGTCAACACACCACATATTGCTAAACTCCATCTTTTCGTGACCACTCTCTCATCCATGACTTGCTGCTAACTTGTTTGTAGAATCTTCAGTTTTTTGGCAATGAGGCTGTAGCATGACTTGAAGGTAGAAACTTCACAAGGACTGCCTATCTAGTTACGGACAACTACAATCACGGATATTAGGTGCAAAAATAAAACAAATGGTCCCAACTAAAGCTTCTCAAGTCCATATTGGTTTATATTCTTTTACAGCCTCCTGCTGTTATGCTTGTGTAGTATAACGCAAAAGAACAAAAAAAAGCATGTTACATGTCTATCTCTAGCACAAATTACTGACCTAAACCAGAAAAAAAATATTGCACAAACTTCCACATCGACCTGAGAAAACATATGACCACGAGATATCCCCAATGCAAGCATGTCAGTATTTACTCAGATATACACAAATAACATCCGCAAAAATAAGATGATTCCAAATTGAATTAGAAAATGGCATATACAATTAATTAAAAGCTTGTAACTTCATGGCATCTTACTTTTAGCTTTTCATGGGCTTCTTGAACGGTCTTTCCATCCTTCTTCTTCTTCCAGTTATGGCCATCTTTACGGAAGTTCCTAAGCATTTTGCGATCAAAAAATAGAAGTTTGCCACCTAAATCCAAGTGGAGAATTAGAAACAAGGACATACAATAAAGATGCTAACAATTCAGATTTTCTTCAGGTTGACAATACCATGGTTTCAAATCCTGGGACACCTTTATTACTCGACTTTCACTTTAACTATTTAATGTTTCTTTTTTTCATAAGCTGAAAGTGAGATTTTAGTCTGCCAGTAGTGGAGAAGGGGGAACCATCATGCCTCTGAGCTTATAGATAAAGTTTGACGTTTCTCATTAGACTGAGAAATCGGTCCTATACTTTGTACAACGGGATCTGTTAAAATATATTACCCTCATATTCTTTTTGTGGCTCATAAATAAGCAAACGAGTTTAACATTGAATGGATCTAAGGCCATGTAAGAACATCGCTATTCCAAACAAACTAGCAAGGCATGTTCTATGTTTGCATCCCCAAGAATGCTGCAACATAGTGAATAGTTTCCAGCACGTAACAAAGAGTTGCATGGCATGCATATACCGTTGCCAATGCTTATGGCTTATCAGCTTATGCGATAAGCTGATAAACACAACCTAAGCCAATATGTGCAAGCCCATTTTCCTATGATTGTGGAGCCTAACTTACAGTATGTTAACTGATATTTTATCAGATAGCCACATATTTGTTTTTTCTTTACTAGATGTAAACAATGAAAGGACATATTCACAATTACCTAAAGCATTAAACTATACATAAAAGCAGCAGAGCGCCAGAACATGAACGTCTACAAAATAATCATCACATAGTAAAGAAATAGAAATTACTTTGAGGAGTATTAACAGGCTGAGGTTGGATTTTGAAGCGGGTATAATTAGATAACATCGCATGAACTTCATTTGGCCGAAGCCACCTGGTGGAAGCATCCTCCATTAACTTCTCCACATCAAGATCTGTTCACAGACCACAATGTAACGTTATCATCCTCCATACATAATATTTTCATTTAGTGGGCCGACTGGATGAGCACAGCTCAGGAACCATGGCATCCATGGTTCATAGCCCCTGCCGCAAGGGAGGGCAGAATTGTCCAGATGTACCCCGTGGGAAACGGACACGTGATTGCAGGATTAAATAAAAGTAAAAACGAAGAAAGAAAATTGAACAAAAATCAGCAAAAAGATGATGATCGAAGCTTACCGGAGGTTGTGTGGAAGCCATGGATGTCGCCCCCGGCGAGGGGCTCGGGAACCCGGGGATTCATGGCAGGATAGAAGAATTTGAAGATCAAACTACAAAATATCAGCGGGCTGCAAAATTAGAATTATTGTTGAATGAGTGTCCGATAAATTGTGCCGGGGTACGTTGTTGACGGTGACGCTGCTGCCGCGAAAGGAAACGGACAATTACATGCATTATTTAAGCACTGCTTCCGTTTCCGTACTATTTACTTCTTCCGTTATCATCGCGGTGTAATTAACCGTTAAAAAATTTTGATAAAAATTTTTCTTAATTTAAATATATATATTTTTAAAATTGACTATTTACGGAACTAAAATTTTTCTTCATTTTTTAAATTAACTATAGATCTAATGTTGGCATTCTAAACGGGACCATGCCAGAAAAGTTTGCTTTTTTTTTTTGGTTAATGGCATACTTGAAAAAGTTTGCGCATATGCTACTTTCCTTTTTTATTATAATTAATCAATTAAAAATCTTAGGGCTGACACAAATTTGATGTAATCAATAGAATTTTTAAAAAAAATACTTAGAAGTTTATATTCAAATTTAATGGAAAATACTAATCACCCCCAATAAACTACCCAACAAACCACACAAATCAATCTCCACCACACACATATCTCGTGATCCGCACAACTCTCTCGTGATTCGCACAAAATATCAAAATTACAGATATACCCATCTTGATGTGTGGTCTTGATTGTGCCACGTCAGCATGTGTGGTTTCTTGGGGGCACATAGCAAAAATTTAAAATTTTAAATATCAAAATTAAATATCAAAATGTGTTCCGGCGATTAAAGTGACTAAAAAAACCAAAACTTTTGAAAACACACTTTTTTGGCCGCATAAAAAATAAATCGATTTTTTTTTGTAGGTAAAAAATTTTTTGGAAGAATGCTAATTATGATGATCAACAATTTCAGAAAAACATAACTATTTAGCAGAACATTGCAAAGTAGCAAACCATATGACAAAATTTACGATAAATCGAACACCAAATGGAAACTTAGAATGGAATAATCATTTCACATTATTGAGAAAAAAATGCACATTTTGACTTCTAGCACAATATATATATATATATATATATATATATATATATATATATATATATATATATATATGTGTGTGTGTGTGTGTGTGTGTGTGTGTATTATATTTAGGCACTAAATATGTTTTTGTAAGAAGACTTGACGGACTTTCCAACAAGGTTGAGGGATTATATCTGATGTCATATAGATATAAAATTATAAAATATAAGTAATTTCAAAATATCATAACTATGTCCTCGATACTAGGACCAAATAGTTCTTTATGTATTAGAAAGCTTTTTTCAAGATGTTAACTTGGAGCATTTGGCGGCCTTCTAACATTATGAAAATGCATTTAAAGTTTAGAATCTTTTTAAAACTATATGTAGATGCACTAAATTTGTCAAAAATATGCAAAATCATCCGATTTTCAGTACGAAAATTTTCATAATGTTTGGGCTTATTTTTATTTATTAAAATTAAATTTGAAACACATTACTGTTCATTTAGTTTGGTTTTGTATTTTAAAAAAAAAAAAAATTAAAATTTGAGTTTGAATTTAGAAAGGGGGGAAAGTATTGTGTAGACGAGGGAAGAGAGGGGAGGGAAAGATTTTTGCACATTGTATTTAGATATTGAATATTAAATTAGAAGTTGAATTCTAAAATTTAAAATTCAGAGTTTGTTTTTTCCAAACAAATGATTTAAAAATATACAAATTGACGACTCGATAGTATAAATGAGTCTTAAATCTGTTTATGGGTGCCTACCATTAAACCATCCTGCCTGGCTTGGCCCATGAACTGGATTTAATTTTGGATGATCTAGTATTTTTTTTCATGTAAATAAATATATAACTTTTAAGCAATAAAGATCAAGTTCATATTATTGAACATCAAAGCTGCTACTATTGATAATTTGATATATATTATGAGATTGGGCTTTAGGCCCCAACAAACTACAGAAAAACTACCAACCAGCTCTCCTGACTCTGTCACGGGCTCCGCTACTATAATTATTAGTTTTGCACCGTATAATACATGGATATTAGCTATACATATAAATAATAATATTAAAATTTTATTTTATTATATTTTAATATATTAATAGTTATTTTTATAAAATATTGTTCTTTGCCATCTCTTATTAGAGCAAGCATGGGGTGAAATGTTTTTAATAGTTATAGTCAATTCACCTCCTTATCGAATTTCGTATTGCATTATTTTGATCATTGTGTCGGCATTTTTTTAAAAATTTTAACATAAAAATTATAAATTTTGATGAGATCTATAATTTTTATATTTTATATTTTTTAAAAAAATATTTTAAAAAATGTGTTTTGTGATTTCAAATTTTCAATAAACTAACAGGTCGGATTTAAAATATATTAATAATATTTTTTTATATTAAAGTATATATTTTGATAAAATTTATAATTTTAATGTTAAAAATTTTTATAAATAATATTGATATAATTGTCAAAATAAGTTGTCTCAAATTATGAGAGAGGACCAAAATTGAAGCTGCCGAAGTTGAGGCCGGAACGGAAAAGGTTTGAGCAAATTAACCCGTGAAGGTTCGTCCGGCAGCGCCAACGTGAGACCGTAATTGTATCTTGATTTAATTTAATGGAGGAAAAACTGAATTGAGGCAAAGCCCATAATAATCTAGTATGTATATATATTTTGAAAACTCTAGAAATGGTTTGTCCTAGCCTGGTGATGATTGCGTGCGTGTCCCTAGCGCTAACACGGCGAGCATCTGGTCACGCATTTAAATCCAACATTTTATAAAATTTAATTCAGCAGGTTGTACATTAGTATATTTATTTATAAAAAAATCAAATATCAAAATATGTATAAATCTCGTACAATATATGAACGTTGTTAGAATATATATAAGTCAGATGTGGAGATGATATTGGAATTGAAGTGAGCGTTATTCGAAAATTTATATGTTATGTGGGTTGCTTAAAAAAAGCCTGTTACGTGCATGAATTTTTTTTGTTAAATTTCTAAAAAAAAACGAGTTTGCCTCCCCACTCAGGGGTGTGATGATCCATGAACAAAATCAGACACCGGACATCCTTTATCTAGATCTTCTTCATCTTCTTCTCCTTCAATTTGCACTGAATTTCTCCGTCGTTAGAAAATGGCATCTCCGCTAGACAAAAGGGACATCGACGATCTTCCGAAAACCCCGGCCAACTACATGGCGTTAACGCCGTTATGGTTCCCCGGACAGGGCTGCTCTTGTTCATCCGAACCGGTTCTCGGTCGTCCACGGTTTTGTTCGATTCACCTGGGCCGATACCTACCGCCGCTGCCGCTGACTCGCTTCCGCCCTCTCCCGTCGACTTTCGGCCCCGGCTCCACGGTAACGCTCTCTCCTCCTCTTACTGTCTTGGATTCTATTTATGTTTATCCAGGAACACTGTATCCATCTTCCTGAACCTCGGGATACGTGCTGGCTGCATGCTTATATTGTTTCAACTATCTTGACATCTGCTTCTATTTAGCAAATTTCTTTTAGTTGTTTACTTCAATTTGATTATTATCACATACAGGAAAACTCCATCCAGTAAGTGCCATTTTGTTACCTCATTAAATTAACTGGATGAACATGTTTACGGCGCATTTGGGATTTTGTTTGGGATCTTTATGTAGTGAAGTAAAGTGTCGTTTCCTATGTAGTTGTTGGTAAATGTAGCAATTTCAGAATTATACTGTCACTAAATTCCATCTCAGACACGTAGTTCATCTTGCTGCAATCCCAGCGTTTCTCATGCCATTGGTCTTAGTACACCACAGTTCCAACTTGAGGAACAGAAAGGACCATATGAAAACTGCTAGTAGATAAGAATGCCGTAATTGGAAAGAGACACTTTATCCTCTAGCTGAGCAAAGGTGTATTGGTACATCAGTTGTGAATTAAGTTATTACCGTCTCTAAAGCATGCGAAATGTGGACCTTTTGTTCACACATTATGAGCATTTGGGAGTTGAGGAAAATATTCTGCTTCTGGAGTTCACTTTCAACAAACATTATTCACAATTATCGCCATCTTTTGTTGTAACATGACTTAATTCTACTTTAACAGTTTAACTAGACTATAAAATTTGTGTTTATCTTGCTAGACTGCCTTGAGACTTGATTCAGATTAAGATTTCTATATACATGTATATTCATGGTTGCATTAAATAAAATATATAACTGTGATTGCACCAAACATCCCTGCGATGTATGAAGCTTATTTTGGAGTGCCAATGGCCGAAGCAGTGGTTAATGCTGTCAACATCCGGCTAAACGCTTTCAACCATTGCTTTTCTTCTGGGCCATTCATCTGTCGGGTTGTTATGGTAGACCGAGAATACTTCTCCCTGGCCTAGGAGGCCATAAAGATTATAGCAAAGAAAAAGGAAGGCGCTTCCAAGCCACCACATCTCAATGTCAGTTGGGATGAGAAATGTGATCCACGACCTCTTCAGAGTGCTCTAATAAATGGGGTTATGGAATATGAGGATCTCCTTAACAGCGGCGACTCAGATATCAATGGGAACCTCCTGAGGACGAACAGAAGAGTATTTCGCTAGGCTACAATTCTAGAACAACGTCAAGGCCTAAGGGTGTGCTGTTGCACCACAGAGCCATGTATCTTGTGGCTCTAACTGCTCCTCTATGGCTCATGAAGAGGCGGCTGTTTATTTGTGAGCTTTTCCCATGCTCCATTTACCACAGAGCCATGTATCTTTACTATCTTTTGTATATAAATATTTTTTTATAATCGATAATTTAATATTTAAATATATATTTTAAATAACGTATCCTTGACGTATCGTATCCTGTTTTATTGAAAAATCACGTATCTGCATATCTATATCGTGTCGTATCCATGTCACGTATCCGTATCCGTGCTTCTTAGGTGATGCTTTACCTGGTCACTTACTGCCTTCTGTGGCACAAACATCTCTCACGCTAGGTGTGTTTGTTATTCATCTTGAAACTTCACCTTTTGTCGCTAGTAACTCGTATGCCACTACAAGATTACTTTCTGTATTCTTTTTGGCACACTGTACGCTACCAAGAAATAACCTGTACATTACGTAAAAGATGAAAGCCATTATACTTATCTCATCTAGTTTTCTGAAAGCTAATCAAAGTTTATCTGAGATTCATTATGAAAATCTTTGGACCATTGCTTGAATCTTTCAACAGTCCAAGACACTGGGTAATCCATTGATGTTTAGAATATGAACAGAAGGCAGTTCACCTATATTTTACTTTCATTGAATTCGAATGTATTCATTCGGGTTTGTATTGGACCTTGATGTTGTAGACCCAGAGACCTCGGTCAGCTGATGGCAAGACACTGGGTGAGATAGTCATGCGTGGAAACCTCGTCATGTAGAGATACTTGAAGAACCCTGAAGCGAAACGTGAAGCCTTCCATGGTGGCTGGTATGTGCTGTTGACAAGAACCTTGCACCATTATTATGTCAATTTAGCTAGTTCTTAGTTAAATTAGTTCTTATAGGATCTTATAAACTTCTTAATCCTGCCAACGACTCTTGGAACAGGTGGTTAGGGCATCCAAACCGCTAAGTAGGTGGTGTGTTTTCAAACATTAACATAGTTTAGAATTTTTGTTCTCAGTTTAGTTAAATTTAATTAGTTCTTCATTAAATTTAAGTTTTATAAAAAAAAAAAAAGCATTAGAGTATACTCCTTCTGATAGGTATCACTCTGGGGACGTTGGTGTGAAACACCCAGATAATTGTATTGAGGTGGAGAATTTGATACATTGGCACCCAGAGAAGAGCTGCATCCATCCACGGCTTTGAATGGGTATTCGGTCCTCACTTGCAGCCAATTTCCAGCCTCAGCATCTCCTTTTATATCTTTACCACCATTTTCCTACTTCCTCTGAGTAGCGTGCGCCGTAAGTGCAATATTTTGCTATGTTGTGTGTATTGTATATGTACGTATCTACATATTAATACTGGAAATAGTTTTTCTTTTTTATCATGGACACAATGATAGTTATTAGATCTGCAATTGTGTACATGTATCATAATCAATCTTATTCTCGATTTGGAAACCTTATGAATCCTGATATTTACTTTTAAGATTTAGATCTCCAGGTTTTTGAGATTTGATATTTTGCGCTTTCCATTTATTGTTCTCGTCCTGCTTTATTTGTTAAACAAGTATTGGTTGGAAATATTAATTTCGGTGTCTATTTCATTTGAAGCTCCAAAAACATCGTAGTTTTATGCAAACTCTTTGTAAGTCAAAATAATTGGTAAAATGTACAATCCTTTCAGATGTTTTTTTCGTTTAATTAGTAAATAAATTATAGGTAATAATTTGCTGTAGTTTATCCTTTTTTCGTATTTTTATTATGCATATATTAGTATCATCTTACAGTAAATCTGTTTAAATCTACAACAATTTTAGGATGTCCGAGTAGATTTCTTCTTTTTTAAGAAGAATCCAAGTTGTAATTGGATTATGTAGTTGATCACAATCAAACCAAATCAACCAAATTTTTTTCTAACATTGCTAACCATTAGAACGGTTTCAAGAGGGGTGATGTGGCATTGTCAAATGTCACACATCTCAGCTAACGTGACTCTTTTGATATCATTTGTGGCATTCGGAGATACTGCCAGCTGTTTCAAATCTTTATCTTTTTTCTTTCTATATATAAAAATATCTGAGATTTATCTTTTATATGTTTTATAGAAGATAAACGTCTCGGAGGTACCATCAGTTGTTTCAAATATTTATTTTTCTTCTTTTTATATGAAAAAACATCTGAGATTTATCTTTTTCGTATTTCATAGAAGACAAACACTTACGAGCTGTTCAAATCGAAAAATTTACGACGTCCCAAATAATAAAAAATAAAACCTCCATTGACATCAGTCTTTGTTGCGTCAGCTAATTATCATTAATTATCAGCTACTTCTCCATTGACGATTCAATGAAGTGTCGGACAGCTTTTCGGTACAATATTCGGACGCTTGTTAATTCTTTTAATATGCAATAATAGTCGTCTAAGTTCTCTTTTTATTTTTTTAAAGTATGTTTATAAAATGATTCTCTGGCCGCTTGTGATTGATCGGTGATGTTTTGTTTCTTTTCTTGTACTTACCACAGTTTTTTTTTTTTTTTTTTGGGGCAAATATTTTATCAATCTCTATCTTTGCGTTGCCACGTCAACTCCTACAGAAATTAATGTACAAGCGTTTTAAAAATAGGGGATTATATGGCATTTCCTTTTTTTTCCTCCCAAAAATTGGAATTTGCAATTTCATATGCTTAAAGTTCAAGAAAAGGACATCAATCTAACAATAGCTGTAGGTAAACGGCATTTTGGGTTAGTGTCAATAATTTTATATTTCCTATTAATTATGAACTTTTGATCTATAATTATTTTAATTACGGTTGGAGCAAACTTGAAGGAAAAAAAAAATATTACATGTATTTAAATATAAATCCAACTTAATCTCTAACGCTAACCAAGTTAGAGAAAAATAAGGGAGGATAATATAACCCCCTCTCCAAGTGAAACGTAAGACTTGCACTTTCTTGTAATTACACATTATTTGTCTTAATAAAACTTGAAAGTCAAGATATAAAATTTCAACCATCCATTAAATATAAATAATCTGTTATAAGTGATGATTGTGAGAAGAGCATAGGTCTATATTTCATGAAGGATATGTCAGAATTTCGAATTTCAGTAATATTTGTTTGCAGGATTATTATTTACTATTAAGTATTCGGTCAAAATATAGGATAAAAATCGAACACGACGATCGAGCCAAAAACAAGAAAGTGATGACGCAGACTAGGGCAATGGATAGAGAAGAACACATGAACGTATCAAAGTAAAAGAGGAACAACAACAGAATATTCGCCCAAAGGAAGAAAAATCCACGGGGTAATTTTCATGAAATTTGGAAAACGCAATCATAGATGGATGTGATTCTTGCTTCAACAATAAATATTAAAGTTTAATAAATATTTTAAATGGACAAATTACAAGTTCTTTAACCGACTCCTTTACTTTTTTCTTTCCATTTTTTAAGATTTCTCAGTTGGATTTTTATGACCCAAATATTTTTTTCGGAGCTATGCACTATCCGTTATAGTCTCCGTTTGAATCTTCTAGAAGGATACTTCTATTTTATGAGTACTCATTGCACGTGAGAGAACATATGTGTGTATATTTTTATTGCAGCATATACGAATATGCAACTAGAAAAGTAGAACTTGGGCGAGAAGAGTTCCTGAGCACCCGTCCATCCCGTGTGACGCCACGTCACCCCTAGATTTCAAGTTGTTTAATTTGGAGAAAAAAAAAAAAAAACCCTTGGCCTCACTCTTTTTATTGGTAATGTTCTCATTGTTCTTACCACTCAACCTGCACCATTCATGCTTTGCTTGTCTTCTCATCTTACTCACATATATATATATATATATATATATATGCTCCTTATATCCTATTATATATATATATATATATGCTCCTTATATCCTTCCCCTTTCTATCTCGACTCTTAACTCATTTAAGAGTATTAAAGGTAAACAAAAATTTTGTCAGCTTCTACTCTCTAAATCTTCTCTTCAAAGTTGAATTGCAGTGATGTTTCTTATGATTTGATCGCCATCAATATCATAGAGGTTTCTCCATAGATTTCTGAAGTTGAACTTGTTTTTATGGGTTATGCAGAGAGGGGTAGAGATGGAGGGCAATGGTGGAGATAATCTGACCTGCCAGCAGGAGGAGGTAAGCTTTAATTCTGATATTTATTGGTATTTCAATATTATTTCCATGTCGTATATAAGCTCTTACAGTTCTTGATTATATATATATATATATAAAATCTTCTGTAAGAGTTCTAATTCTCTATTAACATAGAGTTTCTGAGTTCCAAACTACATCGCATTCTCCTCGTGATCTTGTGAACTTGAATTAGTCTTCAAAAATGCTATCTGCAATCTCTTCGGACTAAATTTCTTGATTTTTTTTACTAATGTGTTGTAGATTTTGCAAAAATCTAAATTTTGAAAATATGATACAGCCATAAATAATATAATCATTTTAGGAAAAGTCATCACAAGTTTACTTAGAACTTTCAAAACTAACCTGTAAAAAAGTGTTCTTTGAGCAGTTGCTCTGATGTAGACAATTTGGCGTTTCATTCATTGCCTTGTAAAATTAGGACAAGATATCCCAACCAACCTTAGGAGAAGTCGTAAGCACCCGGACCTCCGAAGAGGATGGCGTCGTCTCTAAACCTGATATTTTCGGTCTAAAAATTATATAATTGTGCGCATTTTCCTTTTAAAAAAACATAAAAAGATAAGAAAAGAAAATAAATGATGTAACTGCGTAACTACATCTTCTAACAGTGCTACGATTAAGGTGGTTATTTATTCGATAGTCGCCACTTGTCCACTTCGATTGGTGACGCATCCTAATCAAATACCGGGACAAATTAATTAAGCCATCGGACCTTAGATATTTGCATTTGCTATATTATCATTGGCTATATATATATTTTATGAAGTGATTTTTGTTAGATATATTACCTTAAAAAGATATTTAGAGCATTCAACAATGTAATAATTATGTAAAGTGCAACTGAACTCCTACTCCGTTTATGTTCAATGCAATTTTTTCTTTTTCTTTTTTTTTTTTCCCTAGGGTCATGTAACTAGTTTTAACATTTATCGATAATTATCTGTCCTAGGCATCTTTTGTGACCAATTATGGGGGACTTGTGCCTAAGAAGAAGCCCTTAATCTCAAAGGTACTCAATCCAAATCAGTCTTTACCTTATATATATATATATATATATATATATATATATATATATATATATATATATATATATATATATAAACATGCTGTAGGAAAAGAAAAATAAATAAATAATACTGACATTTTGCTGTTCGCTTACTTAGTATCTTGTCTTGAATAATTCATCTATCTTCACATGATTACAGGACACTAAACGAGCCTATTTCGATTCTGCTGATTGGGCCCTTGGCAAGGTAATTCAATGAATTTCTCATCTCTGCTCTTGTAAAAATAAATAGGTCGAGCGTCCTATGAAATCAATCTCTGTCAGAGAATTGCTGCGTAAATCTAACATCTTTGGACCCGCCGTAGCGAGATCTGACTGAGATGTTATTCATAAAAATAAATTTGTATATGTTACATAACTAAATAGTAATGTACATGTTGGACACCTATATAATAACCATATTAAATAGCATTAATCACATTTAATTATATTTATGCTGAAAGAAGAATGCATTGTTTATCCAGATAATTTTGACATATATCCTTAATCTTAAATCATCATACATCAGTATTAATCAAACTTCATTAAAAATCCCAAAGTCAATCGATTATGTTATTTTTAATCGTTTTTTTTTAATTTTTTTGGCTGTGTTATTGATTAGGAAGAACAGTTTAAAGTTGACTTTGATTTTTTTTTTCTTTTGAGAGGCAGACTTTCAAAATCCAAAAAAGTCGGCTTTTTATGTATATATATATATATATCTTACTTAGATCTCCTAAAGTAATCTTATGTTTATTCGAAAGTCATAGCAAATCGTGATATTCTAGTTTATCTTTAAGCAGCAAGGAACCAACATGGATCAGAAGTCCAAGGTCAACGAGGAAAATTTGAGACCGAAATTGCAGGTAATTCTATATTTGAATAACCTTTTTTTTTCTTTATTTATATCAGTAAATTAAGCTCTTTACAGCGTAAATTTGATCGTCCCTGCTTCTTACAGAGAACCCCTCATCACCAACTGCCCCCTCGACAGCCGTCATGTACATCTGTTGGAGACAAAAAGGTTATTTATTTTCACTTTTATTTTGGTAATACAGAGAATTTATTTAAAAACACTACAATTATCTACATTTGCATGGGATGAGTTCAGCGGCTCAGTGGTAACGTTATCCTCACCCCGTACTGGTGTGAGTTCGAATGGTTATTCTCGCGAGTTAGCAAAAGCCTTTGTGTCCTGTTTTTGTCTTTTTTTAACTATATATACATGAATTAGCAAAGTCAAAAGCTTTTGACGCGCTCTATCTAATGAACCGTCTAAAGTCAAATAACTCAAAAATCATTTCTATCAAATATTTTAAATTATAATATCACAATTTACAGAATTACTTGTACCTCATTATAGAGGTATTCTTAAAAGTTAGAGGCACACTGAATTTCTCGTATATGCTTTTTTTTTTTTTTGATAATCTATCTATTTTTATATGGCAGGGATACTAAGTGAATATTCAGAGCAAAGGCACTTAATTTTTTCTTCAATGCTATGTAGATATGAAGATTTGTATTCAGTGCTTATTATAGCTCAAGTTTCTTTAGTTCGAGTAGTAAATCATCTATTTTTTTTCTTGAAAAATCTTTATCTATTTAACGAGTAAATGTTTGTCAAGATGGCATGAAAATGCTCATTATTTTGGATGAATGGGCGGTGTCGCACGTAATACTTGAATTTTTTTTATAATATTTGAAAAACATTTAAGGTTTAAATGTCGGATTTACCCGCCTTGTACGTTAATAAAATAGAAAATACTACTCACCCCCAACAAACTACCCAACAAATCACACACAATCAATCTCCACCACACACATACCTCGTGATCCGCACAACTCCCTCGTGATTCGCACAAAATATCAAAATTACAAATATACCCATCGTGATGTGTGGTCTTGATTGTGCCACGTCAGCATGTGTGATTTATTGTGTGATTTCTTGGGTGTGCATATCAAAACCCTAATAAAATGCCTCCGACATAGGCACGATTTTTTTCACATTATTCCCAAAAAGTTAGATAAAGAAAAAAGAAGCATTTTCTCAAAATAATAACTCTAGAAAACATACGGAAGTGAGTCAAACTTGTGGATTCGGGCTGGCCCAAAGATCTGGTGCCTTGCCGGGCTTGAAATTATCCATTTATACCACTATATGCTCACAGATCCAAACCCATCAAAAGCCCGGTCGATTTTGTGATGACCCTGTCTTGGAAAAATGAAAACGGCATGTACCAATGACAAATAAAATAAATAAATAAATAAATAAAAAGGCTGCTGGAGCAATGCTTATATACTAGTGCTGCTAGAGAATCTAGTGAAAACTCTAAATTTTCTCTCGAAAAAATATATAATTATAAATATGAAAAAACACCATCTACTCTGAAGAGTATTGGACAATCGAGCTGTTCTACCAAGATCACCAGCATGTCCAGTATAAGCAACGCTACATTAAGATCTCTAATTTAAACTCTAAATAAAGTTTTTGAGTTTTCAGAAAACAAATAAAACTCTAAACATGACGGTGAAATCTTCGCCACTTTATGCTTAAAATAACAGTTCAGCTCAATGTATGGTAGAAATCAAGTCCACGGCAATTTTAGAGTTCAAATTAGAGATACACAACCTCTCTCATTTTGAATTTATTATTATCTATCGAAAATACTTCCATATTATGGGTCCCACTATGATTGACTCTTTTCTATTTTTGGGATAGTTACTAGAAAAAAACATGTCCATAACTGGTCTATTTTGTGCGACATCGTAACATATAAATCCTCTGGTAGCACTCACTCCAGTTTTACCTTCAAACCTACATATCTAACTACACGTGCTTAGGCAGCATATTTACATCGGGCTGTGGATTGTATATTCCCACCAGCGCTCCGTCATTATCGAGACAGACTCACTGTCTTACACCTGGGAATTAAATTCTGCAGACGCCAGGTTTCGAACCCATGACCACGCGCACGTCGTGCGAAAGTCCAGGCCACTAGGCCATCCGACGCAGGGGTATGGTGTAACACTGGCAAACCATATCCCGTAAGCTATTGAGGGGCGATACGAGAAGTCATAGTAGGCATTATTATTTGATCAGTTAGCCTGATAAGGATAAGGAGGCTGGTCCCGGAAATTTACTAAATTATTGGAGCTGAAAGCACACATGACATGAGCATATATTTATTTGATTGTAGTTGATGATTGAACTGGAACATGTAAATTCAATCCTTGATGAAGAGCTAGACAGGATCATTCATGATCTGTATTGGATTCCAACACTCTTGGGGCCACCTTCTGCTCCAGGCTCCAGCTTACCAGCTCCTGTAATTTTAATTGTGGACAAGGTGGCTGTGGCTTGCTTAATGAATATTAGTACTGACTTTGAAACCACTTCGGGATGACCACAGCACGATTTTGTCATCGGCTGCCCGCAGGAGACAGTCATCATGTTTACTTTAGGGGATGGTGGGATATTGTGGTGGTATATAGAATCAGCCTCATGAAGACTTAGTATTCCGGATTCGACTATTCGCGTCACTAGTTGCGGAAATGGAACACTCGCAGAGTGAGTGTCTTCCTGAGGAAGTCATGTGTGTCTTTATACGGATAAAATTCTAGTTCCATATAGTATTTGGACCCTCAAAAAATATCATTAAATAATAATGGCCAAATTATTCTTCTTCTCTTTTTTTTAACCTTACGAAGACAGCCTCCAATATATCATGAATGCTCTGGTTGTTCCTAAGCACAACTGTATATGGAATCTCAATATTGTGATTATAATCAAGAAAAATTGGATCAACAGGATGGATTCTACCCCAAATAATGCATATTCGAAAGACCACTGTTCCATTTCAGTTACTGCATATAGTGATTCCGTCTACACTAGTTTCAAAATTTGCTAATCAAATTGTGTATTATTAATAAGATTAGAATCGATAAAAAATGCACAATAATCCCCCGACTTTCCTAGGTAGGGGTAAATATTACCCTGTCATGCTCCTAATATATATATATATATATATATATATATATATATATATATGTATATATTATAATATATATATATATATATATATATATATATATATATATATATATATATATATATAGGCTATTCTCAGCTCGATCTGAGAATAGCCTATTCTCAGCTAACATCTCAGCCGTTGATCTGTTTGATCCAACGGCTGAGATTTAATTTTAACACTTAACGGCGTGAATCGTTATTCCGTTAAGTATTAAAATTAAATCTCAGCCGTTGATCAAACAGATCAACGGCTGAGATATTAGCTGAGAATAGGCTATTCTCAGGTCGAGCTGAGAATAGCCTCTCTCTCTCTATATATATATATATATATATATTGGCATGTAATATCACAATATATATAATCAAATGTGATATAGCTAGAATTTAGGCTGCTACATGTCGACCAGGTGAACGACGATTTTCCAACGAACGGCCAAAGTCCACCCTAGTCCCGATTGAGATGCAGCTAAACTGGATCTACCTAGTTGGCAAAATCCGCGGAGAATGTCATGTGTAGGAAAACCAACTATATATAATGAAAGGCTGATCATTACACCCACGATTTTCGTCAGATCCACCATTCTCGCTACAACTGTGATGCCAACATACACGAAGAAATACCTATAAATAGCTGCTCATGAAGTACAGTGACATCAGTTATTAGACAAAAAGTGAGGGGAATTATAATTTTTTTCACATTAGTAAATTTCTATCGCTGATCGAGTAAATATCTGTAAGTTTTATGTCTATTTAGATTGAGAGTTTTCACGTAAAAACTTTACGTCTTGGGGGTGATTACTTCTTTACATCTTACCCGATCTCTCACTTCGAGCACTCGATACATTAGATCAAACTAGATCGATAATCATTTGATAAATGCTTGATTAATGATCAATAGAGAGCAAAATAGCACATGACAACTGATGATAGGCTCTTATGTTTGTGGCATTTTAGGGTATATGAAAAGATGGTGAGAAGATAAGAACAAGGAGAAGGAATCCAGCAGGAAACATGAGGACCGAGAGAGTGTTATTGATACCTTTTGTTTCAGCTCTCATCAATAAAAAGAAGAAAAGCAGGCCATTATTGCTGCCTTTCTGCTGCATGGACTTGTACTACCATTGCTGACAACATTGGCACCATACCCTATTTTATAGCTAAGCATGTATCATGCATATCCATACATGAATTACTTAAATAAATTTTCAAAAAAATATTTGAGTGTTTATATGCATCCTCTAATACCAGTTGTTAGATTATGTACGATATTTTGTCAATACTGAAAACATATGCTCACATAAGAGTTTAAGATTCATAGCTACCACATAATACCAAACAGACCGTATTTAGACCAAATGATCGGTACGGAGACAGTTAAGTATCTCTACGTATTCGTTCGGATAGTAGTCTCTACGTATACTCATGAAGTACTTAAATAAATGATGGGTAGATTTAAGCAATCGTATATCTCGCTCTACTACAATTGTATTTTGATAATAACACTGAAAATAGATACTAATATAAAATTTTAAGATTTATCGCTAGAGTACTAGAATACTAAAAAAAATTTTGAGATGGTTAAGTATTTCTCTACGTATACGTTCGGGCAGTAGTCTCTACGTATATCCTTTGTGGCATAGGCTCAGCCCAAACTCAAGGGACCATGTGTCCCTTACTTTTGATGCCCTAAGTAATGACAGGGTTGTGGTCAGTTGGGAAAGCAGGGTCACATGATCACATGAAACTGTGGCAGTCCAGCCTGTTTGGATGGTTTTTATTGTTCAAGAAGATCCTTTTTTTTGCTTTGCTTTGAGATTGAGAGAACATCAACATCCAACCAAAGAAAGAAATTGGCCCAAAAAAATGGAGTGAATCCAGCGGCGTACTCTCATAGCATTGATACAAGCTCGAATTTTAGCAAAGATTTTAAAAAAAAAATTATTTGCTAGCTAGTAGTGTATATCGTAGCTCTTTAGAGTCTGGATAATAAAAATGCTTCGCGCACTGGGCCCATCTTTTAAGTTGGCCGAGAAACCGATTGTGTACCTGACACTCAAGCCACTGCCAATCCAGGGTTAGGGTTTTGGTAGTTCAGATTTTAAGAAAGTTTGTGAAAGTTTTTAGTTCCCACCCATTTGCTGAAAGGAATTAGTTGTGATTCACATAGCACGAGCCAAAATCCATCTTTAGTAGCTAAGCATCACCATCATGTAAAAGTTTATGGACACCTGCTTTTTTTATTCAAAAATATCATACACCATTTTATAAACACGTCAATCTACCAAAAATAAGACTTGTTTGCTCCACCGTCAATTTTATTTGTAATTCCATATAATAAATAGTAGTTTAGACAAATTACTAAATATTACGCAATTTCAACAGAGCGATACAAATTTTGAACATGAAATTCTAGCTCGCAAACAAGTATGTCAACCGTCGGAAACAAAATAAAATGGTTGTGAGGTTTAGGATTTAATATAATTGCACCTTTGGCTACGGCTTTATCGTAAGCGAATGGCGTATTCGGTAATTAAGTACCATTTTGTTGGCTAATATATAATTAATTTTTGTGGAAATATTCTAAGAAATTTGACTTGTGATTTGTACCTGCTACCTGGTTAGACATCAGTACATGTTGACGAAATACGACCAAAGAGCTTGTAAGTATGTCACCCGTACAGCTTTGAACAACATCCAAATTCAAAAGCTCGATCAAATATTTATCAAATTTATAGATTTTAAAAAAAAAATTTGAAAAAAAAATTAATATAAAAATTATATATTTTGGCAGAATATATAATTTTTATTTGAAAAATATTTTTAAATACTTCTAAAATATTTTATTTTTTTATTATATGGATTAGATTTTTAGATGATGTGGTGTAAATAACAAACTTTTTCTAATCTAAATTATCTTGGGTCCAATATCTTGCATATTATTTTGCATATATATATATATATATATATATATATATTCAAATATGCGGATTCTTTATGCTGATCCAGATTCATATAGCTTTCAAAATTCAAACTTTGAGGTCCCTATACGATCATATACAATCGATTAGGTAGCAAAGTATTAATCAAATATGAGATCTTAATCTTTCTGGGATTCTGAGATCTTTATATGCGTATGCATGGATTTCACGTTGTTTTTGCTGTAAACTCTAATTTATAACAGACAAGAGTTTAGGGCTTTTTTTTTGTCTGCAAACAGGACCTAACAAATGATACCTCTTACGTACATGTGACTTTCATTAATCCCATATGGCACCATATGGTCACGCGTCATTAATTTTTAATCGACTTAATTTGATCATTTTAAAAAAATGTTTGGTTAGTTGTTTAGGTAAGAAGTACAGGTATATTTTGAAATTCTATCTCATACAATATTTATATTGCGTGTGATACTAACACTCTATAGATATGTTCGGATACGTCAGAGACGTGTACAAAAATAAAAATAAAAAAATTCTAGACATATGTGTAGGATATATCAGGCATGAGTGTCTGACACACATATCCGTATTTATATATTTTTTATTTCTTAAATAAATTTTTTGGAGCAAAATAATATATTATATAATATTACAGTAAATTACGATAAGTAATATAAATATTACGATATATTTAAGACGACGTCTACGTCCATTTAGAAAAAATTACAGTGACAATCCGAATATCCAGTCAACACTTCGAATCCCGTAAGCATCATATGTAAGAGTGTAAAAATTGATCATCAATGTAATCCATGAAGGATAAACGGATCTTTGAACTTGTCCAGATCGAAAGGTTAATACTACTCAGTTGCTGAAACATGCGTCGGTACATCCGTGGGTTTATCTATTACGATGCTCGTACAAAAATAGACCGATTACTGATCTAATTTTTTACGATAATTTCAAAAAATAAAACTAAAAATTCTGGCACAAATTATGAAATGTACACTAATTTATAAAAATTTGAATTCAATTACTAAATAGTTTTCAAATCCATAGGTGTATATGCTATTTCCCTTTTTGTTATTGCAGTGATGAAGATTGCAAAGAGTATAAGTGGTGGCAAACAATGCATGTGGGAGAAGCACCACTGAGTTGACAGATGAAGAGAGCATGGGATGGGGTTTATATATGGGATAATTACATCTCAGTTCCTAAAAATAGAAAAACGCAACGACGCGCACTTTTCCATTTCGGGGAGCTAAAACGTCCATTTTGGAGAAACAGGGTGCTGAGATGAAAAAACCCATTTATATATGGTTGGTATATGATGAGCACAAAATAATAATGAAGGCTCTTCATGAATGCACAGGAATAAGAGCTTAGAGAATATGAATGAATGAAATATATGAATATTGAGCTGCTACCCATATATTTGGAGAATTTAATTCCGCTTTTTGGACCAGCAGAAGCTGAAATGGAACAGATCTTGTTTAAGTCACTGCTGATCTTCGAGAATAACCCAACCTTATTCACTTCTAAATTCTGGATAGCGTCAGAGTTTGGAAAAGAGTCTTTTGTTTATATGGTATCCAACTATCTTTTACGGCATTTTTAGACCGAAACAATATAGTCGAATTAAAGATAATTTACCAAGCAGACGGTTGAGAAGCTCGACCTCGATGCCACCCACCTGGTTGGAGTCTTTACCACCAGACTACATTCTTAAGTATTCTTTTATAGGAAAAAATATATATATATATATATATATATATATATATATATATATGCAAGAGAAATGCTATTATTTAGGGTCATTTTGATCCTGAAGAAATCAGGACTGATGTGGCGTTGTCCACGTCAGCCCATCATTTATTATTTTTTAATATTCAATGTTTTGAAAAGAAGCGCATTTAATGTGACTTTTTCGATAAGTGTAAAATGAGTATTTTCAAAACATTAAGATGTGAGAATAATCACTTTCCAACTATTTTATTAAATACTTGGACTGATGTGACACACTTTCCAACTATTTTATTAAATGTTTGGGCTGACGTGGACAACGCCACATCAGCCCTGATTTCTTCAGAGTCAAAATGACCCTGAAGAATAGTATTTCTCTATATGCAATGAACAGATCGATTCTGAAAATAATAATTGTAGATAAGTTATAAACCGTTAGATCGATCATTTTGATTGTGATCTGACGGTTCAAATTATATTTTTTAATATATAATATGAACCGTTGATTATAATTATGATGTTCAATCTAACGGTCTATAACTCGTTTTACGGATTTTGTTCTCAAGTCGATCCATGCACGTGTTTCGATAAATATTTAGCTACATGGTGCTTATATTTACAAACTCTTTATTTTTGCTACTGTCTATTTTTCCATTGGATCCTCTGCCTATCAATTAATACAAAATACAATGAAAAAAAATAAAATAAATTTCTAGTTCCTTGTTGAAACCTTACACTGTAACAAATAATACCGTTGTGAACATCCAAAAAATGTCACCATAGATAAAATAAAATAATAAAAAATAAAAAAAAAAAGCCGGAATGTTGCAGCGCAAAATCCCAAATAATCCCCCAAAAACTCATTAAAGTGATGCGGTAGCTAACAGACCTCAACTACCTTGGCGGCCAAAATACTTCGTGCTCCCCACTATTCTCTACTTTATTCTGTCGTTGATAATTTTTTTTTTTAAGGAATTTGCCTCTCAATTTTCTAACTTTTTTTTATAAATCACATTATTAAAATGTTTAGAAATCACCTTCTATCTAAAAAGTCTTATAAGTGATATTTTGGCAATTTTATACTTTTTTAACAAAATTTTAAATATGAAAACAAATATTTAGATGTAATTTACACTGTTATATTCAATTTTTCTTTTTAAAAAAAAAATTATAAGTAGATGTTTGAGACATCAAAATTATAATAAGTTTAAAAAATAAATCGTTAATATGCTAGATTGTAGAGCATCAATTGTTTATTAACATATTGAGGTAATGGCGTTTATTAATTCATTGACTAATTAAAGGGTCAATAGCTAAGAAGGTTTTATTATTATTATTATTATTATTTTCTTTTTTTTTTGAGAATAGTTGAGAACGCTTATTTATAGGTGTTACATATAGTCGTCGTCTATAAGAGTTGTTTTTATTTTTAAGACCCCGATGGACCAACCAGTTCCAAACATTCCCTTCTAAGAATCCAACTGACGCGCCCAAATGTATTTAGTACACCGATAAGTGATAAGCTGTATACGGATCTAATTTGTTAAAAAAAATTTATACTTCGTAGTAGAATTATCATTCATGATAAATATGTACTCGGATATCAAAATATCAGTCGAAACTAAACATAAATTTTTTTTTACAAATTTGAGGTCGTACAGAGATGTGCGCTCACATTGCATAATTCACAGCAATGATCTAAAAACATATGGTCCTCTTTTTATAGGTCCTTATAACTGTTTTAAAGTTGAACAAGCTTGACCCCAAAAAAAAAAGTGACAAAAAAATGAAAAATTGTTAGATTGGTTCACACACCAATCATAGTTAAAAGTTGTTGCATTATAATAAAAGATGAAATTAATTACATTCAACAACCTTTATACCAACTGATTATGTATTTGGATGGATATCCGGTTCCAACATAAATGCGATTTAAAATTTAATAATTTACAGAACTAACCCTTATCGTCTCAAATCAATTCCTATTATAACAATTTCAATATAGTAAAATTTATTGAAAAATTGCGTATCAGCCCTCCTTTTTGGCGGTTTGTAAATCACTCTCCGAAATATTTTTTCGGAGGATTGATTTGTAAAACAAAATAAATCAGTTCTCGAAAATATATTTTCGGAATTGAATTGTACAAAAATAGAAAACGGAGAGCTGATACGTAAAAGTTCCAAAACTTATTCCGCCACAAGTTAATAAAAAAAATCAATTGTTTTTAAAATTTTTTTGTTGTAGTTTTGTAATTAAGACGAAAGTTTGCTTGAAACTTCAATCTATAAAATAAAGTGAGAGAAATTTTTTTTTATTATTATTATAGCGAAATTCTGTTGTCGTATAAAACATTCATCATTTCGCCTCAATTTTGATCAATTTTTTGTTAAATTTTTATTCTATTTTATGTGATTTTTATTTTTCTCCTCTAAATTTTCTACCTTTCGTTTATTGATTAAATCGATCGAAACCAAATCCAATAACATTAGTATTTGATTCTCCTAATTAGGTCATGATCTGTCCGCGTCTGTACTACCAAACAACGGCAACCGTAGCACCCTAGACTCGTGCTGAGGCTTATCTGGCAACACTAATAATTGCTGGCGAAGCAACTTTGAGCCACGTCACACAGCTGTCCTCCACGTCGGTACAGTGCAGCCGCATTAATGACATGGCAGGTACGGTGTGATCGCCTGGCTCCGCACGTGATTTCATGTTCATCTCGCATCTTACTTCAAACACCAAACGTCATACGGGCAAATTAGATTTCAACAAGTGTACGGCAAGTTACTGATAATATTTTCTGTTAATAGAATGAAAACTACATATTTACGCTTTACTATTTGAAAGAAGAAAAACTAATTTATATTTTAATTTGGATTTTTTAATTATCACATCAAATGAAAGTAAGAAATTTCTATTTCAGTCACTTTTCGAGACTTTGAATATATTTACTAAAAATAAATTGTGGTTTTTAAAATATACAGTGGAGTGATTTATAAATTATTAAAAATAAATAATTTATAAAAAAAATTCGGAAAACACCTAAAATTAATTTCCTTGTGCGTCATTTAAAAGATCGTAGGGGTAAAATTGGGAACTCAATGTTGCGGAATTCAAGTAAAAGCGCATGAGTCTTGTGGCTTAAGCCTGCAGGAACCCACACTTTCATAAATACACGACACAGGATAAACTAAAATATTTCTCTGTATTATAATTTGTATATCTAATTACCGTACTGCCACCATCTATAACCAACGTGCGCCGGAAAAAGAGAAGGGTAAATGTGGAAAAGAAAACTGTTGGTGTATTTAATGTAAATAACCCGTCGCTATCCAAAGGGGTTGGAGCCCGTGACCGGCGACCATCGGTGAGAACGCTTTTCCAACTTGTTACTATTAATTATTATTTCCTGCTTACTTTTTATTTTCTCTTTTTTTTTTAAAGCTTTTCCGTTTTATTTATTCTACAATTTACACCATGGACCTTATTTTAGCAAAAATACCAGTGCATCCATTTCCGCACAAAATTCACTATGGGCAATATAATCGCTTAAATATTATCTGAAAATTGCATATATCTATTATAAAGGATCACTACTAAGGTGTTTGATTTTTTTTTATCTTTATTTTGATGAGTTTTTGCATGACTTTTTTGGGTGCATCGATATTACTCTTATTTTAACAAGTATCTTGGCGTTATCAATAAAAAAGAAGAAGAAGAAACTACCTCATAGCTTCTAGTTTTTTAATTTAATTTATTAAAAAAGTCTTCGATAAAAACAAACTTAAAATCATCCCTATTTTATCCCAATAACATAAATTCAAGTCACCCAATAAAGAAAATATAATAATAAGCATTCAATCCAGCAATCAAGATAAAATCCATAACATTATAATGTACTTATGCTTATTATGTGGCAACAACGGTGATTATGTTTTATTTGCACGATTAATAGTATAAACACGGGCGATCACCTACAAGAATTTATAGATCCGTGACTATGGAGGGAAGATAGCTGCATCGGCTACAAGATAATCGACGACTATAGCTACAACGACGCCATCATAACGGAAGATTGGAGAGCACTACACGTGAAAAAAAAGGGGACCAAATTTAGAAAAAGGCAGTGGTAAGCTAAACGGAAACAATGCTCACTTTATAACCAGGATGGAGCAATATTGGAGCTAAATGAAGTGTGTAGATATTAGATATTAAGGCCAACAATAAAATTTTCATATATTATGGCAAGAGTATTGTTATGCATCTCTCATGAATTGCATAGCAAAGTCTTGATGTTACTACAAGAAGGTCAATTTATTTTTCGTCAATGGATATAAATCACTCAAAAGAAATGTGACAGTAAATTCCGATGACGAGTTACAATAATTGTAGAAGTTATAGGATAAAATAGGAGAAATATACCATTTTTTCTGACCTAGTTTAAATTTGATGTACTTATGTGTTGCATACATGGTGCTCTCCCTTATTTTCCACGAATCTTAAATTTGCATTTTACTTTTCAATCCAAAAATTAAACGCATGAGCTCAGAGCAGTTGACACTTCATGTTTACGGCAACTCCTGCTTAAGATACATACATATTCACTGCCATACGTTAAAGCCAAAATGGAATCAGTCATTATAAAAGATTATATTCACTGTACCAATTTATAAAACCCTCCAGATACCTTGCATGCAACTGGAGAGAACAGAGCAAATTAGTAAAAAAACACAATGCAAAAGCAAAATATTAAGGTCCGATTCTGCAAAGAAAATTATTAAATTTCGTTTTTAATGGTATACTATAGGTAAAAATAGAAGTATAGGGGTAGAAATTGTGCAATAGTGAGATGCGAGCATCTTGCCAGCGAGGAAGTTGAAGGATCAAAGCTTTCTCTGGAAGGGAAAGCGAGAGAGAGAGAGAGAGAGAGAGAGAGAGAGAGCATAGTCAAAGCTGGCACCTATTTGCTCTCCCTCTCCTCTCCCATTCTATTTATCTTTGCTTCCTCTACAACTCCTCCCTTATAATCCCCCTCCCTCTCTCTCTCTCTCTCCTTGGGAGAGAAAGGAGCTGCTACCTTTGGTAAGCCTAGTACTCAAATAATCTTCGTCTTCATGATCATGATCTAGTTCTTCTTCTACTTCTGATGCGTTGGAGACAATGTCGACCTCGCCGTCGTTCAACGGGGACAAGCGACATTGGTGGCTGACCAACCGTAAGGTAAGCTTCTTCTCTTCCTTGATCTCTTCGTCCAACTTTGAAAGACTAGTTATTTAAGATATCCTTTTATATTTGGTTTGATTAGCTTGTAGACAAGTACATTAGAGACGCGCGATCGCTCATCGCGACGCACTCGTCGGCGGACGTGACCTCGGCGGTTGGTCTTCTCGACGCGGCTCTGTCGCTGTCTCCTCGCCATGAAGAAGTCCTCGAGCTCAAAGCTCGCTCGCTCCTCTTCCTACGACGCTTCCGCGACGTTGCCGACATGCTCCAACACTACATCCCCAGCTACCGCCTCTCCTCCTCTGACAACGACTCCAACACCTCACTCTCCTCCGACAACTCCTCCGCCACCGCCACCGCCGCACGTGAACGCGCACAGCTCCTTCCCTCCGCCGCTGCCGCTGTCGAGGATGACGGTCGCTTTGGCGCCGGCGGGTTCCGCTGCTTCTCGGTGTCGGAGCTCAAACGCAAGCTCATCGCCGGACTCTCCCGCAACTCCGACAAGGAAGGCCCCTGGAGGTATTTATTACTGCAGTAAATTGTTTTGTCTTCTCTACAAAACAAAGTCAATCAAATTTTACTTGAAGCGAATCCAAAGCAAGCTCTAGAACATGCATTTAATTTCTCACAATTTACTATTTTCAATAAATTGAATTATTAATTGGATTTTGCAGGTACTTGGTTCTCGGGCAAGCGTGCTGCCATCTTGGGATGATGGAGGACGCAATGGCGCTCCTCCAGACCGGCCGCCGTCTCGCCACCGCCGCATTCCGCCGAGAGAGCGTCTCATTCTCCGACGACATTTTCACATTCCCTTCCATACCTCCGCCAAGCTCTAGTAACTCTCAGCCGCCGTCGGAGTCCGACGCAGCGTCCCACTTGTTATCCCACATCAAGCTCCTCCTCCGACGTCGCACCGCCGCGCTAGCCTCGCTGGACGCCGGCGTTCCGTCCGAATCTATTCGACATTTCTCGAAAATCCTCGAAAGCCGCCGGGGAACTCCCTCCGCCTTCGCCGCAGCCTGCTTCGTCGGCCGTTCCTCCGCTTACCGCTCCGCCGGCCGCCTGGCCGAGGCGATCGCGGACTGTAACAAAGCCCTTGCTCTCGAACCAGCGTCAATCCCGGCCCTCCGCGCCCGCGCAGATCTCCTCGAGACCGTCCGATCGATCCCCGATTGTCTTCGGGATCTTGAACATCTCAAGTTGCTCTACAATTCTATCATTCGCGATCGTAAACTCCCGGGTCCGGCGTGGAAGCCGCACGCTGATGTCAGATACCGCGACATACCCGCGAATCTCCGCGCTCTATCGTCAAAAATTCAGCAGCTTCGGCGAATGGAAAATTGCCACGTTGATTACTACGCCCTTATCGGAGTTCGTCGCGGTTGCACCCGGTCAGAACTCGAGCGCTCCCACTTACTGCTGACTCTACGTCACAGGCCTGACCGTTCGATCACCTTCGTCGAGCGATTGGATTTTGCCGGCGACCATCGTGATATGGACACGGTGAAAGATCAGGCGCGGATGTCGGCGCTGATTCTGTACCGGCTGTTGCAGAAGGGATACTCGAGCATAATGTCGGCGATAACTGACGAGGAGGCGGCAGAGAAGCAGCGGAAGCGGGAGGCGGAGACGGCTGCAGCGGCGGTGGCGACAGCGGCATTGCAGGCAGCAGCAGCCGCGACGGCGGCTGCGCAGGAGAAGCCGAAGGCAGAGTTCCAGGGGGTGTTCTGCAGGGACATGGCGACGGTGGGCAGTTTGCTTGCGCACAGGGGAATGGCGGTCAAATTCGAAGCTCTCACATGCTGATAGTGATGGGAATTTGCCAATTTGAAAATTGGTATTGGCGGGAGCTTGGAACTGGGGATTTTGAGTCGAATTACTAAGCCGGGGCGCTGATACGAAAACCTTCGATATCGCCCTCTCTAGCATCCTCATATAGAATGTACGGTGAAATAAGTATATGTACATCTGTATGTGGATAGGTGCAAAGTGATGGATGCCTGTGATCGCTGTACAGATGGTCTGGAGGAGCATGGATGGTTGGTTAGATTGAAATTTTGCACCTGTTTTTCCTTCATTGCTCTTCTTGTTGGTAGATATGTAGTTAGCCACCTTTCCAATTATCTTTTATTTAAGTACGATGTCAAATGCTCTATTTACGTTTTATTTCCAGTATATTTGAAACAGATGTGGAATCATTCTTATAATATCTTTAAATTACGATGAGATCTAGAATATTTGAAACTAAGGTATGTGTGAGTCTGGCTGGGATATTATATTTTGAAATATAATATCAAGGATAAATTAAAGATAATAAAACTTTATAGGCGAAGGATTTTCCAATACATTGAGGATAGCAGTCCAAGTTAGAAGGCTAATCGGCACCTACGCAAGTATTGTATAGTATGTAAAACTAGTCCTCGAATTCAGTCGATAAATGCTTCGTTTGGCCCAATACATTAACAAATAACAACACTAATTTAGTGATACGTCTTATTTGAGTAGGGAAGAATAAGATGCATAGTTATGTTTTTTTTTTAATTGTCATTTTTCTAAAATTTTCGGTGTAAATTTTCTAAGCCTAATTTTATAATATTAATTTTAGAAGTTAGGGACAGATGCGTAGTTATTCGTTTTATATATGGGACACTTGCTATCAGTTTATTTTTCACAATTTAGTTTATGAATAAACTTTCTGTTTATAATTATTATTTTTAATGTCTCAAAATAATTATAAAAATATTTTTTATTTATATAAAAATTATAATATTAAAATTTATATTTCTTCTATCTATTTAAAATATGTATAAGTGTTTTTGAATTTTTAAAAATCATAGTAAATTATTATATTAATTTTTTTATCCGAAAACTTTAAAGTCTTAAAACTTTATCTGAAGTTTTTAAAAATAAATAACTATAGAATAATCTTTTTAAAAGTTTTTTAGATAATTGTTTAAAAGATTTTAAATTAAAAAAAATAAAAATATAGACTAATCTGTAATTATTTGAATTCTGGATTAATTTGCATATAGTTTCCAAGTTGGAGGCTAAAATACTTTTTTAATTATTTTTTTGTACGAGTTCTTTTTTTTTTCTAAAGAAATATTCTTTTGTACAAGTTCATGCGTAATTTGACCAAACAACATTTCTTGCTTGTACACCATCTTGTCAAACATGATAACGATTTGAGTCAGAGCTGATTTAAATAGAGTATCCCTACTTTTAGCAACTATTTTACCGATTAATCTATCAAATCCACTAATCCAAAAAATTAAAATTAAAAAAATTAAAAACAATAAGATTATAAATTTTATGCTGAAAAAAATTCTGTAAATTTCATGCTGAAATTTTATCTAAAACAATACTCCCTTTTTTTATTAATATAAATTATTAAATTTTGATAGATTTTTCGGTGGTATGGTGGAACACAAGTATTTTTTTTAAAAATAATATCTAAAGCGTTCGTTTGAAAATTAAGAAGAAAAAGTTGTTAGATAGAGTTGATACAAATGAAGGCGGGAGGACAGATCCAGATTTGACGAACCAAACCAGGCTGGAATGGATCAGGTTCTATGATTCAGATCCAAGCCTGTCTTTAACTAATTTTTTTAAAAAAAAGAAAAAAAAAGCGGCGCAATGAAGTTAGATTGATGCTTCAAGTTACAAGAATCGATTCAAAGTTGCCTCTTTTTTGCTTTATAGCAAGATTAATAAGAATATGATATAAATGACTTGCGTTTGCGTACAGTAGCAGATTAGGACCCTCTTTTACGTGGGTCCCAAGTCGTCGCTTTATCATTCTTGTGTGCTACTCATGATTCATACAGCTGCTTGCCCTTTCACGTGGCACCTGCTCCTTTTTTTTATTTTTTTATAATAATATTTTTTTTAAAATTTTTGGGACGAGGAAAAACTGTTCTGCGAATTTGTAACTTGTAACCAAATCTCCGTAAAAGTGTTGGTCGAAAATCTCTTGTATTTTATGGAGAGTAAAATAGGTCCAAAAGATCTGTCCTATCCGTAAGGATGGAACTTTTCGATTGATGGAATAAGAATCGGTGTCATCCGTAAATTTATCTGTTACGACGGCCGCTCGAATGAAAACAGATTATGGACAGAATTTTACTACGATAAATTCAAAAAAAAAAACTCGTAACCAAATCTTTCGGCATGCATAAAATTTCATTATGATCTGGCAATCTTCGAATCAGACATACAACTTAGAAATTTATACAACCATCAACTTAAAAAATTCAGCTAAAAAAGTACTAAATTGATTTACAATGTCATATTTTAATTGATTTACATACATTAAATGAAATTGCACATCAGAATCCAAGTAAAAAAAATGTTCAGGAGTTATTTAGTCTGATGAACTACGCATTTTAAGCACGGCCAAAATCTAAAAATAAATAATCTAATATTTGGTGTAATAAATTATTTGGTCCACAAACCTCACAAATAGTATTTGAGTGTGGAACATTTCTTCTTTTTATAGTTCGATTAATTTAAAGGTGGACCGGTATTATATGATAATTTATAAAATTGGTCTGATAAGGTTTCCAAAATAATTAAAGAAAGAAAAACTTTAATTCGATCAATGTGCCAGCTCCTTTGGTTGCGCAATAAAGTTGGCGATGACGTGGAGAGCACAACTTTCCAGCATGGCACAGCCACTGCTTGCGACGTGCCGCCCACTCGTCACCTGCCAGCTCAACGCGCAACCTAATATTGGTAATATATCAATATACTTAAATAAAAATGTTTTATTTAAAAAAAAAACAACTAGTAGGTAATAGTATAAGAGACAAAGGTTTATATGCTAGCAAAAATTCCTTGGGAGAATTGTGTATCAGCCCCCTATTTTTGGAGGTTCCCAAATTACCCCCTAAAAACATATTTTTTGAGTACTGATTTGTAAAAAATAAATAAATCAGTCTTTAAAAATACGTAAAAAATAAAAATGGGAGGGCTGATACGCAAAAGTCTCTTATTTAAAATAGCATTTGACTTCTTGTAAGTAATATCTCACGTCATTGATATTTTTATAATAAAAATTTTAAAATCTATTAATTAAAAATAAAAATTAAAAGTTTTTTTTAACAAATAAAAGAATAATATAAATACGACAATGTGTTAAACACTTATGTCATGTGTGTACGATATATGTGTCCAAAATTTTTAAAATTTTTATTTTATGGATATTTTTTGGTGTGCCCGACATGTATTTGGGGTGTATCTATGTTTAACACTCAAGGGAAAAAATGTGTCCATACTTTCTAACTTTTTATCTTTTATATGAGTGGGCTTTAAGAATATGTGGCTGCCGAATTTAATTTTTACTATAAATCTTGATGAATAATTGAATGGTACGATAATACCTTTAAGCCAACACTTGTTAAATTCGAACATCCGATTCATTTTTTCATGAGGGATGAATTATTATGATAATTATTTAGCAATCAGTCCAGCTGAGCGTCTTAAAATCGTTTAAATAGGAAACTAACTTTTTCTCAAATTATTCAAATACACCACCAATGCAACCTAGATTAAATCGATGTTCGATTGTACAGCTGGTTGAATCGGTTAGTTACATAAATGGTGTTAAATGAGATGATAAGAAAACGAAAGTCACTTGTTACTGATCATTCTTTCAGCTATTTTTTAAGGAGTTGTTACGTATCAGTCTTCTTATCGATGTTGGTTGCATAACAGGTTGAATCACTTGTTAGAATCGATATTCGATTGTACCGGTTGGATTTATTGGTTAAATAAACGATGCTGAATAAGACGATAAGAAAAATTAAAGTCACTTGTTACTAAATATTCTTTCAGCTATTTTTTAAATAGTTGTTGCGTAACTTTCTTTTTTCGGATCATTTCATATTAGCCTCCTATTTTGAAATCGGTACTATATTAGTCCCTGAAAATGCGTTTTCAGGGACTGATATGGCAGTTTCAAACAAACGGGGGCTGATAAGGAATTATCTTTTTTTTTTTTAATTTTATATATTAGTTCTTGAAAAATGTAAATTTTTATTTTAAAAAATTAATTAATTAATAAAAAAACAATGTTATGCAATTATTCCATTTTTTAACCGGCGTGAACTTTTAGGCAAGCAGTGACGGTTAAAAAGAGGAAAAGGATGGGAAAACGAGGGCATTGTTGAGAATAACTGCAAAAAGAAGGTGAAGTTCGAGGGAGAACAAAATTGGTGATGTCAACGAGGATTGGAAAAGGGTAATGAAGTCTTATATTATTATTATTTCGCTCGTCTCCAAGATCAAAATCGTCTCAGATATATATGCTTAGGTAAGATGACGAATGCCATCAAATATCGCATATTTATTTCTTTTAAAAAAAAAGGTATTTTAACTAGTGCTGTTTTAGAAATATAAACGATTCCATATTTGAATTTGACAATATAGGTTTTCTAAATATGTGAATTGGCAAAACGCATTCGTCTCAAAAGCCGCTCATTTCAATTCTGGCCACCAAGCCGATTCAAATTATACATCTTGATCGAAAATAAATAGGGTGGTAAATTCCTCCCCATTTACACTTTTTATAATTCGAACCCTCTAATCTTTGTTTTTATAAAAAATATATTATAATTTTTTTTAGCATTCTGCTGTCAATACTAATTGATTGCTCATTACATCTATAATTTCTCAAGGAAATAGCGTGATAGCATTCAAAACTACTAGTCTTTTATATATATATAGTACACTAGCCTAAAAATTTGGGAATTAAAGTTTTAAAATGTTGAACGATGATATGATGCTGTACTTGATTAATGCCACCTCAGGAATCCTTTAATTTATGTTAAAGTTATATATTTATAAATATTCTGTTTGCGGATTTGCGCACAAGTCCTTCATCACGTGCTATAGAATATTTTCTAGAACAGAAGTATTTTCTGGGAGGAGCCAGACAGAAACAATTGTGACTTGAGAGTAGAGCCATAGCTCTAAAAAATATCGAAGTCATGGAAAAGATTAACTAGGTTGCATATATGTCTCATGTAACATTGCTAATAGCAGCACCACAGCGAACATTCTGTTGGTATAATGGCGGAAAAGAAATTATTTGAGGTCCTATCTCTCAATTTACTCTGTAAATAGAGAAGAATTCTAAAATTGTCAAGTTTAATTTTTATTCTATATTTTAATAAAAATAATACATATTAAAAAAATAATTAAAAATTCAAATGCAGACTTATAAAAATATACTAATATTTTTTTATAACTAATTGGATCAACACGGATCAGCAGAAGATTTTCATTGATCGAAGGAATTTGAAAGCTAAAAGGATTTTGCAAATTTGGACCAAAAACATGTGACGAGCACGTGACTAAAAAGCAGTGCAGCAGCAGATAATTTTGTATCATTATCTTATTCAAAGTTTTCTTCAATTTATTTCGAGCGCAGTGAGATCAGAGATGGAAAAGCATAAAAAATTAAAATTAAATAGAATAATCTCAAACAACAATCTGACTGGTTAAATTCATATTGGGATCTGTACTTTGTAAGAGTAATATATGGTTTGAATGCTTGTACTTTAGGATGAAATGCATGAAAATAGATATTTGCAAAAATATATTGGGCATTTTGTATTTTTTATCCAAACTTAATAAAATTTTAAATATATATGTTCTTCTTATTTATTTGACGAATCTATACCTCTTTAGCGCATAACTGATCAAAATATTTTTGTAATTTATTTTAATAAATATGCTATATTTTATTTTTCTTCTGATTGCATTTTTTTGACAAAAAATATCTATTAACTAGTTTTGCACCCGTGCGATGCACGGATGTTAGTCATTAATATAAAATAATATTATTATTTTTTTATTAAATTTAATAATTAATTTTATTAAATTTTTTATTTTATTTATCACATATTATTAGAAGAAGATAATTATTGCTTGTTATATATATATATAATTTGTTTTAGAATATGAGTAAGTTTTATTTAAATGAATCTTATTATAAAATTTGTATTATTATCACTTTTATATTAATAGTTACGCATGTATGTAGATCATTTTTTATAAACTAATTGTTATTTAATAAAATTATTATTTTTTTAAACTTCATTTAGCCTTTTTTTTATATTCTTTTATTACTGCCTTCTGTGTGTGTATTTTTTTTGGGAGATTATCGTGGATAAACTCTGTCTGATATATATATATAAATGATAATATTCGAAAGATAAGTTTTTTTAAAATATATTAATTTTATATAAATTAATATTAATTTTATTAAAATATTATATTATATTTATTACTTGTTATTAGAGCAAATATAAATATCAAATAACATACCGAAAGTTACGACGTTGATCACCCCTTTATATATACTGTATATAATTATATAAAAATTATTGAGAATTTGATAATGACCTTTTGAATTCTTCGAATATTTATTTTATTAGAATATTATATTATATTTATTACATGTTATTAGAGTAAAAATAAATATCAAATGACATACTGAAAGTTACGACTTTGATCACCTCTTTATGTATATTGTATATAACTATATATAGATTATTGAGAATTTGATAATGACCTTTCTAATTTTTCGAAATTATTATAATTTATATTTAATATAAGTAAAAATAAATTATTATAAATTATACTTATTTTTTATATTTACTAAATTATTAATAATATATTAAATGTGCATTGAATCAAAATTCTCATGAATGATGTGATTAATTACATATTTATTATGTTTAAGTGCCACATGTCAAATTGTGAGATAATAGAAATGCCATGTGGCATATTGTGAGTTATAAGAGGTGCCATATGGCACTCAACTACTTTAATACCGAGTTTTATATATAAATATATAGATTCTCTCTCGTTTCTCTCTCCTAGCAACACTCTAAATAAAATCGTAAACAATCCAAAAAAAAAAGCCAAAATTTTTGAAAAATTCACATTTCATTCGGCAACAAAAAATGGGTTATTATAAATATTTTCACCTAAATTTAGAGCATCTCTATATATATTAAGAAAATATTCAAATATTTAAAAATATTTTTGAGCACCAGACGATGTTTTTTTGCGATTCGATGGCGCAGGAGTTACATCAAACACTTTGAGAGAAAACATAGCGTGTTTATCAAAATAAAGTATGTGAATATTTTAGTCATTTCACGTGCTAAAGGGACACGGATTCGTGAAATCAAATTATGAGAGTATATATCTGTAAAATCCTATTAAGAGGTATAAAAATGCAAAATGTCCAAATACATTTCATGTAATCTAAAATAAACAACATATATCATCTAACTAAAAATAATTATGTTTGCTCATACTGATCTATGAAATAAAAAATTACTCTTATGCTCTCTTTTTTTTTTTAAATGAGAATAGTTAATTGATGAAAATAATTTTATCATTTCAAAAAATAAAAAATATAGAAAAATTATTTTTAAATTGTAAAATATATTTTGACAACTTAAAATTATAGGGGAATAAAAAATCAAATACCTATATTGATATTAGAAATTGCATAACAGCATTATTTATAAGACTTCTACAATACTAGGACGGAAAATTTTGGTCAGAAAGTGCTCGTATTAGTTATCTAACCGTTGGGTTAAATAATAAACAAATAATTGCATATCAGCACCCTAAAAATAATAGTCACGTATTTCAGCTCGTATTTTGCATATATGTAATTATCCCTTAAATGAAAAGCTTCCTGTTACTTCAATTATTGGACCCATGTGCTTCTCTGGACATAGCCCTTTATTCTTCGTCAAGACTTAGCTTGCCTTGTTTATAAATTGGGTAATGCTTCAAAATATTTCAGCATAGAACACGTGAAAAAAAAAAAAAAAAAAAAAAAATCGCACCCGTGAAAAGCTACGGGCTGATAATATCATTATATTAAAAAATTTCGTGCTCCGAAGTATTTTCCTTATAAATTATAGGTATGTGGACACATTATCTCCATCAGTATAGGTAAATGTCATCTCGGATGCGCTTATATTTGGTCGAGTTGTGTTTTTAATTTGTCAATTATTTTTTTAAACTTTTATGAAAAACTTATTCTTAATAGTTAATAAGATTAATTGTTTATAAAAAAAAAAAGGTTTTGAAGAGTAGCAATAAATGTATAATACATTAATAGAAATATTTCAGTCAAACTCTATTTTCGTTCAATCAATAGGTTAATAGCAATACATAATAATCGACTAAAAAGCATAAATGGGATTAAAACTTTAATAGCAATAATTATTCTATACATATGATCAATACTTAACTATCTAACTCGGGCTTTGCTAGATTGAAGTTTTCCGGTTGAAGCATTAAAAAAACTGCACCAATAAATTTATCAAAAAATTACCCAAATTGAAATGGTGAAATTTAGATGATTTATTTGATGTTATGCATGCGTAAAAGATGAGACAGCACATGGAGGATTTTATACTGATAGGTGTAATTTTTAGTATATTTTTTGAATACTTCGGTATTTTTAGAGTAAAATCCTCTATTTTAACAAAAATATGGTTGACATCTTTCTGTATTTAGCTCGAACGGTGTGCAGTGAATTCTTCATAAAGAAAGAATTGGTCGTACGTGTGAATTTTGAGTCTGCTCTAAAATAGAATGTACAGATGATCGGCGCATTTATAATCGAGCGGCTGAATATGATGGATGAATAATTTCAATACATCATGTTAGATTTGCGGCCAGATTCTAGATCGAAATTTTATTTTCTAATCATATATAAATCTAATATGGTCCGAACTACTTGGTTATAATTAATATAAAGTATAATAATTTGATGTATGTAGAAAGTTTTACCTTATTATTTAAAAAAAAAATTGTATAACAGCTTTGCTAGTTGACTGCAACAGCTGCAGGTGGTTTGGTATCTGACTAAATGTCTCTAATATGACAATAAAAAAAATACAATAAGCAATTTAAAAATAATAATTGGTATTTTAATTAGTTTACAACAATCTAGGAGGGTTCATTCTTGGATACTTGTGCAAACATATGATGTCATTGCCTCAAAACTTTATCTTAAATTATAATTAAACCCATAAACTTTGTCATACAAATGAATGGTACTTATTTATGTGACATTTTTTATTCATTTCAGTTTGGAGTTTCTTATTATATATTATTTAAAATTTCGACTAAAACAATAGTGCAAAAGCACTGCCTCTGGATAGGAGACCCAAGAAACGACATCGATTGGAGCTTAACTACAAAAATGCCACCTCCTGGGTTAGTACTTTTCATAAGGGATGATTGCATACCAGTTCTATAACTTTTTGAACTTCCTAAAAAATAACCTCTCATTTCAAATAGTTCATAAATCATCCTATATCTAGAAGTGAATATTAGAGATAATTTAACTATTATATATATAATATTTTTTTTAAAAAAAGTTTTTAATAAAAAAAAGGCTCGATGTAATCTATAATTTATATATTCAAAATTTTCTCTCGGTGTAACCTCTCATTTCAAATAGTTCATAAATCAGCCTAACAATAAAAATTAATGGCCTTTCGCAACCAGCTAAAAGAAATGCTCTAAGAATATATATATATATATATAAATATATATAAAATGATGAGTACAACTCTTCCTTATATTCTCTCGGTGGACACAGGTGTGAGGCTCTTCAGATTCTTGAACCATTCTTTCTAGTTCTTCTTGAGTAGCAAAAAGTTAGCCCCAACGCAAGCGCAAGCGGATGGAGCTGCTATTTGTCCTCGCTGCTCGTGTTCCATTAGAAACGTAGGAGATATCAGATTTTGCCAAGGTCTGGACTAATCGGTCAATGCACCCATTATCGCGCAACCTGTCATCTCACAATTATATGTGGCAGTTGTGGCGACCGATTCTTACATCTATATCTTATGAGCACTTGACGACCTTGGCTCGATCTGCTATCTCAAACTAGGCTGAGGTCTGTAACGGTGATCTCGGTACAGTTTTATAGATTTGATAAGCATCTTCTTCGCTACACATGGCAGGCCTAATCTGCCGCTATTTATCAGTATTATTTCTAAAGTATGTGGATGTACTATGTTTATATTATTTGGTTGTAATTATTCTCAGTATTTCTATCCTTAACAAAAATGGGATTGAAAGATAGATGGAGATAATCATCCCAAACTAATTGTTGTGTTATTTTTAGAGATAAACTACCCTCACCAATATGGTAGTGCCAGTGCTGTAGGCCTCTAAAAAACGAAACCGAAAATTACGTTTCAGCCCTCCATTTTTATAGTTTGCGATTCAGTTCTCCAAAAAGTAAAAATGCTGAATCACGCGACTGCAAATGTAGGGGGCTGATTTGTAATATTCTTAAAATGAAATAATCCAAGGTGCAAAAGGGCATGTTGGCAAAGCTGACCTTGTATTAGGGTTCAGCGTGCAGGTGCAAAAGAGGTTGAGGGTCTCATAATGTGCTGTGCACGGTTGGTGATCATGGATACCATGTTTTGTTGGAAGCAGCTCCCCTGTTTCAGATGACACATGATGCACGTCTGGAAGTGGATCTCAGCCGTCCATCAATCTAAACGCTAATTTTAAGATTTATATAGAATTTTTGTAGGCTTGTTAGACCTATTTTTAATATTTTTAAAAATTTAACTTTGAATGAATTTATTATATCGGCAACTTGGTAATTTAAAATATTCAAAAAGAATGCAACAAGATATGATAATGACTACTAAATTTTAATTATGGTATTCGACATATTTTTTACTTCAAAATATAAAGTATAAAGTATAGAAATACTGTTATTGTTGGAGATATTTAATGCAATTAGAATCATAATATTATATTAAAATATATATGGTACTGTATATGAGTTCATGAATCATGACAAGATATTTAATTATAGTTTAAAAATTGTTATTTGAATCCTCATAGTAATGTTACCATCATCGGACGGCTGAGATTACCTCCCAGGGGAGCCCGCTTCCTGTTTGTTTGGGCGAGCAAGACATCCATATTGCGCGCAAACCTTTCTAAGGTGGGACTTGCATATCAGCTCTCCTTTCATAACTTTATTTACAAATAAATCTTCATTTACAGTCCAGTATTTTCTGACACTTATATATTAGATGATCATTTTAAAAAAAAATTAAATACTAAAATTATATATCATATCTAAATATAGTTTTATTTTATTTAAAGTATTTCTTAAAATACTTTAAGAAAGTTTTTTGATATTTTAAAAAGTTTTAGAAGTTAGGCTATTAACTTTTAACTTACTAAAACTTAAAATTTTAAAATATCTATTTAAAATTATTTTTTAAAAAATTTGAGTATAAAAATTATAAACAACATCAAAGTATTTTTTTTATATTCAAAGATTCATCAAAAAACAAAATATATAATAGTCAACATATTTATAAAACAAAATTTGAGACTGACATATTGTAAAGATTTTTAAATTAATGATTGATATGTAAATTTTTCCTATTTTAATCCTCTGACATTGGACTATTTAAGGTCTTATATATATATATATATATATATTACAATAATAGTTGACGTTCATGGCTGGCAGGTGATGATGCTCAGTAGCACGTGACTGGTGCCATGGCTGGATCTTCAGTCTTGACTCCGGTGAACTCAATTCACACACAAATTTGACTACATTGAACTCAATTCGCATCCAAATTTGACATTCTGAAGTGAGGTCGCTGGATCTTGACTACACCGAACTCAATTCACACACAGGTGACAAGTTTGACGTTACGGCTTGTTTTGAAGTGAGGTTTCACATCTCCATTATAGATTTGTTTTTTTTCAATATTTTTTATTAAATTATCAGGTTTAGTTATTTAGATGTGATGATTCAGATTAAACAAAAAATCCATAAAAATAAATTATTTTATTTTTTGGTGACTATTTGGTTGATTTTTCTGCACATTATTTATATAAAAGTTACTATATTTTATAACTCATTTTAGTCTGAACCATCAGATTTAAATAAATTAAATCTGATTAAAAGTATTGAAGAAATAATACAATAGAAATGATCCATGCCCTGTAAATTGATTGTTCTAATCCGAATGTGAACTATTAGGATGAAGATGGATTGAACTATAGCACAGCCCGCCCAAGAAGTTATGAATAAAGGATTATGGGCTCGAATTGCAGAAGCCCACTCAAAATATGTTGAAATTTGATCTCCTAATCTAAGAATTCCACAAGCCCTTGAACTAACTCCTTAGTAGCTCTTTTAATAAGTGGGTTCTTGGATTCAATGTGTTTGCTGCATTCACAAAAGAACAAATCTTTTCTTGAAGCAACAATAAGAGGAGGATCGCTACAATCAAATTACAATGAATTCCTGTACCACATTCTGTTTTGTTATATATGATGCAGTGGGAACGCAAAGATGAACTGTCAGCAATTGCTGGCTGGGAGAGACTATTATTGCACTCAGTTTTTTATGTATGATATAAATTGAACTTGTCAATCATAGAATAAAAAAAAAAATCCCAAATAGTATAGAAATCAATATTAATTTTAACTCTGTTATCAAGGAAGGGCCTAAATAGGTTTAAGAAGAAAGAATTAAGATATCGTATTAGTAAATATCGTATTAATTATCAAGGAAGGACCTAATTAGTAAATATCGTATTAATTATAGAATGAATTAAGATGGAATGGTGTGCATTGAAAGAAGGTGGAAAAATGCTTGTTTTGTGGTTTCCAAAGGATTGGAAGATGGAAGGTCTTTTCCAGAATCGGCAGAAGCAAATTTGGAACGGCGGTAAAATTGGCAACGGTTTCTTCCATTTTTGTTAGGCACATTATTTGGTATCTTGAAATTCTTTAATTAATATTTTCTTTAAGGAGTCTTAACTATAAATAGATCTCTTGCGGTTGTCCAAGAGATATACGAAGACGACGATTTGTAGGCTAGGATTTTAGTCTACTGGAAATCGTGTAAACGTCAGAGTGGGTCGGGTGTCCTTGTACTCTTAAAGAGACTGAGGGTTGTATTGCCGAGGTGAGATTGAGATTGGGTGAGGTGTATGATTCTTGTAATATCTTATCTGATTAGTGATTTCTCTCGTGCTCTCCCTGTGGTTTTTCTCCGGTTTTGGAGTTTTCCACGTAAATCATTGTCTTGGCTCTCTTTGTGTTTCAAATTCTTCTGTAAATTTTGTCTTGATTTTTCAACAGTAAGATCCTAAACAGAAACGGGATGTGGACGTTTACGGGCGAAGCCTTAGTGCAGGGATGCTATTCCAATCCTCAAAATTAAAAAAAAAAAAGTTCATATGTTTTGTAAAACTTACATGTTTCCTGGCTGGCTTGCAGATAAACTATACCAAAGAATCTGCAACAACACAAGGTATCTCACTCCTTTGAGAAATTCTTGATACTGAGAAATATACAAGGCACTCTCACACCTCGTATAACATTTCATATTAATTTTACACTTACTTTTTTACTCACACGCTAGTATTCGAGTTTTTTTTTTTTAATTTGTTCTTTCACTTCAACGCACTTTAGTTTTCTTGCCATGACGCTAACTAAAAAATGTCGTACTTTTTAAACCAGTTTGACATGAATTATAGTCATTGATTAAAGTTCTATTTAATAATTTTTTATCGAAAAGCTTTCTGTATATGAATAGTTGATGGACTTGAGAGACGAGTAGATATTGGACTTGGGCTGTCTTTCAACTCTAACATTTACACTGTGTCTTAAAACAATGGTTAAAGTCCATGAAATATTAATATATGTATCAAGTGCATGAACAATTAGTATCTATATATATATATATATATATATATATATATCTATATATATATATATATATATTATTAATGGACGACAGATACGTTATATTATCTTATATCCTAGTATTAACTATATAATAATTAAAATAAATTTAAATTTTTTTATAATAATTATCATAAAATGTCTGGTTTATATTCCGTATAAATTGAAATTATAAAGCTGTCTACGACACTAAGATAAATGACGCAAGATTATTGACATCTTTCTATCCCTTTACCAGCAACCGTGCTTCATCTTCTCTCTCTCTCTCTCTCTCTCTCTCTTTCTCATTCTCATTATGCCTTTTCATCCCTTAATAGCGTCGTCTCCGGCTTCACAAGATAGTATATCCATCTTTTGTACAGTAGCGATGCATGTGCCAATTGAGTAAGTTGGTGTGCATCGGCCTCATGATTATTTTTAACACAAATATCGCAAAGTCCACTATATTAAATGATAATTGTATATCAGTCCCTAAAGTCATTCATCATGTGCTTCAGTCCAAAAATATGGAATGTGTGAAGTTTTCGCGTTTTCAGAAGTTGAAACGCAAATGTTACATTTTGGTGCAATTATCCCCTAAATTAATAATGTACCCATTAGCATTAAGAATTTATCTACCGTAATTAATAAGCCACCCATTCCGTTGTCGGACTTTTATATCCCTACTTCGGATCATCGAATATTAATCACAAAATCACTCGTTAATTTCGTCGCTGCTACCAAACTATCTGAAGTTAGCTGAAGTATCTCCTTCCAATTCATCGACAAAAATGGCGTGGTCTACACGCTTCCTCGCCGCCGTAGCCTTCCTCGCTACCGGAGCTCTTTTCACCCCCGACCTACTCCACTCGGGTCCCTCCGCTCCAGCCGCTGCCGTCTCCGCCGCTAAGCTTGTCCATCTTCTGTCCTTCTCCACCTCCTGGGGCGCCGCTCTCTGGGTTACCTTCATCGGCGGTATCATCATGTTCAAGTACTCTTTAATTTCATCCTGTTCATTTACTGATCGCAAGAAGGATCTTCAATGTTGTCTCTAGGGAGTGATTTTGGTTCTTTATATGTTTCTGAAGGAATTTGCCAAGGCATCAGTTTGGTAATTTGCAGAGCAAGATGTTCCCTGCCTACTTCACCGTGGTGTCTGTCTGTGCGACGGCATCGGTGGCAGCATTCGCGTATCTCCACCCATGGAAGTCCGCTTCCTCGGTGGAGAAGTACCAACTAGGGTTTTTGCTCGCGTCGCTCGGCTTCAACCTGTCGAACCTCATTGTTTTCACCCCCATGACGATCGAGGTGAGCTAAATGGCACTTTATCTGTAACCTTTTTTATCCATTCATGTTCGAGTGATATGTGGGTCTCTTATTTAGTGTTCTTTATTCTGTAGGTCTTTGCTGACGTTATTAGCTAGTATTTCGTTTGCCCACGATTGCTAATGGAATCTTTAATGCCACATGAGAAATGACATTAAAGAGATACATTCTTTACTGCCACTTGTGAAATGACATTGAGTAGATACATAAAGTAAACGCTGTAAACAAATATTTTTACAACAACAACAAAGCCTTTTCCATACTAGACGTTATCGTCTACATGGATCCTCATATGCTAGTGTGCTCTATTATGGATCATATCTTTATGGCCATAAAGGTTGATCTTTCTTTGTTTCATTGGTTCTTTTTGGGTCGCCCTTATGTCTCTTGATTGGGAATGATTCTATTTTATCACCTCACTTCTCCTAACATGTGCGTCTAGGTCTTTGCCTGACCATCTAAATCGATTCTCTCCTTTTTTTTCTTTTTTTTTTTTTAATCTAATAACTTAAAATTTAATCCAATCCTTATTTTTGTTTCCTCACATCCGACACAACATTCTTAACACTGCCACTCTTACTGTTTGCACATTTGTATGCCACAGCCCATGAGTCTGACTCGTAAGAGTTTTATCGGTCTTATGGCCGTTCTATATTAAGTTTTAACTATATGTTTTCATTGCATAGAACTTTATATTCACTTCTCTCCATTTCTAGCATTCCACTTGTATCTACGTGATATTCCTCTATTTCTCCATTACTCTGTATAAATGATTCAACATACCTAAAGTAATCTTTGTTCTGAATCTCTTTAATTTTCAAGAGCCACAATTTCATTGGTATTATTTTTTCCTTACTAAGTTTATATTTGACATTTACGGTCTTAGATCTGATCAAACAAAATTATTTGTTTGGTATTTGCCAATAGTATTGTTTCGTCGATACAATATCATGGTTGAAAAGCATAAACCATGACATATTACTCTTAAACATATTGTATAAGTTCATCCATAATTGAAGCAAAAAGATAGGGCTTAGAGCTGAAGCTTGGTAAAGTCCATTGTAATAGGAAAACATTCGCTACTCCCTTCTTTTGTAAAATCATCCAACGTACATCTTTTGGCACTCTATCATTAGCGTTCCCAATATTTATATAATCATATGTACATTTCTTTGCTTTTCCATACGTTCTCTATTGTGTCTTAAAAGATGGATAAAATAGAAAATTATTAGGTACACCAAGCGCATTGACACTTGGTACAATAGAATCTCCATCACACGTCTTCTCCTTTTAATTGGATCCAGCAACTTGTGTAAATTCAATAAAACACATATATATGGTGGAGATTTTATTGGTGTAGCAAGTGTCTATACACTTGGTATATCTAATAATTTCTCTGGACTCCAATTTCACCTATTGTTACTTGGCATAAACCAATTTGATTTTCAGATATTTGAGTGTCATGTTTCGGTTGCTCTTTGCCACAGCTGAATTGTGTGGCTCATCAACTTGTTTCCTTTATAATTTGCATTCATTTATTTATTTATACTAGTTATGCACCCGTAAGATGCACTTCTATATATAATTTTTTTTTAACTAATAATATTAAAGAGTATTTATAGTAAATATTAAATTATATAATATTAAATAATCCATCACCTTTTACCCCTTAATCACATAAACTATTCTTTATGCCGATTTTCATATCCTTGAATTGCATACATTCCCGCATTACAACAATTTTTCGGTGAAGAAGTTCACATGAGCAGAGGTCACTTGCTAGCAATGTTGCTTATTCTTTCTATCTCCAAATATTCTTTAAGTTCAACTTGTATTGTTTTTGTCTCTTGATATAACAACCACCATATGCGAAGTTGTTATACATAGCTCATTGATTTTTTGTTTCTTTTAATATTTTGTAATAAGCTTCGCGGCTTCGTGCGCGATGTATCTCATGCATCTATCCAACTCAAAATTTATGGCAACATATGTCTCGAGTGGTTAGAGTTGTGGTATATGAAGAGCTAATGAGCCAAACTCTTTGGTAATTTCTATTTATGTTATATAGAAAATAGCATACTATAGTTTTTTTTTTTTTTTGGTAGTAGTTTCTCTATGTCTATTATGCATACCATTTTTATTTTTTATATTTTGTATATATTGCATGTGGATAAATATACAATTATGTCAATATCTATAATTACGATCTCATGACTCTTGCCAATTAAATTAATAAGGATAATTAAGCTTATAATGTTTGTAATAAATTCAACATATGTGACATGCGGCTTGAGTAAAATAAAAGACAACGATATATTGCATACATATAGGTGATAGGAGGTATCATGTGGCGTAAAACTACTTGAGTTCTGAACCTCTTTTAAAACCCTATTTAAACAAGTAGTAAAACTTCTTCCATATTCATTAATTGCATTCTCAGTAATAAGTAGCTTGTCATTCTCGCACTTGATATATTTAACTTGGTCAAAATATTTGTACTTATTTCTATGCTTCTACCAATTTTGTACGTTTCTCACTCTCTTTGGTGTAGACGACTATAGATTTTCATAAGCTAAACCATTAGCTTCACTTGCTGTGTTTCTAACAAATTACTTTCCAATCTATATACATTTATATGCTACTTATAATATGTTCTTTAGGTCATTATTTCTCTTGTACTTCATAGTAGGTGGGGCATAACCTCTTATCTGCACATGTTATTTAACATGGTGTTTCTAATTCCAACTGCATCCCATTTTTATTCTTTGAACATTCTAGATGATAATCGAATTGCAGCTTCTTTGTGGACAACCAAGTTTGATGAGGTGTTCTATGCTTTTAGTCCTATCCTCTGTAAGAAACATAGATAATAAAAGTTGCTGACTGTTAGTGTTTATTTCTTGTAATCCTTAATGGTGGATGCACATATCTCCAAAAAAGTCATATGGATGATCATACAGATCTCTGTTTGTAATAATATAACTACAGCTCATGCACCTTATGGCAAAGATTAAATAGGCATATCGGTAGGGCCCAGAAGATTATTTTTGGGAGAGCCCCTAGCTGTTTTATGTGCTCTGAGATTGATTAACATTCAGACATCATTAAAGAAACTATCTTGGTTTATCAAAAACTTTGGTTCTTCAATATGCTTTTACTTTAGCTGCTATTAGCCTATTACAACTTCTGGTCAGGAAGACATAAACCTGTTTGCTCGTAACCTTTTACCATTCTAACTTTTTTTTCCCAGTTATCTTATTTTGCTCCTATGAGTATCTCAGTTTACTTCAATTGGGATATTCAATTAAGGTACCTCTATGAACTTATATGAAGAGTTGGAAACGATCTTAAAGATGACGGACATTTATTTGGCGAAATGGTGATTAGGTTAAGAACTTTTCTTTTCAAGCAGACTATCCTAGTTGTTAGCCTTTTTCATCCTTGTATAAACTTTATCTCATGTGTTAAGCTTGAACATTGAGCTAGACCATTTGTGTCACGAGGTAGTGTGACTCACCAGCCTAAGGGGGGGGGTATACCAGTCAATTACTCACAAGTTACTTTGGCATGAGCTCTACTCAACTCTAGCTCAATCTGGCTTGAATGAAAGCTGGAGTTCAAGCCTGGGTTTGTCTTCAAATATGAGCAGCGTAGTTAATCTACCAAGAAAAACTATTATGTCTTTAATCTTCAGTCCTTCCAATAAGTTAATGCGTCCATATAGTTTTTTGTATCAATGGTACCTTATGATATGCAATTAGTCATGAATAATTAGGCATCTAGTAAAGAATATACATTTGAAGGATCAAAACAGCGCAAGTCCTACACTCTTAGAAGTAAGCGTAACCTGAATAATGTATCTAGTGGGAATTATGGTCATTAAAACATCTGGTCATGTATGTGACATGAGTTTGCAATAATGGGTCCTATATCTTTCTTAGCCAACACATTACCATATTTATATCCTATTTTACAAGGTCGACATAGCTAGTTACAGATGATGAGGATAGGCTAGTTTCACATTAAGCTAGTTCTGTATTTTGTATTTCTTCCCCTTTTTTTTTTTGTTATAAGAAGGGTATCTTTGTGTCCTTGGTTGTTTTTTTATGTTCTTAACAAGGTTATGTTCAAACAAACTCCTCCACATGAGAGTAAAAGGCAATGCTACTTGTGTGTTTATTAGGTCATCAAAACCCTAATATGGTCATTTCTGGCAACCTTGGGCATAGATTGCAGAAGTATGCAGTGATTTTCATTTCTTGCATCTTTCTATGCTCAAAGAAAATCCTCAAATTGCTTAAAACACATTCTATATCGCTTAGTGGTTTGAAAATTTTGTGGAGTGGTTGTTAATTTTGCATTCTTTTATGATTAAGAGCATCACGTGGATTTATTCTTCAACTTTAAGATTCTGGTTGTTCTAGTGTATCACATCGCTTACAGTGAAAATGCCAATTATTCTGGTGGAACATGCTTGTACACCTCATCATGAATTTTGCGTTGGTTGATTTACCACATTGATCAATGAAATGAATTTACAATTGTCAAACTTTTCATAATTTTTAATTGGAACATTTGTAATGATCCTCTTATAAGCAAATGCCCCACTTGTCACACTTCGTCTTTTGATCTCCTTCCTTTTTAAAAGTTTTATTTCATTCCTTTAGAAATGTTCATCTCTCCCTTGCATTTTTATCAAGTAATATTTAGTTTGCTATTTGACATAATAAGGTTAGTCTCGCATGCCGCTTATGTAATTCTTATAGCCATTTGTATTCATCAACGATTGCATCAGAAGACAGAGGAGTGTTTAGTTTCATAAAAAATCAACTAGTTGTTACATTACTGATTTGTATTTCTCATAATGGACATATTGGATCAGATGATGAAGAAGAGGCACAAGATTGAAAGGGATCTAAGCATTGGAGAAGAGGTCGGAGGGTCGAAAAATGTGGAAGTGTCAAAGACTAACCCTAAACTGGCTGCCATGAACAAGAAATTCGGGATGATTCACGGCTTGTCCTCCCTTGCCAACATAATGTCCTTTGGAAGCCTGGCCATGCACTCCTGGTATCTTGCCGGCAAAATTCAGTTCTAAAATAAATTAAAAGAGAAACCGAACACGTTTATGATATCCAAAGATGTATTCATCATGATTCCTGCTATGGTGGAGTACTACATAGATTAATAATTTTCGTTAATGAATGAAACAAAACTTACTTTATGTCGAAGCCCACCTTCTTAGACGTAGCAACTCTGATTTCTCAGCAAGTCTTAGCTATATTTGAGGAATATATCAAGTCTGATAGATCGACTGGCAAGTTTATCTTAGGAACTTGATATAAAACCTTTACAAAACACATTAAATAGAAATTGTGTGACACGATACAGAAACCATGGTATGACCATACTCTGATTAAGCCTGTAAGTTTCTTGTGGCAGTATTGGAGTAAAGGAGAATATAGATCGATGAAACATATTTATTTCACGAAAATGAACTGCTTAGGCGTATATGCTATGGGATTCAGGTGATAATTTACATCTTACATGCTTACGTGTATATACTTGTTTAGAAATTTATTAAGTCCTATGTGTAGAATATTCGTTAGTTACTGCATAATATTCGAGCAAGCTGAAAAGCACATGCACTTCATAGGAATTATTTTAAAAAGGGCTTATATTCTCATATTACATGGGTTTAGCGTCACTATACAAGAAATACCATGGTCTTCAACATAAGGCAAAGCACGCCATGCAAGTCTATGTGCGTGGTCAAGAAGATATCTCAAAACAATGATATAATTCTTGTTTATTTCCATGCTGACTTGGTTTGATAATGGATGAATCTTCTGCACAGATTTCCAGTATTGCACTGCGCCTTGGGTTTTGCAATTCTTTTTACGGGAAATTATGGATAAGTGCTTAATTTTTAGAAAAGTTATTTTTTGGCCCTTTTAATTTTTATATTTAATAATAATCCTTAATTTCAAATTACTTATTATTTAGCCATTCTACATATAAAATTGACTCTAATACCCTTAATCGTTTGCTAATTTTTTTGCTTAATTTTAGGGATGCAACTCGATGACCGGCGCGACGCGATGAACTCGTTTTCGGTGGTACGTAAAATCCAAAAAAAATACAAGAATATAGTTTTCTAAGTAAACCTGGAGGGGTCAAAAGAAGACGTTTGCTATGGCGATGGAAGAGAAGATTAGATAACAAAATAAGAACAAAATATGAAAATATGAAAAGATTACGTTGACTATGAAAGACGGCGCGTCGGACGACGACTAACAAACAAACAAGAACAAAATATGAAAAAAAAAAAATTACGTTTGCCATGGCGATAAAGGTAGAAGACGGCGTGCGGACGATGATTATGGAAGACGGCGCAAAGAAGACTCAAATTATTAAAATCTTATTAGGAAAGAAGAATCGAAAGGGTATTTTCGTTAAAAAATTAATTGAGTTAGTTATTAGGGTTAAAAAATAAGAAAGCTTAAAAATAGTGAGTACTTATCAAAAATTAGATCTGGAGGGATTAAAAAATTATTTTTACCAAGTCAAGGGGCCCATCCATAATTTTCCCTTCTTTTTAACTAATATATGCGCTTTTTTCTCAAAGCCCAATTAGCATCCAGCCCAACAATAGCCCATATATAGGCCTAGAAGAGTATAATATCTAAAGAAAATTACTATCTACCCCCTTCAAACTATAAAACTTACTAATCAACCCCTTCCCCATCACATCTCCATCACATCAACCATCATTACCAATTTCAACTGCATTCGGACAAAAATACCCCTTGCTATTTGGACACTGAGGTCATCTATCTAGAAGCATTTTTTGAAAAAATTTTGAACATGAAAGTTGTAGATCTCGCCGAGATCTGCAACTTTCATGTTCAAAATGTTTTCAAAAAATACTTCTAGATAGGTATTTTTAATATCCGAACTGTTTTCAGCGGATTTCGGACCGAGGTCTACACTTCGGACCCCAAAAACACATGTTTGGAAGCATTTTTTGGAAAAACTTTCAACATAAAAGTTGTAGATCTCGTCGAGATCTACAACTTTTATGTTGAAAATTTTTCAAAAAATATTTCTAAATGAATGTTTTTAGCGTCCGAACTGATTCGAGATCTACAACTTTTATGTTGAAAATTTTTTCAAAAAATATTTCTAAATGAATGTTTTTAGCGTCCGAACTGATAATACGTACGAGGACATTTTTGTCCGAAATTTGTCGAAACAGTAAACGGGAGGCCTCTACATCATAGGGGGGGCTGAAACGCAAAAATGGAACTACGGGGGGCTGATAAGTAAATCTCCCTAATATCTATTGCTCTGGATCCCACTAGTGTTGCGTCCCACGGTCCCACCTTAACCGCCGTTTTCTTTTCTCTCTACATCCGAACGTAGCGAAAAAATAGAAAACAAATTAGGAGAAACAGAGACAGGTAGAATGAGGAATGAGTGAATTTATGGCTCTAAATGGATAATTGTGATATACGAGGAGTTATTTAGTCTATGATCAAAGTCGTTACATTATGTGCCATTTTGAATAATTTTTAGTATATTATATGATATTTATTTTATATTTTAAAAAAATCACGTAATATTTATATTTATTAATAGAAATTTATAAAATTATATAATTTATTTGAAGAATATACAAAAATATAAAATATATAATAGTAAAAATAAACATTTAATCAAATAATATTTATAAAAATAATTTAAATACTGATATAAATATAAGTATATTATAAAATATAATTTGTCTAAATAAAATATAATCATATATTATATATATATATATATATATATATATATATATATAATATATATATATATTTATATATATATATATATATATAACTTAATATCACTGATATTTTATAATACTTTTCAAATAACTTTTGTGTATGCTACATGTCATTTTTTCAAAAAAATAAAAAATTAATTTTAATATTATTAATATCTATGTATATACAAAACTAGTAGATCTACCTAAAACTGAATTTAAGGTATTTCAGGTCTAAAACGGACCATTTTTATTAGTGAAATACACGTGTCAATTGGAGCTTCACAGTCCTACCTACTGTATATTATGACTAATATTCATAACACTCACGTAATTAGTTGGAAGAGAGAACATTTGATTTCTGAACAACAGTTTCTATCCCTCCGTGCTCTCGGAGGTATGGACACCGGTCTCAACAATACAACACGATATGGATGCGAATACAATACTTTTTAAAGTAGTAGAATATAAATAGAACTCGGACACAATAATAAAAATATAAATAATTAAATAATAATTTATATTAAATTTTTAAATATGTAAAAATATAATAATATTTAATAGTAATAATTATGTATAATTTAAGATCTGACATTTTTTATACAAATTTAAATAGTAAAAATTCAATCCTATCAATAAAAATTAAAAATATTTTATTTAATATATAATTACATCATATTATTTACTATTATGTATAATTAATATTATATAATATTTTATTTAAAAAAATATTTTTAAAGAAATTTAGGTATTGAATTTTTTTTGGTTTGTTCGACATGCGTGTTTTATTTTTTTCTCTCAACGTATTCTACGGTATTCGTAACGTATTCGTGTTGGACACCGAACGTGATAATATTTTAATTTGTCGTGCTTTCTAACCTCCATATTTCTGCCCATTTTTCCTCTTCTTTCATCTGTACCCATAATCTCCCAACAGCCATCGATCCCGCCCGTGTTTGTCACCCATCTCCATGGAGATACGCCCAATAGTGCTGGTGAGTTCTAGATGGCTTTTAACTTAATTCAGTATTAGAAATAGGACCAAGTCCTCATATGAGAGAGAGAGAGGAGGACCAACAGGTCAAGAGATAATCTGATTTAGGTTTGATTTGAAGGGTGGCAGAAAGAAAGCAAGTCCAAGGAGCAAGTCAAGAGCTGGTGAACGATTGTACAACAAACTGCTGCTTTTCTCTTACCAGAAGGTCCCATAACAACTCAAGGAACTATTCTGCATGGTAAATTGCTTTTTTTTTTTTTTTAATATCTTGTTATTCAACTATGTTTTAAGATGGGTAAAAGAGATTGTTTGGGATCCTGATGAAGTACAACATTGAACTGATATGTTTCTGTACACGTTTAGGAAATAAAATATAATATAAATGTCTTTTATTCTAATAGTTTTAAGAGCATTCTAAGTCAAGGGCATATTGGATGGTAAAAGAGGCACACGAAATTTTTTTTTATTAATTAATTATTTATTTTGTCGTAGTTGATCCCTCGTATGACGATCTATATGTAAGCTAACAAAAGTTAACATGTACAACTTTTAGCATTTCACGTTCATCATATTTTCGGGGGTAACTATAAATAAAGTTGAACATATTCCGCTCAAGTTGAAACTTCTTTACTACTATTACTACAGCGGAATAAGTAAGAGAAAACATATTCACATTGTATAATTAGTCTTCTTTTGCTTACGCGCATGCATGCTTGAATGTTTACTTTGAAACCGAGGATTATACGGAAACAGCCTCTTACCGAGCATGGTTGCATACATCTTACGCTCCTCAGATTCTATCTAGAGCTGCATTGGGTTGTTTTTGTAAAGTTGAGAAAGATGTTAGGTGGCTGAGGTTACTAAGCTAGTATTCTAGTGGAGTGGATAGTCTTTATATATTTGGAATTTCCTGCTATCCACTATCAAACAAGAGTCGCCTTTTCCTTTTTTCCCCATCCTCAAATCCTTCCAATGGCACTTTCCTTGAGTCTCAAGATTTGCAGCTTCATTCTAGCTTTTATCACAATTGCTTCTTCTTGTTGCCAAGGTGACAACCAAGCTTTCATTTTCATGCAGTTATAAGATTTTAATTCGTTCTTGTATAACTACTCTATATGTTGTATATGTGAGAATATAAATGAAGGTGTCGTTCTCTTGCAGCTCAAGATGCAATACAGATTGTTGCAAGGGCGGCACTTTGCTTTGATAATAAAACGGTAATCATCGTTTCTATTTTAGACAGTGATGATACTATTTTTGTTAAGAGAAAAAAGCAAGTATTTTTCCGTATAAGTTGAAAAATAACTGATAATAGTCCATAAACTGCTATATACTCTTGCTGGCATAAATCATCAGACAGCACAGAAATTCATATTTTTCTGCATTATTGAACATTTAAGAAACATAGCAAAACTTCTTGCAATAGAGAAATTCATTATATTTGATATATGTATGTGTTAGGAGTTATGATTGTGATTTTTGTGTTTATGACAAGATTTCTTGTTTAATTGGCGGCATTCATAACATTTTTATGTAGGACTTATTCCATTCCAAGCAGTTTTATGATAACGCTCGGTTGTGCTGTATAATCTCATATGAATAAAAACAATTTATTTACATCACAATTCTTTATTTTTTTTCAATTATTGATAGGTACTAAGCAGCTGCTTTTCATCACTTAATCCCAACACAACTGCAGCAACTGTGAGCAACACTACTATCCATCCTAAAAACTCCACAACAAATTCAAAGTCTAATACAACTCCGACGAGTTTCTGCAACGGCCCTTGCTTTGGAGAGGTGATGCTTGTGCTCAATTGCATCGAAGGAATACTGGTAAACTTCCAGTTCTATAGCCCAGGACTGATGCAAGGAGTGGCCTCAATCTTCGGCATGGCTTGTGGAGGGAATACGACTGCTCACATGAATTTAACAGCGACCACACAAAAAGATCTAGCAAGTATATACCTAACTTTGGAAAATGATAATTTAATTTTCCAATAACATTCCTGTTGGATTAATTTTCCTACAAGAACTATGCTTGTAAATAGTTTTGCCAGTCATATTTGCTTTTGCAATTTAAATGTGATACGGCTGCCGAACACTAATTAAGAATTTGATATTTCAGCATAGTATGGTTGATATGTTGTTACATTCTAAGTAGTACTTTTCCTTAAGAGTTATGAAAATTGAAAATCAATGATCCTTAGTGCAATACTTAGATCATAACTTCTGCTCCTTACTTTTGGATATCCAATCTCAAGTTTTGTGAAAGTAGGTATTATAATTTACTTTGTTTATATACAAGGCTTTGGACAATCTTTCTTCATTGGCTAGACAAACAAACTTTGGTTTTGCCTTCTCCATAAAAAAAAAAAAACACACAGGAAAAAAAAAATCTGATTTTTACCATCATGTTTTTCTTGTACTGACGAACATTTTAAACAGGTAGTGATTTTTATATTTCTGCTGCGCATATCTACTAATACATCTTGTTATAAATCATCTTATAACTTGCAGATATACTTCAAGTATCATCCAATAGCAGCCAGCAAATTCTACTTCAGGGAGTCATATGGTTGTGGATGTTTTTGGTGTCAGCTCTGCTACTTTGACATTGCCAAGAATATTACATCATTTTTCTGCTAAAGAAAGTAAGAACCGTATAACTCGATAAAGAAAGGAAATGGAAAAGGAAATTACTTAACAATTAGCAGAAATATATAGTCAGAAAACTGACTTCCATGAAATCATCTCATTTCGGAGTCCAAGATGATGGCAAAATCAACTGGGATTAGTAGAAGCAGCTGCTCTTCAGCTTTGGAGCTTAGCAAATTCTGTATGCAAATGTGTGACTTTTTTTTTACCTCTTTCCTTTTCTATTGTATATACACATTATGTGAATCATACAAAATTCCAATTAGTATATCAAACTTTATATGTGATTTTCTTTCTTGTAGCTTGCTTAATAAGAGGTTACAAGGAGGGAGGTCTACTTTGGTTAAAACAAGATAAAAATACTTGATTTCGCAAACTGTCAAGACTTTCTAAGTTCTAATTACAAAAACCACCCCAACATGGATATTTCAACATTTATGTTCTAACTAGGTCAAGTTGGAAGCACAAAGTTTTTCAATTCATGCAGAAGAACTCATATATATCTACAAAAATTCGGAGATCTACCATTTTGTTTCATGGTATTATGCAAAAGCTGGTTGAAAGAAAAAAAAAATGAATAATTCAAATGCTCATTAATTTGAGTTTAGAAGTGCAATTTAATAAGATCTTATTTCCATATACATGGTCTTCTTCCAAAGAGCATGGAGTACTCAATTGACCTATTCCATGCACTTTAATTTTCTTTTTCATTTTCTTTACTTTTTCCCTTGCTCTGGTTGTCTATCATGGCCCAAACAGTGTCCTCTAGGCAACTCATTGAAATGAATGGTGACTTGTTTCACTCTCTTTCTTCCAAAAAAAAAAAAAAAGTTGGTGTACAAGTTTGACAGGTAGAGATATATTTCGTGTTTTAGCATTTTTCGCTTCCATCTTGGCTTCTACGGTGCAGACGAAGGAGAAGACAAAAGAGGAGCAGCAGGAGTGCTGCAACTTATTAGTCTTCGTGTTTATCCCTCGATATGAAAGAACCGTAATGACCAACAACGGGTTCGGGTCGTGTCAGGTTGGACTCAACCCCCAAAATAGGTATCCATTAAGGTTACCTGTAAAAGCCAACAGGTAAAACAACGTTGATCCAGTTGGTTAGTTTAGTTAGATTTTGGGAGGAAATCATGGTCTATCCTTGTAACTGATAGGTTGAAGATTTAAATCCTAATAATACCAGGTTGTGAGGGTTACCGTTCAGTGCTCAGTTGAAATGTATGATAGATATCGAACTTGACGGTTAAGAACAAAAAAAAAGTAATAATAATGGAAAAAGGCTGTTTGTTGTACCTATGCTAGAAGAACTATCCAAATGCTTCTTCCAATTGTTAGAAATTTTGACTTCTTAGTCCGGGATTTAGGTGAACTTTTCTTCCCAAACTTCGACTTCATGATATACCACAACATACTAAAGAAACAGCTAATCTAACCATCTTTATTTTCTTAACATTTATTAGTAGAAAACTTTTCAAATTTTTTTGAGATTTACGAGGAGAAATCATATCTGTAATATGTCCATTTTGGGAGACCGTCATAACATGTAAATCCTCGGATGACGTTCATCTCGATTTCACCGTCAGAGATCTGCACTCTATTACACGCGCTTAGGCAGCGTATCGGCAGTGAATTGGAGAGTGTGTATTACTACCAGTACTTAGTCTTTTCAAAAATAGATCCAGTAGTCATTCAATTTTAATTTCCAAAATGCATGATCCTGTAAGTGAAGGATGGACTATAACATATGAGGCAAACTTCAATAAGTGGTTAAGTTCTCTATAGTTCATTTTAAACAGGTGGTAAAACACAAAAAAAAAGGGTTAAGTTTCAAAAAGTCATTTAAATGTGATGATTAACATCAATTCCTATGTCATTTATAAAAATTTATAATGATTTTAATGTCGATTAACTTTCTCATACATGACACACAAGTGGAATAGTTGTTATACATACTACCTACACAAATAGTAGTTGACATAAATGCATTTTTAATGATTTTCTATGCATCAGTTCCCTACGTTTTAATATGTTAAATCATAATAATCACTACAAAACATATTCAAATTCGATGGAAGTGTTAGAATATGAGCAGTAGATCAAATACCTTTAGACCAGTAGATCAAAAACCTTTAGACGATCACAAATACAAAAAAAATTCAAGAAGAAAATAAGGCACAAAAATATAATACCAAATTTAGCGTAATTCAAAGATAAAACTCCTACATCCACGGACGAGGAAGAGAATGATCTATTATCAATTGGGAATTACAGAGCCGGCGGTGAACACATAATGGTAAAACTCTAGCGGTCAATACAAAACTCGATACAACGATGAGGTAATAAAAAACCCTCCATTATCACCACAGACCTCAAAAAAATCATAATAAATTTTCTTCAACTTGATTACGGGTGAGGTAAAATATAAGTCAGGCTGCAATAAATTCGAGTTATAATTTAATAGAAAGTGATATGTAACATGTTGTAAATGTAGATAGGAATAGCAACTTCTGATAATATTAGTTAAAAAAAGCAACCACAAACTATTACTCTATGATTTGCTTGGTTGGCTTGCAGAAGACTCTAAAACAAAGTGCTGCAGAAGAAAAGAGCAGCTGAATATTATAGTTGGTTAGGCAAGACATTGTAACTCGAAGCAGATAATATCGAAATGAATCTATATAAATCCTTACGATCCAGATTTTCTCTTAGAACTCTTCAATTGCAAACAAAGACTGATATTAATGGCTGCTTCTGCTGTTGCTCTCAAACTCTGGTTCATTTCTATCATACTATTTTACTTGCAAACTACTTTGTGTGATGAATCTACCCAGCAAGCTGGGGCATCTGCGGGACAGTCTGCAGGATTTGGTGGAAATTCCGGCGCCAGTGGTCAATCGGGTTCTCATGGTAGCATCTATCTCGTATTGCTTGATCTTTAGTGTTCAAAAAAACTACTTTGCAAAACTTAAATACATCAAACCACCGAGTTAACTTTATAGAACACTTTTTTAGCCAGTCCAAAACGTTTTTCTAACTCGCAGAAACACTACGATACCTTGTCCAAAACACTTCAGACCCAATACTGTTATATAAGTGCTGCAACACTATATTAGTTTCATAGAACACTAAACTAGCGCACTGAAATTTTTAAAATTTCGACCAGAGATTATTTGAAAAAAAAGGTAGGAGACTGATTTGTACGAATTTTAAAAAGCATGTGCTTTTCTTTTTTATATTATTCCTTGATCTTTCACTATTGCATTTTTCAGAGATTTGCTTAGTTATCTGATAATGAAAATCAAACTTGACAGATGCAGATCCGGTTGATATCATCGCGAGGGCTCTAACTTGTTTCAGTGATCAGTATGTAAGTTCAATTTCATATAGACCAATGCTTGTCCCTCCAAATGATTTACCAAAAATTAACCAATGCGCATGGTTAAACAAAAAAAGGATTATTTTTAAAAAAAAATTTAACATAAAAATTATAAATTTTAAGATCTACAATTTTATATTGAATTTTCTTTTCAAAAAAAATACTTTTCAATGTGTGTTTGAGGCTCCATAATTTAATGGATTTTAAAAAAAATTTAAAAACCGTTTAAAATCCCTTAGACTTTCAAACTCCAAAACACATTTAACATTTTTTTTTTTGAAAAAAAAAATTGAATATTCAAATTCTAGATTTCATATAGTTTTCTCAAAAAAAATCTTCCAATTTTTTTAAACCATACAGATTCATACAGATTGGTGAATGGTTTGCTACGCGAGCATTATCCTATCATAAACCAAAGTATCTTTGACAGTAACATCAATTCTGAGGAACAACTATTTTGAACCAGGTTTACAGCAGCTGCCAGGAATCATACAGGCTGAATGCAGAAGGATGCATCAATGTACCTCGAACCGAGGTCGACCACTACTGCGGTGGGCCGTGTCTTATTGAAACCAAGCTCGCGCTTGACTGCGTGAATCACATTCTCAATGATTTTAAATTCTATAACGGGGCCACCATAGCAGATGTTAAATACACTCTAAATACTGGTTGCAGCCACGGCAATAACAGAGGTGGTCATCTTTCTTTCTCATTTTTCTTCTTTTTTTTACAAGACAACAATCTTTTATTCATCACGAAACCAATTGAAGCACATACTGAAACAAATGAGCCCACTACTTCGAGAAAAACAGTTCTATAAAACCAGACCAGACCGAAACCAGACACTAGTAAATTTGAAGACATTTTCTTGATTTTTCCAGTTCAAACTGGATAAATCCACTGTCCTAACCAGTTTGGGCGAAGGTTTAGAAAACACCAGCAAAAAATAAATGCTAGAGCTCTCAAATTGCTAGCAAAACCTGTTGGAAAATCATCGAAAATCATGAGCTGAACCATATACTACACACTATCAAATTGTGATGGTCAAACTAAATTTGATCTATTTGTGGAAAACTTTTGGGAGCTCTAGCATTACACTTTCAAAAGCAGCATAAGAAAATTGATCGATATTGCCAACTAATTTATCAGACCTCATGTTCAGGTAATTTTAACGTCCAACAGCGTTTGGGACAAGGAGGAGAAGAGGGAGACTACAACTACCACTACGGCGATGCACATAAATTGCCCAGCTCCATGTCTTCAATACTAACTGTATCCCTTCTCGCAGCTTGCTTTATATTCTAAGGATTAGCAGATTTACCGGTCCGAGAAGAAAGTTTCCAATTGTATAACTTCTAATAGCAGGTCTCGGTTCTACTTCCTATTCTACATCATTACACATAATAGATATAAATTGTATCTCAATATCGTCAAACGAAATAAACTGTAAAAAAATGTTATAAAAGATTAGACACTGCTCAGCAATATGAACCAAGAATATTAACAATTAACTATAAAAAAAAATTTAAAAAAAAAAAAACGACAGCTCATACACGTTCCGAGAGAAATATACAGGACTTTAATCAGTTCAATATAAAACAGGTCTAAACTTAGCCATTAATACAAGTTTGGTAAATAGCAAAGAAACAGATATCAGTATAATGTCAAAACTTGCTACTCTATTAGGTAACATACAAATGAAACTATCCAAGAGAGCAACGGGCAGAGATTAATTACAAATTACAAATTAAAAAAAAAAAAAAAAAAAAAAATCCGAACTTAACGTCTACATACCCAGGGACCAAAACCAAGACAAATACTTCCCCCCATCATCACTAATAACCTTGTATATCCTTCAACTAACCAGCGTCTGAAAAAATATATCATCAACTAAACAGAATATCAAAGAATAACCGAATTACTAGAGTCAATAGAATGTCCAAGTTATCTTGTACAGTAACTTTGAAGGATGGTTAACAATGTAAACCATCAAGAAGCTATATGTTGGGGGAATTATCCAGTTTCAGCTATATCATGAGGAACTAGATACACCATCAACAACTTCCAGCAATGAGCAATGAGTGCGAAGAACAGTAATAATATCCTATAATATCGCATACAAAAAGAAAACGGAGATGTCGGACAAACACAAGCAAAAGCTTCAAGATATGGCTAGCCCAACTCCAACTGCTAAAGATTGTTTAGTAAAAGCAGGCACACACAACCTTGATACTAGCAAGTATTTTATGTGTGCTGTAGCAAAACATCCAATACAGAGCAAGGGAAAACATAAAATTGGCTTGTACCATACAAAGATCAGATGTCACTAAGCCTCACAAGTTTTTTGTAAAAGACACGATTGTCCCTTGAAGAACCAGTCTCATGTAATGCACTGAGCACCATTTCCTGAAAAAGGGAAAAAGTTCATCGCACCAGATCACAGTACAAACACAGGAGGAAAGCAAACAATTTTAGGGGCTTACTTTGACATTTCTATTCGGAAGGAACTTGCCCAAGTTGTGAATGATGCACCTCAAATCTTCAACCTGCAGGAACAAAATGTTAACCTTGTACCTTTCACAATTGGATCATAGATAAACATAATTAACAAGAAAAAAAAACTGTAGGAATACCCTAAGATAGCCAGCTTGATTGCGGTCGAAGAAACGGAACGCCTGAATTAGAAACAAATAATCAGAATCAATAAGATAATGCAAACAAATGAATATTGGGTACCTTGTATTGACTCACTACAAAGAAAGAAGGATACATACCTCAAGCAACTCCTTATTGACAAGAATGTCCTTCCCATTATCTGGCTTGAACTTATCAGTAGGTTTATCTTCTTTCTCCTCTTTGATAGCTTTTGCATCTGGCTTGGAAAGTTTAACATCCATCTTCTCATCTGCAACTTTCTCATTTTTCGCGTCTCCAGTTGAAACCACTTCAGCTTTGATCTGTGAACCATCTTTCTCATGGACACTCTTATCCTCCTGCAAAGAGAAGAACAAATCATAAAACATCTCCCAAACATCTGGGGCCAAGGGGAGCATGGAAGACAGGCTCTTAGTTCTGGGTTTCTTACAGCTATATAGAGGGATAACTACGGTGAAAGGAAAAGTAATTACAGAGAGTGAAAAAACTAGTCACCCGTAAAGTACTTTCCTGAGCGGCCTCATTTGAAGGAGCACTGAAGGTTTCCTCTTCATCTTCAATAATTTCTTCAGGATCTTCCTCTTCCTCCTCTTCCTCGCCAGGCTCCTCTTCGGCATCTGCTTCATCCATATCATGATCATCGGTTTCATTCATGTCCTTCATTTCATGTTCAGCCGGGTGACTACCATCCTCATCCTTTATCTTGTCACCCTCATCCTTTTTCTTGTTAGGATCTACGCATGAATTATCTTCTGCAGGTTTCGGGGGTTCGGTAGTATCATCAATCTTTGAGCGCTTTTGTGATGACTTTTCTTTCTCATTTCCCTTGTCATCCCTTTGCCTCTTTTTTTGAATTTTTTGAATTACGAACCTCTTGTGAAGTTTCTGCGATGCAAGGGAATAAGAAAAGAACTATTTTAAACAATAAACATAACAAATGCTCTGTAAATGCCAGAGTATGTCACAATACCTCAAGAAATGACAAAATGCGACACCCCATTTGGTATTGAAGCATTTCATGAAACGCCTCAGCAAATAGCGAAAGCTGAAAGGAGAAAATTACAGAGGTCAAGTGTGCCGCAAGCTAGCAATAAAACAAGAATGTCTGTGCCTACAACAAAAGAATTATACTTAAAAAAATATGACAGGATGCATATGAATGTCTGTGCCTACAACAAAAGAATTATACTTAAAAAAAATATGACAGGATGCATATGAATGTCTGTGCCTACAACAAAAGAATTATACTAAAAAAAATATGACAGGATGCATATCACTTGCACATTTCAATTGGCAAGAGGAAGTATGCATTTAAGGAAAACAAAAGGATACATCAAGTTATTGACCAACAGAATGAGACCGTCTTTACTATTTATCCTTTTATTCAGTTCTCATATTTATTAAAGACATTTGAAGTAAGGAACTGGTAGGACAGAAGAGGCAGGTAGAAAAGATCAAAGTAAAGACAAGAAAGAACACAGGAGTGCCGCATGCAAAAGCATGTGCAGGCACACACCAGGACGAGGGAGGTAAAAGAGGAGAAAGGAAAGATAAGAAAGAACAAGGGACTGCTATGTGCAAATCATGAGCAAACAAGGGACTGTTATGTGCAAATGCATGAGCAGGCACACATCAAGACACTAACAGAAAAACTAAAATTAAATGGAGAATTTTTGTGCAAATATTCACACTATAAAGAAGATACTGATGACAGGAATATTTCGGTAATAAATAATGACATTAATGAAATGGTTATAGGACACTACTTAGGAAAGAAAGATTCCAATGGTCAAAAGAGAGACGAAGTTGGAAAGACCATAAACTAGTGTGAAGCAACTGGTAAGATTAACCTGTAAGCATTGCTCTGGTTTTAAGATAAAAAAAATAATAACAATTGAAGGTCAAAAAAAAGTTAAAGAGGAAAGAGAAGGAAGAACAAGGGACTGCTATTTCCAAATGCATGAGCAGGCAATCACCAATACAAGAAAGGTGAAAGAGGGGAAAGGATAGAGAAGGAAGAACAAGAGACTGCTACAAGCAAATGCACAAGCAAAAAAGGGTGCGCTGTGCATAAATGAATGAGCAGGCATACATCCAGATATCAATATAAAAGGAATAATTAAGGTGGAGAGTTTTCTAGCAAATATTCAGACTACAAATCAGATATGATGACAGGAACACTTCGCTAATAGATGATAGTAATGAAATGATTATAAGACACTTCTCAAAAGAGACAGCCGAAGTCGGTAAACCAAAACAAGTGCATATGCAAGGTAAGCAGTAAACATGAGATTTGGTGCTTAAGTTAAAAAATTAGCAATAATAATAACAATTGCAGACTAGCTAGAACATGAAGACAAGTACTACTAATGGAAGTACAAGCTTAACAATATCTGAGAAATCCTGAATCCATATTCTTCAATACTTTCATTCAAGCATATTTAATGCTGATGTATATCTAGAATCTTTTCTAGCAGGGCACAAAGAGAAATGTCAATTAACACAATCATGGAGATCAAAATAATCTTCAGACAAGCCATGCTCTTCCTAATCTTAAGCTACATCTTGCAAAATTATTGGCTTGAAGCCAATCAAATTGACATATGAAGTCATAGGCCCTGTGCAATATTGCCATATTTACCTCCTTGATGGCCGTAATCCAATTATTTCAAATCCACTAAAGTTCAGGACTAAGTTCAGATATGTCACAGTTGAGTAACAAAATGATAGTTAAGGTATTCGGAAACCAAAAGAGTGAAGGAAAATGGTCGCGCACAGAAGAATGATGAACAGGCAAGCAGAGTTGTTAAATGCGCGCCTAGGGCCACCAACAAAGTTTGCACCCGCCTCGAGTCAAGGCAGGCACACATTCAAAAAGCGCACACTATGTGCGTCCCGGCACCTTGCGCCAACGCTCGCCCAAGAGTGCCTTTTAAACCCCAAGCCAGCATCAACCTTAAAAAAGGAAAGAAAAGTGGAAAGAGTTTCACTGGAATCCTCAACTACCGCACCGTGTATTATGATTTTACATTAACTTATCAATAATGATTCTAGCCATGTCGACTTAACAATTAAATTGTTAAATTTACTTAACAAACACCAATGCATATCAATTTGCTGCTTTTACGCAGCTTGCGCCTTGTGTTCGTCGAGCACATGCCTCGTCTTACGCCTTGTGTCTAGGCTCCAAGACCCAGATGCACTTTGCGCCTTTGACAACATTGTAGGCAGGTAAAGATGAACAATCTTATTCATAAGTAGCGAAGGAAGCTTCACAAAAATCTTTGAACAGAGGGCATTGAAGCACACATGATCGTGCTGAAGAGACTATAAGTGAGAATGATTGATCATGGTGAAGAAATCGGAAAATTCATAGGTCAAGACTAAGCATTGATCAACAACAAGGTCAGAAATTTATGATTATGGCTGGATCATTAACAAATTGGAAACATAAGGATGTTGCAGAGAGGAACAACCGATGAGATTAAAATAGCATATCAATAAGAATGTTAGGACATTCCATGTGAAAACCATCCTACAAGCATGTTGTTTGGTATATAGTGCTAACATAAATAGCTTAGATTGAAGCACAAAAAGGATGGAAGACTTTAAGCTATTTCTTATTGGAAGCATGTTCCAAAAAAAGAATCATAAAAACGAAGCAATGTTGATCCCCAAAGACAGGCTACCGATGTTTATCTGATAAACCAAACCACTTACTTTTATCCAATAAAGATGCAAAGAGCAGACAGGTTGAAGTACATAAAGTGGGACCAGATAGAGTCCTTGAATCAAATGGATAGGAAAAAGAGAACACAGACGCAGAAAGCAAACTGCAAAACTAAGGATCTGGCTTTGGTGCATACATCTGAGAGCCTACTAGTCAGTCAAGTTCTGCTTCAAAGATCGTTTAATCATAATCACTTAGATAATTTTCACAGAAAAACCAAACAAATTTTCAGGACTTCCCATGATAACATATGAATGGCAGCAAATCATGGACCTAAAACTGCAAAGCATAATGCTAATAGATGCCTAAACTAAATTCAAGAAGTTATAAGTTAAATTAGCTATAATCATTTGTTGCTTATAAGTTGTTTGTTGGACTTATACTGCACTTCTTCAAACAATATATTCATTAGAATTACTAAAAGAAACCTCAAAAGTCGATTCTTGAATATCTTTCTCGGTATAATCAAGAAGCCCATCCAGGGAGAGAGCCATCGAACGAATCTGCAAGTCAATAAAAATTATGTAATATCAATTTATCTGCGCATAATAACAGGAACCAAGATTCCAGCACATACTTTAGACTCCTTGCCATGTCTCATCCGTAAGAAAAGGCCTGGTTTTTCAGGGGGTTCTTCAGGCTTCCCTTTCCCTTTTTCCTTACTGGCCTTTGATTTGTCTTCATTCTTTCCATCATTATTCTTCCCATCTTTTTCATCCCTTAAAATGCCCTTATTGTGTTCACCATTTTTTGGGGCATCACCAGCCTTTGAAATCACGGACTCTGAGCCAAATTTTGTACTCCCTTTTTCATCGTTAGTATCTTTTAGATTGGGCTTGCAATCCTTCTTGCCCTCCTTAGTATCCTTTTTCTCTGTTGCAGGAGTGCTTTGTTTTTCAGCAGTAGACTTTTTCATATCTTCTGCAGCCTTAAGTTCCTTGCTTACTTCAGTGGAGGCCACACCTGTTCCACTTTGCTTTGAAGTAGTAACATCCTCTTCAGCTTTCGTCGCGGGAGAGTCCACATCCTTTTCAGTCTTTATTACCCTTTTCCTGATAACTTTTCTGATAACTTTCTTCTTTCCAGAGGTCTGTACACTGGTTTCTGGAACAGCATCCTGCTCCTTATTGTTCTCTAGAACAGCCCCTTGTACCAACTCTTTTCCTGAAGTACTTTCAGTTTGTGAAGTAGAGGAATCTTTCACACCTTCTGCCTGAGAAGACTTCCCAGCAGGTACCTTTTTAATTATTTTCTTCCTTACAAAGGTTTTAACAGGAACTGGCTCAGACGGAGCATCTTCCAATGATTTATTGCCTACATCCTTCAGCAAATTATCCTCCTTTGCTTCCACATCCTTTGTAGCTACTTTTTTACCAGCAGCCTTTCCTTTGACCACCTTCTTGATGACTTTCCTCTTTACTGGATTTTTAACTTTATCCGGTGTCTCTATAGTGGAAGACCCACCTTCCACATTTACACCATCAGATTTATCATCTGCACCTTCTGCACCTTTATCTTCCTTCTTGGCGTGTGTCTCATTGGGCACATGTTTTTCTTGATGATTACTCTTGGGCCCAGTACTTTTGTCAGCAATTTGTTCCTCACTCTTTTCGTCAAATTTGCTCGCAACCGCGACCCCTTTCTCCAATTTCTCGTTAGTGTCTTTGCTTTTATTGCCATCAACTCCAACATCACCTGCATAAACACCATCATTAGCAATGTTTCTAATGTGATTTTGGTCCCCTAAAAAGGTTATGAATAAATCAGGTTAACAACTAATGCTACTGAACTAATTTAACCAAGGATGAAAAGACACCAAAAGACTACCTGTACCTCCAGTAGACTCCTTTTTGCTAGTCTTCTTGATTTCCTGACCACACGCAATACAAAATGTCAAAAACAAGCAACTTATAGTGATACAGAAGTTCTAGCTAAAGACAAGAATGCTTCACACCTTCTCCTGCTTAGAAGCCAGTTGTTTTTCCCTTTCTGCCACCTCCTCCTTGTACGCAAGCCACTGGCTTCGCCATAAGTCTACAGAAGGAAGGCACTTGGATAGATCCGGTACATATAACACCGTAACTTCTTTATGACTGAACAGCCCATCCTTGCCAACTCTGTCATAATGTATCTGTAAAAAAATAGATTCAAGCACATATGGAGATAGATTAGAGCAGACTACTCATATGGCATCTAATATTCTAAAGAAGAGAAACAACTTTCAAGTTCCTGAAAAGTTGCATCTCATTAAAATACGATGTTTACGAAATGACTTATTAGTTAAAATAACTACAGAAACAACTAACTCGTTCGAGAAAACACACTTACATTTATGCTGCCTACTTGAATTGAAACAAGCAGATAATCCAAGCACATTTTTTAGAACCAAAGTGACTACTTAAATGATTGGTCAGAAAAGGTTATGGCGAGGATTTATCTACAAAATTGTGACAACACATTATCATTAATGAAGTCAATAAATATGCTGTAGCATTTAGCCAAGCCTCAAACACTTTCTTCAGAAGCCTGCAAGCAGGCAGCCCTTACAAAGACAGTAGCAGATACCCTAATATGCATTAGCAAATATTATGACAAATAAAATGAAGCCAAAACATACCTCAAGGAAACGATTCCAGTTCACACAATTTTGTAGATCAATTTGTGTTATATCTTTAGCATATCTGTAAAGAGTAAATAAAAGAATCACTTCCAGCTGAATACAAATATAAACAGAAACAAATGCAATAACTACTAAAGCAATAAATCACATGCACCTAACAGCCGTTTGAATCAGAGAGGATTCATCAATTGATGGGTCGGTTCCTTCTATTGCAACATCTGAAGGGCCACCAATTGCTGTAAATGCATGGTCCTTCCTAAGGATAGCAAACTTTAGAATGTTGTTCACATGTATTATTCTATCGCTGGAGCTTTTTTCAGAGGAAATATCAGCTAAAGCAGCAGTGCTGATTCCACTCATCAGAACAACCTGCAAAAGGGGGAATCTCTGGTTAAGGAAAAGACATGATTCAGAAATCCTTTTTAGCCATTCTATGCTGCAATAATGAAGATTAGAGCAATATGCAGCTTTAATATTTACATTGTAATATGCGACTGTAACTTGCATGAAGAAAGAGAAATGCCATACCAAACGAATTTACCTTTGCATTCCACACAGTTTTGTGCTGGAATCTTGATGATTCATCCACCTGAGAAGAATGGCCCTTGTCTTCAACTTTGTTATCCGTCTCTATAACATCATGCTCAAAACTGCTCCAGGACAGGCAAAAGAAGGTTCCATAACCAAATGACTCGTGGATTTTGTAAATAAGAAAAAAATATATAGGAGATAGAATTAAAACAACAAATTATATCTTCGAAGAAATTTTGAGAAGCAAAGTCCTTGAATGAGGCACCTGACTGGCGTATAAAGTGAAAGGTTTAGTGAAGCCCTCGGCCAATTAACAATGACCTAACAAAATTTTAAGGGCATCAAGAAACATGTGGGTGCAATTAAATGAGTGAACATCAAGAAGAAATATCTACTGGCATAAAAGTAATCCCATACCTTGGAGAAGTCGGGAGATATTGATAGCCTAGGATACCGCTTAGTCAAGGACAAGTAGTCCCTTTCAAGTTCCACAAAGCAGTACGGGAAAACCTGAAAAGACAACACTTATTACCTTCTTTCATCATAGCAAAGGTCGAACTATCATAGAGGAAAAGCCAGACTCCATTCAGTTTTAACGGAAAAAAAAAGAAGATATGGTAGAACCACGAAAAACAAAAAACCCATCTACATAAAGAATATGTCCATATCTACCGAAATTCTTCATTCTGCGCTCCATCAAGACCAGAAAAATACCTTAACAACTTCCAAAAAACTATTACTGATATAGAATATTATAGGATATAGAAATGCCCCAAGATAAAGCTGCATAGCAGAGGATAAGGAGTAGGGTATCAAGGTCGGGCTGATCTAACAGAGGAACTCCAAATAATCTACCTTTGCTGAAGAATGCCCCATGAGGCATTCTAACAAGGAATTCATATGACAAACTATATTTGAGATAGAGGCGAAATGAGGCGGGATGGATAGTAGGTGGGTTGCAGGCATCACACAACTTTAACATGCCTGAAAAAGCCAGTCATCTATTATACCTCTAACCAGACATTACTTAACATCCTATTAAGCCTGTACCTTGCATATATACTCTCTTCTTTTCTCTTTAACAGGTGAACGCCTTCACATGACAGATGCAAAAGTGTTAGTTAATAACGCCGCATGAAGCAGCAATGTGTGATTGACATATGTGAAACAAAGAGAACGTCATTGTCCACCTATGCAACAAAACATCCCGGCGTGGTGAGGCTCGACGAGCAGATACATCATCTCTTATTGAAGAAGTAGCACGGTGATCTCTAGATGCTTTTGGTGGAGTCCGTTCCCTCCTTGAAACAGATCTGCGCTTGCGATCTCGCTCTCGTTCCTTCTCTCGGCGCTCCAAAACGCGTAGCCTTTCCCGTTCGCGTTCCCTTTCTCGTTCCCGCTCTCGTTCGCGTTCGCGCTCCCGTTCCCGATCTCTTTCTCGTTCGCGTTCGCGTTCACGATCATCTCGGAAACGATCCTTTTCTCTATTCCTTATCAGCTCTCTACGCCGTTCATCATCCCTAATCTCAAGCTCCCGTTGAAACCTACTTCGGTCATCCTTTTCATCAACCACAGGAATCCCAAGACCTGGGTGACCACGTGACATGATGCTCCCTTGATAATCAGATTCGTACTGTGAACCATGAAGACCTTTCGCTGAAACGTAGTCCCGACCAGGGGGCAAAGCGACTCCATACATCAAATCATCGACGTTTCTCCTTGGAACAGCTCCTAAAATAGAAGCCGAATGTTGTCCAGCATATGAGTTGCCGCCGATAGTAGATATATTTCGAGGATCAGCATCCATCCTCCCACTGTAGCTGCCATATTCTGGGAGTCCATGGTGGGTAGGAGCAGTTCTAGCTGCAAGGTAATCACTTTGTCTGCCAGAAATGTATATCCTACTCAGTGCAAGAGGAGATAAAGCATCTAGAAAAGCAACAGGAGTTGCAGAAGCATCTTTTATCAGAAAGAAAGGTCACGAAATAAAATTTGAGAAAAACAATTAAACATAAACCCGTAGAACACTAGGCAATAACCACCAAACAAAGTCGAAATGGAACAGGAACAAAGGTAAAGACCACAAAGTTTGAGGTGAGTAGATCAGTCAACAGCTTGAGAGGAAACTGTACCTGATGTCTACTCCTGGTTGCATCATGTGAGCCTTTGACATCTGCTGTTGATGAAGCAATGATGCCTGCTCGTACATATTGAACAGATTAGGAATAAAAAATCAACTTGGAAAAGAAAAAGGTCTATGCGAACAAACATATAGAGAAAGATACCTGGTCAATGTGATCTTGCAACTCCGGCTGAATCATTAAATAAAATAAGTTACAAGCAGAACAAAATAAAAGGACATACACCAAAAAGTACAACCAACACCAACATCCGCCCCACCCAACAGAAATGTAAAGACCCAAAAGCACGTTCAGCGGTCACCATACCTTATGCTGGTGTCCCAGAGCAAGATGATCCGGATCAAAGTGCCTGCTATCCATTGATGTGTAACTAGAAGTTTTCCCTGTTAGAAAAGATTCAACTTTCTGGCCATATCCAAGGTTCGTCGCTGAAGGATAATCATCATGTTTCAAACCCAGGTTGGAAGCCAGAGCTCCTGACGAAAGCTTAGATTGCTCTGACAAACCAAAGGCATAACTTGTATGACCGTGTAAACTGGACGAACCTTCCCCTCTATTACCCGCTCCTACCTAAAGGAAAGATGAGTTCCTTTTTTGTTATCATAACACCAGAACACAAAATTCCCTTGCGTGTTAGTCCTTAAAAAAGCACGGCGCTTCACAAAATTGATAAGCCACTATACAGTCACATAGATACTTCCATAACAGCAAGCATAAACCAACCTACAGTAATACCCCAATTGCTGAACAAACTAGTGAGGTCAACATCTGCACCAAAACAAGGTAAAAGCCGGAGGAAGCAATCAAAGACACAAGTCAAAGAACAATTAGCTGTCCTTTATGATGAATCGGCAATTTCAATAACTCATGAGGTGTTTGTGGTTGCATCATGGAGTTAGCATGGCCAGAGTATAGAGAACCTGGTGCTTTAGATGGAATGAGTTGATTCATATTTTCATATAATAACTTTTCACAATATTGTCCCCCGCCCCTGGGTCAGTCGGCCGAGAGCTCGCCTCAGGAAGCGAGCCCCCGGGTTCGAACCCCAGGGGTGCCTGTAATGGGGATGTGCCCGTGGCCGCGAGTTTACAGTGGCTGCGGGAAAGCTGGTGGCTGGATAACTCCAGTACTCCATGTCTGGTCCGGGAGCGGACGCCAGGCCGGAGTTTTACTCTCCTGCGTGCATCTGGGTCCAAAATGGTCCTATAGGTGTGCGTAGAAAACTGTGGTCCGCGAGTTAACGGAGACCCAGGGAGGAGTTTCGCCTCGTTCTCTCTCTCTCTCTCAAAAAAAAAAAAAAAAAAAAAAAAACTTTCTCAATATCAAGGCCAAACATACCACAAAGATAACACTGCAAGGATATGGATACTAATATATGTTGCCAAATAAGATAGTGAGATCGTGAGAACTTGAACATTAGCTGATAGGACATGTCTTCGCCGAGCTCTGCCTCTAACTTCAAATTATCACCATAAACAAGCATATCCATGCATACAACTTTCCCTCAAGGTTGCCGGATGGCTAAACTCGGGGATTGGGGGAGCGGTGGACTTATATTTCTCGTAAAACACAGAGTGTAATCATATTTGGATGTATAAAGCATGTCATTTACATCTTACTCACAAATTGGCGGTGGCTGATCATTATATCTAAAGATGGGCAAAGCTAGGAACAATCTATTTGCCTAGGCCAAGGAAATTTAAATGAAGAAAAAAAAAAGAATTCAGATGCGTAAGAGAGAGAATACAAATGATGTTGATAGAGATAGGGGTAAGAAGGAGGGTACCATGTTCAAGAACAGGAAGATGGTGGAGGCATAAGGTTGATATAAAGAGTGGGTACATACAGGAGCTCTTGAACGCGATTAAGTACCTATCTATTATAACAAGCCGAGGTGCTAGATGCAAACACATCATCTAAGGCCGTCAAGTCTATTTGGTTTTGTCTGACCGAAAAAAATTAAAAACATTATCCTAGTAATAAATATATGTAATATGCTTCTCAAGCATGAAATTCACCAGAAACAACATATAAAATACAGTATAAGTTGATTGGAAAAAAAAAAAAACATGAAACACGTAGATAAGGAATGTGTGTACCACCTAATGGGTAAACATGAGCATGAGAGATGATGCTTACTTACACGCCCTCGATTACAAGACAATGAAAACTCGTAAAATTAATACAAAGGTTAGTCACAAAGATGAAAACTCATAAAATTAATACAAAGGTTAGTCACAAAGATGAAAACTCGTAAAATTAATACAAAGGTTAGTCCCAAAGATTTTCGATTAACTATATGAAAGAAGACCGAACAATTTAACAAGCAAAAGATACAAAGAAGATGAAAAATAACATGATTACGTTGATGGAGATGACGACAATATTGATGCAAGTGGTCTACAAGGGGACTTGATTCATTAATAGTATAGTATCATGAGGCTACGAATCATGGTTCATTCCGAGGGCTCTAGATAGCAATGTTCTTGCATTTAAAGATAAAAAAGGAAGGAATTGCAAGCAACTAGCGAATACCAATTGTGGATAAACAGCTAAACATGAATGTTATTGCTATTAAAAATATCTCTCATCTATCGGTGCAACAATACAGCGAATAGTAAACACTTAATTAACATTGACTAATACTCTCTTAATTTGTATAAAATACGAGTTTTCATGTTACAAACAGAAGTACAGCTGCGCAAGAAACATAAATATCCAATTTATTGTCCAAAATTGTTCTAAATTTTGACATGCTATTTCTAGTTATATACCTATAAATGAAAATCATAGAGATCCTTTCACCAACTATCTAAGCTCACATGTGGCAACTTTAGTCCACTACGATTAGCTATCACAAATAACATAGGTTGTAGCATGTTAACAGATATGCTCATCTAGTACCGGTAGTTCCTAATGTTGGGTTGTGAGTGAAATTACCCCTAACAAGCAAGTCTTCTTCTTTTCTTGTACTTCCTAGTATTATTTTTGGAATGCCTGCATGTTCAAAAGCAATGAGCCAGATTCCCATCAACTGAACATCAAGCATATAACTGTAGTAGGTCATACTACGACGACAAAGTCTTTTCCGACTAGGTTGGGTCGGAAACAATGATAAAGGCATGGTTCACGTAATCCGCGACTGAGTCTGTATTGCTGATATCAATTAGTGACATTGATAATACTGTCGAAAGGATTCTACACACTAATTCGATATTGCAGAAACAGCTGATGTCGTCCAATAAACATTACAAAAAGTAGATGATATTTATCCGAATACCATTATTGTGAAGAAGGTAAGCATTAAAAATGACATTGGAAACAAAAAACAAAATAAAAAGGGCACGGGCATCAAAGCACCTGCACATATTCACCAAAAGATGTCATCCTAATAATTAGCAGATAATTAAATAGCAGCAACAAGATAGGAATGTTTTGATGCTTTCGTTCTAGGGAAAAAAATTCCTGTAACTCTGTCTATGCGAGCTCCTGTAGACCAACGAAAAAATCACTTTTTGGGACATTTTTCTTAAAAAATGGTAAACCATAAGTTGTATATTTAAGTGTGCTTTACAACTTTCCAGTACAAAGTTTTGTGGGAAAATATCAAAAAATGTTTAATGAGCCGCCGAAGTGAGGCTCAAAATATAATTCTATGTGCAATTATTTTGAGCTACAGTTTGCTGACTAATGTTTTTTTTGACATTTTTCACAAAACTTTGAACTAGAATGTTGTCGATACTAATTAAATCTACCACATTGTAGTTTACCTTTTCTCAATAAAAAAGGTTCCAACAGGTGATTTTTGAGGCTGGTCTGCAGGAGCATACCCATAGCCAAGGGAAAAATTTTCCCTTTTTTGGCTCCTTAAACAGACCCAAAAATATGAGGAAAAAGTACTAATCATATCTAAACAAATATATTATAGGCAAACAAAAGCAGTACGAACTGAAGGTTGAATGCAGGTCCATTATCATGTACAAAACTAATCATGCTTCAAAAGGTTTTGCATAAGTAGACCATCCACTACTGAAGCACCTAATTTCCAAGCATGATCCAGCCAAATCTATTTCCTTAAGAATTAACTATCTAAAGCTGAGGGAATTCATCTATCCTGAAAATAATATCTAAAACTGGAATTAGTGCATAGAGGGCTGCATATAAATATTAAAACAAAATATCATACATAAATGTTACGGCAGAATCTGCATCTGAAAACTAATAAAAAATGCTATTAAGATGTAAACAAATTACCTGCTGAGCAGACATGGCAGATGATCCATAAACAGAAGCGTATTGGCCACCATATTGAGGTGCTTGTGAAGAATAGGCTCTATATGCGCTGCTGTTTGGTTCTTGAGTAGGACCTGGCAAAGAAGATTGACCAACAGAAGCCCCAAGAAGACCAGCCCCATGCTGCGAGAATCCAAATCCTTCAAATCAAAACTCATACAAGTGGCATCTTATGTATGCTAAGTTTTATTTAAATATGTATGAAATGAATTAACTAAAACTTCCTTACAATTTGTCCGTATCCTTGTTGTCCTGGGAATGATTGTTGCCCATAAGCGTTGCTTCCCTTAGATGGATACATGTTCCACGAACAACGAAGGGTTCCTGAACCCTAAAAACATACATGGTATTAAGCATGGGCGGATCCACTATATAAACCACTTAAATACTGTGAAACTATGGCGGTGATAAATACCTCGCTCGGCGGCGGGATCAGAAGTCGGAGGCAGAGCAAACAAGGGAGGAGGAAAGTTCAGTCGGCTGGAAAAAGATGACCTGGATAGATGACCGGTGAAACGGGCAAGGAGATCAAGTTATATAGTGGATTGAGGCTTTGAAACTAATTGGGCCTTATTCAATTTACTTTTGGGCCATATGGATTTTGAGTTCTACTATTTGCTCATTAAATTTGTCATACTACACATTTTATAAAAAATAAATACCTACTATGCATTTGCTAAAATATCTAATATGTAATAATTGAGCAGCATTTTTTTATAAAGTAAGTTTAGATATTTTATGAAAAAATATGATGATCAAGTTTATGCTTTTTATTTAAAATTCAGTTATGTAGTATAAAAATTGTTAACAAATCTAAATATAGGTGAATATAATATAATATATATATATATATATATATATATATATATATATATATATATATATATATGAAAACCAAATTGAGCTGAATATATATTTACTTAAATATAGAAAAATGCTACATTCTCCAACCAATTCACTATCTTTCCATCTCGCACAACTTTCAAAATTTTATTCCCTCTATTGTTAAGGTTGAACACCAAACACCAAAAAAAAAAAAAAAAAAAAAAAAAAAATCAACCTCAGATATTATATAGGCATGTGTGAATTTTTGGAAGATGTAGCACTGCTAATTTAGAAACACTAGTGCATCCAAAGTTACCACCAATCTTTTTACCAATAGATAAAAAAATAACTAAAAAATAATTTTTAGATTACAGTTTTCAGTTTTTATTATTCCCTATGTGATTTTGTGACTTTTATTATTTTCGGTTTTTTTTTTTTTTTTTTTTTTTTGTGGTTTTGTTGATGGCACTAGTAATGTACTTTTCAAAAATATATTACCAACATATCTCTCCATCCACACGACTCTCAAAAAAATTTCTCCATATCACTAAAGTCCAACACCAAACACCCAAAAAATTAAAAGACGCATGCCATGTAGACATGTGTGATTTTTTGGGTGGTCAATGGGGCCGCTAAATTGTCCTTATATTTAGTACATATACGTTAACTCTGTCTAAATGAGTGGCTCCTAGGAGTGCGGAATAACATACTTCTTAAAAGAATGGGGCCCCTACGGCACTTCCAAGTTTTTCCTTTTTTTTTTTTTGGGGAGAAAACAACACTTTCATGTTTATCAAACTGAAAACTCATCTAAAATTGTAAAGCAAGTTTCCTACAACTAATTGATAATAAGCTTTAAATATACACTATAATGCATTCTTTGGTTTGATTTTAATGATATATGAAACTTTCTTTTTCTTTTGAGAATAAGACATTATATGTATAAAATAAAAATCCATAAGGCTTAGCTAATAAAAAAGAAAAGTATACAGAAATATGATTATACATCAAGATACATTCATAAGAGAAGACTACTCACCACAATTTTATACTTAAATAAAAAAAGGTAGGAAGAAATCAATCACCGTATATGTGTAGTCGGAAAAGCACTCGTATAATCTTCTGTATTTTTTCTCACAGTATGAATTTTATCCGAAAGTGCAAAAAAGAGATCAAATTATTATAGATTCAGATAGCATTTATAGATTTGTTGTGGAAGACTCTTCGACACAAAAGAGAACAACATAGATGTAATGTCAAGCAATCCAAAGTTCACAAGAACCTATATGGGTTAATGACTTAAATGGAGTTGTTCCAAGTAAAACTTGTTAGCGGGTTGATTGGTACCCTGATGACAGCTGAAAAGTTGAAACTGACGCAGTGTCATATTATTGGGTCCACAAATGGGCTGATTTGCAGCCCAAACCGAGCTAAAGTTGGTGACGAGTAGAGCTGAAAACGAGCTGAGCTGCTCACGAGCAGTTAGGACTCGAACTCGTTTAAAGCTCGACTCAAGGTCGATTAATATCGAGCTCGAGCTCAAATTCAGGCTCGGTTAATTAAACGAGTAGAGTCTGAGCACTGTAATACTCGGCTCGTTAGGCTCGTGAGTTTATACGAGCACAATTGATAATAGAATTTTAAATCTAGCACGAACTGTTATAAGTTCATTGAGCACAACTAAATATATAGTTATTTATAGTTTAGTCCTAAATTTTATGGAAATTACAAATATTACCGCCGTACATTTTATTTTCGAACTAGGTACTCGAGCTTGATACGCTCGAGGTACCCGAGTTCGAGAGCCTGAGCTCGAGCTAGAGCTGCGCGATGTCAACCGAGCCAAGCTTGAGCTAGATAGTACTCGGCTTGTTTTCAGCCCAAGTGACGAGTGGGTGACGTTTCTGCCCTTTTGGGCCTTCATAACTAAGTCCAGATTTCAGATGTAACCGAGCAGGCTAACTTACATAGTTACATGTATATAGTATACGCTACAAATTAGTTTCCCAATTTTCTATTAATTCATATACGTACCTCGAGTTAAAGTTTATCACTTTTAATATTGTTGTGGGTTAGTAAGGATGGTGTTAAGTTTGATAGCGGTGATAGTTACCGTATAGGCAATATCTAATTATGTTATTTTATTATGAAGATTTTTAAGAAGATGACAAATTTATATTATTTATAAACTTGAGCAACTTTTTCATCATGAATTGTTAATTCATGACATGAATTTCAAACAAATTGGTCATACATGCAGTGTCAAACAAAGAGTAAAAAGAAATTGAGGAAGAGGAACTCTTCCTATTGGGATGGGTTTACTGAAGTAGATTTTGACCTTTTGTTCTTGGATTGTTATAACATATACTTTATTTGTTTTCTGAATGCAATGGTAGTAGTTTGGTGTTACACCTCAACAAATCATGTATTGAAAATTCATTATTCTTGATGCTTCATGAGGTCAAAATTTAATCAAAATAAAAATTTCTTCCTTCTCAATTAATTGTGAATTTATTGCATTTGATGTGATTTCGTACGATGACCTTGTAAAATATCTTTTTCACGATATTTTAAAAATATTTTGAATACTATTAATCTATTCTATATTGTAGCATTTATATTTTTATAAAAAATATTTTAACATAGATATTTTATAATTTCAAAATTTTACTATAATTATATAAATTATTTTTTCAATGCACTTTGAGTCAAAGATACATAATATTTATTAAATTTATAAATCACATCAAAAGTTTATTTTTGCAATTTAGATTTTTTTTTTAGCAAATATATCTTGGAAAGTATAGCTGACAAATAGTGGAATTGTATTACTAGATATATATGTTTCGAATGTATGAGACAAGAATTCTCTGATAAATAGCAGCGGTCTTTAAAGGTTATAGAGACCAAGGGTCACAGTCTAGAATGGCCATGGGTTATTAATTGGGTTCACGTGAATGCTTATTTCTGTTACAAATGTCGATTCTAATTACTAAGGCGGGTGCGTCGTCACTATCCCTCTACATCAAAGAGAAAGGCGCATTTTAGTGGGACTGGATCTAGAATTGAACTCGACTGTCATATATAACACGGTCTATTGTTTGTGAACGAGAAGTAGGATTTTAAATCCTAACAAATTTGGCCGGAAGAAACTATTATTTCATACAATTTCGATCAAAATAATAGATAGAATTGACCTCGACGGTCATATATAATTATTCATCATTCATTATATAATTAGTATTATTAAATATTTAAAGTCTATATAAATTGATATTAATAATAAAAAATATATCGGCATCTATTGACATTTATTATTGGATAGGTGAAATAAAAAATAACAAAAAGATAAAAAAAAGGACCTCTCCGGAGTAATCTCCTTCATGTCAATGAAATTGAAATGTTGGAATAGAAAATAAGAACAGTGGATTCTGATGAATCATGATCTTGACTTTAAAATATATTTGTAAATGGCCGGATATTTTGAACTTTTTATTCGCTCCAACTAAATCATACGATATGGATTCTTATTATAATATAATAAAATCTGTACGTTAATGCTTTGTACAAGCAATAACCAAGCTGCTGAATATGGTTGCATTTGCAAATTCAGATTCCAAAGAACAGCGATTGAATGAGATGTATAGTTATCAATATGAAATTGACATAAATATTTAAAATGTGTATAGATGGCCATGCCGTTCAATTTAATAAGGGGCAATATTAACTATCCTTTATAATAACAATAAATGTTCCAATCAAAATTTACTGCAATGATTTTGAAAGTATAGATGTACGCGATTATACTTCAAAAAATACTTTTTTTAGACCTTCGATCTGAAAAACAAATTCAAAATGTACGGACAAGTAAGGACACAGATGTACAAGATAAAAAAAATCATATCTAGTATATACAATACAAGCATACAAACTACACATATATAATAGATTAGTAAGAACAGAATAAGATGAATAAGAATAGAATAAAAAAAGTAAGGATAGGATAAATGAAATAGAAAGGCAAAAATAAATAAAATCAAATAAAATGAAATATACATGTAGATAATAGAAATACAATTAACAGTAAGTACGCTTAATTATCTAAAGTACGATGTCATGATCACTTTCACAATTCTGCTACTTATTATGGATGGATCCATATAATCAAGCAAAACTCATAATGCATAGTCAGTATGGTACAAACTTTGCGGTTACAAATATTTATTAGTATCACACGATCTAGGCTGGACATCTTATACTCTTACTTATATATACAAAGTGAATTATTCTCTGCGACTGCGCGTGGATGTAGACAACTATTTTTATTTTTATCTGCGACTGTACAAAAGCATAAAATTGGTCGTTTATGGTAATAATTTTTCCATGTAAATCTTTTTAAAAATGATTCAACTTAGGTGGTGTGTTCATTCAATAGGAAGAAATTGTGATACCATCACAAGAGTGAATAAACAAACCAAACAAGTTACACATAAGCTTCAATAAGAGTGACAAAATCAAAATTAAATGACGTTGAAGTTCTAAGTGGCGGATTTGTTGGTCTAGCTTCCAAATTATATTGCCATTGAATTATGTTTATTTATCTGTGTTTCAATCCTTGCGCAAAGTCAATCAAGATGTACAAATTCTTCCGTCTTTAACCAATATTAGATTTGAAAATTTACTATGACATATGTGACTTCTGAAAATTACATATTACGAAATAAATCTCTTGTTGTATTTAAGCTATCATTAAAAAAAAAAAAAACTTGAATATGGGACGAATCCGACATACGTCACCTGCAATGGTGTAAAACATTTATCACTTGCATTCCATGAAGGATAGAATAGAATTTTGGATCTGTCCAAACTAAAAGGCTAAAACTTTTCGATTGGTGGAATATAGGCCGATACTATCCGATCATTTATTATGATGGTCACATAAAATAGCTAATTAATATAAAATTTTTGTATGTTAATCTAAAAAAAAGTTGGAAAACAATCAAACTTATTTGCTTAATATCCTCTGGAAGAATGGTGTGAAGTAAGACATCCTACACATCCAAGACGCCACCAGAGAGGACATACGAATCTTTTTCTTTAAAAAATTATCGTGGCAAAATATGTTCTTAATGGATCAGTTTTGTACTATAATTATAATAGATAAATTTAAAAAAGGCACTGACTCATTTTTAATTAATTGAAGAGCGGCAGCTATTCATTCGAGACAAACATAAATGTCTATTTTTTTGAGGGTTTCGAAGGTATTGTCACTAACCGGAGGTAGGACACTATCCGTACAAGGCCCCTTGGTTCTCTCGAGAGCAAATTTCTATTCCAAAGATTGCCCATTGTACGTATGGGGACGCAAGAATACGTACCCACCAACATTTCGCATTCACATATGTGAAATTGACGACACGAGGAGCCGAATTCTAAATCAAAATAATAACATTTATAATCAGTATGGTACAAACTTTGCGGTTATAAATATTTATTAGCACCGCACCATCTAAACCGGACATCTTATACTCTCACTTATATATACAAAGTGAACTAGTCTTTGCGACTGCGCATTGATATAGACAACTATTTTTTTTTATCTGTGACTATACAAACACATAAAGTTGGTCGTTTATGGTTATATTTTTTTCACGTAAATCTTTTTAAAAAATAATTCAAATGAGGTGATGTGTTCATTCAATGTGAAGAAATTGTGATACCATCACAAGAGTAATAAACAAACCAAACACATTACACATAAGCTTCAATAAGAGTGACAAAATAAAAATTAAAAAAAAAAGTTAAATGACGTTGAAGTTCTAAGTGGTGGATTTGTTAGTCTAGCTTCCAAGTTATATCGCCATTGAATTATGTTTATTTATGTGTTTCAATCCTTGCGCAAAGTCAATCAAGGTGTACAAATTATTCCCGTCTTTAACCAATATTAGATTTCAAAATTGATTATTGCGCAAAGTCAATCAAGGTGTACAAGTTCTTCCCGTCTTTAACCAATATTAGATTCAAAATTGATTATAACATATGTGACTTCTGAAAATTACATATTACGAAGCAAATCTCATAAGCTATCATTTAAAAGTATAGGCCGGATCTGACAGACGTCGTCTGCAATTGTGTAAAAAATTTATCACTTGCATTCATGAAGGATAAAAAAGACTTTCGGACCTATCTAAGCTGAAAGGCTAAAACTTTTCGGTTGGTGTAATATAGACCGGTACTATCCGATTATTTATATGTTACAATGGTCACATAAAATAGCTAATTACAAATAAAATTTTTGTGCGTAAAGTTGGAAAATAATCAAAACCTATTTGCTTAATATCCTCTGGATGAATGGTGTGAAGTAAGACTTGGTACACATCCATGACGCCACTAGAGAGGGCAGAATAAGCTTTTTCTTTAAAGAACTATCTTGGCAAAATTCGTTCTTAATGGATCAGTTTTGTACCGTGATCATATTAATAGATAAATTTAAAGACGGCATTAACTCATACTTAACTAATTGAAGACCGGCAGCTATTCATTCGAGACAAACATGAAGGTCTATTTTTTTGAGGGTCTCGAAGGATCTGTCACCAACAGGAGGTAGGACACTGTCCGTACAAAGCCCCAAGAGCAAATTTCTATTCCAAAGATTGCCCATTGTACGTCAGGAGACGCAAGGATACGTACCCGCCAACATTTCGCATTCACATATGCGAAATTGACGACACGATCGAGGAGCTGAATTCTAAATGGTGAGACTTTCTGAGGCCCTCTATCACTAGGCCACTCCGCCATCATTCACGACGTGAACGTCCGTGTCTCTTATCCCCACACATTGGCGCAACTAATAGGACCTAAATGATTACCCTGGTCTCTTTCTCTCACCCTCTTCCTTCCTGTGTGTTCCCTATCCTCATAATTAGTCATCTGGGGCGAGCTAGCGACTTATGATCAGTATATTTCCGGAGTGAGCTGGCGGACACGCGTTGCATTTCAAGAGGGCAGAAAGCTACGTATGAAGCTCTTGCTAATTACGATCCGTTACTAGACGTGTTCACGTACTTTCACACTGGGTCACCCATGCAATACCGGTTTGATATTCCTGAGTTGTAACCAATTGATTGAGAAGGGGCTGAAAGATACTGCTTTTTCTGGTGGTTTCGACGTGCAATTTGGCTGGTTTTCCGTGTATTTTTTTTTTTTTTTTTTTTTTTCCAAATGACAAATGCTACCTAAAATGTCACTCGTGGGGTAAGTACAAGCTCCCCGGGTTCATATTTGTAGAAGCTTACGAGGAGATATTATTATGGGTTGGTAGATACGTGTGCTCACTCGATAACAATGTCAAGTAGATAAGAGAAGATATTCTCCGAATCCACAGTCAGCCTTTGAGCGCCTGTTCACGTGTTCAAAATCCTGCATCCGTAGAATTTTAGTTTCGCAGGATAAAAGCTAGTGGATCTGTGTATGAAAATTCCAAACGCCAGATGGAGTATATAATCTCCAGCCGGATGCATGAAGGTTGTTAGAACACGTGAGTTAGGTGCGAGGGATTGACGAACGTACCAGATAAGACATTCGTGAGTTCATATATTATAACGATCACACAAAGTGGACCAGTTATAGATATATATCGCTTCCATGCGTAATTTTTTTTTTTTTTAAAAAAAATCCACAATCAAGCCAGGGACTATATCATATAGACTATTTTATTTCGACCAACCATTTATACAAACTGCAACGAAATTCATTATAAAAAATGATTCAGATGTAATAAATATTTTCTAATGCATGTTTTTGTAGCTAATTAATATGTTTTGCTGAATTACCATGTCCTTTTTTCTATCAATTAATAGTTTGTGTGTGTGTTATCTTCAAAGTAAGGAAAATTGGTGCATATCGAGTTACAGCGTTACACGGTGGGAATAGATTTTTAATATGGTTTCAGTATATCAACTGGGGTCCTAAATGACTTCTTTATTGCTTTCACCATCTTGAAAATTTTGCGGCAGATCAACCAGTTGATTGTCTAACCATTTACACATAAGTCCAATTTAAATGGGTCGCTATCGGGTGTAATATATATATAATGCAATTACCCCTCATAGAATATAAGAAGGAGAAAGTCGGTATTGATAATATGATAATACAGATATGGCGTTTTGGTCTCCAATGTGCAATATTACAATAAGGGTAATATAACTATAAAATTCAGTTTATTTTTCACAATTAAGGATACATATCTTCATTAGTACAAATCACAACCAAATAAAGCAAATACTGAAACATATCTTTTTTAATATAACCGTAAAATTTGGTTTATTTCTTTTCAATTGACGGAAAATATCTTCCCTTGTACTAATCACAACCAAATAAAACAAATAATAATTTCTTATTACAAAATGCAAACAATACTTGTATGTGTAGTTTAGACAATTGACAGCACCATAATTTTCAAGTGAATGACACATCACTTTAAAAAGAAATGCATACGTAGGCCCGTTTATATGTCTATATCAGTGAAAATAAAAAAAGCATTTAAAATAAATGAAATACACTTCTCTGTATTTCCACCAAATGACTATGATCTGGCTTTTTATAATATATTAAATAGATTAACATGTGGTGTGTCGTTTTTTAGACCATGATGTAGTTTCATATCTATATTCACTTTCATATATATATATATATATATATATATATATATAGTAACAAACTCTTATATATTGGCATCACATTTAATTAATGGGTCTAGACCAAAAAAAAAAAAAAAAACTTTTAACACATAATATATGTTCACTGAACACATATATTTCTGAGTAGAAAAGTCAAGCCAGGACGCAAGCAAGAGGGAGGCCAACGTGGTCCATCCGTCGGCCATGAGGGGTCTACTCGGAGATATTACGGTCCACGACACAACCCGCAAGCAGTCGCTGCCACGTGTCCTTCCTCCGCACCGTTCCACCTTCCCTATATTGCTCCGTCTTCCCTCCTTCTTCTTCTTCGCCATCTCACACTCATACTCACACTCCACATGTACTACTGTATCTTGCGCTTGTAAGAAGTTTGAGGAGTTAGAAAAAAAATAATTAAAATCATGGGGCGGGCGCCATGTTGCGAGAAGGTGGGGCTGAAGAGGGGGCGATGGACGGCGGAGGAGGACGAGATTTTGGTTAAATATATCCAGACTCATGGAGAGGGATATTGGAGGACATTGCCCAAGAATGCAGGTTATAAAATAATCTCTCACATATGGTCACTTAGCATATATATCGATTTTTGCCGACAATAGAAATGGTGTTTGATTTGGCTTTATGTGATCTTCAGGGTTGAAAAGATGCGGGAAGAGCTGCAGATTGAGGTGGATGAACTACCTGAGAGAGGATGTTAAGAGGGGCAACATCTCCCCGGAGGAAGAAGAAATCATCATAAAACTCCATGCTACGCTCGGCAACAGGTATACAATAGTTTTTTCTTTTCTTTTCTTTTTTTTTAAACTTCATTATCAGTATCTGTATACATGGACGGGATCTCATCAAAAACTAAGAATTCAAGACTTATTTGATTTTAGTTTGTTTCAGGTCGAGTACTGTAATAGTTAGTCATTAAATTATAATATTAGATAAAAAAAAAAAAGTGATATTACACAGCCAATACTTAGTCAATGGCAAAAAACAAATATCTTAACCTTAGGGAGACAAGTCTGTAGTTTATCATATATACAAACTATTAGAAAACAAAAATGAGTCCAAGGCACGAGGAGAAAGCTAAATGTGCCACGTAGCTAACTCTGTCCACGTCAGAGGTCGGTACCCGTGAGCAGTCGGCCTCACCGCATGGGCTAGTACCAGTCTCCATTAATGTGGGAGATGGTGACGGTCCTGTTGATTAATACTCTTAAAAACCATTACGTGCTCTTCCTGCAGATCGCACCGTCGGCCTGTTTAAATAGTGTGGGCCAAACCTTGGTGCGCCCTGTATAGATATTCTGAATAAAGTTGCGATTTTCAGCCAGCTCGAAGCAGTGCGGGAATCTGGCCCGGCCACGACTTGGATCGCCCTACACTTTATAATATTTTATTTTTTGCTTAAGATGCCTGGCAGGCCGGGCGGCCCGTTCTTGTCCGGAGATACTATTTAATTGTCGGTTTTTGTAAAGCCCACGACAAGTGTTTGGACATTATTTTGGCAGCTCTCTAAGTCTAAAGCTCAAAATATCTATCACAATATACATAACTGATAGTGTAATTTACTACTTGAACTATTTTTTTTTTTTTTAAAAACACTGTTTAATTTGTTGTGCTTTTTTATCATGCAGGTGGTCGTTAATAGCTGGACACCTCCCTGGGAGGACCGACAACGAGATCAAGAATTATTGGAACTCGCATCTTAGCAGAAGAATCCACACCTTCCGCAAGTTCTCCGATGGCAAGCCGGTTATTGTCGACCTCGGAAAGCTTGCAGCCGGCTGCAAGCGCCGCGGCGGTCGCACCAGCCGATTAGCCATGAAGAAGAACTCGTTTCTTACAGTAACGAGGAAGTTCGCTGACAGAGCCAGTCATCTTCACAACCTCATGAAAAACAATAACTTCAACGTTTCACCATTAAACGTTCTTCAGAAAAATATAGGAGGAGAGAGAAAACCTAATGATGGAGTTAGAATAAACATGGCTGGGCTCGATGTCATATTAGGAGCAAATCTTATAGACCCGCGTGTGGATACATCTACAACTGGTTCAAGTGATAAATCAGGAGTAGATAATAATAATAACTGCTTCTGGGGAAGCAAAGAGATGGAAGATCTTCTACTTGGTAGTACTACCGCTGCTACGGCAAGTGCAATGAGCTGTGTTACAGAGGATCAAAACAATGGAGTTTTGAACAAGGACGAGGAGAACAGAGAGAAGCTTCTAGAAGTAACAGGAGAAGGTTCTAGAGATGAGGAAGTAGGATCTTTGTTACTGGATGAGTTGATGGACTGCGGGGATATGGATGATACTAATATGTGGAATGACGATGAACAAATATGGCGATGGTTCTGGGATGATAATAATAATAATAACAATAACAATAATAATCATAGTAACAGTGGAGATTTGGAGTTTGAAGGAGTTGTGGGCTTCAATAATATTGGTTACCAAGAGGAGTTTGTAGATGCATGGCTTTTTTAAGATGTTCTGTTTTCTTCTGTTTTTGCATATTTTCTTTGCGGAGGTGTTTTTATTAACTTTTTTTTTAAATGGTGAAGATTTTACTTGTATAAATCAGTGGTTCTTTAGTGAATGTAGCTTATTTTTGGCTTTGTTTGTGATAAAGCGACCATAGGTTATAAATAAATTTATAAGATTAAAACTCAATCTGACTGGGCACCAGAACGCTATACGGCTCTAAGTAGCTGTAAAATATTACACTCACGAATATGGTGTCAGCTATAAAGAAAACTTTTGTAGCTCGTTTAAGTTCTATTGGAACTTTTTTAGCGATTCAATCCGCACATGACACTAAAAATTACATCAGGTGGCTGCCAAGAATACATTCTTTCATAGTTATCTAGCAGAAGAAGTTTACATGCTACCTCCTCCATGTGTTACGCCATACACCAAAGTAATCAAAGGTTCCCTAAACAAGGGTGCGATCATACTAGCAATAATACATCGGATCCCATCTGACCTTCGAAGTTTATCATATTTCGATAAAAATAGTACTAAGATGGATGGTTTTCTGGAAAATTCTCTTGTTGCACCCCTTTGTTCAGAAAAGGGTTCACTGAAGAATCATTGCTGTATGAAGGAAGAGGGTACACATTGGCGTCTGTCTTTTTTTTTTGTTTTTTTCGGAGCAAGGGTATTGCCTGTATTAGAAAAATGCTTGCTAAAGTGGGAAAGAGAAAGAACAAAACATAGGTGGTGTCTGGTTGAATCGTCGGTGTTGATACAGGAGTCACAACAAAATCAAGAATCATTTGAATATCCATACATGGGAGAGTATGTTCCAGTAGGCTCCTCTCTGAATGTAATAGCATTCAAGAACAGAGGATATACATATAAGCGCAGAAGCCCAGAAACACTGGAAGTGCTCATAAGTCCCATGCCTTAGTTTTGATATTTGATGGTCATATGACATAAATATGAGGGATTAAAGCAAAGAAAATAGTCAACAGCACAACTGTGGAGGAAAGAAAAAGATCATTAACAGCGATAACAACGACGCTGATGGAAATAGATGTCCTAAGCATAATTTTACCATGAGTAGAGATTTACTAATGCTTCGATTATGTGTTTGTGAAAGCAATATTACTTGAGCTCGTGTTCCGTTGGCGAAGTTTCGGCAATCTCCCAATGAAATCCTGCATTTCCGCTGGTGGCGAGGACGACTATCAGAACCTCTCAATGGCATATTCTTCGTATTCTTGGTCATCGTGTGGCTTCGCATAGGATTTGACTTTCAACATGTATTTATAAAATTTAGCCCCTTAGTAGACCTTAATGGATGCTTGCACCATACGAACCAACTTCAATATACCAATAAATGTTAGCTATATTATGCATATAAATCACAAGAATGTTCGATACGAAGTTCCTATGAGTTCCGACGATCTCTCCAGTGATGGGGATAGCTAGCGCATCATCCTCTATATCACTATGCAAATCCCATAATTATTCACAAGTCGCTTATTGTATGTCTTTTCATATACATTTATACTATTGGTTCTTCATAAATCTTGATTGGATGATTACAAATATTGTGCTTTATCCAAATATGCCAACAGATATGAAGTTACCTTGTCACCATCAATGTATCTTCTTTGGAAAATGCTCGGGTGCACGGACCAAAGCACAGATTTGCATACGGAAAGTGTTTTTCATGCGTAAATTCGTGACAAAATCCATTTAGCCAAACATAACCCATCTTCGTTTTCCTTGATGTAGAATGACTCCTCTATCTTCTTATCTTCTTTTCCTCCTCTTTTTTCCCCCTCAAAAAGGGAGAGCAGAGTTAAGTTTTTATAATTCTAATAAAACCAAAGCCGCTTACTAAAAAAAAGAGGCACTCGGCCTCAAGCATAGAGAAATCTAGATAATAAAAATTATAAGGTAAAATTATAAACCAATGGTTTTCAAGCTAAATGATCTGTAATATGATTTGTTTATCGATAAATATGTTGGATTTGGATCAACCAAGTATTGTTACCTTCTTGCCTTCTTCACCAGCGATTTTCACATTGGGATTTTTGTCGCGATCTCTCCGAAATTCCACCTTAAACTACTTAATTTACAAACACACATAAATTACTTAACTCTGTCTCTTGGGTCGGACTGCCAGCTTCGAACCATTTTCATGTCAAAAGGGCCAAACTTTGTAACAAACCTCCCAGTAATTTTTTTTTAAATATAAACAGAACCTATAGTCTGTTCTGAGCTCGACTATTGTATTGGTATCGGCTCGGCCAATACTAGCATGTCTCGGCAGATACAATGGCGTATCGTCCGAACCACCGCATAATAGTTTGTACTTCAAATGTTGAACCCTTTCATGGAGACAAAAAATGTTGAACTTACAAAATATTTAATTAAAATATAAATACATTTAAGACCTATAGTGCAAAATTGCTTGCAAATCCAATAAACAAAAGCCTCATGTAGTCTAATTGAATCTACAGTAGCACGACGCACACTGTGTCGAGATTTTATTTTTTAACCATGATTTTCGTCTAACGTGGATTGATAGATCATAACTAAAAAAATATTTTCACTAATATTAAAAGTTAGTAAAGTAAAAAGATTTCGGCTCGTTATCTCAAAAAAAAAAAAATCTAATCTTAATTGAACAAGTCTTATTTAATCCATTATATATATATATATATATATATATATATATATATATATATATATATATATATATTATATACTATAATATATTACTCTGAATGTGTATATTTATCGAATTAGACTTAGATCATATAATTCGGATAGTCACGAGGCCAGCCTGCCAGCTCCCCTCCAAGCAGCGAATCAACTATAATATATAGCTTAATGGATTCCTAGGACAATCCAAAATTACCCATCATTTCCATTCATTTTGAGACGAAAAAAACTAATCACCCCAAATAACTACCCAATAAATCACACACAATTAATCTCCGCCACACACTAGTCTTGTGATCCCCATAATTCTCTCGTAATTCATAAAAAATATTAAAATTACAGATATACCTATCGTGATGTATGGACCTGATTGTACAACGTTAGTATGTGGGATTTTGTGTGCCACATTAGTATGTGTGGTTTTTTGTTTCTTTTTGAGACATGTTTCTTACAAAAATTTACAATAAATAAATAAAAGAAGAAATAACTACGATAACCTCTTCAAGGTTTAGTCATATTTTTACTCAGCTAAATTTAAATGTTGAAAAAAATGTATAACTGATCAAGAAAATGTGCGAGTCGAAGAAGATAGAGGAGGAGAACATTAGTTGTTTATTTTTCTTTCTGAAATCGGCAAGAAAAATTCTTTAAATGAGCTCATTTAGTAGCTTCCTTTACCGATAAATTTTCTAATGATACTCATTCAAGTTCTACTATCAGACTGGCATTATATATTTCAAATAAGCTTAATAGTATGTTGTTCTCACTGAGAATACGGGACAGGGAAGGAAGGCTACAAACTATTACTCTTCAGGAGAGATTCAACAAAGTTTAACGGAAGCAGTGTATGTACATAGCATTTTAAAATAAAATGTAAGAATATTTTTTTATGAAAATTAAATAAAACTTGTAAATTTTAATGAAATTTGTAACTTTAATATGAAATATTTTTTAAACAATTCTTACAACTAGATATTTTAGACTTTAAAATTTAAGACTTCAAACTGATTTTTTTTACTATTTCTAAAATCCGCTTTATATTCATAAAATTATAAAATCCTAAAATATGTAATAAGAGACACTTTTTAAAAAAGTTGTCACCTTTAAAATTATAAATCTTATCAAAATAAAATTATTACATTATTTTTAAAAATATTCCCCAAATTACTTTTAATCTTTTAATTATAAAGATTATTATTAAATTTTGGTAGAATTAAATTTATGGATAGTGCAGCGGGATGTACCGACAATTTTCTTTTATCTTCAAGTTGATTTATAGAGTTTGCTCAACATGGTGTAGACCCTACCGACTCTTATTTGTCGGTCGGAGAATGGCTAGACCTCCTCTTATAGCGTCGGAAGTTCGTTTTTGTGGGTCACAAGGCTCATTCTATATTATTAGATAGTAATATAGAATATTAGATAGTAAGCAGGCTCATTCTATATAATTAGATAGTAAATTATGGATCGTCGCCTATCACCATAGAAATATGTAAGTCTCCCATTCTTATCTTTTTAGCCACTTAACTCCTCATAAAGATACTGGAAAATATTTATTGTTAAGTGGTCTTACGAAAACAGTTAAGCTAGAAGTGAAAGCAAGTAGAAAAAAAAAATCAACATATATTATTTAGTTCTCAAAAAAGGGACTTAACGAATTTTTGTAAATGAGGAAGTTACTAAAATAACCCCAATTTACAGAATGCCAAGGACTCCGGCAGGTCACGTGCGTGCGATGTCCTTGCCCACATGTAATAGCAACAAAACTATTTAATTTCGCAGATAATTCTTAATAATACAGCAAATATACCAAAAACAATTTTCTTAAAAAAGGATTACCTTGTAGAGTTATGTTATTCCATAAATAGAAAATAGAGAACGCATCCTGATAACAACGTAACAATAAATTGAAGAAATAAATAGAAATCAGCCACTTTTGAAGATCTCCCAAATCAGCCCCGTATGCGATAAATAAATCAGGCCATGTTTGCCTTAGTTATACAACACATCCTCATATTTTATAAGTAAAGGCTAATTTGTGAAAAAGCCCTAAATGCAATGCACAATAGTAAATAATGATAAATATAGAGTTGAGTAAGTACGCGTAAACTAATTTGTCCGCTGATTTGTGAAAAATCCCTAAATGCAACGGACAAAAAATAAATATAAATAATAGACGTATCATATAGACAATACTAACATGTAAAAATTAACAAACACAGTTACTTTTAACAATAAACATTTTCGATCCATGTTAAGAGAGCAGTGAATAATTTTCAAGAACAGCGAAAATATTAAGGTTCAAAATAAAATCTCATATACAAGCGTTAGTTGCTAATCTCCATGATTTTAGGATTATTCTGTTCCTTTTTTTTTCCCTAAAACGACTACCTGGTGGAAACGGTGTTAAGCGAGCGAGCAAGCCCGTTAATGGCGCCATAGCTGCGCGAGCTGAAACCGAGGCATCCGAGCAGTCCTTGCCGGTACGGCAAGAATGTTCTCTTCCTCATCTCCTCCGCCTGCGCTCTGTTCGCCGTGTAATGTCGCTCGTGTGGCGTTGGAGCCGGCCGCCTCCTCGCGGCCGGTCTCATCTTCTTCGCCGCCGTCGGAGCAGAAGCTGTGGGAGCTGTCTGCTTCTGCTTCAGCAAATCAGGACCGGGCTTCGCAGATCTATCTTTCAGTGCGGAAGGGGAAAAGGAAATCGAGTGCCAGAACTTCTCCTTGTTGCCATGATGACGTGGCTCGCCGCGTTCTCGGCCTTCGCTTTTGCTGCGGTACAATAGGTCTTTCAAGAAGATCCAGCGCTTGGAGTTTCTCCCAGAAGATGATGATCTCGACGATGACGCCGACGACGCCGCTGTATCCGCCGCCGGCTTCTCATCCGACTCCGGTGTCTCCGCCGCCGCCGCCGCTGCCGCCGGAGGTTTGGGCTCATCTTCGCCGTCGTCTTCGGCTGGCCAGTGGAAGCGCGGGTTCCGCAGTGGCGACATGGATCTCGTTCGGCGGTGGATCGATCTACTCCTCAGCCTCAAATCTCGGCCCCTCGGCATTCCAGGTGATTTCTCTCCGTCGATACGATCTTTGACTTCTTCGTCGTCGTCTTCGTTGTCGATGTCGAGAAGGGGAGTGAGGATCTGAGGGCGCTGGAGGTGAGATGAGAGCTTCATCGGCCGGATCTGGCCGTTGAGGAAAAGTTCGTCGGCGGAGCTTACCGACGACGCCGCGTAGCGAGCGGAGAACTCAAACTCGAACGAGCCTCCTGAGGAGTCCGCGGCGATGGTGGACGCGGGCGAAGAAGAGAAGGAGGCGGAGGAGAGGACGAAGTGCATGGGGCTCGCCGGAGCAGAGAAAAAGTAACCGCCGCCTCCGCCTAATGTGGCGGCGGCTCGTCCGGGGCTCGAGGGGGCGCTAACGTACGGTGTCGAGCATGTACTATCGACGTCTTCCATGTATTCCTTTGCAGCTTCCTCCAGCGGAAGATCTTTGGGGCCAAAGTCCTCTTCGGCATTGCAGCCGCAGTTCTCGAGCTCCATATGAGCGTGATGGAGAATTTGGAGTAGGAGAGCGTTTAGAAGACAAGGCACGCTTTAAGATGCTCGGAGAAGAAGATGATCCAGTTGGAGTTGAAGTTTATAGCTTCGTTCAATAGATAATCTCGATAATGCCACACTACACTTTGCCTGCTGGTGTTGAGAGCGAATCGAATGCGATCGCAAATGCGATTAAGGTCGTTCATCTCATGTAGCATGCATTACAAAATTTATGTAAACTTTTTATTGATCTATCTTAAGTATTTTAAAAAAAATTAAATTAAAAAATTATAAATTTTAATATAATCTGTACTTTTACGGTTCAACGTTTTTCAAAAAATATCAAGTAATATTTAAAAAAATAATTTCAACTTTGATTATATTTTTTATATATTATTTAATATTTTTTTTAAAAATTTTAAACTATAAAATTATAAATTATATTAAAATTTATAATTTTATAATTTAAAATTTAAAATTTAAATTTATTTTATAAAAATATTTAAAACTAAATCAAATAAATCAATAAAAATTTTAGGTAAATTTTGTATATACATAATATGTAAAATGAACGGTCTGGGTTAGATAAAATTATAACCCCATATAATTCAAGTGAGGCCTCCGAACTTCACATGGTTGCACCTGTGAATCTGCACCACAGACGATCACGATTCGTTGGTGTTGGCCTGCATTTAGATAAAACTACGAGGGGTATCTTGCATTAAGACACCTGTGAATAATAATAAATTGAAGCGAGGCCTCCGAACTTCACATGGGCGTGGATCGCACGTAGGGGTAGTTTAGTCAGACTGTGAATTATTAGTATTAATAAAGTTAACGTAACTGCTAACTCCACTGGTTGGAGGTATTTTAGAAAGTATGATCATTAGAATTGGTGATCGAAATAAATAAAACTTTTATAAAATTTTTTGATTTTTTTTTTCGTAATAAAAATGTTTATTTATAGAAAATATATATTTATTTTTAAAGCGAACTAAGTACAAATTTTTTTTGTAAATTTAAAAATTCATAATATATATATAATTATAAATTTATATCACCATATTTTAAAGAAAAATTTGGATGTAATGGTTATACTACTCGTTTTATATAACCGATACAAAATTTTTTAATATTAAATATAGGTTTGATGTATTTTATAATTTTATTTAATTTTTTTTAAAAGTATTTTTAAAAAATATATTTTAAACTCTAAAGTTTTTAACGAATTTAAAACTAATTAGAAAAATATTTTAAAATGTAAAAAATGTTAAATTTAGAGTTTAAAGTATTTATTAAAAAAATTATATATAATAAACTTTATCAATATTTATATTTTATTTAAAAACTATTCAAATTAATTATAAATTTATTTTTAAATTAAAAATACGAATTAATATATGACATGACGTATATATTTAGTAAATTTATTTTTAAAAACAAACTGTCGGGAGGCAAATAGCCGTCCGGCAAATGTGGCAGAGCTGTACAGCGCAGCGGGATTTAAGAGGGGAGAGGAGGTAATTAAGAGAGAGTTAATGATATGTTACTGTAGACGCCGACGTGAAGAGGAAATCACGGCCGTCTGATGTCACGCTGATCGACTTTCGCTGTCAAAAATGCATTCCCGATGCTGTTTCGCAGGCAAACAGCAAACTCGCCCAACGTTCCCTGCAAAAAGTAAGCACACGGGATTAATACACTTTGTTTAATTATAAATAGAAAGAGTTAACGCTGGATCTAAATATTAAATTATTTTAGATTATAAATTTAAGTTTTAATTATAGTTAGATCTAATTATTTTAAATAATTATGTAAAAATTTTAAATTTTGTTGAGATTTATTATTTTTGTATTAAAAAATTTTTTAATTAATTTTTTTTTAAGTGTAAAAAATAGCAAAAAAATCTTAAAAATCAGAACATTTTAAACGCGACCTAAATTTTAAACTCCCAAAATAATTATTTAAAAATATTTTTTAAAAAAATTGTTAATATAAAAATTATATATCTCATTAAAATTATTTAGCGATTGCAGTTTAAAATTAGTTATTACAGTTTATTAGTTAATATATGGAGTGCAATGCAATTATTCGTTATAATAGGAATTCTATTTTTTTTTTTTTAAATTCTATTTACATGCAATTTCTGGCCGGCATTATTTTCTGAAAAAGTGACGTCGTTAAATATAAATTTGTTTGCTCGTAAGAACGTCTTGAAAGATAACCACATGTTTGTAAGAATACTACTGCATGTTTTCTCTGCCCGGAAAGGGGATGATATGGAGATACGGCAAATTATGTCACTACAATTTTAAGTTATTTTATACTGAAAACTGTTGGCCAGTCTCGTGTATAATCAATCATATATGTGCATACTAAATAAACTTTTATTATAAAACTATAATTTAATGTGATAAAATTCAAAATACGTAAGAATTTGATAGGATCGAATAAGAACTATAATTTAACATGACAAATTACAATTTAATGTGGTAAGAACTTTTATTGTAATAAGAAGATTGTTATAAAAACTACAATTTAGCATGATAACGTTCAAAATCACGTTATAAATTGATAGGACCAATTAAGAATAGTAAGGATCAGATATCATGCAATTGAAAGTTTGCTATTATTTTTATAATGGGAGCGAAAAAAAGGTCTACATATATTTTCTAAAAAAAATTTAACATAAAAATATAAATTTTGATAAGATCATAACCTTTATTTTAAAATTAAAAAATATTTATAAATAGATATTTGTAGACTTTAAACTTAAAATATTTTAATAAAATTAAAATATTAAAATTATAATTTTTAAAAATTCATCTAAAACTTTTTTAGATTGTTTTTATTCATATCGGAATAGTAGTCGAATTTTCGTTGTAGAAAATCAGATCCCCTAATTGGAGATAATAAAAAGGGTTTTGAGAATAAGCAGTAATTTATTCTTATAGTTTTATAATTCATCCAGATACAAATTATATAAATATATACTAACAAACACATAAATTTTAATTATATTAAAATATATAATAAAATAAGTGTAATTTTGTTCTACTAGAATTATCAAAAATTTTAAGATGCAATATTTCTTAGCTATATCAACTAGGGCGCATAAATCATCAGAACTTGAACATACTGCCGCGCGGAGGATTGCACATTAGAACTTGCAGGGCTTTGTTATGCACCTCCAAAAAATCACATAAAAAATTATATATGCTGATGTGGCACAATCAAGACCACACATCACGATAGTTATAATTATAATTTGGATATTTTATACGAATTATGAAAAAATTATACGATCCTAAAATACGATGTGTGGTGAAAATTAAATTTATATAGTTTGTTAGAGATGAGTAGTTATTTCCTTGCACATAACTAACGTACGTTTACGATTCCCACCGTTGCCCTTTCCACGGCACGTCCACAGATCTCTACTATCGAAAACGAGACAAAGTTACGTAAACGCCCCTAACTGGGGAGAAGGAATAACGGCGCAGCATCCAGTGCACTGGAAGTTGAGATGGGGGTAGTTTCGGTATCGTAGTTGTGGGTGGCACGTTGGTCGGGCGGTATGACGTCAGTTTCGAACGTGCCTTCGCCAGAGATGCTGACTTTCTGCACATATTTCAATCCTTTTTTAAAAATGAATTTAATGAATTTAATTTATTTTACTAATTATTTATTACTACTTAAAATAATTATATTTAGTTTTCTCTCTCTATTTGTGATATGGTAATTTACTCGTAGTTGACGACCACCGGCCGCATATTCGTTGATGAAAAACTAATTGCAAATACCAAATCCCCTTTTTCTGGGTTCGACCGAATTAGCTCCTGAAAAATATTTTCAGGGACTGATTTGATAAAAACTAAAAAAAATATTTGATTTCAAATTTACCCAAAAACTAAACCCAAACTATTATTGATTGGATTATAATTGGTGCACCAATTTTATCACAAATTTACCTACGTGAAAAATATATTTTTGTATCTGTGAAATGTATTTTACAAACACAAAAATAATATTCTTCACGTACTTCATACGTAGATCCGTGCTTAGGTCTGTTCATCTAAATATATATTTTTATTATAAACAGACTATGCAATATTAGGTTACGATAAAATTGTTAAGAAAATTATATTTCAACTCCTCTAATTTTAAGTTTGTTCGACTTAGGCCCCTGCACGATGCGTATGACTAGCTCTACAGGTTGAGCCGGCATGCTATGCCTTATTAGTCGGAGTGATTTATAAGTTCATTTCCTAAAACTTGGCGGTTATTAGGCATGCCGTTGCATATACTAGTACTCGGAAGAAGCATCTTTATGTGGAGTTGCTATCCATAGTATATGCCAATATTCACATATCGATATCATGGAGTACATGCCAACATGTCAATATTCCCCCTTATTCAGTTCTTGCTTTTTTGTTTTAATTATTTTTAAATTTGGGGTTCCTAATTACCGTGGAGGAGGTTGTAATCCAGATTCCTAGCAATCTTATCGAAAAGATTAATTTCTTTATTCCCCAAAAATAGTCTATAAATGCATGAGTCTAGGTAATTTAAACGAATCAGGAAAACAAAAAATTTTTTAACAAAACACGGACAACATTCAAGATAGTTTAATCAATGGGAATGTGAATTACATGGGAATTCTGCAAGGGAGTGAACCAAACAAATCCTCCAATCCAAGAATCGACAGGAAAACTGATTGAAAACCAAAAACTAAGATCCAACAGGTAGCTCTAACAGACTTACTAAGAACCATGAATCCTAAAGTTGTAGTATATAAGATGCAAATCCAAGTATTTAAACCCCTATATTTCGTAAATCCTGTAAAATTAGCAAATGAAGCAGGGGACTAACCCCCCACAAATCATGTTCACTCCAAAAATTCTTACGATCCGCTAAACCTAACAACAACCGAACAATGAGATCTACATTACCATCATAGTAAAAAGCAGAATATTCAAACAATGAGGATCTACATAACAGATCAGATGTAATCCAAGTATTTAAACCCTATATTTCCTAAAATCCAGTAAATTAGCAGAAAAAAAAAAAACAAAAATACTGGAGAACTAAAGCCCACAAAGCATGTTCACTCAAAAAATTCTTACGCCCTTAAACCTAACAAACAACCAAACAATGAGGTCTACATTACCATCATACTAAAAACAAATATACCACATTATAGTACAAAATAAGAAAGCAGCGGATCGCAAAACTTTAACCAAGTTTCCTACATCTATAATACAGCAAATTGCCAGGAATTTAACCGCAACCACCAAATCAATGCAGATCCAACACCAGTAAAATCAATTAAAATGCAGATACTCATTCCTTAAGTTACGAATCTACAACTCCATTCCACCAAATCCCCTTAAATCAATTCACATGCACATTCCGGAAACTATTCAAACAAAAACAAGATTCCAATCATCCAATTACAAGATCAACATTGATACAAATCAAACCGAATCACAATTACCTTGGCATGGTGCCATCAGGCGGAATGCCATGCTCGAGGCAGTAGAGCTCCCAGCAAGCATTGCCGACTTGAATTCCGGCCTGGCCGATGTGGATGCTGATGATTTCTCTCATCTTCGTGGATCTGGAATCGAACAAATCGACAATGCTCGAATCCAAACCATAGATCTGGTGGGTTCTGATCTTTGGGAACTTAAAGAATAAAGAGAACGAGAAGTGCTCTCCTAACTTTTCTCGTGATCACTAATGGGGAATTCACATTGGTAGATAAAAATATTAACCAAACTGTGTGCATACAGTTGCACAGAAACATCACAGAAGAGCATATGTTCGAGCCAAACAGAAGGAGCTCTAAAGGAAATACAATTAGATTTATATGTGTATCCTTTTAACACACATTATTTTTCTCTGTAACTGAAACAAAGGCATTCCAAAACCCCATAGACAAATTTTTAATAAAAAAATAAAATTTATATTATGTTTCATCACCCTTAAAATGAATAATCTGTTCCAAATACCCGAAACAAAATAACATACATTTGGCGCCACACAATATATATATAACCACTTCAAATCATCATGGACCTGGAAGTACAACTTTTGCTTTTGGAGAACATCGCTGCAAGCTATTCAGATAACTGTAAACGCCTACAACGTCATTTACCTTTGCATGTAGTTCGATCTGCATTGTCTCAAGAACAGGGCTATGAGCAAGCAGATATTCAACAAATTTTAATTCGGAAAGGAGCCCCATAAAACCTATAATTTTGACTTTCACAAGGCATCTAAAAAGGAATTCTGAAGTGTCCAAATCTTCCCAGTTTGTGAGGATATTTGTTTTTTCTTTAGGAACATATGACATAACCTGCAAAATTGAAATATCATTAAAAAAAAAAATTAGAAAGAATATACATAAGCACAATAAATATCGTTGAATTTCCAGAGAGGCTAAGATTATATATCTGATAACATATACATCCAGAGTGTGTCAACATAATGGAAATAAAATTTTGCCCATACATTTAACTAATGCTAGTTACAGAAAAAAAGAATTACTGAAGCATACCATGATATTTAGCGTTTCCAATAAAGGAGATATGTTGATTATTGAAAGCGCAGCTTGTATGTCATGACCATTGTTAAAGCTAATATTAATTTGCAAATTCTTCAGCTGAGACTCACTGCAGGGTACTGTGCTGTCCAAGAACTAGCAGAATGACAGAGACGTAGAATTAATAACTAAAAAAATTAATATCACTTGCTCAAAAATAACACAATGTTACCGGCATAGTATGCTCATCTGATTTCAGCTCCTGCAAACGGTTACGAGAAGGTAGGGCTTTCATCAACTCGGACTTGGCGGGGGCCGCGGAACGTACAATCCAACGAAACTCAATGCCAATGGATGCAATTTCTAAGTCTGCCAGAAGCGGAGCACTTTCAAGACATAGATGAAAAGCATGATTCGCTTCAATGGTCAGATTGACAAGCTCAGGAGCCCTGATTGTAAGAGAGTTTAGACCATAATTACGCCACAACTTTAAATTTTCTAGATTCGGGCAATTGCCAATAAATCTATTAAAGACTTTATCAGTAACTCTTATGTAGCACAGAATAAGTGTTTTCAGATTCTGGAACCCTTTGAATGATGTAGGAAGAACAAATGAACCCCGGTGTATTTCCAAATAAGTAATCACCTCGCATGAGAATAGATGAGTAGGTAACTTATAATGCAGTATTCCATCCGGAAAACTGAGGAATAACTCCTTGACTTCTTTTCTGGATAGAAGTACCAACCATGTGTTCATATCAGGGCCACGATTATTCAACCAAATCGAGAACTTAAATCTACGTACTGGACCATGGTGAAGCAAAAGAACGCGATCAACACTTTTTACAACATTACGACGATACTTGCTGCTCTCATTACGTTTTTTTTTTCGAGGGAAAGAATTCTCATCAAATACAAGGTCTTGAATAGTACTCCATTTAAAGCGCCATCCTCGCGACAGAATGCTCGTTCTCACAGCATCCCTTATTGGCATGCGTATCAAAATCTCTTCGATAATGTTTTCTGGTAGGTCACTGAGTCTATCTTCATTCTTTCGGAACAACATTGACCAAGTTTTTTGGAAGCACTTGTGTTTTTGATTGAAAGAATGACTAACAAATTTGATAAAAGATAACTGATCTGCATAAAGACAAAATCAGTATACTTGAAAAACAAATCCAATTTTTTTATTTCAAAACAAATCAAATTTTTTTTGTTTAACATCCTTTTATATAATCAAAAAATCTAAATCATCACATTCCTAAATCCTAAATCATTACAACCTTTTAAAATTAAATTCAACCGATTATAGATTTAATAGAAAGCAAATACGAAGAACTAATATAACAAAAATTTATTAATTATCGTGCAGGCATACCTGCTGGAGTGCTGGGCGCCAAGTGGGAGACAGAGAGCCGTCCAACTCGCGGACTCGCGGTGGCGGAGGCGCCGAATCCGAGGAGGAGAGCCGCCGGAGGCAGGGACGGAAGTGTTTTGACGAGAGCTGAGGCGAGGCAGCGGCGGACGAGTGATGAGCCGAGGCGAGGACGAAAAATCGCCTGAGTCACGGAGCCGAGGACGACGAGGAGAGCACGGGGCACCAGAGCCGAGGACAGAGAGGTCAGAGGAGAGCCGCGGGGGGGGGGGGGGGGGGTTGTGTTGGGTTAGGGCGAGGGTTTTTTTTTGGGGGAGGGAGGGAGGGGGGGTGTTGATATAGCCTGGATTGCAGTGGACGTGGCAGCGTGGGCTACTGGGCTGGGCCGCAGGAATCAGGAAATAGCCTGGATTGCAGTGGGCGTGGCCGCGTGGGCTACTGGGCTAGGCCGCAAGAATCATGAATGATGGACAGATCGGCTGGGCCGGCCGCTGGACTTGGGCTTTTTTTTGGGGGGGGGGGGGGTTTGGGGATTGTTTGCTCCCTGCCCAGCAGCACCTCCGCCCCAGAAACTAAGAACCAATGCAGAGATAAATAAATACCTCGTTCGCCGGCGAGATCAGAAGCCGTCAATTGCCCAACTCATGACTGTGAAACTAAGCTACCAAGGCAGAGATAAATGCCTTGCTCGCCCGCGAGATCAAAAGCCGTCAATTGCCCCACTTAAATGTTGTGAAACTGAGGCACCAAGACGGTCAACAGAGGAGGAAATTCAATTCGCCGAAAGAAGATGGCCTGTCTATAGATAGCGTCGGTAAAATGTGCGAGGAGATTAATTTATTTAGAGGATTGAGGCTGTGAAGCTAATTGGGCTGAGACATTTTTTTGGCGCACCTTAATTATGACTTTCACAACGCATCTAAAAAGGAATCTGAAGTGTCCAAATCTTCCAGTTTGTGAGGATATTTGTTTTTTCTTTAGGAACATATGACATAACCTGCAAAATTGAAATATCATTAAAAAAAAATTAGAAAGAATATACATAAGCACAATAAATATCGTTGAATTTCCAGAGAGGCTAAGATTATATATCGGATAACATATACATCTGGAGTGTGTCAACATAATGGGAATAAAATTTTGCCTGTAGTTTTAACTAATGCTAGTTACAGAAAAAGAATTACTGAAGCATACCATGATATTTAGCGTTTCCAATAAAGGAGATATGTTGATTATTGAAAGCGCAGCTTGTATGTCATGACCATTGTTAAAGCTAATATTAATTTGCAAATTCTTCAGCTGAGACTCACTGCAGAGTACTGTGCTGTCCAAGAACTAGCAGAATGACAGAGACGTAGAATTAATAACTAAAAGAATTAATATCACTTGCTCAAAAATAACATAATGTTATCGGCATAGTATGCTCATCTGATTTCAGCTCCTACAAACGGTTACGAGAATGTAGGGCTTTCATCAACTCGCACTTGGCGGGGGCCGCGGAACGTACAATCCAGCGAAACTCAATGCCAATGGATGCAATTTCTAAGTCTGGCAGAAGCGGAGCACTTTCAAGACATAGATGAAAAGCATGATTCGCTTCAATGGTCAGATTGACAAGCTCAGGAGCCCTGATTGTAAGAGAGTTTAGACCATAATTATGCCACAACCTTAAATAGTAATAAATACAAGTAGTGGGAAGACAAATGGTTATAACTTGCGACCCTTGGATCTCCCGTGCTCCTGCTGGACATCCCTTGGCATTACCGTGCATCCGCCAGCCTTTCGCGCGCACAACGGGGGCCAGCTGGCCTTCCGCGCGCACACCGCACCCACCTGCTGGCCTCTGCACGCTTACGCCTGCTGGCCTGCCGCGCGTGTTCACGCCTGCCTGCTGGCCTCCCGCACGCTTGCGCCTGCTAGTCTCCCCGCACCCCTGCGTCTCTTGGTCTTCCACGCAGCTTCCGCGCCCTATGACCTTCCGCGCACGCCCGCGCCTCTTAGCCTTCCGTACGCCCGCACCTGTTGGACTTTCGCACTCCCGCTTTTAGGCCGTGCCTGTTATACGCAGCGTCGTGCCTATGTCGCGCCTTGGCCGCGTCTATGCCGTGCACAGCAGTCATGTCTACTACGTCTATCTTGGCCCAAGATTCTCTTGGGTCACTTTAATGTTGAATTTTTTTTTTCAAAAAATATTTCTAAATAATTAATTTAAGGACCGAAATGAACATAAAAAATAATTAAAATTTGGAACTGCAGTGTAAAAAATAGTTAATGTGAGGGATTATAATAAATTTATTAGCTGGTGTGGATTAAAATGATGTTAAAATTTAATGTTTATTCGTCATAAATAATAGGAATTCTATTTCTTTTGATTAAATTTCTATTTACATGTTATTTCTGGCCGGCATTATTTTCTGAAACAGTGACGTGGTTAAATATAAATTTGTTTGCTTGTAAGAAAGTCCACGAAAGACGACTATATGTTTGTAAGAATACTACTGCCTGTTTTCTCTGCCCGGGAAGGGGATGATATGGAGATACGGCAAATTATGTCACTACAATTTTTGAGTTTTATACTGACAACTGTTGGCCAGTCAGATTAACAGAATTAAATACTTAAAAATAACTGCAGCCTTCTTCCAATGAAAAATAAAGGAGCAATACCAGATCTGCCCCTCTACTGTTTGTTCTTTACAAATCAGCCCTCTTATAAAAAATTCGTTAATATTTTATAATCTAAAATATTTATTTAGAAATATTTTTTTGAAAAACATTCAATATTAAGTTATAGATCATATCAAGATGTATAACTTTCATGTAAATTTATTTTTCAGAAAATACTTCTAAATAGATATTTTTGAGACTCCAAAACTCTTAACGGATAGTTGATAACCGGTTAACACTTCAGACCATCAAAATATCTACTTTAAAGTATTTTTGAAAAAATGTTCAACATTAAAATTGTAGATCTCATCAAAATTTATAACTTTTATATTAAATTTTTTTTTCAAAAAATATTTATATAATAATCAAAATGACTTTGTATTGATTACGACTGAGGAGTTTTTTTATTCAATGTTTTAGGGGGAGGGGCTGATCTGGCATAGGTTTCAAATATGGGGCTGATCTTGCATTTTCTCAAGAATAAATTTGGTTTTTCAATTCAGGAAAAGCTAGCTGAAAGGAACTATCGTTTGGCTTAGTTTCGACCGAAAAGTGGGATGAAATGAAACTCGCGATTGCAGATCTAAAAAATCGTTTACTTTTGTGAAGTCCCACGTTAGTTTACAATTGAAGATGTCTCTTGTGTATAATTAATCATATATATGCATACTAAATAAACTTTTATCATAAAACTATAATTTAATGTGATAAAATTTAAAATACGTAAGAATTTGATAGGATCGAATAAGAACTATAATTTAACGATAAATTATAATTTAATGTGATAAGAACTTTTATTGTAATAAGAAGATTGTTATAAAAGCTATAATTTAACATGATAACGTTCTAAATCACGTTATAAATTGATAGGACCAATTAAGAATAGTAGGGATCAGATTTCCTGCAATTGGAATTTTTCTATTATTTTTATAATGGGATCGAAAAAAAGATCTACAGATATTTTCTAAAAAAATTTTAACATAAAAAGTATAAATTTTGATACTATCATAACCTTTATTTTTAAAAATTTTAAAAAATATTTATAAATAGATATTTTTAGACTTTAAATTTAACAGATTTTAACAAAATTAAATATAAAAATTATAATTTTTTAAAAAAATTCATCTGAATTTTTTTTATTCTTATTGGAATAATAGTAGAATTTTCGTTGTAGAAAATCAGATCCCATAATTGGAGATAATAAAAAGGATTTTGAGAATAAGCAGTAATTTATTCTTACAGTATTATAATTCATCCAGATACAAATTATATAAATATATACAAACAAACACATAAATTTTGATTATATTAAAATATATAATAAAATACGTGTAATTTTGTTGTATTAGACTTATAAAAAATTTTAAGATGCAATATTTCTTAGCCATATCATAGGGATGCGGATCCTCTGTGTCTGCGGGCTGCTGCCTCAGTCGTCCATCTAATTTAGTATATTTTTTGAGATAATATATAAAATTTTCGTTATCTCATTTAATGTATTTCTATATATTTTTAAGAGAAATTTTGAATTATAAAATTGAAATTTTGATATAATTTACAATTTTCTAGTTTAATATTTTTCAAAACAATATCAAATAATATGTAAATAATAATTAAAATTTTAATTATCATTTTGATGTATTATTTGATATTTTTTAAAAACGGTATAATTAGAAAAGTGTATGTCATATCAAAATCTACAACTTTGTAATTTAAAATTTTTCGTAAAAATATTTTAAAATAGGTAAATGTATTGTCGTAAATTTTGTATAATATATCGTATTATATATCGTATTTTTGACATATTGCTAGAGATGGATATCTAACTTATTTAACGAACTAGCAATTGTAAGGATTTTTTTTTCCTTTACTTTTCATTTGATGCAATTTGCAAAAAAATTTTATTTGTAATCGATTTATTTTTATACGATCATCGTAAGAGATAATTTTACGAATAATACAATTTCATTTCCACTAACATACGCTAAAATTTCCCTTGGACCTTTTTTTTTTTTGGGGGGGGGGGGGGGTAAAATAAGGAACTTTTATATTGAACAAAACGTATAATTACATTAAGATTTTTAAAAATTGGCAAAAATTATAACCAATTACATTATATTCTTAGGCAAATTGAATTTTCTGAAAACGGCAAACAAAAAATATCCATTGGACCTTTTGACACATGTAATTCCATTTTTTCCAATTTTCTATGTAATTTATTCATTTTTACATTATCATCGTAACCAATAAATATACGAGTAGCACCTATCTCTATTATACTAATCGTAGAGTTTTAACTTTTTGTCTAGACATACTCGAGTGTAGTGTTCATAAGAATAAATTAACTAAAAATTCAAAAATAAGCTTATTGGAACGATTTGAATATTCTCTATGTACATTAAAAACGACGTTGGATAAACTACTTTTTAGGAAAACATTATCTTCATTAATAAAACGGACCCATATCAGTAATATACTGACGTGGTGGGAGGAAGTACAGCAAGTCACGCAGACATTGGACATTGGAAGCAAGATAAAAAGACAAATAATATCCATCAACCTACAACTAAGATATCAGAAACCACTTCTTCAATCAAAGAAGAGATCAGGTCATCTTCAATCTCCATTCCTGATTCAAATTTCTCAACCTCAAAATCAATCCATCTGCCCAATGGGCTGCTCATATCTTCGTCTACTAGCTCATCCACTGTCCAACCTGCCATGCATTCCCATGCTAGTATCTTCTTATGAAGTCCTTCTGCTAACTTGCTTCCAGCTATTGCCTTGCCTTTCGCCCAAGCCCGGTACCCAGATTCGAAATATAGCTTACGCTTTTCGATCAGCAATTCTTTTACGCAACCGAATAACACCCGTCTTCTGAGTCTACTGTTTTCCTTGTCACCTTCACATTTGAAAAGTTCCGGTTCCATAATTTCCCCTAGCGCATGTTTCGGCTCAGTGTTAATCAATATTTTCCTTATATAGTTCAGATCATTTTCTTCGTCAACTGAGCCTCGACATGTAGAACTGGCCGAATCCAACAAATCCAACTGATTGTTATCTAAAGGGACTTGTGCATGGACAGATGAACAATTATTCTTGCTTCCTGAAAAGTGAAGTTATTGTATATCATGAATCAGTCGAAAGGACAGCTAATGAGCAAGAGAATTTGCAGTTAAGCTTACCGCCGGAGCTTCCCAAGCTCGCAGATGTATCGCAACTTTCACTGGAGAAAGTGGCATCAAATATAGAAAGTGGACTCAAATCCTGATGTTCTTCTTCCTTGCTGTTTCCAATGCTGCTACTGCAATCCACAGCATCCAACTTCTACAAGAAGAACTCAAAATCGCTAATTTAAGACGAACAATGTAAATGACATGAAAATCTACGCCGATGATAAGAAAATACGTAACTTTTATTCTTGATAATCAAATGTCAACACTGTCTTGCTAATTATTTAACAAGGAACCAAAAAGTGTGGGATAGCTCTAGCAGTGATGCTATTGCATTTATGTCGATAAATGGTTAGTGATCTTTTTTTCCACAATAACTCCCTCTAAACATAAATCTACATAGATGACATAACAAAGTTCAAAACACGAAGAAAAACTTTACGACGACATGAATCAAACCCTTAAAGTAAGGCCTACACTGGCTTGGTAAGGAAATACAAAACTACGTAATTGCCTTTTTGCAGAGCTACTGGTTAGGTATTCCTAGATATAAGATGACTATCCTCCCTTCAGTCTAGGTCGACACTTAGAATAACAAAAAGCGTAAGATCAGCTTAATCGCAAAGAACACGGGCAAGAGACCCTATAACACAAAAATAAAAAACTAACCAAACCACCATCTTAAGCAACATAGCAAAACCACCTGGGCATGAAACCTATTACCCGTGCCTTGAGATTGACACTCTCTATCAAGGATCTCCAATACGAAAATAGCTTGGCAAAGTTGTGCATTACATAAGTGGAAAGTTAAATAGAAACAAAAATATAAACTCTACAAGATTATTTCAAAAAGTAAGTTTTATTTAGTACATGTATGTCTACGTATCATGCCTTTTTATGTGCATTTACGTAGTCTCTATTTTTCGTTAAGAACAACAAAGGAGTTAATCAAGTATCCTTGCTACATCTAGGCGCGTCAACTTAGTTCTATGAAATATGGTACTCTATCACATTGCATACCTCATTTAGAAAACCATCTTCCAAGTATGACTAAGAGATAATTCGTAATAAAAATTTTCATATCTATAACTACCTGCAATTTACGGCTCAACTCCGACATTATGTTACTGGTTGAATTACTTGAGTCATGTATAACATTGTCATCAGATCTTGTGTAGCGATTTTCCCTTTTCTGCCCTGTGATATTTGCGGTGAAAGCGTCAGCGTCAGATTTTGAATCATCATTAGTTGCCGAAGTACTAGATGCCAGCGATGGATCCAAAACTGAAGTCAATTCTCTGAGTTTCTGTTCCAGAAGGCGACTCAAAACATCACCACTGAACATGTTTGATTCATGGCATTGTAGCATCCTACTCTTTTCCTCGGGCAAATTCTGCCTGCTATCAAGACTGAATCTTTTCTTTATATCTCCTGTATCTGGTTTAATGATCGGCGTGGCAAATGTGAAGGACACGACATCTGCTCCATTACCTCTACTGTGCTCCCTCCAATGCGAAACTTCCATAGAATCATTTTGTTGAGCCCATTTGCTATCTCTACTAATCAGGGTGCTATCAGATTCACTTTCTATCATGTGATTATCACTCTCAAATAATCTTTTCTTCTTAGGTAGATTCTTAGTATTTGTCAAGCACCTTTCCTTGGAGTACAGTGCTTTGGAACTCTTACTCTTTTCATATTTTGAGGCTGATCTATCTTTGCCAAGTGATGAGTTCTGCTTTTGATTGTTTTGCTTGAGCACACTAGAATTTGATCCTGACGATTTCCGTTGCTGCTTCTGCTTTTGGTTAATCTGAGACGATCGGGGCGAATTATCATCTTCATCAATGTGTATTGACACATCCCCATTCCCCGACAAAAGGCCCTCCCTTCTCCGCACATTCACCTTAGCTTGTACTGCAAGTGAAATTGATCTTCCTTTAACTTTCTCACCATTAATATTACTATTGTTCTCAATCCTACTATTACTGCTGCTAGGTCTACAAATGCTAGCAACTCTATCAGAACCATCAAGGTTCCTACTTTTATTAGATTTATCAGCAACTGACCCAGCAGATCTCTGAGATGATTCTCTCTCCCGCAAATTACTACTAACTTTAAGCAGGTTAGAAGAAGGCCTGCTTTTGAGCCCAGATTGAAGTCCAGGCTCAATAATCTTCGCAGCTGCTTCCATAACATGAGCTGCATTATTGACAAACACAAATCTAGGGTTCTTAACAGGGGATAGAAGCCTGTTACATGTAATCTGAAGAGACTTTGCAGATCTTGGTGGCAATGGCTCACTTTGAAATTTCTCAATAGGACTGCTCGGAATCTTCTGTGATCGCAACTCAGTAGACGTATTACCAACGATATTATGAAACTGATTGGATGGGTTGAACTCTCTGATGTTTTCCGATAGATGATTTTCGCGGCATTTCCAGGAATCTTCAAACAATGGAGTAGAATGTGGGGCAGAGATGCCTGATACAGGGAGAGAATCTAGTCCCATGAGCTTAGCAATCACTCCGGGAGCTCTACTACTACCACATTCTTCATCTGTTACTGATGAACTGCAGCTAAAATCATCCTTTCCTCTCGGTGCTCTAGGAATCTCTTCATCTTCATTCTGAATACATAAACAAGTTAAATGGCAGAGTAAGAAGAAGTTCGCGTTGTTTTCGTTACAGAGCAAAAGCTATTGCTTACCAAATTTAGAAATGTTCCAGGTAAATTATCGTCTTTTTTCTTCATTTGTTTCAGGTGTTCTGGAAGAAAAACCAGTATTAATCTTCAATAATCTCTATTTTCCAAAAAAAAAAAAAACAAAAACTAATCTTCAAAGATATATTCGAATCTTAAATTTGATATAGTGAGAGAGAGAGAGAGAGAGAGAGAGAGAGAGAGAGAGAGAGATGAATTACCAGGTGATTCAGAGAATAGTTTCTTTCGAGATTTCCTATTCCAATCAAACACATGTAAGAATCCGCCGCTCTTCTTCTCCATTCCCATGATGTTCACAACGAAGAATAAATTAAATCCGTCAACCAAGTCCTCCTGCTTCAATAGAACAATTGAATCACTCCAGAACGATAAACAGAATCAGCACTTCAAATCGATAATATAGATATGCTCGTAATAGCGAAGATGATCAGTCTGATGATAGTTACGTTGCTTAACGAGGCTAGGAGTTAAAGCAACGAGCAGATGGACGCCATTAATGCAGCAGCAACAAGCAGATAGAATTGATCAATCAATAAACAAATATTCAAGCACACACAAATCAGTTATACAAACTATGAATAGAAAGAGGGAATATAATTTAAGTTTTATGTTATATCATAATAAAGAAGGACGATGGGATAGAGCAACGGCTAGCATTTGGTGGTCACGATTCAAATTACAAACGCTGGTAGAGAGCCGTTTGTGGGGACCACGTTAGTGGAGGAGCAATCAGCAATGATTACGGAAGTATGGGGTCAACCGCACGGTAGGTCAACTATTTCGATGACTGGTGGCTGTAAAGCCCAAAGTTAAGTGGGCTTTCGCGGCCCAAATTCTTATTACCAATTTCTGTATATCCAGTTTTCTAATTTGTCATTTTTGTTGGTTATTATCTGCCCAGTAAATCTCTAATAACGAACATGTGTATGTACGTCTAGTCCATTAGAAGGACTATAGGTACAAACTTTTAGGACAAGCAATACATAAGAAAAGAAATTCAAGAACCAAAAACTCCGGTTAATCAAACAAATGCAGCACTCATTCAACATAATTAAGTAAGGTTTCAAGTGAAGTAGATGCGAAAGGGTTCCTGTGTCACAAAATTCTTATACAAATAGCTTCGAAGCTAGCTCAGAAGTTACACAAACAACAAAATTCTTATACAAATAGCTTAGAAGCTAGCTTAGAAGTCATGCAAAGTTAGTTAACGCAGCAAAATGTTTGAATGAGATTATGGTATACTTCCATAAATAGTTAGGAGAAATTTTATCTTAACGTGCATCATTTTTTATTGGGACATAAAATAAAAAAATAAATTCGACGGTCAAGATAAAGACAAAAAAAAAAACAAAATTCATACAAACAGTTAACCATGTCTTCATAGAATTTAGGTGGGTATCACCTACCAAGCTAACTATTCAGCAATAGAATTAGCTGGTTTGTGCTGTGCTCAACTCTACAACAATTTGGAGCAGTTTTAATAATAGAAATTGAAGGAAAAAAAAAAGGTTTCTTTGTCACAACTGGTTTCAAGAAATAAGACAGCGAATGACGGGGTTAATACAGCAAACAATATTATACCCAGAAATTGAAACGCTTAATCCGTCACTGAAGATGCTTAATGCAGGATCAATTGGCAGAAATTATATATTTTATGTAGAGCTGATTGTTACTTATTATAAATTTCATCGATTATTTCTTGGAGAAATCACATATATGAGCTCTACTTTAAAAGTCTAGTTTTGAATTTGTTACAAATCAATATATATCTCGGAATTTAAATCAGAAATATTTTAACTACTATATAATTATTATTTTTTTGAAAAGCTTTGAATATTAAAAAGTTGATATCGATGTGATCTACTACTTTTGTATTCAAAGTGCTTCAAAAAAAGACTTTTAAAGTGTTGTTATGAGGTTTCAAAGTTTTTGTGAGTTTAAAAAATAATCCGTTAATCCGTTAAAATTTTGAAGCCTCAAACATTAATGTAGAAGTATATTTAGAAAAACTTTAAATACAACAACTAAAAAAATTGATGTGATTTATAACTTTTGTATAAATTTTTTTACAAAAGTTTTGGGATGTCGTAACTCATAGGTTGTAAATGAGGGATTTATTCATAAATAAAGCTTATAGAGAGGTGCTGGTATAGAAGTCTCCCTTATTTCTTCATCCTTGCTTATAATTTCAATGACATTCACAAGGAATGAAATTGGCGAAGCTTAATTAGATGATAATTCATGATCACAACAAACTTTCTATTGGAACTTATCGTCTTGACAGATAGATTTATACAATTCTCTAAATTAGTGAGCATTAACAAAAGATAAATATTGGAAAAAAAAGAACATAGAATTTGGAAGAAGTACTACTTTTTGTACGAGATGTGATAGAACAAGTCCTTTATTTGTTTGATGAATGGAAATAAAAAATGCTCACTCTTATATATACACACACCAATTCCGCAAGCAAATGTATGCAAAGAATAAAAGCTATTACAAAAATTTCAAGTCTATCTTCATTTATATAAAACGATATGTATGAAACTCGGTCTTAGATCAAATTATCATCATTATACTGCAGCAAAGAAACCTGTCTTTGCAGCTTCATCTGCTCGTAAAATCTCGCAATGAACTCCTCCGCCTTCACGTCCACCTCATTAATAATCCCATTTTGATCACCGTAGTTATTAAAATTCTCCTCATCCTGGTCTTCTTCTTCCGAGTTCTTCTGAGCAACTTCTAGAAACGTGCTGGATAAGCTGAAATAGTTTTTGCAATCGTACTGATCTTCTTCTTCGAAGCTCGTCTGTGGATTTATACAGGGAATGAGCAATCTCATGGAAGTTGGTTTGTGTACTTTGAAGCGAAACACTGGGGTCTCATCGAACGACATCTCACGTTCCAAGTACGCAATGCGGCTGCCGGAAGAACAGTGGCCACCGCCAGGGTGGAGAGCTTTTGCGGCGTGGACGCGGAGGCTTAGGAGAATGTTCCGCTTCAATGCGCCGCCTTTCCTCGCCCAGAGAAGTGCTAGTCGGAGTAGTCTCCACGCTCTGCCGGCCAACGCCGACGATGTATTCTTCTTCTTTGCCAGCGGCGCCATCACTATTAGCTGAAGTTGTTGTTTGGAGCTAAAGAGAAGGGAATGATGGAGAAGTGGAGATGATGGAGAGAAGGTTGGCGGAAATATATAACGCATAAAAGAGAGAGAGAGAGAGAGAGAGAGAGAGAGAGAGAGAGAGAGAGAGTAAACGCGGTTTGATTGGTTGCTTGTTAGAGTGATATTGAGGGAATTTAGCGGCGAAAATGACACGGTTTATGGAAGTTGAGCTGGAATTTAGAATGAAACTTCGACAGGAGATGCAAATGACAGGAAAGACAGAAAAAGTAAGCTCCTGTCGTTCTACATTAGTCGCTAGTACTCTATGGGCTATGCTCGAGCATATAAAACATCCATAAGTCAGAAATATTTTTTTTAAAAAAAGTTATAAAATAAAATTATTAAAATTATAATTTTTATATTAATATTTTTTGAAAAATATTTTTAAATAAATATATACTAACTCTAATAATTAACAGATTTGAAGTGAATTTTAAAATTATTTTCAAAATCGTAATTTTATAGATAAAAAATGTTTAGAAGTATATTTTGAAAAAAAAATTCAACATAAAAATTGTATATCTTATCAAAATCTATGATTTTAATATTAAAATTTTTTCAAAAATTCCACTAAATATGAATTTAATATGCTCATAAGTACTATATTTTTTTAAAAAAATATATCTAAATATGGTATGCATGAACTTACCATATCAATTCACCCTAAATTGTACCCTAATTTCTTTCCAAAATTGAGAATATTTTTACAATCAATCCCTAAAGAATTATAACTCTTACAAATTAGTCCAGGATCTGCTTTATTTATATTGCCTTTCTAAAAAAAAAATTATAATGAATAAAAGGATATTCTTATACGATCGTTTTTATTGAAGATTAATACAAAAATAGAATCATCCCTCCTTAACTTCATCTGCCAGTTTCTGCGAGTTTCTTCTTATTTTAGGCCAGACTGGTGTTTTTGATGATGCTTCTAAGTAAATTACTTCACAACTTCAATGGTCTCTCGCTCTCTTTTTTCTTTTTTTTGTCGTCATTTTCATTATTGTTACCAGAAATGAACACAAAGTTTATCAACCCGGGGATGGAGCTGAATTTCCTCTCCTTACGTCAAAGATTCATAAAAGTATCATTTTTAATTGTTGTTCCTTGTATTTCTACGCCATATCAATCATTTATCATAAAAAGATTTGACTGTCACAATTTATTTACTTATATATACAATAACAAATTACCAATCATTTTCATTAACCAATAATTTCTGTCTTTCTGGAAGCAAGCTGTCTTGTATTGTTCTCTTTTTCTTTTTTCTGTTCTGTATGTGTTTTGTTAGGTGCATCTCATAACCTAATCCTAATAATTTTTCTGGAACTGAATGGTTGTTTATTGAACAAGCAAAAAATTAATAGGCTTAGTGATTTGCTTCTTTTTTTTCTTAATATTTATGACCGCCGAATTCGCAAAGAAAAATAAGAGAATGAAACACATACTAGTTACTAACAGTATGAACAAATCAGTATTGGTCAAATTAATTAGTACGGCTGGATGTTGAAAGAATATCATTGTCAGCTTTTACGAAAAATAGGTTATGTGTTCGAATCTTAGTAACACTAATTAAGAGGGACTTAGATTAATGCATACTGTTTTCATTTGAGATGTAAGATAAAAATTGAACTCTACAATAATAAAAATAAATAAATGAATTAAAAGAAACAATTTGGCTGAAAAAGGTTGCTAGGTAGAAGATTAAACGATGAATTATCTCTTAGTACATCAAAGTGGAATCAAAGAAGGACGAAGCATTTCCATTAAACATCGAATAAGTACAGGATGTGAAGAATAAGTAGCTGTTTGGAAAATCCTAGCGCAATTTCTCCATTCCTCCCTGGTTAACGTTTTGATTCCCAATCTTCTGATTTTAAAAACCACTGATTCAATAATACCTGGATTTTGTGCTAACAGGGAATGCGTATTAACTACTTCAAATTTCAATATACTCTTAACAATTAGGAGCTGAAATATAGATCCCGAAAGTGCAAGTCGAATTCGGCCTGCACTTCTGCGGCAAACCGTTTGCGACAACGGGCCACAAGCCAGCCTGCATTGCCCGCGGTACAGGCTGAGCCGGTGCGTGTGCGAGTCGGCCTGCATAAGCAAAATTATTATAAAAACAAAAAATGAATAATAAAAAAAAAAGATGTTGGTAGCTGATAGCACTTGCTAGCTGCGGCTGACGCACGTGCGGCCAAAATTTAAAAAGAATTAATAAAGAATGCCGGCGGTGCAGGCTGGCCTATAAACCAGCCCGCGAGCCTGCTCGGCCTGTACGAGGCCGACGAGCTGAAATAGCCCTACGGTCGCATAGTATGGCCGTACAGCTTTGTGTTAGGTTTGTATCTCTAAACTTTTAGAAAACACAGAAGTAACCAAAATGGCCGGGCATTTGGGTTTCATAATTATGGTCTTACAATAATGCAATTGCTGAAGCAGAGAAATTGTCATGCAATTACAGATGCTTCTCTTGCTGACAATCATTTTTTATTATTTAGTATCATCAAACAAACCGAACCCAACGCAAACCGAGAGGAGGTCTTGGATCGGAAATTGCACCCATTGTCCGGGTTCCCAATTCGAGCCATCTAGTCACACGTTGTACCTAGCAGGTGTCGAACACACAATCGGACATGTTCCTGAGGCCGTCCTATCGTATAGCAGGTGCTCCACGCTTCTACGGAGTGGGATCGGCTGCTCTCACTTTCTCATTTTCTTCGCTGCACTCATTCCGTTTCGAGACGATATATGTATTTTTTTAAAAAAATTCAATTATAAAAATTATAAATTTTGATAATATCTATAATTTTTATTTATTTTTTTTTTAAAATACTTCTAAATAGATATTTTGGATCTCGAAAATTTTTCAATATACAAATTATAAACCTCATCAAAATTTATAATTTTTATATTAAATTTTTTTCCAAAAGAATCTATGGATTGTGTTGAAACGGAACGGTCACATGCTGCTCGGCCGCAGCAGATTTGCATCCCGCTTCTACTTTCTATTGTCGGAAATTTTGTCATGGTTGCTCCCCTTTCTCTGTGTAATGTGATTGTACTGTACCAGACTTTATGCTGTTTGTATAGGTGGGATTATATTCTAGGTTAGTCTCTGCTATGTATAGTTGATATATGAAAATTTGTACGGATTTTCTAATGTAATCTTTCTACCTTATGTCAGCTAAAGCTAACAACGTTTTTTTGTAATAAAAAAAAAAAAGCCTCACGCCTACTACATATATATAATAAAGCTGAAAAGTACAATCTAAATGCCATTACATATTTGATGCTGTAAGATAGCCCGAAACAACTAGTGGTTTTCTTACTTTGGAAGAGAATTTGACGGTGACCCATTCAACGGAGAAGAGTATATATACGAGAATATACACCTCACCCCTCGTTTCATTTTCCCCGCTGTGGCTGTCAAACTGCCCATTGATTAATTTATAACTCCCGGCGCTCTGCAACCTCCCTCAAATCGCTGCATCTCCACAAATTCCTTCGTTCTATGTTCCAGAATATATAATGGCCTCTCCTCTCTCCGACATTATCAACCAGGAGAAACCAGAGACGGACGACAACATGGAGGTAGCAAAGCTCGCCGTTGTGCATGCTAAGCCTCCGCCGGTGCCGCCTCGCCAGGCCACCAAGCGTGGTGGCAGCGCATTACATCTCCTACGCGCCGTGCTCTTCATGGCGAAGCGTAGCCGCTCCAAAAACAACAAGATCCCGACCAACGTCGAGGTCGTCGAGGCCGTCCGAAAGACCGGTCTATGGCGGAGATTGCTCAGCGGTGTGCGCCCTCTGCACCCCCATACGCAGCTAGTTCAGTCGTCTCCGCCCCGTCCGGCTCTTCCTACGCCGTCTCCATCACCGGACAGGTCGTTCCACGACGTGCAGCTGCCGCCGCCGTCTCCGGCAGCGTCGTATTGCTCGACTTCCTCGTCTTCACCGTTGCCTGATGGAATGACGAGCCGGTACGCGTCGGTGGGGGATCTCCTGGCGCTCGACAATATGGATGATGGTGAAGAGGATTCTGACGGCTACGGGACACCGAACTTGATCGACGTGCAGGCGGAGGAGTTCATCGCTAGATTCTATGAGCAGATAAGATTACAGCGCGCTGCATCTGTTGCACGACGGGGGAGGGAGGATAGGTGGAGCTTCAATGACGTCGATGTGTGATCGATCGATGAGGGTTTCGTGTCGTTGCTTTGATATATATATATATATATTCTCATTCATTTTTTTTAGCGCTTGTTATGTTGTTTTCCTTTCTTTTGTAAAATAAGTTCCATTACTGCTTTTACATATTCCAAAAATTTTGATAACCAATACTCTTAGGACAATGTCTAAAAGGCGCGAAATAGTCTCACTACCAATCAATTATGTCTCTAATAGAATTGTAGAGTTTAGGTTATGAAGTTATTAATCGAATGCTAACTTTTATTTTGGATATTCACAACATATTTGTTTATTTATATTGTAAAATATAAATCAATATGAGAATATTTATGAAAATTTAATAAATAAATTTATACTAAATATAAATAAAGAAAATATTTTATGGAGTTAGTTATTTTATTTATATTCTACAACAAAATCTCCAACTATAAAATATACGGGAATATTTATGAATATCTTATGAAAAATAATTATATTCCATATATAAGAAAATAAAATATTTTATGAGTTATGTGCAAAGATTCCAACAAATATTAGTAGATACATATAATTTTCAATTCTGTTTCTCTACATTTCAGTGGATGATTATTGGTGCTGTTGTATGCGCCGCGGCCCACCCATTGCCACACAACAACAACGACAAATTTATGTGCCAAAACACAACAACACGCCAACTATTGCAACTAATAAGATGTATTTAGCAACTAAATTTTAGCAATATCAATTTTATAACAGAATATTAATTTTTATTAAAATTCAATCTCTTCTAAAATCTGAAATTTCAGTTTTAATAAAAAAAATACTAGACTAACATTTTTTTCAAAAAAAAAATAGAATTATTAAAACTGAAACATTCCGCATAAAAAACTGACTTATTGAAATTGAGATAACATCGTATGTGGAGATAAGACATGCAATGCAGTCATATTTCAGCAGTCTGTTTTCATATAATTCTCTGCTAAAAATTTAAGCCAATATATTGACCTATTAAATAGCTTTACTTTTGGCATAAATTCCACAATTTGGAAAGCAATAGTAGCCATTGAACTGAGCAGACAAACATGCACAACAACAGAAATCTTCATCAGTCGCCAACAACAACAGTTGTGGAAACTCAAAAATTGGTTGTTGATAGTTTCCTCGAGCGAGGTCATTGATATGATCGGATGCAAAAACCTACCCAGTGATAGTATCAACGATCGCATTCACCATCAAACGTTGTTTGCTCCATTCAACGACCGCTCTCTGTTTGCGAACAACGATCGCGACGCGGCGCGATGGCCTAAGTAGCTAATCACTAATCGATTTGAGCGGTCGCTAATACAACATAGACGATTTCAACAATCACTGCGTACGGTTGTGGACCGCGAATGTCAATGTCCTATTTGAAACGGTCGTTGAAACACTTCATTTAACTACGGTGTACGCAGTCGTTGAAAATAGACGAGTTCATCATCAATATGTGTTTCTATGAGTTTATAAGACTGATAAGAGCGCTAGCTGACTTGTTTATTAGACATCAGTAACCACCAGTATATGCATCAATTTTTTATAAATATATTTTTCCTGGTAAAATTCAATATAGCACAATATTATATAACATAATATATAGTAGAAGATTAGCATAATGCGAAATTTGATTATACAATGTTACAACGATAAATTTATATTTACTAACTAAAAATTTCTATCATCTACTTTTTATACACATAAATACAGAAAAAAACAAAAAGATTTTGTAAATATTTGTAAAGTTTGACCTCAAAATCTTTGATAATAAGGTCAAGATCGTCCTCGACTTTCTGACCTCTTACTATTATTAGCAATCTATTAAGAGTCACTAAACCTCAAAAATAGCAAAAATGCCAGCACGATCTACGTACCAACCTCCCCTCCCCTTCAATCCTCCTCCCGCGCTCTCTTTTTCTTCTGTCGTAGTCCCCATATTCATTCCACCGCGTGCTGTGACATTATGGGCGACCACCGCCATTGGTCCGCCGCCTATGAGGCAGCTGGCACCGCCGCTCCCGCCGTTTTCGACCGCCGTATCCAAGTCTTCGCTGGCAAAGCCCGCAGCTCTGCCCCTAACTCCTCCTACTTCGCCACCACCAGTACCACCACAAACCCTCCTCGTCCGCCGCACCTCGGCGACCTCCTCACCGATCAGCCTCCGTCACCTCCCAGGGTCCGGCGCAGCCGCTTGCCTTCCAAGTGGGAGTACTACCATACCAGCAGCTGCAGCGGAGCAAACTCGTCGGCGGTGGTGGCATATACGAAGTCTTCTTCGAGTTCGGCTCCGCCGTCGGCGTGGTGCTTCGGGGATCCGGAGATGAAGAGGAGGAAGAGGGTAGCGAAATATAAAGTGTACGCAGCGGAAGGGAAGGTGAAGGCGTCGCTGCAGAAGGGGCTGCGCTGGATCAAGTGCAAGTGCAATGAGATCGTGCATGGATGGTAGAATAAGAAGAAGAAGAAGAGGCACATGAATTTCACATATTTATTTGAAATGTGGCATGCATAAATCGATCTTCCAGACCAAGTGTTTAGAGGAATTATGGAAGAGAGCAAATTTGCTGCATATTGTGTTCTTCGATAATTGGACTTTGATTTTAGGATGTTGTCGGATGGGCTGTAAAGTGTGATTGTACGTAATTAATGTATAATCACTAAGCAATCTTTGGATCTATGGGTGTGTAATGTTGTTCTTTTTTTTTTTTCGTCAAGAACAAAGGGCTTTGCTTATATATTTATAGTTCTATGTAATTTGAGCTTTTTTTTTTTTGGTATTTCCCATAATTTACAAATCTAAAGAAAAAAGAGGACAATCCATATCAGAAAACTTCATGTCAACATTGTCAAGACACTCCTTGTATACTTCACCTTTCAGTTAAGCAACTGTGAAGCAGAATGTGCATTATATTGTATCACAACAATGACAATGTTGTTAGTACCAACATAGAGTCAAGTGAAGTAGCATTACGATTTTAGCCATTTAGCTATATTACTGTGTTGCAGTATTTGTTTAGCAATTTTCCATTATATATGTGGTGATATAATGCTAAGATTTGCAAATTATGATTTGTAAATTAGCAAATTATGATATGTGCTGATATAATGCCTTTCTTCTTTAGATTTGTAAATTATGGGAAATACCAAAAAAAAAAAAAAAATTTAAGCTCAAAATTACATAGAACTATAAATATATAAGCAAAGCCCTTTCTTCTTGACGAGAAAAAAAAAAGAACAACATTAAAAGAAAAGTTTGATAAAGAACAACATTATATAATGATTTTATTGTTTACAAATTTAAATAATAATAACAAATAATTAAAAGAAAACTGATTGGATTGGACCAAAGATCATTTATAGGTCCGGAAGTAGACAGGACCACCCTAGGTAACCTAATCGCATCGAACCGGTCTGTCCGGTCCGATCTAATTTTCTAGTCCGCAACGCTACATGAAAAGATGGGTAGCCCTTGTTGTCTCCTACAGGAAAATTTCCCGTTGTCTGCTACAAGATTTTAAGATACTGGCTATCCATAATAGCTCTCTGGCTTGGGGAAGATAAGGTTCAGCGATGGAGGCGAAGCTATCTCGAGCCGCACGGAAGCTTGCGCCGTCGCAGATAGTGGAGCTGTCTCAGCTGGCGCAGCAGCGCGGTGCCATCAACCTCGCGGAGGGATTTCCCGATTTCCCAGCTCCGCCTGAGCTCAAGTGCGCCGCCGTGGCCGCCATCAACGCCGACCTTAACCAGTATAGGTCCTCGTCGACTCCCTACACTGTTCAATCATCTAGATGATTACTGCACTCTCGTCAAACATATCGGAAAATAATTCGTCCTAAAAAGAAAGGACCCTCAACTCTCATCTCGATGGGGAGGCGATAGATTACATTGTTAAAGATCGTCACATTTTAAGTATATAGTAGTGGCAAAACGAAACCGTGCCTGAACGATTTAAAACCAACTTACAATATTATACTTTTTCTCTGTAACTCAAAGTAATACCTCACTAAGTTATTATCTCACTTTTCTATATAAGATTCTGCTACTGTAAAAAGTGTTACTATGTCAGTTTGTATTTCTGAATCTGCATAGTGTGCATCCTTAATACGGTTATATGTATTTGGTGGTACTAAACCATCTACATAAGGGAACATGTTATACTTTAAGGATAATACCTGGGCTATGCAGGCCCTTTTTTTCTTAAAAGAAGGGAAAATTACACTATTTGTCACTAAACGTTTACAAATTGTGCTATGGTACCCCTAAACTTAAAGTCTAATTGATTCTGCCCATGACATGTTTTGCTCGTTTGACACCCTCAAGAAGATATCTGTTTTTTTTTGCATCGCTCCAAGATTGCTGAATGTCCCTCAACTTGCATGAATCTCACGCCAAGCGGCATATCTTGATTAGAGTGAAATTAGGCAATTAGACTGTGACGGAAACTAAAATCGTAGATAAAACTCGTGGTAGAAAAAAAAAAGGGGCTGTTTTTTGGGGACAAGATATTTTGCCCATCAATGTTGTTAATACAGTGGTCAAAGAGAGTATGCAAACTAAAAGAGATTCAATTAATATGAGAGTGATTTTTCTATGTCCCTTCATCTTCTCAAAGATATTGAAGAAGTGCAAATGAAGTTTAGGGGCATCAACGATTAGATTTTAAGTTAGAATCTTAGCATAATTTGCAAATATGAGGGACGAATTTGGCACTTCTACCAAAAAAATTTCTAAACAGCAGGATTACTGACTATATTATTAGAGGACAATTGAAATCATAGTTTAATTATTGGTAGTAGACTCAAGAAATTCAGCTATTCTCTCTTACCTGTGGGACTTTATAAAGTCTGTATTCTGTTTTCCCAACTTCTAGGCATGTGCAAGGCATTTGTGACTTGTTGGCAATGAATATGAAGCAAAATTATGGTGTCGACTTAGATCCACTCACAGATATTGTGTTGTGTTGCGGTCAATCAGAGGCATTTGCTGCCACCATACTTGCAAGTAGGGAAGTCTCGTTCAGTTTACTACTGTAAATTTTTTGTGTTTAGATCTGATATTTTTTCAACAGCAATTGATCAGGGCGATGAAGTTGTATTGTTGGATCCTGCTTATGAAACATATGAATCATGTATCAGTTTTGCTAGAGGACAACCAGTAAGTTCTCTCCTTGTAACGTCTTTACTAAAACCATGAAAGAATGCTCAAGTAATGTCAACTTGCTAGTATTTGTTGTTGTTACCTCAAGAAAGAAATCTTGTCCAGATGTCTTGTTATTTTTTATAGTTAGCAAAACCATTTAACTCTTGATGGTAACTGCTTTAGGTTTATGTCCCATTGGATCCACCTAACTGGACCTTGGATAGGAATAAGATCATGAGGGCTTTCACAAATAAAACGAAAGCTATTGTCTTGAACAGGTTAGTACATATTTCCATTTTAAAGCTCCTGAATCCAGTTTGTAGAATGTCTCTTTGGGCAAACAAACAGGCGTTGAAGTATTCCTCGCACGTTCTTTCCATTACTATTGGCAAGGAGAAGTGCAAAATTGGTAAAACCAACTCTAAGATTGGAAACTATTGCATGTCCAGAATATCTTTGAGTTTCATAATTGAGACGAATTACATTTCAAGTCCCTTTACCTGGTCGTGTGTATGTTTGGAGCAACCAAATATTTCAAAAGCAAAGTTTTTATACTAGGAAAATATTGGATATGTTCGGTGGATAACCTCTAAGGAAAAAATATTTAGGATGCCTAAAGTGTTGCTATAATTGAAAGCACATTTCAGAAGACATTCCGTTGTCATGGATTCATTAATAGTTTTACTTACCCTGCTTGATAGGCAAAGTGTGCTTCATTAGGTCCTCAGTGGAAGGAGATTGGCAATGTCAAGATATGTTGTCTTGTGTGGATGTTTTTGCTTATTTTTTTTTTTTTAGGGGATGAATTTCTAACAATTTTACTACAATGCAAGCGATGATTAGTGAATCTTCAGTGATTGACCGATAAATGCTACTTGTATGGGTATTGATTGAGCAAAAGTCCTTCTGAATGTAATCTTGTGCTTATACTCATAATAGTAAGTTAGTTCAACTATTAATGTACTCCTTATATCAAATAGATGGGAAGATATATAGATTGGAAATTTGAAGTCCTTTATGGTTGTTTAGCCGTTTTGATCACTATAGTACTCATGAACAACTTATATGCTTTTTTTTTTGGTCAGAAGCGGGGGCGAAGGCCCCTAAGACTTTACTACTCTAGTAGATGTATGCCTAAAGCATCCCAATGGAAAGTACAAAGAGCCTACTTAGGAGGTACATCAAAGGAGTGAATACCTACGGGCAATGAGAGGGCTAAGTTCGCGAGAGCGTCCGCAAGTTGTTGGCCTCCCGATAAATATAAATCACCTCTACCTTCCAATCGCGATTAATTAGATCCTTGCATGCTGCCACCAAGTTTCTGCAACGTCCCTCAGGTAGCCTATCAGAACGAATGAGCTGGACTGATAGTTGAGAATCAGATTCGAGAATAACCCTCTTATGCCCCCTGTTCCAAGCCATTTGAAGAAGTAGTAAACAACCCCATAACTCCGCTTCGGGGACAGAGCAGAGCCCCACATTAGCACTAAAGCTGGTCAACCATTATATGCTTAATTATTGCCATCTTGGTTTTGTCATGTTAACTTTCACATGGCTGGAACTTAATTGTTAAAGCAACACTCTGGAAGTTTTGCAATTAATATATTGAGGTTATATTGGTAAAAAGCAGTTTCTGATTCTGGCAAAACACTTTTTCAAACTGGTATAGTCCACATAATCCAACAGGAAAAGTGTTTTCCAAGGAAGAGCTTGAAATCATTGCTGACGCTTGCCGCACCAGGGACTGCTTTGCAATTACAGATGAAGTATGTAACTTGCTCTGTTTTCTGATTTATCTGATACATTGTTTGTAACATCATTATTATTATGTAAAATCATGTAAACTTTGATGCCTTTGATAATCAACACATTTGGTAATATAGGCCTCAAATATGTAAAGCTATAACCAAATATCTTTTTAACTAAACCAAATGACAGAAGTTCAAGCAAGACACGAGCTATTCGTAGATTGAGCTTCTATTTTGTATCTCATTGTCACAGGCTATACACGTGGATGTATGGGTAAAATAGTCAAAAGGAATACATTTCACCTGCTTGTTTTTAGCAAACCATGGCCATCAACTTGATTGTACCCTGTTATTATCTGTTGGCTTATCAGTGCCTCATGAAGTATCACTAGTTTTACTTGTGTCCGTGCTGAACATCACTTCCTTTTTGAGGTCATATGGTGTTCAAACTTCAAAGTCAGGTAGCAATAATTGCAACATCAGTGCGAAGTTGGCATATCATTGGCCATTAGAGCATTGGCAAAAGTGGTTATGTAGTTCAATAGTCGGGTTATCTTAAAACATATTTGTAATCTGCAGTTCTTGTGTTGAAACCTAGGAAGCACGCACACTTCTCCGAATAGTGTATCAGAGTGTCGGACATGGTCCGACACGCGAATTTAAATATCTGAATTTAATTAAAACTTTAATAAATATGAACACGCTGGGGATATGCTAGGGACACATTTCGCTAGGTTATTTTTATTTTTTTCTTTTAATTGTTTCTTTAGTTGTTAGTCATTAATTATAATTCATATTCTTATATTTGATTTAGAATGCTAAGAATTCTTCACATCTAAAATTCTTATTTTTTAATATTATTAATCTGTTGTTGTGGATATTGCTACCTATAGTGATTTTATTGTTGATGTGTTAACATGGGCAAACCTTTGTAGAGATATGTAACTAGATATGAAAAGCTCAATGATGAATAAGGAAATATATTATGGCAATGCAACTTTTGGTATAAACTCTAAAGTGCTAAAATATACAAATTTTCTTATGTAAGGATTAAGGCTCACTCCTTTAAATTGCTGGAAAAGGAATTGGAGTTTGTAAAAGGCGACTGCAAAAATATTTCGGATGTACAAAAGTTGGATGATGAAGCAAAGAAGGAATAATGTTCAAGTGGTAACTCAAATACTAATATATGAGTTCTTATTTTGAACAAAAAAAGCTTCTTTGCTAATTTTTTTTTTTTTTTACAAATCCTTTGCGTAACCACTAATTTAGTATTTTAATAGATTTTTAAGTAACGTATTCTCGATGTTTCATATCCTATTTTTTAGAAAATTTGTGTATCCGTATCGTGTCGTATTTGTGTCATATATCCATATCTATGCTTATTAGGTCAAAACGTTTTTAGTTAGTAATCTACCTTTTGTTGGTGCTTGTATGGTAAAGATTATTCTTCTATACGCTATGTTAAAAAAATGAAATGGCACACTTGTATCTTAGTATTTTTTTATCAATTTCTAGATCTTAAAACTCAACAAGTAAAACCTGAGTTACGACCATTTTAGGCTATAACACTCTGCACATCTCTCAGTCAAGTTTGACTGGAAATAGGATGAATGAGTAAGATACCCTAATTTAGTAGAAAAGAAGGAAGAGTACAAGGTGGGGGCAGGTGGCGACCGACCTGTCCTCAATGATTGAGGGGACAAGACCTGGATGACAGGAAGATCTGGGACAAGTTTGATTATAGCAATTTTGAACTGGGGTTAGCTCTGACTTACAGTTAAGTTTCTTAGGATGACGATATCGCTGACAGTGGGGAAGCTAAGAGACGGAGATGATAACGACATAAGGATATTTATTTACAATGGACATAGAATTATATGCTTAAAAGGGTTGAAAGCCAGGATAATGTGTTTCGTGCTTTAGTGTCCTTGATTTCATGTGTTAAAAGAAAAAGAGTCAAGTGTTTCTACTAATGTGTTAAAGTCTCGTTTGGAAAAGAGTCATTGAACGTAATACTTTCTACTAATTTCTAGCATAATAAGATGATGCTATAAAGCTATCATTTTTATTTGGTTTTATTGCTGATCACTCGTTCATTTCAAAGTCCAATACTACATTGCTGTACTAAGGAATGCGAAATTATATAGTTATGTGATGTTAGTTGCTTAGTTCAACAACATGGCTTCCAATATTTTCAATATCGAGTTATGTCTTGAGAATACTGCATGTTAATGTGCATTTGCCCATATAGATACATCCAATGACTTTGGAGCCGTGATGTGTGGCCCTTGCATATATCCACTACATCTATTTATGCTTGTCAGTTATAGTTCACAATCCTTGCTCGCATACTTGAGAATAATTCTCTACCACCTTTCAACAGGTATATGAGTACATAGTATTTGACAACGAGAAGCATATATCCCTTGCATCACTTCCGGGCATGCAACAAAGGACTATCATTACATCTTCATTGTCCAAAACCTTTAGCGTCACAGGTAAGTTTGCATCTTACGCTCTTTGCTGATTATCTATAATCATCTGTTTTTGTCAAATTACTGTGCTGTTATCTTTAGGCGAAAATGTGATAAATTTTGACTGTAAGCCTCTGTCTTAGAGGACTAATAATGTCATACTAGTCTAACCGAGTAAGTAATTTGAATTACAGAACAATTTATCATTTGTAACAAACTTACATTTCAATAAGTATATCTTGCCTTCGGTAAGGATATAACATGTGTTTTACCTAGAGAAATTTGCAACGTCGTTGATCTTTGTTAAAATTTTATAAGCCTTGTTGCAAAAACTCATCCCTGTTTAGTATCTACAACACTGAATTTGTTTCTAGCAAAGTCGATCTTTAGTTAACATTTCAAGTTGAATCTTTAAAAATTTGATCTTTCAAGTAAGTGAAATCTATGAATTTTTTTTTTATCTATCTGATGATGTCTGTGTCCTCATTAACATATTTGTCAAAAAAAAAAACTTATCCAATTCTCACCTTTAGCATTTTATCGGTGATGTTGATACGTAAAAATTTGTGAGGTTGGAGAATTGGCTGGGCTTGTGCACCTCGAAGTATTGCATCTGCAATAAGAAATATCCACGTCAAACTTACGGACTCAGCTCCTGCGCCATTTCAGGAGGCTGCCTTAACTGCCTTGAGAAGCTCATCACCATACTACAGATCGTTGAGAGCTGTAAGTCTGATGATTTTTGGCAATATGCATCGCATGTTTGGTAGACAGTAAAGAAGCTGACGTTTTTCGCCAACCCCATGGAATTTTAAGGACTATGAAGCAAAGAGAGATTTCATCATTAAGGTTCTTATAGCGCTCGGTTTTGAGATTGACTATAAGCCTCAAGGTGCAGTTTTTTTATTCGCAAGGCTCCCCATGAACTGGGTCCACTCTGATGTATGACACTTTTTCTTTTCTAGTTCTTTGTTCTCTTCATGAAAAATATGATCATACCTATGAAACAATTCCAGCAAGAGTTTCCTATGACATTTGGTTTAGATGCCTATTCAATACCGGACTATTATTTCTTATTCATGTCAAAATAAGCATACGCTTCTCTTTGGTTCTCCTGCTTTTTTCCACTTTTAATTATTTTAATTATAAGAAACAAATTTTTGAAGTTTTGCTTAGGTATGATAGAAATGAACGAGCCTCCATGTTCATAATCCTTTCAACTCTTTCTATTAAGCCAAGAGATGCATTCCATAAAGTAGCCGACATACCTACCGTTGTTGGCATCTGATAAAACTGTAACAATACAGAGACCTTAATGAACTCTATGATGTCATGATAATTGATTTATGTCATCTTATCATATATAGACACATTTACTATTTACATGGCATAAGAGACATTATTCCTTGTTTTTACATGCAAGCAAATATTGTCAGCCAGCAGTTTTTGCTTCCCTTACTAGTACAATAATATGAGTTCTAGTAGTTGCTATAGTTTCAACAATTCTGACTAATTGAGTTACTCCAATGACAATTATATTTCTTACCATTCAGGATACTTTTGTTCGCAGGTGGAGTTTGTTAAAGAACTTATCGAAAAAGCTGCTGTGGCAGCTGTGCCTGGTCGTGGATTTTTTCATGCAACCTTGGACGGCGACAATTATCAAACTAGGTACATTAGGTTTGCCTTCTGCAAGAGCGAAGCCACGCTGAATGAAGCTGCTCAAAGATTGAAACGTATCGTCAACAACACTGAGCTTACTTCAGCCTTAGCTGGTATATAATCGCCCCTCTCATAGTTAACTGCATTTATAGACAGATTAGTTATCAATTTAAAAAGTATGGTCGAGGATTCAGGTCTTCTGTTGCTTCTCGTTTCTCCACTTTCGTGCCATCTGCTATAGCTGACTACTTAGCCAGCAGCAATATAGTGTATGCATGGTGGGAACAGGGCATCTGCGACGGGTGTTAGGAAATTGTGCAGCAGTAACAGTTACAAAGGGAAGTCACTTCCTCGAATTTCCAAAGTTGTAACAGTTTGAGAGAATTGTCTAGTATGATTTTTTCCCAAAAAAAAACCTTAAAAAATAGTCCGCCGGTAGCGTCATTAGCTGTGAAGAGTTACATAGATCAGCATCTATTTATTTATTTATGTTTATTTATTAGCATGGTTAAAGTTTGGGAGAGTTGGGTATAAGCCTCTTGCAATCGGTTCCTATCAGAGCTCATATGGTGCGACTACAGTGTGTAACGCCGCCACAATAGCTCTGACAGAGGCTAATTTCTACCCTTTTTGAATCAAGAGACTGATACGGTAATTTTTTTTCTCAAAGTTTTGGTGCCAAAACTGACGTGTAGTGGCGGGACTCTGGAATATGTCTCAACGGTAGTAATGTTTCAAGTTGCAGGATTTTGCGGGAACCTGAAGTTATATTCTGCTAGTTCTTTCGCCATCTATCTATATATTTATATTTATATATATATTTTCTGTGGACACAAATAAGACGGACCGTCACGAGATTGCTTGAAGGACAACCAAACTTCCATTCCACCTTCCAGATATAAAGACAGTCGGCATCTTCTTGTTTGTCCATATTGCATTTACTGGTTACGTAGTCCATCCATTTAAACAAAGAACAATGCTCATCCACATATGAATCCGTCAAATAAATCATTTATAATTAAAAAATATTTAAAATTATAAATTTGCGAGATTTATAATTTTAATATTCAATAAGTATTTTATTTACTATTTTTAAACACCTATTTAAAAAAAATAACATATTAAAGTTATAAATTTTTTCGCAATTTATAATTTTTATATTAATTTTTTTTAAAAAAATACTCATAAATATTTTTTTTAGCTAATTCGTACAATAAACATACTTGATTAGATTTCACCAATTTAATAAGAGTAGTTTCGCTTTTTTACAAATTTAGGGGATATATTTGATAATATATTTTAATAAATTCAAATTATTGGAAAACTAAAAAGTAAAAGAAAAAAAAAAAAACAAAACAAAACACTTTAAAATGCCCCATTGCAACAGGATCCACCACCTAACACCTTGCTTAAAAGATTAAAACGTTAGATGACATGAAGTACGTCTAGGATGGAAGATAATTGGATGTTCATCTCATGAGCTATATGTTTCTATATCAGAATTTCGTATGCGTTAGACCCATATTTTATGTATATATTTTGCTAAAATAATACGAACATTTAGATCTGTTCTGACCGAAACTTTTTAGTTTGCGAAGTATGAGCCGGTGATATTTATAAATTTATCTATTAAGATGAACGTAAAAAAATTTACTTCATAAATACATAGGCACCAGAGTTCCTAATTCACAGGCGGCGGAGTTCCTCCGCAATAATATAAAAAATTTACTAGATGACCCAAGATACAGTGTGATTCAAACGAACATCCCAGCATCTCGTGATATATATGCTTCGTATTGAGCATATTAGTTGTTTCACTCTCTCATTTCAGATTCCAACATACTTTATTTTGAGTAGTGAAATGTTCAACAAGTCCCTAAACAACTCTTAAAGCTTCTTTAAGATAATCACAACCAAGTTTCCTAGAAATAAGGTTGTAGTGCAACTTACGAAATAAATGAAAGTCTAATTATTTTAAGGGATGCATAGTTTGGAGGCCTTACTGCTCCGTATCCGGTCGAGATATAATGTTGAAATTAAATAGGGTCACATCCCACCCACCCACCCCCCCCCCCCCCCCCCCCCAAAAAAAAAAAAAAGAAAAAAAAAACAACAACAAAGGGACGCATAGTTGTTTGCATTTTCAACTATAACGTTTAAAGTTTAAAAAAAAAAAAAAAAAAAAAAAAAAAAAAAAAAAAAAAAAAAAAAAAAAACTTGTTCTCCTCATTTTCCCCAATCTTTGAACATGAAAGTCTACTTTCTTTTTGTCCCTGTTCTAATCAAAGTGGTCATACAAAATACATACTTTTTACTCCCTATATATGGAATAATGGAAGTTGCCTATTAGTTCAGAACTACAAATGAAAAGCCGAATTAGTCCAATTTGAAATTTCTGAATAGAATGAATAACCTTCCAGGTTTACATCAAAATAAACTATTTGAAATTTCTGGATGAACAATCAGCGGAGCTCAATGGAGCACCCCAATAGTATTTTGATTGATTCTAATGATAAAAAAGGAAAATAAGTAGTGTAATGAACAAATAGCATGTAACTAAGACGAACCATCTTCGTGTACCCTATGGAAGTGAACACTGGGAGATTGGACTTGGACGGGAACCTTTTCCTTCATGTGCTCAATTCCAGATGCATCTCAGATGGTGTGAGTTCAATACCTAGCAGTGTATTTGAAGGTCGGATTATCTGTACCATAAGAGAAGTCTTTAAGTTGCAGAAAGACATATCAATTGGATGAAGCAAATAATCAGAAGCAAAGCTACGGGGTATATACTTATAAGCATAATCTTAGCAAAAAGAAATCACAATTCATATGTAGAGTTGGGAATTCAACCCCCTATCCTTCGGGAACTATCATAATTACCTTTAAGTGATTATGTCACGAGGAGCTTTTCTCGAGATGCGTTCCAACTTCAAAGTAGCTTTGATAAATAACAAATATACTGTGTTCAAAGATAAACTCACTATCTACGACGTACCTAACTGCGTATCCTTGAAATTTTGGTCAACGATCTTTTACACTGGATTGCACATAGTCTTTGGCACCGTCAACACGTCGAAAATTATCATCCTCCCTATGCATGCACGATGACAATCTAAACCTCGAATGCACACCCACGTTCCTCGGTGCATGATACGATGCTTCAATTCCAGGCTCAGCTAGTGAAGTGTTATTAATGCCATTCTCATTGGAAGTTGACAGAAGTTCTCTGGACCTACTTCCTCGGCTTGACAAAATAAACCGTATCCTCTGATGTATTGCACGTCTTCCAGATAGGGTTAATGCCCCAGCTGCAGAGAACTGCTGCAATGGAGTACTAAGATCCTCTTCTAAGCTGTCCCTTGGAGGAGCATTCAAATCAAATCCATGTGAAAAACAGTGCCCTGGATCACCTGGCGATAAAATCAAATGTGGGGCATTCACACTACGACGTAGATTGAAGGATAAATCTTCTGTCTCAAAGTCCGTAAACAAGGAATTGCTGGTGTTTGCTACTAAATGCCCACTTCCGCTATCTTGAACTTGAGTATGTACTAATCCGTCATCAGCTAATCTACATGCTTCACAATACCAGTTGCCTTCAGGTACTTCCGTACCAAGACCAACGCAGTACGTGTGAGCCGATGAATCACAGATATCACATAGCAGCATAACACCATCGTCTCCACCTTGTTGGCAAACAATACATACCACATTCTCATATGGATCTATATAACCCCTCATCTCTTCTTCCGATGGCTGATAGACCTGTTCATGCATCATAACAAGAACGGACGGTGAGACATCCACCGTAGATGAAATGCCACATAAAATAGATAAAGTCAGAATCCACAACGTTATTGAAGATTATTATCAAGTTATCTCAAAAGCAAAACATGCAAATTCTGCTGCAAAAATGATCATAAAAATTTAACGCCACTAAATGGTTAGATTAGATATAAATCCAAGGATAATAACATTTCATGAAAATAGTTTAACAACATTTTAATTCAAACCATGCATTGATTGTCTATAATAAGTAGAAACTAGAAAAGTCAGATCGATACCTGATCGCGTTTTGGGACCTTAATAACTTGCTTCCTGAGCCCAAAACCTAGATCTGTCCGCTCCATTTTGCTAATGGTTGAGAACCTCCTCTTGCAAACAGGGCACCTTGACTCTACCTTTGACCACTCCATGATACACTGATAACAATAGTAATGTGAACAGCAGTCGAGAATCCCTTGAACAGTTGTCTTATGCTCCTCAGACAAGCAAATCCCACATAGTTGCTTCCCCAAATCCTCTACCTCTTTCTCCTTCCCCTTAATAATAGATCTCTTTGGCAGTTGCAACGGCTTGGGTGCCTTCGGCTTCGGAATCTGCAGATCCCTTAATTCCCCTTCCGAAATCTCATAATCGAAATCAGAGGAGTCTGAATCTGCTGCTGAACAACTCTTCTTCCTATTGATCCTTGCCCTCTTTTGAATTTTCCTCTTTAGAACAACCGATTCTCTCACATCTTCATCAGAAACAGATAAATCAAAGTCCGATTCCGCGTCCTTGAGTTCCTGCTCAGAATCCTCCATTACCAGCGATCTCTTCCTCTTCGTGTTTTTCCTTCTCTTATTATGAATCGTTTTTTCCTCCTCCCATTTTTCGTCCAAAGAATCCACAACAAAATCAAGGTCCTCATCATCTGAATATATCGCAAATCTCTTTCTACCAACGATCCTCTTCTTCTTGGAACTTCTGCATCTATCCTTCCTAATTTTATTCACAGAGACTCTATCCTTAACAACAAATTCATCATTATTAACAACAAAATCCTCATCATCCTCATCATCAGATCTCGGATCCGTAATCACCCTTCGTTTTTTAACCGCCTTCTTCTGTTTTGGAGCCTTTCGCCGCCTATTCTTTGGAGGCCGCGCCCATGGCCTCGAACTATTTTTCTTTCTCTGTGGGTTCTTGACAATTTCAACTACCTCTTCCTCATCAAATTCGTCATCATCAGGATTGAAATCCTTATCATCTTCCGACGACGCGCTTGATTTCTTCCGCCGGGATCTCGCCGTTCGTTTTCTCTTCGTGATGGGTGCTAACGCCAATTCCTTTTCGTCCTCCACATAATCATCATCAAAAGCAACCTTTCTAGCTTTTCTGGACCAAACGTTGGATATATTCGATCGAGAAGGGGCAAAATCGTGATCCTCCTCCTCCTCATCATCATCATCGTTGCCATCGTCCCCGGTGTTGATCACGAAGTCGTCATCGTCGGACGAAGCGACCAGCGACTCGACGGAGCTGTCCGACTCGTCTTCTCCAACAACGTACTCCTTATCATCTTCGTCGGATTCGGAAACGGAATATCGCCGGCGAGCTCGCCGGCGGCACCCGCCGGTGGCCGGCGTTCTGTAAACAACCCTCCCGCGTTTCGCCATTTACGATTCAGCCCTTTCACCTTCAAAAAATTTGAGGACGTTTTAGCAAATTCACAAACAGTTTGATGACGTGTAAGAATGACTTGTAATTTTCGGATGTGTTAGGGGGGTAATTGCACTAAAGCAGCGATTTTGAATTTCGTTACCTACGCGGAAGCGCCGGACGACGGAAGCGAAGATGAGAAAAAAAATTGGAAGAACGAGCAGTGGATGTGGGGGCGGATTTATCAAAACAGGAGAAGTAGAAGACGATTTTGCCCCTGCTGCTCACGTGACTTATGCGTGCGTTAGGAGCTGGCTGGAGTATACAGGAAGCGGATTTGAGTCACCTGGCGGCCAGAAGCTGCCAGCGAGAAGTAACGTTGGTTTTTTGCTGACTAGGAAACAAATGGATCACTTATTCTTTATAGTAAAGAGAATTGAAGCGAATTCATTGCATTGTATTTCTATTTATCTATGGGCTGGGCCTAGCCTCTACCTTACTTACCATATTTACTGGATTTTGGCCGATATTATCGTTTATGAATAATTCAATTCTATCCATCCCAAACTTCAAAGTTCACTATTAAACTCAAACGACTCAAAATCAGATATAGTTAAATGTGAGGTAGCTTGGAGTCTAACTCTAGCTTTATGAAATCCTTTTTTAAAAAATAGAGGTTAAATAAAGTTAGACAAAAAATAAAATGTGCTTTTGTGATGGGCCTGTTGGTTAATGCGGTAGCCTCTTGACTTGCAGCATGAGGTGCCGCGGTGACACCGAACAGTGGCTGACCCCCGGGTTGAAAAAAAAAACAAAAAAGAAAATACCTTTTGCTATTTTGAAATCAATGTCCCTGAGCATGAACAATCTGTTTAGACAATCTATGTTCCGCCACTACTACAATTATTCTCATGCTTAGCAAGTTGCTTTTTTTTCATTTATTTTTTTTAAAACTCAATTAGCCATGAGGACTGCAATGACTCAGGTATAGTGTTCGAGAAGCCTGGTCCCCCCTAAGTTTTAAAAAGAATTTTGGACTATCATGGCATAGCCAAAGTATAATTGAAGACGTCAAAAAAGTCTACAACAGTGTGACTCCATCACCATATTTTGTGCAGGCCAAGTCTGAACCGTTTGAAAAAAGTACAGACAAAACTCAGCCAGCACTATATAGACATACGAGTCGAGCCGTAAATTTCAGTATGTTCGGACCAATACGGGTTAGTTTGGCTCTCACTTTTTTTTGTGCCTTGTGATACTAGCTCAGTACTATAGTTATAGCTAGGCAAGTTACGAGCCTAGGAGAGTTAGATAAATTGATAGTGTGGGATTGACATTTGCAAAAATATATGCATGTCATAAAATTTTTTTACCAATTTTAAATGTGCAATAATACAAAGATACAGATCGAAGAAATTAAAATTAAAATGTAAATAAATAACTTGTAAAAATTGACAAATTAGTATATATTTATATATGGTGAGAGTATTATAAAATCAACCATTGTATAGGATTGGGTCATTCTCATAATTAGCATTATGAAAGAATGATCATTTCTGGTTCATTTCCATATTGTTCCTCTACAACTCTTGTGTGTGTGTGTGTGTATATATATATATATTATAATAAAGCTATTCTTAAGTCAAACAATTTGGTCATAATTAGAATTGTATTTCTAGGAGGAGAAATTAGGATCGTTGATCTCAACCAAGTTGTTTAATTCCACGAACGGTCGATGCAATATGAGAATATCTTGTGTATATTTATAATAGTAAAAGGCAATAGAAAAATTAGTATTGTCTTACATTATAAAATAAATTTAAATAATGATTAATCCATCACATCACACGATAACTGTTGGTTATTGATATATTTGTCTTCGATCAAATCCTCTCTTTCACCCCCTCCCCTCTCTCTCTTTCTCTATCTCTCTTTAGATCAGTCAATTGAGCTGCCTCTCTCTTTCTCTCTCCTTAACAAGTTCATTTCCAACTTATTATTTCAAACTCTCCTTAGAAAATAATTCAGTTGGCTCAATTAGTCCCAAGGATTTTATCATGGATTTGACCTATCAAAGAAAAATGATCAGAAGCGTTAAAAGAAGAACTCTAAATATTATATAAACTAAGTTAATTCGAAGTACATGGCGAAAAAGACGAACAAAAAGTAAACTATTTTTCTGTTTTATTATTATTTTTTAATTGTAACTCACGTATATCACAGATTATATGTATGTGTTTCGATTTTTGATCCGGTAAAGGTAATCAACACCTCGTGTGTGTGTTAACCGATCGACTCCGAAGCCCAATAGATTCGATTCCGTCCATTAATTTGCAACCGTATGTGACCTGTTATATATTATTATAATATATTCTTTCTTGGTCGAAATGTCTTCAGAAAGAAAAGTTTATTGCTGATTTCAAATTTCAGACCTCCAAAAAACGCGGTCGTCGACGTCGGGGCCCACTCGCCGCCGTAACCACTCATCCAACCGCGGCGACTCGCCTCCTCCTCTGCACATGTTAACTCTCGCTCTTTCCTGGAACTCGTCGTAATACGACGAAATCCACCGTGGAGTTCAAGGAATTCTCGATGCAGGAGATCCGGCTTCTGCTCTACTAATAATATTAGAGCTCAATCTATCTCCTTTCTTCTCCGGCTGCCTTTCCAATTTCTCTCTGGCGATGCGACAATTGATGCGTGCAAGCTTCATCTCGGTAGAGGAGGCACTAGTTCTCGATATACTTCTCCAGTTGTCAAAGTCAACTACGTTTTGTTCGAATGATGGCGGCGGCGCGCGATAGCACAAGCACCATGGGGCTTCTGTGCGATGCTGGCGCTGGAGCTGCAGCAGGTGATCTCCTTTTTTGTTGTTTGATTGATCATATGATGTTTACCCGGTGAAATGGAGAATTGAATGGTGGTTTGTTAGGAGCTATTGCTGCGACATTCGTTTGTCCGCTGGATGTCATCAAAACTAGGTTTCAGGTGCATGGTTTGCCCAATCTTGCTAGCAGTAGTGTCAGAGGTTGGTTATTTTTGTTCAATCATAGTTATGTTCTACTTTTACGATGCTAAATATTGTTGCTTTTTTTTTCTTTTGACATATTTATATTCGCTTTTGATATGACTGATAATCTGAGGTCGTATCCAAATTGATGGTATTTTAATATGTGTTAAGGGAGATAAGAACTCATATAATATTTTGATTTATGTAAGCTAGAGGAAGGGTAAAGGCATGCAGTCCTGCATCTAATGCCACACAGCATCATTTGCAAGCTATTGGAGGCAGCTCAGGCCGTAAGCATGCAACCTATAGCTGAAAATGTATCTGATGGCTCGGAAGTTATGTCGATGGGTGTTTTAGAACACAACATGACACATGTACTCTTGAAACGAAAGGGTTCTATCATTTTATTTTACATGAAAGTCTGAATGCGTGGATGATCTTGGAGTAGAATATTGATGCGTTCACCGAACGCGAACGCAGAAGTGTACTAAGATATTGTAAACAAAAATTCCATTTATATGGTAAATTAGATGTGTTACTATGGCTCTTTTACGATGCTACTCCAATTGATACACCAACTTGTGGTGTAAGGTGGGGCTGCCTGAGATTCGGAGGAAGGATGTAAAGTTGAATGGTACATCGTTTGACAGATAAGTTGAATGATGTCAATTGTTTTTTGGTTGTAAAAAGTCATTCTTGAATAACCAAAATATAGGAGCAGTATTGAAATTTGCAAAAAAAGAAAGAAAATATATGATTCAGAATTTTAGCTTCTGATCAATCTGTTGTTTGTATTGTTTAACTTTGTCTAAGTTGTATTTACCTAAGCCTAACGATATGCTTTCTTTGAATATTGTGTCTGTCTGATTGACAAGATCCACCTGAAACAGTTCCGTGGTGTACATTGTGGGTTTAATGCGAGTAGATTGAATAGGGTAGTGCATTCGGTGTATTCTGGGTCTCATGTCGAAATGTTGCAGGACCGAGTATGTCCGCTTAGCTGTTGAAACCACCTGAAACAGTTCCATGGTATGCACTGTGGGTTTAATGCAAGCAGATTGAATAGGTAGGGCATTAGGTGTATTCTGGGGCTCGTGTCGAAATGTTGCGGGACAGAGTATGTCTTCTTTGCAGTTTAAACCACCTGAAACAGTTCATTAGCCCTGCTAAAGACCAACATTGGGTAGGTCAGTTTGAACTAGGATGCCAATGGGATGTAATAGTTCCTGTTCCTTGATAAGTTGTTATTGGAAGATAATTTTACCTTCAAGTATTTTTGTCCACCACCGATACAAATTTAGCATGTCGTAATAGTGACTTGTTATAAAAAGAGTGAAATTGTTAAATAGACAACTATAACAAACTCTCGGTCCTTGTTTCTGATTATTTTGTTGTTATTTCTGACCAGGAAGTGTGATTATTGGGAGTTTGGAACAGATAGTCCAAAAGGAAGGCATCCGGGGAATGTACAGGGGCCTTTCACCAACTATGCTGGCATTACTTCCAAACTGGGCGGTAAGTTACTCTGGTTTATGGATTATATTCGTAACAGTGACATATTGTAGTTATAAGAGTTCTTTCTTGTCTAAAACTGAAATTCCTGTTTGGGAAGTGTGTGACTATTGTTAAGCCATGGCATGTAACTTAATAATGTCAGAGTTCTCTTACATTGTTTCTCATGTTTTGTACTTCTACATTGAACATGTCTTAGTGGAGTAAAATTTTGCTTTGCAACTTGCTACCGTTAGATGTAGCATCTAATAATGCTTGTTCTTCAAATTAACACAACATAAAAACTATCATTCTGGCTGCAAATTTGTAATTATGGGGAAAATGATCTTCCTGATTTGTTGTGGTTATTTATCTTAATAATCTGCTTATACTCAAGTTTGCTGGCAAGCTTATGTACAAGGTTGTTATTCGCTACTTCTCTGAGAGGAGCACTTTTCTAAGTATAATCTGTAATACTGCATTTTTGTTTGGCTTTGTAAACTAGGACCACGATGGAGAAATTTGGGATGAATTTGATTACCTAACGGCCCTAAATTTGAAGTAACAAATCTAGTTTCATATATCTAAAATCGCTAAACTTGATTGTTCGGACTACTCCCAAAAACTTTATAATGTTGCTGAAAAAGTTCATAATTATGGAGAACTTTTTAGTCAACGGTAGATTTTCTTTTTTATTAGCTATACATTCTCATATGTCAGGATATTTACATTACACCAAAACTTTCCCCTATAGGTCCAGATTGAAGTTTGCTTTACTTTGAGGATAGCGCTGAATATATATTTGCATCTTTTATCATCAGTTTCTTCATTTGAATCTTTCAGATCTACTTTACAATGTACGAGCAAATGAAAAGTTGGCTCTCTCCAAATGGTTAGTTGGTCTTATTTCTCTTTTTAACAATATGAGAAACAACTAAGAATTTAATTTAAAAGGGAAATCATATTAGTTTACCTATCTCTTAAATGCTTCCAAAGTTTATCAGCTTGCTAATATAAACAGATGGGAATCAACAACTTTCTGTGAGTTCTAATATGTTTGCTGCCTCTGTTGCTGGAGCTGCAACAACTGTTGCCACTAATCCTCTTTGGGTAGTAAAGACGAGATTTCAGGTATGTTCCTTTTCCCCCTTTCCCCTATAATTATGTGAAAATTTATAACCATACTATCAAACTTGGATAACACAATCCGGCAGGCTGATGTTTGTGCCTGAATATAAAAATATTATTTACTCCACTAAGAGTTGTGTTGATTGACAAGCACTTCCGCATTGCTGCTTCATTGACATGCACAATTTTTTGTGTATTCATCTTCTAGGGAATATTTCTTAGATTCTTTTATGCGATTGTCTTACCAAAAGTTCTATTTGTTCTTTGTCCAGTTAACCTTGTGTCTATGGAAGGGTTTAAGCATCTGGACAAGGCTTGATAAATTGCATCTTAAAATGATGTTTTGCTTATTTTTTGGTTTCAGTATTTTTTAATGAAGTTTGAATCACTCACTGATCAATTTGTAGTATTCTTATTATAAACCTGGTTTGCATGCATATGTCTTGTTTTTTTTTATTCAACCTGAGCAGCCGATTTATGAATTTGTCTGGAAATTTCAGATTATATTTCCTCATAAGGTCTTAAATGAGCTTAAGCATAATAGCAGCCACTAAAAAGTTCAAAAAATAGGTTGAGAGAAACATTTATTGCCAACGATTTTTACAACTACCCATGATCTAAGTATATGATCATATCTATAACGAATTAATGAAATACCTTGGCATTGTAGATGTTGAACTCTGTAATAAAGTTAGGGCATCTTTTGTTTGGGTGTAGAAAGGTGTGTATATTTAGGCTTACATTTGTACCCTATTCTGAGGTGAGGGTTTGACATGGTTTCTCCCGAAATAAGCTAGGGATTACTAGTCTGAGCAATCCAAACTTGATGTTAACACTAGCAGGTGTTGTGAGGTATGTTGCCAGGGGTAAAGGGAAAAGATGTATAACTCCGCCTTCACATGATGTTCATTATGTTCCAAAACGAAATCTAGATTAGTGTTTCTTCTACTGCTTAAGATGGTATACATTTTACTCTTGAAGTGAACTAGACGACTATATGGATTTTTCCTCAGACTCAAACAATGATAGAAGGCAGAATGCTGTATGAAAATACAACGGATGCTTTGAGGAAAATATGCCAAAAAGAAGGCTATCGTGGCCTTTACAGGTGCATACCCTGGGACGCTTTTTTTGACACTGGGATTGTTCTTTGCGTTTATCTTTCTTTTGCCTACGTGATAGCGGCCTTGTGCCAGCGCTGGCCGGGATTAGTCATGTTGCGATCCAGTTCCCAGCATATGAGAAGATAAAACTGTACTTAGCGAAACGAGGTGAAACCCCTCTTTTCTCTGTGACAAAACAAAGGCTACAATAATCTAGTAGTCATTTGCTAATAAACTCGTCTTCGTCGTTGCAGACAACACTACAGTGGATAATCTAATGGTCAGCGATGTGGCCCTTGCATCATCCATCTCTAAAATTGCTGCTTCGACAATCACTTATCCCCATGAGGTCTGTAGTTCAATTACCTACGCAAGTTGCAGAACCTTCAGTTAATTCTTAGTCTAATAAAAGTGCTTTCTGTTTTCATCGTAAAATCAAGGTAGTTCGCTCAAGACTTCAAGCGCAGGGTCTTCATTCTGAGATTCGTTATACAGGTGTTGTAGACTGCATAAAGAAAGTCTACCACACAGAAGGTATACCTGGTTTCTACCGTGGTTGTGCAACAAACCTGCTGCGAACAACTCCAGCTGCCGCGATTACCTTTACTAGCTTTGAGATGATCCATAGAAAGTTGATTGACCTTTTTCTCCATGAGACACAACCTCAAGGTCTCTAACTGTAGATTATATTTCACCTTAGCTTGCAGAAAGATGCCAAGGTCATGCAACCTTGATTCCCATGTGCATGGGTTCACGTTCTTAAAATATTATTCGCTTGGACTTGCTCAGTGGGGAGAGCCTCAGAAAGGGTTCGTAAAAGCATGCAATTTCTAACTTGTCTAATGTTGACCACTTAGCAAAAACTGATGATAATGACAGTGATAGGTGTGGTCATTGTTTTTAGGATTATCCTATTTTTGGTATGGTCTTTCATAGAACGCATATGCGAATGCTTATTCCTTTTCCTACGTTACATTCTATAATTGAAGAACCACAACAATGCGACTGTGAAACAGCATTAAAATTTGGAGTTGTAATCCAAGTTACCCTCTGAGAACTGTTCATATTTTCGTGCACAGAGTGTTATACCATATGATTGCCGTATGAAGTTAAAACTTCGTCATTGGGCTGCTTAATGGAGATATATACCAACTATGACGTAATGGCGGTACACTTTTACCTTTAATATATATGGTTGATATTTTGCTCAGATGCTTAAATATTATAACTTTCGTCTTATAAAATGGAGGTTTTAGATCATAACTTTACAAATGTGATCCGTATGGATTTGTATTTCATGAAGGATGATAGGAATTTTTGAATCTCTCTATACCGAAAGGCTAGAATTCATTATAGATATTGTGATCTGTCAATTTATTTATTATAAGGATCACATAAAATAGATCAATTACATATAAGATTTTTCTACAATTTAACATGAATAAATGTAGTCCGTATTTCTAATTTTGAAAACTATAGAACGGCATTTTAAAATACACTTCATAAGTGTTATAAATTTACAAGTTTGTGAAATTGTACTTGCTAGAGTAGCTGCTGGTAAGAAAAAAAAATGAATGTTACATATCAGTCCTCTATTTTCAAGGGCAGGCGCAAATCAGCCTCCGGAAACGGAAAAATGCCCGATGTGGCAGCACGCATGTGTTGTGACGTCGGGCGTTTTTTCGTTTGCAGAGGCTGATTTGTAAATTTTTAAAAAACGGGGCTGATATGCAATTCCTCCATGAAAAAATGCAGTCAGGATAAAGAGTAATGTCAAACTTCAAGAAGATTGCAGATTAAATGCACTATAAGATGTTATTAGTCTGGCACCAATAAATATGTTAGGTGCCGGTTGTTTGGTAGTAGATTGTCATTAGGTGGTTTATATCTTCAGATCTACATAGTTTCCATTAGTTTTAGTTGCTAACCTAATTTTGTCTCTGTACTAGGCAAGAGGATAGCTGCTGATACTTGCAATAATTGATTGCAAAAATCTATTTTACTTTTTTTAGAAGTTAACATGCTCCATATCTATATTCCCGTACCCGTACCCGTACTTCTTAGGCTCTGGAGCAACTGAAGTAGCAGAAATGCCATAATAAACACTAGTTTGAAATTTTTTATACAAATTAGTCCCTTACCAAATCAGCGCTCAATGCTATCCATCTAGGGCTCACAAATGCTGTCCTCCACCACCTACAACAGCACTTCTACCACCAGCAACATCATTTTTCCATGGCCCTTGACATTCTAAAACATTATTCCTCCAAGGATAATGTTTGAGATCACGGAGAGGCGCACGGCTTTGCGCATAGAAATAATAAAAAAACACATTTTTCATGACTGAAAACATATTTCACAGTCAAGTTAAATGTGTTTTTCATTGATTCCGTGCGCAAATCTATATGTCCTTCTATGATCTCAAGCATTTTCCTTCCTCCAATACTTGCAACCACTAATATGCGGTACAAAATATTAAGCTTTTGAAACTATCATCTATCCCCAGAGTATTCCTCCAATACTTACAACCACTACATCTATGTTTCATTGCTGGAGAGACTATTTTTACGAGAGAAGGATTTGTCAAATCCAATACATAACGACTGATTATTGACAAGTTTCAATTTTCAAACAGCGATTTGTTTCACATTTACCCAAAAAACAGAACACAGTTCGTAATCTTTCCACTTCTTCTGCATCTGCACCAAACCCTGATGGCGGAAGTATACGAGAAACTTTAATCAGCGCGCCGCACTAATAGCTTGTACCAAGATGATTAACATTAATAAGTCTCTACGATTATAAATTTCGCACAGTTCCCAACCTCAGGAATTAATAAGAACATATCCATAGAAAGAAGATTGAACCAAGTTGACTATAGCGGGGAACATTACGGCCATCAAATCCTCATCCAACGGCGTCTGGCAGGGGGATGATCCATGATACCCTGAACTTCACTTCTCTTTGCTCATCGTCCAAACTATATCTATTTGTAGACATCAAAGAGAGCTCCCAAATTTGTCCCGAAAACTTTCAACGTAAAAACAATGATTGAACTTCACATTGTCCACTTCTGAGCAAATCATGAGAGTTCTATTTGTATTATTTCTGCGACGATTTTAAAGTAATTCATATTAATGAATTTAGAATACTTTGCAGGGAGGGATTTTGTTGAACCATCGGCAAGAGAAAGTAACCAAACTTACATGCAGAAATTATTTCCTTCATAAAGCACGTGTCATTAAATGAATATGCACGTGTCGATCATCTGGGTTGCCAGAGATAAGCTATTTGCGCTGCGTGCCCCTTAAAGTTTCTCGAATTACACCCCATGCTGATGGGGTTGTCAAGTAAAACTAGACCATATTAATACGTTGGACAGATAAAGTAGCAGCTAGTGGAAAAAAAAAAGACGGCTTTCTGGTAACCCCCATGAAAAACGCGGGCAAAATATAGCAAAATACACCATCTAGACGGTAATAAAAAAGCCAACTCTGAGTAGAGAACAATTTAAACAGTAATGAACTTAAACCAGCTGTTTTATAAGATGTGGTAGTGTGATGAATGGATTGGAGCATAACAAACCCATTGCTTCTGAAAAGCATTCATAGGGAAATTTCTATCTATAATATATAAGCCCAAAGAATATCAACATACCTAATAACGAGATTAATGTCCAAAAGACCTAATAAAGAACTACCCTCTAAGTTGTAATGTTTACAAGTGTAAGTTTATGTTGGGTTTTGGAATACTTTCCCCAACATATTGCTTTCATTACTATTTCTTCTTTAAAAATTATAGAATCATCTACAAGAATTTACAAGTTCGAAATCCCAATTAGCTTTGACAAAACAAACCTGCAGAACATCAAATACATCATTCAGCATTGCTCACGCACTGGCAAACAAATAACTAATTCAATTTATACATGACGATACTTTCATATTTTGCATTATATAACTACAGTAACTGTTAGTAAACACCACCATATCCAACGAGGGCTCTGGCCATGTATCATAAGATGATATTACAGTTACTTAACATCATCATACATACTATCCCTTAATAAAGCACAAAGAAAATGATAATGCAAAAGATCAGAAAACTTCAACTGATCACACATATCCTTGAGTGAGATCAAGAGTTTCAATCATCTTTTTGATGTAAAACACGAGGTAGATTATTACCATTTAGTGCAGCATGGTAGATTCGCTTCTCAGCAAGCCCAATGTCAGACAATGTCAAATTACCCTACAACAACAAGACAACATCGTGTGTCACACTTTCAATTTGAAAAGTTAAGACCTACTCATATATATTAGTTAGGACTGTAAAAAAGATCTACAAGTTCGAATTAATGCTGTAAGTTTTCGGTAAAGAAGACTCGGTTAATGTCATGCATCTATCTGAGCATGATAAATGTGCTGATGAATTAAATGAAACATATTAAGGACTACTGATGTATTCGTGGCAGGTGAAAGGTATGCTCACATCCATGTAAGTTGATCTGCTAGAGAAGACCAACATGATGGCATGGCAGTTCATCACAAGGTTTTAAAAGCCGGGCGGCACCAATAAGGTTTTAAAAGCCGGGCGGCACGCTTAGTGCCCGCCCGGCATGTGCCGGAGCTAGGGCTAAGCATTACCCGAACCTACCCGAAAAACCGAACCGAACCGACCCGAACAAAGTCAAAATTTCGGGTTCAGTTCGGGTCGGGTTCGGTTCGGGTCGATATTTTAATAGTTCGGGTTTATATAATTCGGTTCGGGTTCGGTGGTCGAATTTCGGTTCGGTTCGGGTTGGACCCGAATTATCTTCGCGAGTCACATTTTAGTTAGTTTTCGTTGGTTTTTATGTGCTAATTTTTTCTTTTTAAATAAAATATTCATATTACAACTATTCTGGTCGACCCTAACCGACCCAAATCCGAATTATTATTGAATAAAAATATTTTTTTTATTATTTGGGTCAACCCGAACCAATCCGAACTGACCCGAATTTTAGTCGGTTCGGGTTGACATAAAATTCGGGTCAGTTCGGGTCTGAAAGTATTCGGTTCGGGTCGGCCTTAAGAATTTCGGTTGGGTTCGGTTCGATTCGGGTTAACCCGAATGCTCACCCCTAGCTGGAGCTGCCGGGCTTCAGCATAGGGACGGTGCCGAGCCGGCTTGGCACTGTCCCCCCCCCCCCTCTCTCTCTCTCTCTCTCTCTCTCTCTCTCTCTCTCTCTCCCTCTTTCTTCGAACGGGCGACCTTTTCTTTTTTTATTTCCTTCTAATGCGCAGGCGCATGCGCGGGGTCACACGCGACCTTTTGTTTTTTTTTTTAAAAAATTATTAAAAAATTAAATATCTTTAAAAAAATATAAAAAGTTTATAATAAAATATAAAAGAGAACATTTTATTATCGGCACGGTCGGCACGTCTCAAATTTGGAAGCACGAAACGGCATTTAAACCTTGGTCCATCATCACAAATTTGCAAAATGAATTCCATTGATCCATCTTGGTACCATCATTTTATGTGGCACCTGAAGTAAGAACCATACAACTGCCATAGAAATAGATCAGACCATAACACTCCGTTTGGAATAAGAGAAAAAAAAAGTGGGGGGAAAGAAAGTGAAAGGAATGAACGTAATGGAAAAGAAAGTGGTGAGAATGTTTTCCCTCCTATTTGTTTGGATATGGAGGGAAAGAAAGTGGTAAAAAAGTTAGTAATATTTATTATAAAAATAAATTAGTTAATAATTATAAATATTTATTTTTTCGGAGGGAAAAATGAAATATTATAAATTTAATATTTTATAATGTAGATGGAAAAAAAAATAAAATATATAATTATTTTAATTAATCTATGTTTTTCTCTCTCCACCCTCTCTCTCTCTCTCTCTCATCCAATTCTCATCAAATCGGTGAGAATAGAATTTGTGTGGGACCCAAGGAAACTTTTCCTCTCCAATTCCTGCACCACGTCACTCCCTCCCCTTCCCAAACATGGGAAATTTTTTTTTCCCATCATTTTCCTTCCACCGAGTCCTCCTATTCTTATCTTCCAAACAGGCCGTAAGTCTTAACACAACTGCACATAAGATTAACCATTTTGTTAACATACCACCTACTTCCAGAATTTCTTACCTGTCCTTTTTTTGGGAGGGTCCAATCGTTATGTGTCTGTCCTAAACTAAAAAACCAAGTATTTATGTACATACATGATTTAATATTACCATCTACAGATACTTGCTCGCTAAGGTAACCATCATGGAAGGAATATAAAAGCAAACCTAGTCGGACAACTAGAGAAAATCCAAAGAACGTATAAAACTTTATCTCTAATACTGACAGTATTACTCCACTAGATTGTTCGACAGAAGAAAACATGTCAGATATAAGAACTCTCATGTAAGGCTCGATAGATCTCCATGAAAGAACAATGTATATATCTTTCCACATTCAAACTGGATTACAATAGAGCCACCAAAAAGTATATTGGAGCTTGTTCACCTCATCTATGGAATTGGAGCCTATACAGTTTCGTATAACTACTACCATCTTCTTTTAACACTTTTTGTTTTTCTGTCATCATTGCTGGAAGGTTTATGTTCGATAAGCAGCAATTCCCATGGCCCTACTGCTTTCCCAAGTTCAGTTGTAAAAACAACTTCAAATCCTCTTCTAGCATACAAAAGTGTGCAAACTAATGTTCCTAAAACATTTTATAAACCAGCCTTAAAATTACATTTTAAAAAAGGAAAAGACTACTCAACCCCAATAAACCACACACAACTAATCTCCATCACACATTCGTCTCATGATCTGCACACTTATCTCGTGATCCGCACAAATTATCAAAATTACAACTATACCCACTGTGATATGTGGTCCTGATGTTACCACGTATGCTATGTGGTTTATTGTGTGGTTTCTTAGGTGAGCATAGCAAAACCCCTTAAAAAATGCTAGAGATGCTAAAACTTCTTTAGAGACTTATTTTGAGTATGTAGCATTGCCACAATGCTATCTAGATAAAGATTATATAAAAGAAATTATCATGTTAAAAGTAAAAACATAAAGGACAACTAAAACCAGGTTGTTCTCTAACCAGAATATCTAATTGTTATGCTAAATGTTAAACCAGAGATTCCATGATACAAAAGCAACTTGAGCCAATATATTCCTTCTTACATAGTCCTAGATCCTTCATAACAGACATTCTAGCATCACATTAACATCTTCACACTCCACAGTTAAGAATATTAATTGCCTTAAGGAACAATAATCTTTTCCTTTACTACTATTTAGAAATAAAGATAATTTTTTTACTATTCTCTTATCAGCGCTTCCGCTTCTAGGATATGGCTTAAAGTAAATAGGTGCATACCAAAAGAAACATCACAATGCTGGGTTGCTTTTCGTTTACTTCGTTAAACGATTTCTCATGCACTAGCCAACTGCGTGTTGGGAGCTAGAAAGACTACCTGAACAGCCATTAACTTGCGGACATTATTTGCATAAAGTTTCGGATCCTCCTTTTCTTGTTCAGAAGGATAGTATACAGGCAAGCGGACAACCTCAAGATGATTCACAAATTGGCAAAGAAGCAAAAACATATGGCGTACCTGCAGTAAAGAAAGCAATCAGCATGTCAGAGTTGTAGTCATGGGAAATGCAAAATACTGGTGTACAACAAGTTTACTCTATGCTGGATAACAATAGTTGATTTTTTCCTAAAAGAAGAAAACACTAAATAACGTTTTTGGACCCAAATTTGCCATGCCATCTCATCGTAGAAACAGAGCTTCCTAAAACTAGATTAGCAGCTCACATATCTCGAAGTCATGTAAAGTAAAATATTAAACATTAGGATGACATATGATACATATTCTCAGCTTAAAATGCATAAAAGAATATCAGATTCAAAACCGACGACCCCGTCATGAAAATGGCCCTCAGAAACCAAATTAGTTCTCAATTATGATGTGTAGGCATTGTAATCAATGAAAAGGCAACATACAAGCTGTTTAAATACTTAATTATTAAAATTGCAACCCATGTGATCAAATGTTTTTCTTACATTATTGGTGATTCAATTATTTAGAGAAGTTAACACCCAAGACTTGATATTAGATTATAAAACTTAGAGTCCTCTGTATGATACTGGTTAAAAAATAAGTACAACCAAATGGCAAGGAGCAAGCCTCCGGATAATTCTGCAGCTTATGTTTCACAGTCAACAGCAGATTTTTCATATTTGCACCATGAAAGTATGCAATGAGATTCCAAGGATGTAGGTTAGCCGCACAATCCCACTAAAGCTGCTTGTACATACATTATCTAGTACATTCAAACAAACTGCTAATATTCGCTAATGACAAAATCTGAAATTTAAAAACTTTATATAGCAGTTTAAAAATCATAAAAACTTTATATAGCAGTTTAAAATCAAAAAACTTTATATAGAATTTTAAAAATCATAAAAACCAAAAATGCCTCAGCTTCTATGATCATCAAAACTACTTTAAATAGTGACAGTCCTGAATCCTAAATAGCTTATGAAAAGCACTGTCATATGAATTTAAAAGTTGGTGCCATGGAAATTTATTGACCCCCTAATTATGGAATGCACTTTAAATAAGTATCACCAAAAGGCCAACAACATGATGAAAATATGTTCGTTTTTTATTAATGGCAGGAAAATAATGTGTGCTCCGAAACTACCAGTAACTATCAAATTTCTCACCCCAGATATGGAGTCCCATGCTGGACTGAATCTTTGGTAAGGATATCGTAGAAGCACTGGAAGCACTGGTGCCTTAGCTAAAAAGGCACCCGTCTTGAATGGAAGGAGATAATCTCCATTTGTTGTTGTTCCCTCTGTAATGGATAAGTGTTCTCAATCAATGACAACAACAATGACAACAAAAAAACACACACACACACACACATAGGGAAACATATGCAAATACTTCTTGAAGTAAGAACACAAAAGTTGCATATAGCATCCAATTAAGTTACTGTTTTATGCTTAAGGAAGGGGACAAACATTCACTACATATGCTACCATAACTTAAGGGCTTTTACATAGACATCGGTCAGCACAATACTTTTTTAAAGAATCGCAGCTTCCAGAACATCGGTGAGCAGAAGACTTTTTCTAAGAATCACAGCTGCCAGAATTGATACATTACCCCGCACAGAGGCCCTCGTCGGTCCAACCATTGGGCTAAGGGCTTCCAACAGAGCAAAACTTTTATCAGTTGCAGCTTCAATATGGCATGCTATAGAAGAACACCAAAGAAAAAAAAAATGTGCATGCAGATATAGGTTTATTGATTCTAGATGTCCGTTGCTTACTTAAAGTCTCAACATAACCAATAGCATACTGGATCTGCTTAAAAAAAGAGAAGTGAAAATTTGTAGAAAGCAATTTTAACATAAGGTCCTTTAGCCTCAAGGAACCTTAAGACAGCAAGGCATGTTAGACTTAGGGAAAACTTTTACAGGACAGCAGCAAGACGAGTGATACTTTATGTATCAGAATGTTGAGTTGTGAATCACCAACAGGAGCATAAATAATCGGCAGAATAAAAATGTTATGGTTGTTATGGTGGATGTGTTAACAAACAATGAAGAGCCAGATTAGAAATAAAGTGGTTAGGGAGATAATCAGGATAGAGGAAATAGAGCAAGATGAAGGAAAAATGCTAGAGGTCATTTGGCCTTAAAACGAAGACTCATAGACGTGCCATTTGGAAGCGTAAAGGGTTCAAAATGACTCCTATCAGCAGCAGTAGGTTAAAGCCCATCAGAGTTATGCATAGACTTTGAAAATAACATCATTTTGCTTGATATGGATGAAGATATGGATCCAAATAGAGCATATTGGCTTATAAGAGCTCAAGCAGTCGATGCTACCTAGCGTGAAAAAAAGGCTTTGGCGGTAGTTATTGTTATTGTAAGGTTTCCAAAGACTCTCCTCATAACAAATACATTAGATTTCCTCTTTTGAACTCTTGTCAAGATTTTCAGAATATGATCATCTTGTTGAACTCTGTAGTATTTAAGTAACTTATACATTAATCCATTGTTTGATTATGTCCAAGTTTGTTGATGACATATCACGTGCAATGGCCATGCTATTATAATAATCACAATTACAGTCAACTGTGAAAATACAAGCACCAAATGTAATATTCACTAGGCTGCAACAATGTTGAAAAGCTCAAGGCTCGGAATTAACTCACTTGTCCCTATAAGTCAAAGTTAGTAGCGTCAACTTGGCAACTCAAACAAATTTCTCTCTCTCTCTCTCTCTCTCTCTATCTATCTATCTATCTATATCTATATATATATATATATATATATATATATATATATATATACTTCTTTGAGATTTATGTGGAAAAATCCAACCCTGTACCTAGCCCACTTAGTATGCCTGAAGAGTTGGTAAATACAAGCGTGGCATCAGCCCATGTTCCACTTACACATTCTATACTTTTGTACAATAAAAATTAAGGTTTGTCGTGCCGTGCCGAATTGCGGTAATCCGAACTAGAGACATACCGAGTGTACCGATCGTGCCGCGCCAAAGTACTTATACATTTTTTTTTAATTTTTTAAAATTATTTATAAAAGTAAAAAATAAAGAAAAAGAAAAAGCATGCCAGCCCATGTCAGGCTGGCATTAGATACCCTTTATGGGCAACTCATAGCTTAGACGAGGAGGCAAAAGAAAGAAGAGGGAAGAGAGAGAGAGAGAGAGAGAGAGAGAGAGAGAGAGAGAGAGAGGATGGGGGAAGATCTCGACGGCGACGACGGGCGGCGGTGGTACGAGTGGCATTCTTCTATTTTCTATTTTTTTTAATACCGGCGTTGTGTCGTACCGTGCTGGGCAGCATTGTTTGTCCATGCCGACCGAAACCGGGCAGCACTCGTGGTGCCGCCCGACATGTAAAAGGGTGATGAAAATACTATATAATGACTCACTTATACATTATAAAGTATGCAACAGTAAATAATATAAAATTTGTATAGAATTTTACAAAATCTTAGCTGTTTAGTTCGAATATTCACACATAGACACTTAAAACCAGCAACTTCAAAGAAACAACAAATTAGTAGGAAAAAGAAATTTGATGCATATCAGTCTAGAAAATATTACACTCTAAATTTCATGATGAATAGAAAATTGGACTTTATTGTTGTTTTAGATTGAATACTTTAATCTGCTAATAAACAAAAAAGGATGAAGAAGGACATAGTCATAATAAATCATTATAAGAGATGTCACATTCATTAGTTCCTTCTACATTGCTTGCACTTGTAATAATTTATGACTTTGGAAAACCATACACTCATACGTGCACTGACTTGAAAATACATGGCTAAATCATTTAAATTTTGCTTGACGTGAGCTTAGACATAACCCTAAATAGAGAACCATGGTGCACAATGATACATGTAGCTACCTCCACCTAGTGGGAAATGCTTTGTTTTTTTTACTGTTGTAATTTAAAATTTTTGGAATATACAATTAGATAGTGGTCAGTATAATTGAACTCTATGTACAAACTTAAAACACTTATTTCGATAACATCCTTCTACACCATAGCCTAATAAATACTACAAGTTCTCACTTGTAGTTGCGTTTACTTATACCAACAAGATGTGGCTCAGTTGGTCAGCAAGCTTAGCTCAGCTGATGAGCCTCAGCAAGGTCAGGGGTCGAGCCTGCAGGAAACCACATGTTGGTAGGGAAGGTAACCGCAATTGCTCCACTCGCCAACCGAGAATACTGTCTTCCCATGTGGGGGTGAGGACACTCGTGGGAAAATCAAAAAAAAAAGTTGCAATTATTTATAAACAAAAATTTTACCAGGACGGCAGATCGTACAATATCGACCAGGACAATCAAACTGACGCAACCAGGAAAGATCATGAATGCCATTTAACATAACATAAATTACAAAACATTAAACTGAGGATCCCCTATACCTGGAAAGATCAACATCATTGGAGCTTGCTCATTTCGATGAGCCTCTTGTATCCTTTCTGTTAAGACACCTGCCAGAACCACAAACATCATTGTAGACATAATATGGAACTACAATGGCGCTGAGAAGCTCATTAAGACAGTTATGTATGGTAACCTAAGTTATAATAAGAATGCCCTCTTACAATCATATCGGCACTCATTACAAGATTCCACTCTTGATAATGTACTATCTTCATACTTCAATCTCATATAAAAATTGAATTTCCGTATCTCTTTTAAGAACTAAGTTATTATCACACCACATACAGGATATGATAGTAAATTAAATACTCAACTAAATTACATATTAGAAAGTCAGTAAAATGGCTAGTTGGAGGGATATTCTTAATACGCATTTGCAAGGAAGCTACATATGCAACATCATATTAACTCCGGGCTATTTCCCCAAACAACTAAATACGACGTTAAAGAAAAGGAGAATTTATTGTCATATACATATAAAAAGCAGCCTCAATTGTCACCATACAATAGATGATATTGGAACGTAGCATATAATTCTAGAGCAAAGCAGCAGGAATCTTGAGGACTACGCAATCGTAAGGTTGTCACCATGCATGTATGACAACTGATGCAAAGATGGAAATTGATGCAATATATTTAGTCGATCTTATGTATTATCCTATTTTGGTTAGGAAGATCTATTCAATACTGCAAAAGCAAAAGCATGCTACAGTATGTGACATTGAGAAATAGTCATGATTTAATTTCTACTTTTTTCCATATCTTTCTGATTAAGGTCGGACGGTCTATTAGAACAAAGACATATGCGTGCTTAAAGTAGAGGATAGTGATCCAATTGCATATCTTTTTCCCTCTTTTCCCCATCTCTTCTCTTAGTTTCAGCTTATAGACAATTTAGGCCTATTTTTTATCTGTTTTGCTTTATTGTTCTGTAACAAATTAAACTTGATAACAACTAAAACAACTTTCATTAAAAATGGCTTTGGAAACTAAGCTTACAAGCAATGATGAAATACTTATAAGTAAACTCCATGAATCACCTCCTGCCTACCTGACACACCCTTGAAGTCTGAGGATTTTGATTCCCGCTGAACATAGATACAACCCAGGCACTTACTGCATGAAGCATATACCTCTGTATTAGATCATTGGATCCAAGTAATTACCCATTCAAAGAGGTCTATTATAGTGAAAGGACAATTCTCATAGTGGTGATGTGTATTAGTACATTAAATTTTACTCTAGTATGATGACAAGTGAGGTCGAACACAAGATGCCCGTTATGAAGTCAAATTTACTATCCATAATGTAAAGTACTTCAAGTGCAACTAAATCAAAACTGTCAATTACATCAAATACATAGGCCATTGACAAGGATTTTAATCTAAGATCTGCTATGAGTTTTGATATATTTCTCTAGCAGAACCTGGACAAATGTGTTGCTTAGCTTGATCTGTAATAACAAAGGATGCTTATGACATAACATTTAACTACAGTGCCACTAAAACACATTTACTATGATCAATATCAAAGGATCCAAGCAACTACAAAAATCTGTAGGTGAGAACATGAGTAAAACTCAGTTAGCTATGGATTGTATTCTACAACTCATCGACTAACCTGATGAGGCCAACTAGAGGAAGTTTTGCCACTGATCTCTTCAGAAGGAACCAATTTTGCAATTACAGGAGGACACGCCAGAACAAATAGCTAAGTCACAACTCAGTTCTTACATAAGAGAAAAATCATTTGCAAACTCCTAGTTCATCACTAACCTTTGCAACGAAACTAGGAAATGAAGCTGACATGTGGTAAAGGATGTCTATGTAAGACACGTGATTCGAGATAATTACTCCAGGTCTATCCAAGCCTTCGAATTTCTGACTACGCTGATCCTGAAAGAAAGGAAATAAGAAATTTATCATTATTACTTAACCAAGTAACTAAGTTTCAGCATGAGAAATAGTACATACAGCACCACTGATGCAACAGAAACACATCTCTAAAAATCTGAAACATGATAAACTATCTCCTTAGATTAGATTTATGGAAAATTGCAAATTTTTGTCTTAAGTGTTCTTATGTCACAGCTTTTCAGAAGAATCATTTGTATTCTTCAGTATCAATAACTATAGTTGACAAGAGTAGACAAATGCCATTCCATCTTAAATCTTAAATACTAAAAGTAAGCTTCTCCTATGCCAAAATAGGGCCTAAAGGTCTGTCACATTTTGTCTTTAATGCAGCTGATAAACAAGATCAACCATAAGCTTGACAACCTAATTAATGATTTCCAATAAAACAAATCTCTAATTATCACAACAAATTGACAAATCCAAATTCAAACATAAGATCTTGGGCAAATTACTCTGCAGTCCCTCATTCAAATTTGACTTACACAACATCCCCTTTAACACTCCACTCCGTCGGTTTTTTTTTTTTTTTTTTTCTACTCTTGTTTCAAATTTAGGATATTCACATCAAAAAATTGGATATGAAAGAAGAGGTAAAATGTAATTGAAAGTTGGGCTGTGGGCCGCAGTATAATTTTCTAGATGGTCTTTCATAAGTCATAACCTAAAAGGCACATTGAGTAATGAATGCTACAGCTTCGATCTTATAATGCTCAATTCAGTTGCCACAGAAATCACATTATACACACCAAAAGTGCAGTCTATCTAGAATTTCGTATAATTCTCTTCAAAACTCAAGAGATCACAAACTAGTGAAATCTCATAGCTCAGAACAAACATTCGAATCTGGTTTTTACCTCTTCCAATGACCCCAGGCGGATCTCGCTGATCCAGTAAAACCCTAGAATGAATAGCATGGATCTAGAGAGAAACCGCCCGGCGCGCACCACAATAATCCGTCGCCACCCGCCCATATGCGCATAACCTTCCTGAAAATCGTCACGGTATGGATCCTCAAACAAGGTGCAGACGCGACACACTATGTAATACGATACTAAAATCATCATTCCGAGCGCTAATCTGATCGGAACGAGCGTGACCATCGTGATTCCAAGAAGCAAGTTCTCCATAATTGGGAGATTGCCGCGGCCCATTGTGCCATACACGTCGCGCCTCACGTAGGCAGCGTACTTCTTCTCGAGTTCTTCGATGCTCTCTGAGACGGCGGCAGAGGTATTGCTTGGTTTGAGGAGCGGACGCTCGTCTATCGGCGGCGCGGATGAGGAAACTCCGCCGGCGCGCGAGGAGTTCTCGTGTAGTTCCGGCGAGCCGACGAGATCTTTCATCTCGGTAGCCATTGGAGTTAAGTTATTGTAGACTTGTTTTCACGCCATTGGAGAGAGTTGGAGAGAAAAGCACAAAACTCTGGCAAACGAGAAGAAGCGGGGTGTGACGGGTGTCTGGAAATTAAGACAGTGATCTAACGGCGGTAGACGGCTGTTAAGAGGACACGACGCGTGGTGGTGGGAGGGGTATAAAGACAAAAAAAAAAAAAAAAAAAGGAGGGCATGGCCAACCCGCCTCAATTCAGTTAACAAACAGTAGTTGCTGAACTAAAATCATTATTTATTTTTCTAAAAAAATAAATTATAATCAACATTAACTCAATTGGTTAACAAAATTAGATGTTAGAAAAATATCAAAGGTTTATTCCGTATGGGGATAAATCAATAATTCGATTTTTAACAATATCTGGTTGAATGATCTACCGTTTTTTCTTTAGTATCCGATCGAAATATAAAATAGAACCAAACTCGATGATCAAGATAAAAATAAATAAGTAAATTAGAAATTTAAATTGAAATAATATTTACTTGAAAATTTTTATTTAACACATTATTTTTAGTCAAAATATAAAATAAAATCGAAATCGGCAAAGAGAGTTTGAGTCGTTATATATTAATTGCTAAAATTTCGATGGTCTAAATTGTGTTGCTTTCGACATGATTTGCAAAATCGGTTTGGTTTTTGGTTGGAAAGAAATTAAAAACAATAAATTATAAAAAATAGTAAAAAAGAGAGTTAATCCACGTCAAACACTATCATTCCCCTATGCGTGCAACTATAATATTGTAAAACCCTGTCATGCCAAATTTTTTATACACTATCCAAAAAAGAGACTAACTGAGAAAATTGTACCAAACAAAATTTCCATTATACAAATGCTATATGCCGTTACCAGCTTAATAACAGTGTTGGCGTGGCACTAATTCACACTATTAAATCCTGTTATGATATGTTTTGTCTTGCAAATAACTGTTTGCATTTTAAATATTTAAAATCACTATTATCTTGTAATTCATGTAGAGCTATTTGACTACTATATAAATATTTTTTAAATTTACAACATAATAATTATAAATTTTAATAAAATCTATAATTTTTTATTCAATATTTTTTAACAAAATATTTCTAGTTTCAAAAATAATCCTGTCAAAAATTTGGTTAGGTACAATTACGTCAATTGGCTTCGTATTTCTGATATGTACAGGAAATTTGGCTTGCCAGGCCATGTGAACTGATCTTTTATTGCCGTGGACATGGGCCCATGGCTAATATGAAGCCCATGGTGGTTAATTATCATAATAATAATATATCAAAAGCTTCACCCAACTAAGGCCTACGTTGGAAAAGTAAGCCCAACTTTGGATGGATACGGGTCAGTCATCGTGTTCTCTTGTATTAGATCATACTGGTGTGGATGGGTTTTGCAATCAAGTATAGCGTGCTCAAGTTTGAAAAATAGGATTAATTTATTAAACAATTAACTGGAAAATTTAATCTATTAAATGAAATTAACAACGCTTATAATTGAAATAGCCAATTTTCCTATAATAAATCATTGGACAATATTATTATGCTAAAAATTAACAATGACCAATATCAAATTAACTATTAGAATCCGAATCAATTGTGTTGGTAATATTATGGATTCATTTATGGCAATTTCCTATTAGGAATCTTGTAAATTAAGTTATCACATCCAATGTCAATTTTGATACGCTCTATTTTATTAACATTTTTCGCCCCTAAGAATGATCAGAGTACAATAATGACTGGGAGTAAATAGTAGTACTTTGTGGTGTTGTAGAGCAACCTGAAGCTGACTTGGATGAGAAGATGTAAGTTGTCATCACGGATATATGTAGGGGTGTTCATATACCGGTCCGGACCGGAAAACCGGACCGGACCGGTGAGTTCGGTCCGGTCCGGTCCGGACCGATAGTAGTTCGGTCCGGGTCGCGGTCCCGGATCGGCCTGCATTTCGGTCTCCGGTCCGGTCCGGTCCCGGACCGAAAAAATTCAGGACCGGACCGGGGACGGATTAACCAAGGCCCAACCAGCCCATGCTATGCGTGTTAAGCAAGGCCCAGCCCAGCCGAGCCGTCGCTCGCGTGCGCTCGCCGTCTCCTCTCTCTCTCTCGACTCGCGCCGTCGCGCTGCCGTGCAGCCTCAACCAGTCTAAACCGGTCCGGTCCGGTTCGGTCCTGCTTTTTCGCGGTCCGGTCCGGACCGGACCGGTCTTAGACCGGTCCGGTCTACGGTCTGCAATCCATCCGAGGTTCGGTCTTCGGTCCGGACCGGTCCGGTCCGATTCGGTCCGGTCCGGACCGAATGAACACCCCTAGATATATGTCATATATTAACAGGTTGATACGTTGGTCTCACTGTGTACGCGTTTTGAAACGTGTACACACACATATATATACGTATATCTATAATAATAATATTTAAGGGCAAGGGGTTGCTACGGTGAATGCCCCCCATATATATATATATATATATAAAATATATATTTTTTAATTAATAATAATTAATTGTATATATATAATATCTTAATTTTTTAAATATTTTATTTTTAAATAATTAAATATTTTTAAATTTAAAAAAATTAATTTTTTTTTTTCACACACATCACAGATGATATTTTCGCTAGTATATATATATATATATATATATATATATATATATATATATATATATATATATATATATATATATATATATATATATATATATATATCCTATTGCTAGAAGCCTAGAACCAACTTCGTTTTCGCGTCAGCAGCTGTATGTATAAAACGCAGATTGTCATTATTCAAACAGTAAGCTTAAAAACCCAGATTCTTGCACGGCACTACCTAATCCGCCTTATTGACCCGCGTGCCCGGCGCCCGCCGTCACCACCACCGCGCGCCGGCACCTTCGTCGCTCATGGAATCCGACAAACACAAGACGTCTCAACTCCCTGATCGACCTGTTCCTCCACCGCCGCTGTCGAAGCCGCAGCGCGACTTCCTTCTCCACCTTGAATCCTACCTCTCTCGCCGCGATGGCGTGGACAAGATCCTCAAAATCTCTCGCTACGCCGCGAAAATCGCCATCTCCTCCCGCGCCCCACTCCCTTCTGATCTCTCCCACCGCCTCAAATCCTTCGAGTCCAGCGTCGGTCTCAGCCGCAAAGCCTTCCGCCTCGGAAAATTCGTGCAAGACGTCAACGCTCTCCGATCCTCCCTTGCCGCCGCCGATTCATCCGTCGATCTCCTCTTCCTCTCGATCATCGCGTACGGCGGCGAGGGAGTGTACTACTTCTTCGAGCAGCTCGTTTGGCTCTCCAAGGCGGGGCTCATAGGTCCCCACCACGCTCGGTGGCTACAGAAGCTCAGCGCCTGGGCGGAGCTTATTGGCTACGTCGGCAGTATTGCCATCAAAGTTCGAGAGATTTCTGTGATCAAATCACAATTACAGAGATCTAACGATGAGGAGAAGTTCGCGAAGTTGAGGGAGAAATTAATTCTCAAACAGCTGTCGACAGTGCAGGACGTTGCTGACGGCTTGATGGCACTGGCCGATGTCAGGGATGGCAAAGGGATGCTGACTGATCCGCTGCTGATGGCCTCCGCTGGAATGGTATCGGCACTGATCAGCACACACAAGAATTGGAAATCCTGTTAAGAGGTAGTTTTACTTTTCTGCTGCTAATTATGAACTTTTACGACCTAAATGTTTTGAAATAAGTGCTCTAGCTTGAAGTGTAGTATAGGGATTGAAATAACTCATCATTGCTTTCTCAATTTTGGCAGGGGATTGGAAAAGTAGTGCTTATATTGGAACAAGTATTGATGTCGCCTGTATGATTCACATTCTGGATACAGATTCAATACAGTCGATGACTTTGATTCTTTTGACTTGGCAATATGTCACTTTGGTTGAATATGACTTACTGGCATTCACTTGAAAGTAATACATGAAGATGTTGTGATCGTTACTGTTAAGAAGAATAGAGAACTAGTTATTTACTCTTCCCGGTAGAACTGTTAAGAAGAATAGAGAACTAGTTATCTACTCTTCCCGGTTGACAACTCTTTGAACTTGTATAATGTTTAGGAACTGTCATGGCAGTGTATAGCAAAGCAGCAATAGGATGGGAAAAATAAGTCCTTTTTTCTGCTTTATCTACATATACCAAGATTGTTCCTTTTCTAGTTTTATTGTTATTGTGTTTTTCTTTTTAAGTTGTGCTTATTTGGCAAACCAAAAGTTTTATAGTCTCTCTCATTCTTTTTTTTTTAAGTTAGATGTCATATATAAATATGTAGTAATGAAGATTGTTCATATACTGGCAAGAGATATAGGTAATAAGGACCTCAAAAGATTTATTGCGGATGTTTAAAGTTCTTACATTTCAGTACATACGTGTCATATGATGTAATGGATCCTAGAGTGTATTCGATTCTTCATTTCCATTTTGTAGACGCCTTTCTCTTTTTTCTAATGATATCTGCAACTTTTAAACATTAATTTATATTTTCCTCGATATTTTGATTGTGATTACGATGTCGTTATTGAAAGCACGCATTCTCGTATACATGATCGATAATTGTTATCAATTGTGTTGCTTATTACTGATTTATTGTTGATGCACAAACTAAAAGACTTATTAGGTACTAGCTTTATGCCTTTTACCAGGCACAGCACTTATATCATTGAAAATGCCGATGCCAACAATATATATCTTCGCATCGTTTTCTATGTATGTATGTTTATGTCTCCTGTACTCAATGTACTATTTTTGAATTTGTAGATCGTAGACTAGAATTTGTTGTTCTTGTTGCAATAGCATTTTTGGTGATCTCTATAAGAGTTTGATATGCAGGATATGGGGAGATACTTTATTCTTTAGTACAGATTAAGATGAAACTAGTGCTGAATGAACGAGGCGTTTGTTTTTTAAGATGAGGTGTGCATGTATATAATTGGCAAGAAATGTACTTTTTCTTGGCTGTCTTCAAAGCTCAGTATTAAACATCATCAATTACAACTCTCTTTTTAAAAAATGCTAGTCACCTCTTAAGCTTGCCTTTATTTCGATCTCGAAAATGGGTTTAGAAATGTGTAGATAATTCGACATCACATGAGAGATCCAATTAGTGATAAATATTTGGAGGTAAGTAGCATTGCTTTATTTTTATCCTTTGCATTTCATTACATCAAGCAAATTATTCTCTTCAACTGGAAAAGGGTCATTCGTTATTATTTCTTTTGGTACAGAGTATAGAGGTTAAAACCCTTCACCATATCATCTAACCGTAAGGCTGAGTTATTGAGCATTGCTGTGTGATAAACCACAAGCTGAGGAGCTTTGAGTCACAATTACTCTAATTTGACGGGCATTACTTTATATCTTGTTTCAAATTAAATTTCTTGTTCAAATTTTAGTCAAATCTGGATCAAATATATTTGAGAATAATTGCTATGATTATCTCCGCTGAGCCGGGACTTACGTACCTCTACGATCTTGTTGTTGTTGTTGTAATTGTTGGTATGATTATTTACGAGTAATAATGGTAAGATTGTTTGGTTGCTACTGAATCACAATGTTCATAAGCAATATTATGCAAAGTTCTATTATGATTTATGACCTAGTAATATCTTGGTCAATGAATCCTATATACAGTAGTTGACGGATTGGTGGGCTTACTGGGAGATGATTGTTTCATGCGCATGCTTTCACTATGCGCTAGCATTAGTTCAAGAACCGCGTTCTCTTATTGCTTCTTAGCCTATCTACCTTGCAAGGACAGAAGTAGTGCAGTTGGCCAATGCTATACATAAACTTCCATTTATTTATTTTTTTGTTTAAGATTAGCAGCAAAAGGAGCAGCTAACTTAGCAATCAAAGAAAGGGCTTCAATGGGAGCAGCTATATTGTCAAGTATATGCTAGAATTTATATTATTGTATTATTACTGTTGATAGTAATGTAACAGTGATATTAACGCTTCAACGAAGCGACTCCACCCTTTTTTATTACTGATTGCATGCGTAATTATGGTAAATCATGAAACCTACAACATAAAGTTCCAAACATACTTTCGCAGATCTATTATGCCTGTTGCCATTTTAGGAACCTCTCTAAGTAAGATTTTTGTTGGTTTTTTTTTTTTATTTTTTATGAGGGACTGGGTGTAGTGGACCAGTGCTCTCCTTTGCACCAGATTCTGATCCAACTGGAAAGCAAGCTAGCTTAAAGCAAAATAGTTAGTGGTGGTCTCATCATTACCTTCCAACTGGACACATTATTTTACAGCTTCTATAAACCAATCTTGCCTTTTAAGCTGTTGCATTCCTTTTTCCAAAGCTTTTGTTAAAACTATGCTGTGTTGGAACATTACCTTCCAATGGTGCTTCTGCTTTCGTTACTTCTCTCTGCCGCTGCCGCTTGCCGACACTGCTCTTTCGCCATGACTACTAAACTGGAGCTGTAAACTAGTTGTAAATTAGTACATATTAAACCTATATACTAAATAAAAGAGTAAAATAGCACGAATCATCAAAATAATTAGATTACAAAAATATGTTAAGGTACTAATATTTTGTGCAAAATAAATATTTATAACTAGTCATATTTAACCAAGAGGTCTATATGTATCTATCTTTATGCACATACCAACTAATGCCCTACCTATAATGCTTTCCACAAGGAAAACAGATGCGAAGTAACTTATAGTTTGTTTAGTTTTGAATCGATGTATTGACAAATATCGAACTATACTCCAAATGGGGTTTTTGCAGATCAGCCCCCCGTTTCCCATTTATGGGCAAATCAGCCCCCGAAAACGCGTTTTCGGGGGTTGATTTGCTTTTTTTTTTACAGATCAGCCCCTCCGGAAACGCGTTTCGGGGGGCTGATCTGCGAACCCCTAAAATAGGGGGGGCTGATCTGCAATTATCCCAAATTTTAACTTAGGGTTAATTTATAAACTAATATTATGTTCTCTCACGATTCTTTCAATAATAAGAGATACTTATCTTGTAGAAAAATAGAATGCTTTTACAAACTATACATTTATCCAAACTCAAATTTTTGCCGAAGTTGGTAACAGGATCATGTGAAATTTAAACGTAAAATACGGGAGTTCAAATAAACTTAGTTGTTTTTTGGGGGAAATTTTGGGATTGATTTGGTTGCCCTAGCATTACGCCATATTTATTGTTCAAATAGGAAAATTATTTTTAAAAAGGTCACTTGCGGTCCGTTAAACAAGGACAAATCCTCTCCATTCCCTCTTTTTTTTTTTAATTTATAAAAAATTAATATTTTAATATATTTTTATTTTAAATTTTAAAAATAAAAATTATAGATTTTAATTAGATCTATAATTTTATGTTTTAAAAATATTTTAATTATTTGTTTTGGACTTCAACCTTTTAACGGATATAAATAAATCTTATAAACTATTTTTAAACTCGTTACTACCTCGTACCTCTAAGGTAGTAACGAGTTTAAAAATAATTTATAAGATCCGTTTATATTTATTAAGAGGTTGAAGTCTAAAATAAATAGTTAAAAATAATTTTTTTTTAAAAAATAAATATAATTATAAATTTATCAAAATTTATAATTTTATATTTAATTTTTTAAAAAATATATTTAAATATTAATATTTATTAAGAGTCGGAGAAAATTTAATAAATGCATAGCGGTGAATCCTTTGGACGTTTCGTTATATATATATATATATATATATATAGGCCCGCTGCAGAAAGTAACCATCCGTTACCCGCCGGCAGTTGGTTAATTTCGTCCTTGGACTAATTATTATCTGCCGCGCGCGTGCAGGGGCCCCACAGCCAACGCCAGCCGGCGGTGGATTGCGGGCTCCACCGGTCCATCCACCGGACCCAACCGCCCACTCCTCTGTGGAGATTAATTCTTGTTTTCTTGTTATTATTGTTATCTGCTCTTTAAATTTGAATTCCTTAGTTAGAGCTCAGAACTTAGAGCTCTCGCTTGTTACCAACAATGGCTTCCGCTTAGCTTCCTTTTTTGTGTTATTGCTATATTTTAATGGCGTTCGAGGGGCTGTTTAATGTATCGGTAGCGGCGGTGGTGGAGGAGGTGCTCCGCCAGCATGGCACGTGGCTCAGCGACACCAATCTCGCCTCCAGGAAAGCAGAGCAAGCTGGTATATGTTCATTCATTCTTCGCCTGATTTCAGACTCAAATTTGACATTTGTTAGGATCTTGATTGTACGAAGTTTGTGCATAATTGATGTTCCTTAAAGTAATCAATCAGTTGGAAGCAGTCTGTCTTTTCAATATTGTTTAAATCCTTCGGAATGGAGGAAGATTTATTACAAATTTCAGCTGCGAGAAGCGTTTGCATTTTAACTATCTCTTAACAGTAAAGAGTTTTTAAATGCAGCTGCGAGGAGATACGAAGCAGCTGGATGGCTGAGGAAGACAGTTGGAGCTGTTGCATCTAAAGATTTGCCAGATACTCCGTCAGAGGAAGAATTCCGACTTGGTTTAAGGAGCGGGCTGATTCTATGCAATGCACTCAACAAGATCCAACCTGGTGCTGTGCCAAAGGTTTGTTTTTTTTAAAAAAAAAATCTTCCCATATTTTCTTGATGGTTATATAATAATTGTATCATAATTTGATAGCGTGTTGAGACATATAACTCTCTTAAATATTACACTTAAAGTAGGAGCTACGTTTATGTATTATAACAAAACTGTTTTTGACTTCTAAGTTCTTATGATTTTCAGGTTGTTGTGAATGCTGGGGATAAAGTGGTTCACCCTGATGGAGCTGTCTTATCAGCATATCAGTACTTTGAGAACATAAGAAACTTTCTAGTTTCTTTACAGGAGATAGGTCTTCCTGTTTTCGAGGCATCAGATTTGGAGAAGGTGGGCATACAATTATGTAAATCACCCGCAGGAGAGCCTTTTCAAGTAGCTTTGTTTTATCTGTCTATCATACGTTTGTTTTCTTGTTGATGACACCAAAATGTTATGCAAAGAGATCATAACATAGAACTTGCAACTTTTTGGAGTTCCATGCCCTAGTGATCCAATTGAGTTAGTGTTTCCACAAAATCCTCTACAACTATAGGACTTGGACATTGTAAGCACATCCAATGTATAGTTAGTTTTTTATGAAACCACGGCTATGATGTAGTTCCTAAATGTTTGCTACATTCGTATTTCACGCATCTTGTATTTTTTCAGGGAGGAAAAAGTGGTAGGGTAGTGGATTGCATTCTAGCTCTTAAATCGTATGATGAGTGGAAAGTAATGGGAGGAACCGATTCTTGGAGATATAGTGGGAATGTGAAATCTAACAACCTAGTCAAATGCTGTCTAAAGAAAAATTCAGATCCTGTGCTAAATTCCTCATCTAAGACTCAGGCAGTGGATGAGAAACTATGTGATGGTTTTTACACGGAGCAATATTCTGGAGACATCGCTCATGAAATGGTTGGTAAGCTTTTCTTCTTTTTTTTTTTTTTTTTTTGTTTTTTTGTGACACCATGTGCCATCAGTAGGCCCTCACTAAAACCTGATCACGGTTATGCAGACTATGACACATTCTCTTAATATGCTTGTCCGCTCAGCTTTGTCAGATAAGAAGCCTGAGGAAGTTCCAGTAGTGAGTTTTTTTGCACTTATTTCATGCTGACATGATGACTACAAAAAATTGATTTAATACATACATTCATAGCAAAATAATTTTGTGCAGATTCTGGGGTCATTGTTAAGCAAGATCATGGAAGAGATGGAGCACAGGATCTCAAGCCAACAACAGCTGGTATCGGTCTCCTAATAAATTATACTTCATAAATGAAGAGTAGCCTACAGTTTGTTAATGCTACCGATTACAAAATCCATAGATGATTGCATCTTTGTTTATTTAGTTTTATTATTCCCCTTATATCATGCTTCCTTTTTCATCTTTTCTCTGAAAATGCGTTTTTTTTTTTTGGCATATCACTCTTTCTCATAGAGTACATTTTGAAGTAGGTCTATAAACATTTCTTACACTATCTTTTCTTTAAACTAATTATCAGGTGAAAATGGCTTTGAGAGATCTGGCTGATGGCAAGAAATCATTTATTAAACAGAAAGTCCCAGCAGAACTTGTATGTGCATCGAATGTAAGTCAGCCGTTTGCTTAATCTTAATCTTCAACTTCAAGCAAAATAGCTGCAGTTTAGTTTAGATCGTCACTGGCTGTCATAGTTGGTTAAGTATAGACATAGATGCCCAATTGTCAGTCAATTTTGCCTAACGTTGGTTCCTGGGTGTCCAACTTAGAAACCCTAGAAAGAAATTTAATTATAGTCCTAGAAAAGTTTGCATTAGAAGCTTCTTTGGTAATTTTTTAATGGTTAAAATGACCAGTGTTCATATTTGTTCCATTTTAAAGGTGGACAAGCAGGTAAGTAGTTTTAAAAGAGACAATTTCTTTACAAATAGTCCAAGAAATGTAGCTGTTTCAGAAGATAAGCTTTATGAGCAACAACTAATACTCGTGCAGCAGCAAAAGCATATTGAGGTAATGCTCATCTAGCAATAACGTCCCCTCATACCCTTATTAATTATTCATCGACTTGTTAACTAATAATCTGCGACGCCTTTGGTTTTTAACAGGAACTAAGGCAACTTGTTTACACAACGAGAGCCGGAATGAAGTTCTTGCAAATGAAATACTCAGAGGACCTGAGCAATCTTGGTATTTCTATGTTGCAATTTATCCAGTTACTTTTGGTTTTTGTTTCAAGCAATAATTTTCATGTAATGGCTCGTTATTGTAATAGGACGACACATATATGGCCTTGTTCATGCTGCATCAGGATATCGGAAAGTTCTTGAAGAAAATAGAAAGTTGTACAATGAAATACAAGATCTTAAAGGTATTTCCTTATATCCATTAATGGTACTCAAGCAAGAACGCCGTGATTATCCTTTTTTTTCTTGTTTTCAGGGAGTATACGGGTGTATTGCCGAGTAAGACCCTTTTTACCTGGACAACTTTGTAGTAGCACTATTGGTAATATAGAGGGAGGAAGCATTACAATCATTACCCCTTCAAAGCATGGCAAAGGACACAAATCATTCTCCTTCAATAAAGTGTTTGGTGCTTCTGCAACCCAAGGTTGTGAGGGCATTATCATGTCCTCTTTAGTCTTGTTACCTATTGTATCATTGAAAGAGTATGACACTTACCTTTTCAACATCATGCAGAGGAGGTCTTCACAGACACCCAACCTCTCATTCGGTCCGTTCTTGATGGCTACAATGTTTGCATATTTGCTTATGGACAAACTGGGTCAGGGAAGACTTACACAATGGTGCTCACTTAAAATCTTTTATAATCAAACTAATGTTAGACATGTTTTGGTTTTTCATATGGATTAATCTTCTTAATATCTAATGCAGAATGGCCCTAAACATCTTAACGAATACAGTCAGGGTGTGAATTACAGGGCTTTGTATGATTTGTTTCATCTTTCAGAACTTAGGAGGGGCACATATTCCTATGAAATCTCTGTACAGATGATTGAGATTTATAATGAGCAAGTGAGAGATCTCCTTGTTACTGATGGACTTACTGGAAGATATCCTTTAAATGCTTCACTTTTTCATTAAAGTTTTAGAATACACAGCCATCTCATTGCAGGTGAACTCTTCCCTTGATTCCTTCACAACGAAATACATTAGAGATACATCGTACTCAAGGAGGCTTGAATGTGCCTGGCGCCAACTTGATAAGAGTTGCCTCACCTTCAGATGTTATTCAACTGATGAATATTGGGCAAAAGAACCGAGCAGTGGGTGCGACAGCGTTGAATGATCGCAGTAGCAGATCTCACAGGTAACGATGCCCTAACCTCTTGACTGATCTTCTTTGTTAATTGGATGCCACATCAAATTTTGTTCATTTCAGCAAATTTATATGCAGTTGCCTAACAGTTCATATTCAAGGGAGAGACCTAACATCTGGAACCATGCTTCGTGGATGTATGCACCTTGTTGATCTTGCCGGCAGTGAAAGAGTCGATAAGTCTGAGGTCACAGGAGAAAGACTAAGGGAGACGCAACATATAAACAGATCACTCTCAGCTTTAGGGGATGTAATATCTGCACTTGCACAAAAGAGTCCACACATCCCTTACAGAAATAGTAAACTTACGCAATTACTTCAAGATTCTCTTGGTAATACACTTAATACTATATTTTGCGTTTTCTGCAAAGCATGCATTACATTTAACAGAAATCAACTTCCTCTACTATATTAGGTGGCCAGGCAAAGACTTTAATGTTTGTACACATAAGTCCTGAGGCAGATGCTATTGGAGAAACTATTAGCACCCTTAAGTTTGCTGAGAGGGTCTCTACTGTTGAGCTTGGTGCTGCTAAAGCAAATAAAGAGACTCGGGAAGTAAAAGAGCTGAAGGAGCAGGTACAACTTCCCTTGATAGTTGATACTATTGACTTTATTTTTCAGTTTTATGTTTTCTTGTTGACTTGAGACTATGTCCTTTGTTTTTGTTGGTACTATACATTATTCTGTAATATTTTCGCTCTTGTTATTGTAGTTAGCCACTCTCAAAGCACTATTGGCGAAAAAAGAGGGAGAATCAGCTCGTTTTCATAGAACGGTTCCTCATCCTGATTTCAGAACGAAGAATGGTGTGACAACTGCTATATATCCCACCATAGAACAAGAGAACTTTGGTACGTTCCATAGACGACCGATGGAGGATGTTGGAAATATAGAGGTAAGCATATATCAGTGTTACGTTTGCTTTGACCATACAATGAGCAACATTAGAGACAAAATTTCTTTTTTGATCCCTGAACTTTATTAAATGGGCCTTCATAATCTTAAACTTTGAGAAGTTACTGCAATAACCTTGACTATAGTAGAAGTTCTTTGCTAATCTCGCTGTCAGATATGTTGTTTGCCTGGGATATGGCCTTTATCTATCATGCACAATTAATTGACGTGATCGCCACGTTAGCAGCTAGATAGGATAAGTGATAGCAAAACTAATAACCATAATTGATAAAAGAATGGCTACGTTAGTAGCCATGTAGAATGAGTGATGGCGGCATCAACAACTCCTACGGTGCAGAGGGCAGATATGACGACAAGGTTAGCAGAGAAATTTTTTAAAATTCAGGGTTACAACGTCCGATTTTAATGGAAGTTTATGAGTCAAAAACATAATTTTGTATATATTGTTTTTACATAAGTCATCCATGAGATAAAGAACCTCAAAGAAGAAGTCTTTTTATGTTACATTAAGGAAACACATCTATCTGTCCAATCGCAATGTCCATCTATTTCGAGTTTGAAGTTGAAAGTTGAAACTTAAAAAGTACAACTAAGAAGCATCTTAGTGATGCATTGAATTTGTAGATCAAACTAAAACTCAGCAAATACTATTCAAATGTGCCTTAAAATGCTATCGTTTAGTTTGAGTTGATATGCTATTGCATTTTCTGTTACATAAAGTGATAGATGCTCGCCTACTGCATTCGCAGCATGGTTGGCGCCCTGTTTCCCTTCATGTGAATCGCCCATGTGACTGTTTACATTCTATATGTATTCCATTTCTCTTTCTAGTCTATGTGAATGTGAATTTTTTTTCTAATGTGCTGCAAAAGCTTCCCTACTTGTGTTCATGTTATGTAGGATTCGTTTTGTAGGTTCCGAGCAACCACACCTCAAAGCAGAAGGGAAGAAGCTATGATCTCCAAGAGCTATTAAGGGGAAGTGATACTACACCATGGCTAGACCATACTATGTTGGCTAATTTTTCTGAAGGAGGTGAAAAAGAAGAAGCTTCAGGAGGATGGGTTGACAAAACAATGGTGAATAAACATGATTCTCTGACAACTGAACAAAATAAATTAGTCGACCTGGGAGATGGTACAGAGTTGTCTGATTTCTTTTATCAACGATACATCCAGGAAATGAAGGGGTATTCTGATGAACAACTAAGAAATTTTCGGAAGAAGGAAAATGATTTTTTTGAGGTGCAGAAAAGTCGATTTTATTCTGATTCAGATGATCAAGATATTGCTACAAGCGATTCTTCGGAAACTGATGCACTATGTCAGATAAATACATTTGATGCTAGTAGTACTTTGAACAGCGGATCTAGATTCAAGAAACATCATCCAAATCCTGTCCGTAATGTAGACGTAAGGTATGTATAACATTGATAGTATATCTATAGGCAATCACTTGCACGAATGATATAGATTAATATACCTTTTTGTTCCCGTCCTCTTGAATGAAAATTACCTCTAGCTTTTTTTCAGTGTGTACTCGCTATAACTTATAAGTAGTTGAAGCTACATCAATTTCTACTATGTTGATGTTTGAAATATCATACACTATGAAGCTGTAATATAAACAATATTTGTTCAGTTTCTCCTCTGCTACTAAAGGTTGTTACAAAGTATAAGATTTGGAATGTACGTTTGTCAAATTCAAAACTGCTTTTGTATGTTTTTGTATTTCAACAATCAAATTACAACAATACTGACTTCTAGACAAAAAATTGTGGCAGTCGTATTTCTTTCTAAATGTGTAGTCATTGGCAAACACTTGGGGAGTAATAAGTTGTTTCAAATGCTAGGGGACCAAATAAGTAACTAGGATGGCATAAAATGTTGCCAATAGGAAGAGATTTTTGTGGATGATTAGAAATTATTGCAAAGTTTACGCAGTGAATGCTATTGCAACAACCTACGATGATCTAATACTTTTGACAAGATGACAATTTTGTAAAATTTGAGGATAATGTCAGATAAACCGCTGAAATGTATAACAATAAGCCCCTAGACTGTTGGATTTGACAAATTAACTCCTGTCAGAGCTAAAATAGTGTTGATGACAGTGAGATATTATTAATGTTATGACCCAAAAGAAGCCATGGGTGGGTGGATATGTTTGGCTGATTTGAAATAGCAAAAATTATGGGTTTGACATGGTAGATTTTTTTGGAGACAAGTAGCTTATATGCCACTATTCCAAACATTTTAGCAACAGTATTGATTTTGTTTCTTCTCTTTGTTTTTTGGTCCACTGGAATTCCCCTTTAGAGAATTCAGTATTCATTGTCTCTTTATGCTCCATTGTTGTGTTTCGTATCGAGTTCTTATTCCTTTATTGTCAGTGTTGATGTTTATTATTCCCACATAAGTTCTTACCATTTTGTCACTCCTCTTGGTTTGATAATACTTCAATTTTCATCTAGGACTCCAAGCCATTCCCAAATTCCACCTCCATCTCAGAGAGCTTCTGATGGTTCAGGCCGAGACGTAAACCGACTAGTTAGGCAGACATCGTCTGATGGAAAACTTGGAAAAAGCAAAAGTGGAAGACTTGGAAGTGGGAAATAGATCGAGTATATGTAATAGTAGCAAAGATGCACAGCCCTTGTGAGGCTCTGTTGAGTTACTAAAGATGGTGTTCCAGTTGGTTGTGTCTTAAACGTTAGAAACAATCTCATGAAGGTTGCTGAATTCCTTTCTTTGTTTTTGGGGTGAAGAAAAGGTCGAGATCTTGCTCGTTTCTTCTTTTTTTTCATAGTTTTCCCCTAATATATGTATTTGTGTGTATATTTTAACAAAGAAAGATATAGAAAACATTGTGAAAAAAAATCTGGTCTCATTCGTACAAATCAATTGAAGTCGTAGTCAATATAGGTGTTTGTGCTATGGATTAGATTATCATTTTATTTTTACTTTCTCCAAATCTCTAATAAAGTAGCAGATGAATGGAAGTCTCATACTCCCGTGAACCCCCATATATCATATCTGTATATGCATGTTCATATGTAAGTTACCACTTACCAAATTTAGAAATTCTTAATAAGAGACCAGGACGTCTAGAACAAATGATGGAACTTTCACCTCATAAAGTGAAGGTCTTAGATTCGAATTTTACAAGCACTATTCTTAAAGATGTGGGTGATTTATCTTATATGTACTTCGTGGAGGATAGCACGGACTTTCGCGTCTATCCAGATCAAAAAACTAAGATTTCTCGGTTGGTGGAAAGTGGACCGATGCCACTGGTGAATTTATATGTTATAATAGTCATATAAAAATGGACCAATTACATATAAAATTTTTTCATAATAATTTCAATTTTTTTTGTTTAACATTAATGTGTAACGCCTAACATCATTTAGTACATGTGGATTACTTTGATTCAATTTATGAAATAGGACTGCTATTGCTCTAGTTCATTAAGATTTCTGACGCAATTAAAATCACACATAATATATTGGCATATGTGTAATATATATTCTAATATATTTTGTGTAGTTTTAATTAGATTAGAGTGATTAGAATCTTATGTAAAATGACATTTCCGTTCCTGAAATAATGCATAAAATTGAGATGCCCTAAATAATGCCATTTGATATAGTACCCCACGTTGTTGACAGCATATCGCTATGATAAACCTACTTTAGTGTATCATTTGCAATTATTGCACTATAATATTTCAAGAAAAATCTTTAATATAAATTTGTTCCATATGGGCTAAATTGAATAAATTAACATGCATAAACTCTAAAGATAGAAAAACTTACGTGAGCAATTAAAATACTGTTCTTCCTATTTGAATATTGACTTTTTTATTAATACAACAATTATTGTCACCGGCTTCTTCACCTCACTTTGAAGCTGTAAAATGCTCCTATCATTAACTAACTAAGCTTTACCTATATATATATATATAGTTGGGCCTTTTTAAAGGTTGGGTTTAGTGAATTTGGAAACCTGGGCTGGCTAGTAGTTGTTCAACATAGCTATTTTAGTTCAGTTTTTTGGATCAGAAATCAACTTTTTAAAAAAAAAAAGAAAAAGAAAAACTGAGGTGGAATCATAAATCAACTTAAGAGCTGAACTATGACTACTTGAGAGCAACGCCTTGCCTAAGTTTTGGACAACATTTGAACTAGAAAATACAATTAATCAAGAAAATTCTAACTCTAACAATAAAAAATATTCAGTGAATGGCGTGATGTTTTGTGAGTTTATTAATTTACAGTGTATCTATTATACTGAAATATTCTTAATTACTTTTAAAAAAATTAAACAGTTAATTTAACATTTAGCTCCAATTTCTAGCTCTTGAGGTCATCCAAAAAGTTTTAAATTTTGCTGCATGGATTACACCGAGTAACCAATTACCTTGCGAGCCCCTTATTTCAGACTCTTGAGGTTCAAAATAAGGCATTGCTGCTTGAAAATATAATTGCATAGGAAGTTAACTTTGTATATTATTGTTTGGACCTAATTTAATTTTTGAAAATTAGTTAAAAAAATTGAACTTGGTATGACTTTGCGCTCAACTTCGGGCAAAACATTCCATCCAAAAACAATTATTTGCTAAAACGGGTATGGATGGCTCTTATGCCCAAACCCGAAATCCACAGCCGATCTCTCCTAGGCTCCTATTATCCGCTCGTCACGCCACAAGACGCGTTCCTGGACTACCAGCTTTATTCTGAGCCGTGTGGGCCACCTGGACCCCACCATGCACGTTATCTCGTCCCGCCGTTGTCTCAGCTCCGGAAGACTACTTGACCGGCTCACTGTCGTGATCGTGAACTTCGGACTTAGTCAACGGCAGATGAAACAACCGCACTGTGCGGGCGTCTTGTCACACTGTTTATAAGTCGCGCCACGCGAGTGTTCTACGGACAAGGAGTTAAACAGGATCCGATGTGTAAAACATTATATATAAACGTTTGACGGCGGAGACGGTTTGTATAATGACGGATTTACCCTTAAACTACTGTGCGGAATTAAGTTCAATAGAAGCATCTTCAAGATAGTTGGGCCTTGGCCTTCGTCCAGTTAGCTGACATACTGAAGCTAACAATGGAGGCTAAAAGTCTTAGCTAACATACTCTTCTTTATTATTGCAATTACATTTAAAAAAAAAAATTATATATTCATTACTTGCGACGACTCACAAAGTATACTTAACTTTTATCTGACAACAAGGTGGTATGGAGATTTTTGAGATCAAACATTCGAGACAAATGTTTCTTAACCGGCTATCTTACGAGGACTAGAAGGCTAAAATAGTTAATTATCTATTGAGTATGAGTGTAACATGTCTTGACATATAAGATTATTAAGTATAAGCAACAAAAATTTAGCACGTAGTTGAAGGTATGGGTTAGGCCCATGTCAATCAAATAATTAATAGTAATCAAGATAGTTAAATATAATAACCATTATTTCAATAATTATGAAAGGTAGCTAAGTAGGTACTATCGTACCAACATTGGATGCGCTATATTAAATATAATAACTTTTTTAAAGCACTTATATAAAAGCCTTGTTTCTTAACCTTGTATATGCTTTCCTATTATATACAATGAAGACAAGTGTTGATAACGAAGAGGTGATAGATTTGTAGAGTGGGAGAAAGCTTGACGTAAACAGTTTGTATGGTTAATCAAATTATTTGTACAACATCACTATATAGCAACATTAACATACCACGAAATGTTTTACATATTTTCGCATGTTCACGATATTTGTGTAGCTTATTATTTACTTGCATTTTTGTAATTTAAGACTATCTAATATTTTTTTTATTTAAAATCATACATGTATAATATTTATAGTTGGAGTATTGTAAAATTTCTCCACCTGTTTTATATGGCCTCTCAAATGTCAAAAAATAGCAATGATGGGCCAAGACTAGCGGCCCGGAGTCATTCGTCATTAGACGGTGGACAATTTTGTAAAAGCACCACCTCCAGGGCCAGCGCATTCTCGCTTTGCGGTGAAAAAACAAGATTCAAGTTGATAAAACCACACTCTCTCCCCCCCCCCCGTAGCAGAGAAATAACCAAAAACCAAACCAGCCAGCTCTCACTCACGTCGTCGTCTTCCTCAAACTCCCCTTCTCACTCTTCAATCTCCCGCAACCTGTTCGCCACCGCCGCAATGTCACTGCTCCGCCACTGTCTTCGGTCGAGCGGCGGCACTCGTACCAGATAGCTTGATTGACGGGCTCTCCTCGTCGCGGATGACGAACCAGCCGCTAGATCCGGCGGAGTCAGCGCGACCACCGCCGCTCCTTCCTCTCGCCACGCTGATCGGTCGTGAGCTTCGTGTCGGTGAGAGCTCCGAGCGCCCCCTCGTCAAGTACGGCCACGCTGGCTTCGCTAAGCGCGGCGAAGACCTTCTCCTCGTTCAGCCCGACTGCCGTCACTCTTCTTCCTCTTCTTTCTCCGTCTTTGGCGTACTAATTCATTAACCTCTCGATGTTTCTAGATAATGTGCGTTGATTTTCGTGCTGATGATGATTCTGATCTCGCAGATCTTCGACGGGCACAATGGCGTATCGGCGGCGACGTTCGCGAAGGAGCATTTGCTAGAGCACGTGCTGAACGCCGTGCCGACGGGACTCAGTGAGGAAGAGTGGCTGCAAGCTCTCCCCCAAGCGCTTGTCGCGGGCTTCGTCAAGACCGACATAGATTTCCAGCGCCGAGGTCACGATTTAAATAACAGTGAACTTAATTTTGGAGTTATTTTCTATTGAGAAATCTGAGAAATAGTTAATTCAGGGGAGACATCGGGGACCACGGCGACTCTGGTGATGGTCGATGGGTGGACAGTGACGGTTGCGTCTGTCGGTGATTCACGATGCATTCTCGATGTGCAGGGTGGTGCAGTCTCCCTTCTGACTGTCGATCATCGACTAGAAGAAAATGTGGAGGAAAGAGAACGTGTAACTGCTAGTGGTGGAGAAGTTGGCCGCCTCAATTTGTGTGGTGGTCAGGAGGTACTATCATTTGAATTCATTATTAGTTGTTTTCATTATTCCTAATGTCTAATTAGGAGAACAAATTTGCAATTCAGGTTGGTCCGTTGAGGTGTTGGCCTGGTGGTCTCTGCCTCTCTAGGTCTATTGGAGACACCGATGTTGGGGAGTTTATTGTACCAATACCTCATGTGAAGCAAGTGAAGGTAAGTAAATTCTGCAAAAGCAAATCTAGTCAGTGTTTTGTGGATTATGGGCAAACTTTTTTATTTAATTATGTGTGTAAAACTTGGTTTGATTAGCTTTCTAATGTGGGCGGACGGCTTATAATTGCATCTGATGGAATATGGGATGCTCTTTCCAACGAACTGGCTGCGAAGTGCTGCAGAAGATTGCCTCCCGATCTTGCTGCAAAGATGGTTGTAAAGGTGCTGTTTATAATATATCTTATATCCCCATTTAGCAAATCGTTTATTCTGGTTTAATTTTTTATCATACAACTAAATTTTGGTATTTGTGACTATACACAGGAGGCTTTAAGAACAAGTGGATTGAAGGATGACACAACTTGCATGGTTGTTGACATTGTCCCATCTGATCATTCTGTTCATTCTGCTCTAGCTCCATTGCCAAAGAGGCATCAGAATAAGTTGAGGTCTCTTATATTTGGCAGAAAGCCACATAACTCGAATAATATATGGGGAAACAAGCATGCTTGTGTTGGAGCTGTGGAGGAGCTTTTTGAAGAGGGATCTGCAATGCTAGAGGAAAGGTAGGCCTACTTTGATTACTTGGTTGGTCGTCACCTCTTCTGCTAATTCATTCTTCGCTAATGTGTCTCTTTTGTGGCTATATTTTTCTAATGTTTCCGCCGGATTGGCTATTTGAGTGGTTTTGTCTGCTTAACTTTATTTCGGTTGGATTGAGTCCTGGTTTCAGTTTTGGTCTTCCTACTGATGAAAGGAAAACTACAGATCCATTGAGACTTGTTTAGCATATAAAAAACGATTAATCACTGAATTGGACTGGTAGTTTGAGAAAAGAATAAGGCCACTGATTGCCTGAACCTTAGGTGATGTGACTGACACAAAACAGCTAGAGTAGGTTACCTCCAAGAGAAAATGAGCATTGCTGGAGCAGTCTCCCATTAAATCACCTCCCTCCTTGGTGGTGATGTCTGAGTTTCAACCTCTCCTGATGAATGTTAGTAGATAGAAGGGAAAATTTGTTGGGTGGACTAGCTAGTGAGCTACGGCTGAGGTAACATTTGTTCTGATCGACCCCATCTATAAATCATCCAATTTTGGACTAAATCCCTTTGAGTACCCACAACTGGTCTTATTGTGCTAGGTAAGCTGATCATTTCCGCATGTGAACTGGTACAGCTGGTCACGTAACCCACGACTGGCTATTAACCATTCAGAAAGTTTTTTCTAAACAAAAAAATCTTTAAATTTAACATATTTTAAAAAATATATAGAAGTTAAAAAATTGTGTTACTTCATATGAACCAAATGTCACTCTTGTTTATTTGTTTATAATGTTAAGCGTACTATTTCCTGCCAATTTTCAGCTACCACCTGCCCTTACTAAGTATCTCATCTGGCTGCTACCAACTCTAATGCTTTGGTCTAAGATACTTTAGTCTCTTCCTTTCTTTTGGATCTGAATGCAATTTGGTACATCTCAACTTTAAAGCAGAGCATGTAGAATGTCCTTGAACTTTATTATGGTTTACTGCCTTATACTAGTTGATTAATGGTTCTGACAAATGAAACTAGCATGCGATTTAATCTACCTGTACAAGCGCACTTTGTATAGTTACAGCAAGATTGTTAATTGTGACTAAGAAATGTGCTCAGATGAGCCTCTTTTTGCATGGTATAAAGGCTTCTCTTGTAACTAACGTGAATAATGTATAGGGCTATACCTCATTGTTACTATTTTTAGTGTGAATGGACATGATTGGTTTGCTTATAGATCCAAAGGTGTCTTGCATCGACGGAAGGAGCTCCAAAGTTCGTTTCTTTTTTTTCCCCTTCAAATACTTTTACCGTCTGTTCATGATGAGTCTTGAGTAATTTCTCTCAAATGAGTTTGGATTGACTGTCAAGGTTTTAAAATGAGGTAAAATTGCAGAATATCAAATAAGCAAATGAAGGGAAGGAAGCAAGTTAAGTTAGTCTGGTTTTCCTTAATGCACCATAACAATTGTGTATAGACACTAGGATAGCATATATGAGGTAGAGAGACGATCCATTGCAACCTTCTATTATTAATGCTAATGGTTTTGCTAGGAGCCTCGGATTCATTTGCCAAACTGTCCAGTTTGTGATTAGTACATAAGCATTTTATCAATTCACTATGGAGATTATTGTATAATAATAGGAATGTTTTTCATGTTGTTCAATATTTGAGCTGCAAGCCTAATAGCATATTTCAAGTTGGTAAGAGTAGAAAGAGTTGAATTATAAGTTAAGTCCTGAGGTTTGGAAGGTTTGTCTGAAAAGAATGTCAAGGAAAACAACTACAAGGAGAATCTGATTATTGTTTACATGTGTGGTGGCTGAAGGTTTGGTAAATTGAAAAGAAAATCAAAGTTAGGAGAATCGAAGAAAACAACACAGTAAATGGGACCAACAATGAATGGCACATACTTTGTATTGGTAGTAATTGGTGATTTGCCCAACATTGTTCATTTAAAGACGCAACCACCTCAGTGGTACTGATCAAAGTTTTGGCTTCTACCTGCCAAGTTACTTGCATGGAAGTATATATAGCCTTGTTATTACTTTTAAGTTGCCTTCCTGTTCGCTCTACTGCCTAGTCATTTTTGGGGAAGTGCATTGTCATAGTCATGTATCATCTAGACCGTTCTTGTTTTTAGTAAGTAATCCCTGGGCTTTGTCCTCTAAATGGGCTCTCTCTTGATCTGTCTTTCTCACCTAGTTGTTCCTTTTTTTTTGGGTGTAATTCTATCCAAATTTCTACTTCCTGCTTGCAAGTTTAAGTCAGAATTTATCGGCGCAAAGTTTCATATGTTGGGATTTATATTCGAATAGGTTCAATGGATTAGGTTAGGTAGGCCACTACGAGGAATGCTGAGTTTTTTACACGCTTTGATACATACAAGCATGATTCTTTCCGCATAGTATGAGCACTGCATGTTTGATATGATTATTAATATTGTTGAAAACATCAGTGAAATCCTTTAGGAATGATGATGATCATCATATATTATGTCACATGAGAGCAGAAATTAAGAAGAAGAGGACAAGTTGGAGTAACAGCGCATAGCCGCAGCCATTGCTTTCTTAATTCACATTTTTTTCATTCAAGTTCTAATTCTGAATCTCATCTGATATTTTAGACTGGGCAGAAGATTTTCTCTGAAGACACATCCAGGGCCTACACGGTGTGCAATTTGTCAAATGGATGAATCTTCAAATGAGGAGCTCTCGGTTAATTCAAGTCCGTCATACATCTCACCTGTGCCAAAGACGTGGGAGGGACCCTATCTTTGCTCTGATTGCAGGAAAAAGAAGGATGCTATGGAAGGAAAACGGCCTAGTTAACCAACAGTCTCCAGGTGAAAATAGTGATGTCATGTACAAGAAAATGAAGGTGAATAAGGTGTTTTGTCTTTCTTTTCTAGATTGCTTTCCTATGAGATTATTTGGTAAGCTGACGAATATTGTGCCGGAGATTGCGACAGTTTGACTACTAACCACTTGGAAATTTTTGTACCAAAGACTCGAAACAAACGAGTTAATTGTCAATCTTTGTTGTCTCCATCCAAAAACAAATCTCAATTTAAACAAATCTGAAAGTTGTGTATACACGGCGTCGTTTTATCAACTATTCGGCCTCTCTGAATAAGAAAACTCTGTACTTGAATTACAAAGATGTGGGGTATTTATCTTGAGGCAGGCCATTGTTTGCTTCTTGGCCTGGCATTGTGGTGGGACCCTGTGGTGCAGTTGAATCAAAATGATGATCTTGAGGTGGATAAGGAGGTGGAAGGGTTCCTCCATGGCCATGATGATCATGGTCATTTTGCATTCTCTGAGCCCGTAAAGCAGTTAGGTAAAGCCCTACCCCGAGGAACACCGTTAACAGGCTGAAGACGCCCGCTACAGCATACAGTCCCGGTGGAACAGCATGACAAGTTAACCTCGGCTGAGACCAATTGATGAGATGGCCTGATTCTACTCCGATTCCAACTAGCAGAATCACCTCTGCAATTGCAAAACAGATCCTGCCAAACGAAGCACATCATGTTATGTTACTGTTCTTAGCTTGAATTCCTATAAAGTGAAAAGAGGACCGGGTACGGTGGCAAGATATTTGTTATTGCATCCACTACAAATGTCTACTTTAATAGGGGGAGATTTTTAGCCTTCAGGGCTACTAGAAGTGTTGTAGAAAGCTTTTTTCTGTTTTGATTTTGTTTATTTCTCAATACATAGTTAATAGGTCAAAAAAAAAAGTTAGCTTTTAAAAATAGAAAAGGTAATTTTTTGAAGTTTGAAAAACAACATAGTTAGACAATAATGTATAAAATTTGATTATTCTGAAAAATTATGCACTGTATGTTTACCATGTAGTAAGGAATAAACAGCAGGCTTGGCGGACAAGAGATCCAGATGAGGTTGGACGGGGTTGTGCAGGAATAGTCCAAGCAATGAGAGCAGGAGGGCTGGGACCGGCAACAGCGAGCAGCAGGTATGCGTGCTGCGCGAACATCGCCAAAGCAAGCAACAAAAATGCTGCCACTATAAATGACAATGCTGTTCTTCCGCTCCCGCTGTACGTGCATTGGTAGGCTGCTCCGTTGCTCTTGTTACCCTGCCTAAGCAAACCTACCTGAAAATAATAGAATAATGATTATTAGTCCCTGCTTCTAGATCATTCTCACAAATAATTTTTTTTTGGATAATTACTAAATCAGACCAAAACATATATGAATAAGTTTTATCTTTTGGAAAGTTTTTAAAACGAAGAAAAAAAGATTTTAACGTGGTTTATAACATTATTATTGAAAATTTGTAAAAAAATATTTTTAAATAGATGATTTAAGGTTTCGGGGTATTTAGTGATTACAAAATTTTGGCCCTCAAATCATGTATTAGAATTTTTTTCTAAATAACTTCTAATATAAAATTTGTAGAGCACGTCAAAATTTATTTATTTTTTATATTTTAAATATATATATATATATATATATATATATATATATATATATATATATATTGGAGTGATTTTTTAAGTTTTTAAAAATTCATCAGCTTTTTTGACAGAATTTTGTAAAGTATAAACTTTCTTCGACAAAATCCCAAAAAAAAATTTATATAAATTGCATAATGAGAAATCTCAATTTGCAAAAACTTTTCAGAGAAATGGAGCTTAGTTGATGTTGCTCGAATTTCCTTCTCAGAGAAATGGACCCACGATGTTATTGCTTGTAGATACTTTAACCGCTTGCACTATAGACTTGGACTTTTATTGAAGTTACATGAAACTGCAAATTATTCAAATAGACTCAAAGCAACAGGAGCACATCAAGATGTGAATGTTGAGTGTGTATTTTCAGATGTCCATGTGGATGCATAGATTGTCTCTCTTGTGGCTTTAGAGTCTATCTTTTACTTACTTCTCAGTGCATAAAAATCGAAGTAGAGGCTCAGCAAAAGAGGTAGAAGTTACATGCAAGAGAGTTAGTTTATGGCAAAAAAGAAAAGGTTGTACACTCGCAGTTAGACATTTTATCCCAAAAAATGCAGTGGGAAAGTGAACTATGTAATGCATAAAAGTATATCTCAGATTGAATATGAGAGAGTCTAGCATTGCTCATGTATCTTACCTCAGATTTAGAGGCCTCAGCAGAAAGGCAAAAGATGAAGGCGGCAAGGCCGCAGATGACGGAGAATACCATGAAGAAGAGACCCAGCTTGCTGCTGATGTCGGTGTTCCATCTCCGCCAGTTTCTTCTCACCGCAAGATCTGCATGTGTGATAGCCATATTACTGATAAAAGCTTACACCTCTTCGAGCTCTGCCTGCCGCTGTCAATATCACAGATATAAGTAAAGGCTTCGTATTCTTGGAGTAGAAGAAGCTTTGGAACTGTGAAGGGGCTAAGAATCCATGAATGGTATTGCTTGCGGCGGCATCGCCAGATGCTGTTTTGCTTGGATTTGAGGTGTTTCTTTTTAGCTTTTAGAGGGTTGTTTTTCAAATAACTCATACTGTGCATAGAAGGAAAAATTAAGCATGCAACTATCCTAAAAGCTTAAACTTTATATATATTTTAACACATTCCTTCATGAATAAAAGCTGAGTGATATGCCTATTTTTCTAAAACATTTGGTTGATAGAACCAAATCAAGAACTTGGATCATGAATTGCTTTAGTGCTTTGGGTTCTATAGCATTACTTATTGTATTTTTTTTAAAGCGCCTTTTCTTTAAATTACTAGCGGCAGCTATTTAAGAGAGAGGTTCTAGATAGGTCCATCAGATCACTTTGGTTTTCAATTATCTGTTTCTACTGCGAACTTTTCATGACATATACAGTGCTTTTTTAACTTTCTTATTTGTTGTCCTAGAAAACAGATCCATAAAGACTAAGTATCCAAGAAAAGAACTATTGAAATGGAAAGATAAAGGTAATTAAAGAGATGTCATGAATGGAGCATTAGAGGAGGGAATAGATGCTCAGGGAGAAAAGTACAATATCATGTGACACAAAAAAGCCAACTAATTTATGATATAGACATTCTAAAATAAGCCTGAAATGAAACTTTTCATAGAATGTTAGACTTATTTACTTATAAAAGCAAAATCATCACAATCCTTATGAAACAATGGACTATATTTACATGCAAAAATTATATACTAAACGTTCAGGAGTTCTTACGAGTGTACTAACAAATTAAAAAAGCAAAATCAGACTAATTTACCACCAAACCTTACACACTAGACTTAGACAAATCGTAGTACATTCCGGGCGCCATGGGTGAATGTAAAGGATGCACGGTCATTTTCGCCTTTCTTCTAGCTTCAAAATCAGTATCCAGCAAATTGCAGTTAGCTCGATTAGATGGAAGGCACCTCAGGAAGAATTTTCTGATAAATTCTCTGTATCCCGTGGCATGAGCTTCCGTTCATGGAAGGTATGGACTCGGATTTCAGAGCGTCAATCAGGGCTGGGCATGGAAATTTTCAGCGAGTTTGAGGTACATACGGGGGTGTGCGCTCGCATTATGGTTCCACCACGATAATCTCAAAAAAATAAAAAAGAAACAAAAAAGAAAAGGAAAAAAAAAAAAAACACAGTATCCACTTAAGAGCAGCAAATTAGCTTAACCAGTTGCCAGAAGAAACATACTTTAGATTACCAGGTACATGGTATGCTCCAGTTGTTTCATATATTTTTAGCTGATTATGGTAAAAGTGTTCAGGAGGTGTACCAAAACTGCAAACAGGTTATTACAAACATCCACCTGATATTCCCTTGGCTGTTTACCAAATAACTTGTTTATAGTGAATCTGCCAGCATGGCCAAAATGACGATCTGGATATGATTCCTGCATGGCACCAGTTTTTTGCATCGAAGATAATTGTTTTGAAGCTTCACCAAGAAGCCCATATTGTCTTCAATGGAATTCTATTTTATTTATTGACTTATCTGGCAGAAATATTTGGTTATGATCAAAGTACAAAGCTTTAAAAGAAAAGCGACCAAAAAAGTAAATTAAGAAAAAAGAAAAGACTTCAGGGATACCTGGGTGACTGCTTTCGAAAAGTTAAGCCTGTAAATAGTCAAATATCCATATACTTAAAGTAAATTACATAACAGTTGAAGCAAATTCTCCATAATAACTCTATAAATGAAAAGAGCAATACAATTTACTAATGCTTATCAGAAAATAGTAAGTACAGCCCAGTCTATTATTAGGTCGCACTATGACTATCCTAGTTTTATTATACATAAATTCAACCATCCCTCATCTCACCCTTCATAGTAGCTTTTTGTTTTCAATAATAGAGCTTTCTGTTCTCTATAATCAAAGAAGCTCATAAGGTACATAAACAACAATTCTGTTCCCTGTAATCATCTTCAGGACTCCCCTGGAAGATGCCAGAAAGTTCATAAGGCATTTTCGAATATCGTTGACAGCAAAAGTCCCTGCACAAATTCGATCCTTCGAGCCCTCTCCTCGTGATCCTTGTCTGAAAGAGGTATTCCAACAGAAGGCCTACATCGAACATGTTATAGTAGCTATAAGCAAAAATAACAGCACAATAATAAGCAAGGAACAGTTTATGACTTTTTAGAGAAGAGTTACAAGTTGCAACATTTTGTTCATCATATTATCTCGAATGAAAACACCTACAATTCAGTAAAACTTGGTAAACCATCACAAAAATATAGGCCAACTTGAATGAAAGGTGCAAGGTTGCCAATGATAAGTAGAACTTCAAAATTGCATTCAGTTTTAATCCGCATCATCTTTTTCCCAAATGAAGTTTTTGAAAACATAGATGCATAAGGTACAGGGAATATAACTTGTACTGTATATTTATTACTTATACCAAACTTTGGTATGTCCAATTCACCAACCCAACTACTTGCTAAAACGGTTACATGTTTGGTTTACGTGTCAACAAATTGATGTTTGGTTGGTAACCAATTTCGTTATCATTCCTATTCACCTGGAATGATATCCCCCTATTGTGAGAATTTTGATTCCCGAGTCGCTTTGGCAATGGGTGGGAATGCCGATTTTATCTTTCTTAACTGAACCAAGCTTGATATGGTATTCACATTCAGATTTCAACACCTGACAATTCCTATTCTGATTCGGGTTATCAAACCAGACTGGCTTATATCTACGTCCGCCTTTGCTTGATACGATCCACAATTCGAGATCCCAACCACAGATGATAATAGTAGAGGATTTCATGTACCACCTCAATCCATACCTAAGCCACCACATGGTAGAGGTAAGATCAAAATCTTATACGAAACACCTGTTTAGGCCAGAATTCCTTTGCTTCCTTTTCATAATTTGGAAATACTTAAACATCCTTGAATATTACGTCCTCATCATTTTCATCTTGTCCCCTCACTTACTCATTAAACAGAACATCGTACTCAGCAAGTTGCTTTATATACTCCTAGGATGGAATAAAGCTGCTTTAAATAAATACATCACTGGTATGCTGGCGAAACGATGTAAGTGCTCTAATTAGATTCATCCATCACATAGAAAATCTAAAAATTAATGTCATTATATGTCATTATAGGTCTTATGCCCAAAGATATTACACAAATATGTAGAGAGAGAGTGGATACTGAGCCCACCCTGTAGTGTTTGGTTTGTTCCTATATTGGCTTACCCATGATCTTAAAAAAAATATGCAAAACTACTACCATATCTAGAAATTTATCAATTTTTAGAATCTTCTAAAATTATAGAGAAACAGCCCCTCAATATTGGTCAAAATTTATTTTAAATTAAGAATTTTGACCCAATCAATGCTGAAAATTTGGTATCATATAAAACACATAAAACATGTATATACATAAGCTACCTTTTTACGTTTGAATGGATCATGAGAACGAAAGACAGTAACTTGTAACTAGTAGAATCTCATTATACGAAGATCCCTACTTCAAATTTTTAGAGGCCTCAGATTCTATAGAATGCATACGAACGGCTCTTTTTTGGGGCCCTCAAGATTGGATCCTTGCTTTTCGTAAAGAAATCAGGAATGCAATGAAATACTCAAAGAGGCAACCGATGAACATCCCTTAACTAACACTTCCCATTTTTCCCTTGGCAACAAAAATGGCTCTGGTCTAACTTTTGCTTTTTGGCTCTTTTCTTCTTAAACAACTTACATTATCTTTGGCTTTCGACACCTTCATTCTTTCTTTTTTTTTTCATTATGCAATTAGGTGAGTCCCCTATTAGTTCTTGCACGTGCTCTTTTAACACTTGAAATCATCTACTTTATTTTTTTAAAAATTACTCGTTAATGTTTCACTCTTTCTGATGATGAACTTAGTTTCAGTTATTAGTAATTTAAATTGAATGCAATTGATCATAGTTCAAGAGCATTACGCCCTTGTAATTTTAGGTTATTAGTCTGCCATTTATATGAACGGCATATTAGGCAATGCTCGATAATACCATATTATGGGCAATAATCGATGTTGATCCTAACAGCAATAGAAAGATCAGGATAAACGTAAAGTTTAAAAGAGAATGACTACATTGATAACTTCACATTCTTATTCAGTCCCAATATCAATTGAGAAAAAAAAGAAGATACACAGATATTAGTAGAACGAACCCCTTAAGCAAAACAGGTTTCCACATAAAGGAGAGATGAGCTCTGATGATTTGCATATGCAAATCTGGTAGCATCTATAATGTCCGAAAATCATGTTATATGCAACCAATATGCTCTAACTTCATGAATATGATTCTTAGGAAGCCTTGACTCCGTTGTAACCTGTTGGCTTATAAATTTCAGTCTCTCCTTCCCTACTCCCTACCATGAACATGGGTGACCATGGTAGTCCATGGTAGCATTCACTTGCAGCTATGTCATGCGAGGGCAGTAGTCCATGGTAGCATGTACACAATCCAACGACAAACTCATAACTAACGGATATTACCAAAAAAAAAAACTCATAACTAACGGAGTGGAACTACTTGAATGATAACCTCCCAAGACCCCAAAGGGTTATAAGTTTGGGGTGCTTAGTGATCATCAAAGCCTATAGCTGAACATTTCTCTTAGAGACTGTGTAACAAGATCGCCTACAGCTAGAAGTTAGGGGTGGCAACTGGTAACGAGCCGAGCTGCTCATGAGCAGCTCGGGCTCGACCCGAGTTTGAGTATTGATTCGAGCTCGAGTAATTAAACGAGCCGAGCCTGAACATCGTGTTACTTAACTCGTTAGGCTCACGAGCCTAAATAAGTTATCATATTTTATTAAAAAAAAAAAAAATACATTAAGATTACTAAAACAGTTCGAGCTCGATCTCGCCTCGAGCTCAGCCTAAGTGATGCAAATTGATCCAAGATCAAGTCGAGCTTAGCTTGAGTCGACTCGAGCACAACTCAGTTGATACAATTGAGCCAATCTCGAGCTCGAGATTTTTCAAGTCAAGCAGATTTTGAGCTCAGCCTATTAAGCTCGCCGAGCTCAAGCTCGGACTAAACCAATCGAGCCGAGCTTGAGCTTACTGGTGCTCGGCTCGAAGTCGGCTCGTTTTCACCCCTACTAGAAGCCATCAAACTTTATTTCTTTGGTATATGTCCATGAATGAAGTTTTTACAAAAGAGATTATAGTGTCCAATAAACTTTTGGTCAACGACTCATTCACAGCAATGACTTTATCTATTTATTGGATAGAGTCTCTTTACAGAGTTGAACATCTAACTCTCAAAAAAGATGCTACCAGTACCTGTACTTTGCAATTGTTGCTTGCCACTCTGTTTTGGTAAAATCTTCAATTTGTTTCTTTGGGTTAATCGAATCCATTGAGTTTGCTTCCCACAACAACTTACACAAAGGAGGAATCCAATAATAATCATGCATTATACTAGCTTCAAAAATATAATTCTTCTATCATTACATGCAAGTTGCAATTTTCAATTTGTTTTATACTAAGTTAGGTTAATCAGAAAGATCAGTGAATGGGTGAATAAGCAATTACAATGCCTTTACGAGTAGCTTACATTGAAAAAAGTGTAATCACAAGAAAGGGGTTAATAATATCGGTTCATACCTTTCATGCACTTTCTCATCAGAACTCTTGCTTATTAAGCTACTATCGCTTAAAGTTTCAGCATCTACATCCTTTGATGGCTCGGACACTGGTAATGTGTATATCAATGACGATAATAATGGGTCAGCTGCAGCCGCTGAAGAAGGCTCCAGGTATGAAGATCCAGCAAGCATAGATTGGAACTCTAACTCTTTCCTCAACAAAGAAAGTGTCGAACTTGAATGGACCCCAGATGACCCTCTACGGAATCTCCTCCGGCGTTGCATGTATGTTATCATTAAGGAGTACAATAGCTTAAGTGAAACACAACTGATTTACCATCTTAGATGGTAGATTTTGTGGCATGGCATCTCAATAACAAAAGACTAAGTGATAGTGACATGTGATATTGCTAACTACCAATAAAGATAAGCAATTCACAAAATAATAAAAGGATATCTTAAGGAAATTCCCGTGCTGCACTGTTATGTGTCCAACCATGTCGATCCCCACTCTAGCTGCACAAATAGGGCATACCTACAAAAATTGCAATTCCATACATGCAGTTCGCACATCAGTACTGTTCACATAGGATTAGTAAAATGCTATATGACTCAACATTCATCGCCCAAAAATAGTTTTTTGTTCCATCCATCTGAAAGCACTTTGGGATGGGAATTTGCGTTTTGGGTCGAAACTTTTGGGTCACCTAGCATTTTTGTTCAGGAGATTGAGGCAGAACTTCCAATCTAAACCCACGTATAAAATCCATTCACAACACCAGAAAGAATACCATCATATCACATTCAGAAAAGTTGAAATTGGTAATCTAGAAAAGAAGTTCCCATAATGCTCTAATTTGCACTGAAGAATAACGCTCTAAAGCACTGAAGAATCAGGTGTCGGAAATATCAACTTTCATGCAAAGATCCTAAGAAGGTTATAACAGAACCAGTTTGCACTTCATATAGTCCCTAATATTCTCAACAATGAAAGCCAAGTCTCAAACATGTTCCCAGTTCTGCTAATCTACAAATAAAAAACTTCCCATCACCTACAATAACACCAAGAACATAAAAAATGCTCTTCTTTCACAAAATAATCACCTTACAACCTATCTTCTCACAAGAAACACTATTACAACTTAGACTAAAGTAAAAAAAAATGCACTTTATTTGATTCCTTCATATTTTCAGCATTTTAGAGATATTCCTCCAACTGAAAAAGAAAAAACTATCTTACCCCATTTCTAGCCTCGACGGGGTGCTCCTCATCAATATGGAAGCAAAGGCCGATGATATCGAAATCCTCCGAGCAGAACGGGCAAGGAAACTCCATTTGGTGATCTTCATCGCCGCCCTCAATCTCTTCAAACCCAAGGTACGGGTCTGCGCTCGTGGAAAATAGCCATCGAAATGTTCATCTTAATTACTACTTAATAATTTAAAAACAGAAAAAGAAAACCGAAATACAGAAAATAAGCCGAGCTCACCGTGTCTAATTCTAGACTGGTGACGCTTCGAAGCAATAGTAGCGGCGAAGCGGCTCCGTGTGTCCGAATCCATTGTACCAAATAAAGAGGAAAAAATTTGAAAGAAAAATCCAAAGAATCCGCAATCCGGCAACTGGATGGTGAGTTATCAGCGATAGTTCAGCTGAAGTGTAGTATAATCTGCGAATAAATCGGAGATTTGGGGAACGGCGAGCTCCGGATGACAGCGAGCAGGCGGAGAGAAATCAGAAGATGAGGATGGCAAACGAAGGGGCAGGCACCTAACGAGTTCGACGAAATAACCAACACGTTTGGCGGGGCCCGTCATGTCAGAAAGGGTTGTTTGGGTGTTTTGTGTTTTGGGAAATGTAGATGATGATGGCTGGAGCAGCGGTGACTACGAGGACGAAGGGAATCGCTCGCGGGAGAATGCGCGAGTGTTGGTGATTGGTGAACAAGACGAGAGGGCGGATCCACATTGGAAATCGGAGCTACGTGCTGCTGAACGATGCCGCAAAGTTGCGTTAATTTTTCTTTCTAAATTACATATTATCAAAAAATAAAATATACGAAAAATCTCATATCATACCATTTTTTAAATTCGACCAAATTAGCTCTTTAAAATATAATTTCAGAAGCTAATTCGACCGAAATAAAAATTGGAGGATATGAGAACCTCCAAAAATAAATTAGTTATACATCAACCTCATTTTTAAAATCAGAATAAATCAACTCCTAAAAATATAATTTTTATATTAATTAGTATTTTTGGAGGCCGATTTAAAAGAACTTAATTTGTCCAAAAAATTGTCATTGGCCTTATATGTAAAAGCTTCTTAAAAAATTTTCTATTTTAAAATAATCAATTATCTTTCCGTTATTTTTTTTAAATTATTATAGTCTTTTTTTTATTTAACAAACAAAAAGTCAACGATTCGACCAGGTTTTAAAATCTTTATTATTTTTTTCAAAGTAATAAAGATAAAATTTTCACACCTTCATGGAGAGTGCTTACCGGATTCAGATTTTGGAACCTCCAACAACAGCATAACATTTCAACAATATCACAGCCGGCATAAATAATAACTCTACGGCAAATCAATACTCCATTTACCAAATAAATACGAAACTGGGATAAGCTATATAAAAAAACAAAGGTTATAATATTAGGGTGCTGCATAAGGATAGGTGGTGCCAGTGTGTTATGTGGCAGCGTAATTTCCACTCATGTAAAAGTGATGTCCTTTTTCATCAAAAAAAAAAAAAAAGTGATGTCCTCCCCTCGAATGGCTCATTTTTCTGTCTTTTCCCAGCCATAAATAAATAAATTTTTTTTTTATGGTAAAATTAATTTTTAAATGTTGAGTTTATTGACGTGTCTTTTTTTTTTTAAAGAAAAGAAGAGACTGTTTTATTTCTTATTAGTTTTGAGGAACTAATGCCACTTACAATATATTGAATAATACTATGTGCCTTCGAAGAAAGTGAAATGAGATAGTGAAATTGTATAGATAAAGTAAAAGCCATATATGTTAGGTGGTCCATTAAGAAGTTGGCCTCGCGAAAAATATAATTGATGTACAGCTCTCAATCTTCCTTGAGTTAGTATTAGATAGGAAGAGATAGTATGTTTTATATCTTTTTGACATTTGCATGCCATCCAAATATTATAGGTAAAAAAAAAAAGAGCGTTTCGTACTTCCCTCTCCTCAACCCCAAGCGTCATGCGATATGCAGTGCCTTCAAACAATCCAATAGTTCAGTTTCAATTACTGACGAGAATCCAAGAATTGACTAAATCCACCCGCTCATTGGCCCCACTTGCGTTACGAATCACAAAACGATAACACCTAAATACAACCAACAATCGAGATTAAGTGATTGGGGTGTTAGCATAATATTGATCTCCTAAACAAATATGCATACTATGAATTGCATTATTCATTTAAAAATTTCATTTACACAATTAAATTGTCTTTTTATATCATTTTGGCTGCCAGTATTCGCTTTGGTTTTCCAACTCAATATTAGTCTGCTTCACATTCCAATTATTTCAATTTTGAATCTATGAATACAATCGATGCATAACAAAGAATTTGGCTGGCCGCACCCCTCACGTGGGAGCATAAAGTCGGTGTACTTTAAGCAGTTGCCACGTGTCTCACACGATAGCCACTACTTAAGTACGGGTGCAATATGCATGTCAGTATATGATAGGCTTAAAAAGTAAGACTCGGTAAGAAGTCTAGCATGTGCTGCCCTGTTTCTACGTTCACCAAGGAGTCGTGCACGTCAAACCATCGTTGACGTTGACCATGTCAGAAACGGACACACCGTCTACGCACACTAGCCAGGGAATCTACAAAAGACGTTTACCACAACGCCATCGCAGGCGACCCAATCTCATCCGTTGATCTCGTCACACCCATCTCGTGCGACTGCATATCGCCATCTAACCGTACTCCAGTTTATCACAGGACTATACACTCGCTTATCTTCACTGCTAAAACACTAGTAAATAGGAAAATTCATAGCTAGGTCGCAATGAATTTCTGTAAATTTTATTGAAATAATAGCTGTATGTTCTGGCAAAGACGCATGTTACAAGTTACAACAATTGGCTATCATATACAAGCATAAGAGATGGGTACAAGTTCAATTCCAAGAAGAATTTATCAGCAATATCATGGCCAGATGATTCTCCAGAAATTAATTTTGCTATAATACAGGGGAATTTGACGACAATGCTGATGAAATGATGATAGATGTCTTAAAAATTTCAGGAAACATTAGCTGAGGTGCGAGAACCTTTATTAGTAAGCTCTGAAGCACTAAAAACTAGCTCCATAAGATCATTGGAGGTTAATTTGAGATCGAAAGTCATTCTCTGAAGTACAGAACATAATACGTCGACATCATGCATTGCTCTGTGTGCTCTACCAGCTAAGCGAAGCCCATAATGCTCTCGTAATGATTGTAAAGATACTGATGCAAGCTTTGATCCTGCTAGAAAATAACATAAACTTAAAATACTCTAGTAACAACGGAGACATGAATTTCTATGCTAACGTAGGAGCTACTTTGAACTTCTTGTGCATATAACACAAGCAAGAAATGTTTCAAATCTGATGAATTCACAGACACCAGTAATTATTCCGCAGCATATATCCCTACTCTTAAGATGCAAACAAACCTTGTGCAGTACACATTAGGCAATCTCAGATTGATGAAATGTAGACTTTCAAAGTTACAAGGCTAAACATATAAGATGTACTATTATCTAGTTAACAACATTTCAGAAAGCTGAAGTTATAAAGTTTCACAAGTTAGAATAAAAGAACCTTCACTTGTAAATGAGGGGCTTTATCTCAACCATGGACTCAGTCTCACAACACTTCACCACATCTAGAAGTCATTCCTATACTTTAGCAATCATAATTTTTATGTAGAGAGCTTTGCATTTTGAAGAAATAAGGTTAAAAGTAATTCATTTTCATGCATAACAGCAAAATACAGTTGCCGGAAATTAGGATCCTCCGTACCTACCAACATTATCAATTAAAAAATAAAAGCAAATGAAAGAGAAAAGATCTACAAGATAATTTTTTTTGTTTATCACAAAACATTGTGATAGCCAGACTGCTCATTGAAAGATTCATAACTGTGAACAGTGCATGCCAGATCCCTTACAAGCTAACTGCTTGACTAAACTATTTCACAAGCTTACATGATTTTAATAATGGCTTCTAAAGAAAGAAGAGCCCAAGTGTGGCTTAATCTGATGTGAACCTCACTCTAGAACAAGGACATCCACTCGGTTTTTAGGTCCCAAATAGCAAGAGAACTCACGGTATGTCAAATGAATCTGTAGATTATGCGAACAGGGCATCAATACAGAGACATGCGTGCCGCAGAATATAGCAGTGTAACTAATGGATATTGACGATGAACTAATCAGAAATAAAACACTCAAGGAACCTCCAGTTACAGTATTACTCAGGATCTCATCATATATCATAAATCAAGTCATTTTCAGAAATCAAACAACCAAGGAATCAAGAGATACTGCAAACAAAGAAAATGACAGGAGTGCAAATAAGATTACCATCCTCCTTTACCAGCTGCCGTGCAATAGAAAGTGTGTCAAGGAACAGCCAGTTTGAAGGGATTTCCACAGAGCAACGCTCGAATTCACTTAGGATAAAAGGAATGTCAAAACGGCGCCCATTATGGGCTATGAAAACAACTGGTTTGTTACCCACTTGACGACTCCTTACAAACTGAACCAGGATTGGAATGAGTTCGTCAAACCTACAAAAGTAGAACGAAAATAATTAAAAATATGCTTCTAAGTTAGAAATACGGAAGAGAGGTCAAGGAACAAACAGCTTATTTTTTATACTCTTTCTTCACATTCCTGTACGCTAGATACAATAAGATAAATATAACCTTATCAAGGTCGGTTTCAAAGTAAGCCTACGACAAAAGAGAGATTGCGAGCCATGATCTTGGCTTTTCCCTATAATATCTTCATTAAAATCTGAGACTTGTTATAGTGCTCTTTTGGCAGAAGTGTTTATGTAAGAGCAGTCAAGTATGCAGCAGTTGGGTTCCACCTTCAAAAAATCATCATGCAATCAAGTTCTTGGAACAATCTCCAATAGCATCAAAGTAAGAAGCAACTCTGTAAGTGATGGTCAATAGTGGAACACCTAACCACATTCCTCTATTAGTTAATATACTGAAATTGATGAAACCTATTGTGTGCTATAGATATGCACTTGATGGCTGAGATGGCTCGGTTCTGCCACATCTTATATGTAACAAAGGAAAAAAAAAATGAAGAAAGAGTAAGCAAGGATGGTGTAGGTAGTAAGATATGCTGCATCCATGAAGATACCATGTCCATCCTTTTTCCCCTAAAAGCAATGGAGTTACGGAAATAAACAAATAATTGATAGGAGATGCAGTTGGTTCTTTTTGTCCTCTCTACTTGGTTTCCCCACCTCAAAGTCATTCCTTTACGCATTTGAAGCTTGTAAAAGTCCAAAGGTGCATTGCATTTAGAATTGTAACGTGGCCCTTTTAAATTTACTGCCTATCAGCCTATCACTTAGTATCTAGTCTATAATAATAATAATAGATACTGATTCACTTTGACAATTAGTTTTACCAAGTAAAAATCAAAACTTTCATAGAACTTTTTTCTTTCTGCTCCGCTACCTGAAACTCATTTGAGTTACAAAAGAGCAATACCTTAAGTATTGCTCTTTTTAGAGAACCAAGCAAAGAATAACCTTAAAAGGAACCAACAAACTTTCTTAGCCCCAAAAGCATAACTCTGCGAATCAAACAGGACTTACCAATCATGACATTCACTTACTAATAAACTTATTTACCAATCATGACATTCGCTTACTAATAAATTTATGCTAAAAGATCACCAATAACTTCTCATAACCCCATGTTTTTGCTTCTTCCTATTTCATGAGATGCACCATAGTAGGATTAATTATTAACACACAGTTTTATACTATTCAAGGTTTTACGTAATCTACTTTTGTCCAATAACTAGTAAGCACCGCCATACACTATTTGAAACTTAATAACATGTCATAGAAGCACGCCTATACTACGCAAAGATGAACATTCTCTGAACTTAACAAGCTCATAGTCCCACCCAACATAATGATTAATAGAAACTTATAAAACAATACACATATCATAAATGACAAAAACTAGAGGAAATAGTAGATTAACCTATGATAACGTCTATTTTATCATTACTAGAACTTTCAAATGACGTATTGTCATTAAATAGTTCCAAGATCTTTGCAGTTAGACATAAACTTCTTTTATATGAAATTGTAAATTAATCCAGACATATGAAATTGTAAATTAATCCCGACTCCAACCATACAAATATCAAAAAATGACTTTTTTAAACTGGAGAAGCGCCACATGACCTTTCTTAGGAAACAACTATACAGAATTTGCCATTTTGAATATTAAAGAGGTTTGGGAAACCATTAAATTTATTGAATATGTGCAAATGTGTTTCATAAGTCAATTAGGCCGCATATCAGGATGATAACAAGGTTTGTTGAATTAAATAAGTAAAATAAAGAAATGACTTAAAACAGACATACCGAGGAACGTCAGGCCTGTTCACCATATTTGAGCTGATGCCATGAATATTCGAATTTTGGACAAATTTATCAGGTTTCACTAAGGTCTGGAATGTACTATTTTTACCACCAATAAGATCTCTAAGAGCAATCTCGATTATCCTCTCTGATTTACGGCTGAAGCCTGTTGTCTCAATGTCAATAGCAATGAAAGTAGCAGGACGGTTGATCTGTTTGTTCTGTGGAACCTTTTGTTGGTCATAAAATGGAACACAGGCAAATTCATGTTTCTGCTCATTATTGCTTGAATTTGGAGATGATCCAACTATCTTCTCAGAAATTCTAAGATCTATATTGCATGGGTTAATGCTTGAAGATTTGTCATTCCTTTGTTCTGCTCTTGTGCAGAATGGCCGTAAGAGGAGTCCTCTTGTGTCAGTGACTTCCTTAAGTTTCAACTTAGGATAACAATAGAATAACTTGAACTGATGAGTGGATCCAAGAATCTTTCTCAAGTGGTGAAAGTTCCCTGTCCATACAGCACCTAAGGACATTGCTTGAAAGAAGCAGACTCCACATCAAAGTCTGCAGAAACAGAACTAACAGCTTATCGACAAGGCCTTTGAATACTGAAGGGAATTTAATTGCATTATTTCAGCAAGACTTGATGCAGGAGCTCTTGCATTGGAGCTAGAAAATGAGTTTAGGTGATCGTACTCTCATAATAAAAGCGGCAGTATTTGTAAGAGAAATACTATTCTTTAAGATCATTTTGTCCCTGAAGAAATCAGCGTTGATATGGACAATGCCACATCAACTTAAGCATTTTACAAAATGCTTGGAAATTGATTATTCTCACATCTCAACGTGGTTGAAATAATCATTTCACACTTATAAAACAAGTGACATAAAAAGTACTTCATTCCAAGACATTTAATATAAAAAAAAAAATAATAAAGATAAGCTGATGTGGCACAACATCAGCCTTGATTTTTTTAGGGTTAAAATGACCCTGAAAAAAAGCATTTCTCTATTCATAAAGATTGATAGAAGAAAATACACAAGTGCATCCAAAAGAGCCGGAGAGAAGTCAACAGTAAAAGTAATAAACTAACCAATAATTTGACATTAGTAGATCAAGTAACAAAAATCATATGCATATGTATGTATATGTTAAACATGATCAAAACTAATTCCACATTTGATATTTTCTCAAAATATATGCATGTACAAGTGTGTTTATGGTAAAGACAGCAATTAATCATCTTTAACCATTACCTATACCTAGATTCTTTCAATAAAAAGGGATTAAAAATCCAGAATGCTTGTGAGAGAGCCTATAATGGTCCTTAGCACAATAATATAGCACCATAATAGCGGAAGCAGAAACTAATGCTGACCACCTTTTACTACTCCCCTATAGGCTACAAGTATTATATAACAAGCATGACAAGGAACTGAGGAAGTCTAACGCCTGCACAACTTTATAAGCCTAATCTTAGCTGGATGTTATATTAATATTACAGAGTTATTAAAGTCGTTCGTAGAAACTAAACATAACACACAAACAGCTCCTTAAGAAGCATCTTAAGCTTTATGTTTATACAGGAAGATAAAAATTGGACAGAAGCAATGGTGTGGCATCTATATATCCAAATACACATATCTCTCTACCATTTGCTGATTCATTTTACTATAAGATAGATAGTCGCATGCTAATATATATCAGAAAAATGTGATCGGCTAAACGAAATCACAAAAGCACAACAATTTTCAAAGAGATATAACATCATTGTGATTCATAGAGGTTAATACATTACCAACTGGGGATCTAAGGCGCATTAAAACCACAACAGAACCACTTCGCCAATAATCATCTACCAGGGAATTGAAGCAAAACTATAATTTATGCTACTTGGTAATGCAAAAGTTTGAAACAGATCTTCTTTTTCCTATGCGAACAGGCAGCAAATTAAACATTTATATATAACAACCATAGGACCTATAAATACCACGGATTGAGAGATCGCACTCACATAAAGAGGAGAGAAAATCAAACTAAGAGATCGGACATTACAAATTGAAGGCATACTAAGTGAGGTGCAATTAAAATGTTCGGCAAAATGCCTCAAAGAAAAACATGTAGTTATTTGAAGACGAACCGTGAGGAAGCGATCGAAATTCAGAGTTGAATCGAAGCAAATAATCTCTGGGTCTATTATGATAAAATGGAGAGTGTTTTTGAAGGAAGACGAGGGAAAAAAATGGCGTCCGAGTTTTTCGGATCACGCGCGGACCGGTGAGCGTATAGTGACCGGTGGATGATACTTGTTTCCTTCTCTTGCTTAACCGTGCAGGTCACTCTTTGCCTCTTGCGGGTATGGGTTTGAACATGCTGGATCCGGTCCAGAATCAGAACTCATGCCGCAAACTGATCAGTGATCAGGTTATAATTAAGCTACAGGACAGGAGCCCAACTCGAGCAATGAAACTAACAATATCAACAGCCGAACCTGATAGATAACCAGATTTTGTCTCCAACAAATGTCGGATACAAGATTCAGAACATAGATAAAAAAAACTTTGTTGGGGTCAAAAATAGAAACTCTCTCCGGCCCCCCAAACCGCCTATCATAATAATATAATATATATTATATAAAATAAACTTTATATTTATAGTGATATTATATATAATTCAATTATTTTTTTTAAATATTGAGAATAGGAATTTTCCATCCCGTCGGATTTCGGGGCAGAGTTGGGAAATAAATTTCTCTCCATGTTTGAAATGGGTATGAAGAATGAAAATTAGGTTTCGATGGACAAGAAATATATTGAGATTTTTAATCAAGATTTTCTGTGCCGAGCCGAGCTGAGATTCGGTAAATTCAAATTCTAGCACGTGCCGGACGTGCCGGATAATGCCGTGTCGACCGTGCCAATATATATTCATTTGTTATTTTTTAAAAATAAATAAATTAATTTAAAATTTTAAATATAAAATTTTTGACACGTGCCACGTCTGTTCGTGCCTTACCGACAACTGTCGGAACATGCACATGTCATCCGGCACAGACTGTGCCTTCCGGCACCCGAAACTATGTTTTAATAGAATTTTTTCAGAATAAGTTTGGCTCCTGACTAATTTAGGGAGATAAGTATGAGTCAACCACATGCGCTCCGGTCCATTCTGAATATTTGCAGACAACCCAAATACAGAATCATGCAATCTGATCCGAATTAAATTACCAACCAACTCCTACTACCGATCAAATCCGGCTGAAGTATGGTTCGGATTTTGGGTTGAACCCCAATGATGAACGGCTGAGTAAGAATTGTAAATTGACCAGGTTCCAAGCACGTGCAAAGATGGAGTATCCCCTACTCAACAAAGATCCTCTGGATATTCAGCAGCAATAACGACTGCCTTGAATCATAAATTGACCCACCATTTTTGTCCACTGTTGAAGTGGAATTGTGTTATTCATTCTCATTGGCCTTGTCATTGTGGTTTTGCTCCGTGTTGTTTATTTGTCCTTGTAATCACCTTTATATGTCCGGTGTTCTTGCGATAATCCATCTTTTCTCTTCGTTATCGGTGCTTTTTATGGTGCATTCTTACTTCTGCCTGTTTTTTAGAAGCGTCTGTAAGATTTATCTTAGAAACACACCAATAATTCTTGATTAGCACGTCTTCTGTGATCAAGAATACTACAAAAACAACTTTATCGGAATATAACTACATATAATTATGCTTTTCAGATTCTGCTTAGCCAAAACTGAATTAATATTTGTCATGCTTAGAGTTCTTTAAAATCTTAGAACTTTTAGAGAGAAGGAATTGATTATTTAGTAGACCAACCATAAGGGCTGATGCTACATTTCTTTTTGTCGCTGACCCATCTAGTTGGAAAAGGCTTTTTTATTTTTATTGAGTATGCATTGCCGATGTTTTGATAGACATAAGGCTAAGTATTATTAGTACGTGTTTTAAGAAAAATCTTGGTTAATAGCTTCATGAATAATGTTATATTATTTTTCATGCTATTCTCTAGATGCACGAAAATCATCTGCAGATATATGAACAGTGAATTCCTTGTTCCTTTCCAGAGTCTACATGGAATGGGTAATCTTTAACTTCCAGCTCCGGTTGGTTGTCATCTTCATTGCGATTTTTGATCTATCATTTCTTTTGCAGAATAACGCTCTATAATAGGATGGATCTAGTGCTAGCTTCAGCTTACTAATTGACAATGGTGATTCGACAAATTAAAATCTCAATGAATTGTTGAGTTCGACAGATACCCTTTTAGATGGAGTACTGTTATTTATTAGAATCATCAATGATTCTGATACAACCAATACCACACATCGTATATTATATTAGAATCATCAATGATTGCTGATGAGTTGCATTTTTGCTCTAGAAGAGCACTTTAGAAATTTAAAAAATAAAATAAAATCAAAGAATGATGTGTTCGCTACAATTGTAAAGCAACACTGGTAGGATTCTCTTTATTAATGCGATTGGCGATAACTAGACAGAGAGTTTTATTACGGTTCTTAGACATAATATGCAATGTGTTGGAATGGACGGGATTATCCACAGTTGGTGACAGGAAAGTTTATTTGGTAAGAGAATAGTGGAGAGAATTTGAAAGAAAAGTTGAAACTATTCGATGAAATAAGGTTTCCATATTCCCTTTTTACTAAACTTTGAAGTTGATTACTTTGTATTTTAAAAATGTAAAGGTATCAAATCCTGGATTGACTAATATGGATTCTCTTGGTTGTATTTCATGATCAGGTTCTAGAGTAAAAGAAGGCAAAGCAAGGTGATCCAATTTGTTGAAGTGGCTTGAGAGATGAATATGATCACTCTTTAACAGGTAGTATGTGCAAATACTTTTGAAAATCTAGTCCTCCAGCCTTGCTTGAGATTTCATATATATATATATATATATATATATATATATATATATATCATGGGGATTCAGTACAAAGCGTGCATGTAAAACATGTCGTGCATTACACACACAGGTGGAGTTCGATTCTTTGTAGCTCTTAGTGGTGGATTGCTTGGTAGAATCTTGATTCTATGGGGTTGTTTGTATAGTATTACCACTATACATGTATGAAGAGTTATTTTAAAAATAAAATAAAAATTAAATATAAAAATTGTAGATTTTGATGAGATCTACAACTTTAACGTTCAATTTTTTTCCAAAATACTTCTAAATATATATTTTAGGACACCAAAGTTTAACAGATCATAAACAATTTTAAAATCCGTTAAATTTTAGAGTCTCAAAATATATATTTATAAGTATATTTAAAAAAATTTAAATATAAAAATTATAGATCTTATCAAAATATATAATTTTTATGTTAATTTTTTTTAAATAACTCCTCATATATATATATATATATATATATATATATATATATATATATATATATATAGAAGGTCACTTGCATGATATTACCATGCACATGACACCATAGGAGCACAACTCTGGTTGGCATATGATAAGCAAGCATACCTTGGAATGGACGGTGGTGACAGACCAATCGGGTTCCTAGACCAGCCCGATGAAGGATTGGGCTTGGCGCTTGCTCGGGCATTAGACCATGGCCCAGGCGGTCACCTGCAACGAGCACGTGCACCGACATGAACATACATATAAGTAACATAATAAACTATCTTATGCACGTATAAAAATAAAAAACGAAATGATATATTTATATCACTCTTTCACATTTTATACATTATACTCCATTAAGTCAGATATTTCACATAAATTTCCAAACATTTATTTCATGCAACCATGTATTGCCTTTCATCCTATGTACATTGTATGTCATATTTTGTTAATTTCACGTACACTATATAGCATTTCAAATAAAATTTTGAAAATTATATTATTACTTTTACTTAAAAATATACTTTCAATAGAAATAACATAATAATTACTTATATTTTAAATGTTATTAAAATATTACTATAATTTTTATTTTCTAGTTAAATTTGTACAGCATAGCGAACTTTTTTTTTATAGGGCTTCTGCAGATCAGCCTTTACAAAACTTTGACTAGGAGGCTAATATGGTATTTGTGCTCTAAAAATTATTGAAAATCATTTGTTCTCACAATGATTCATCAACAATCTATTAATTTATATAAATAAAACATTAAGAATATTTTGAAACAAATTTTAAAAAATTTTATAAATATTAATTAGATTTACAATTTCTATATTAAATTTTTAAAAAAATACTTTTAACATATATTTTAAAGCCATAAAATTTTAACGATTTTAAAGTTAGTTTTAAAATCACATATGATTATTAGAATATTTACTAAATAAATTTTAACATAAATTTATTTTTATGTTCAAAATTTACAAAAAACTAAACTATTTTCTTAATAATATAATAAATATTTTACTAAAATTAAATTATTTTTTAAGAATATAAATTGTTTGAATTTTTTGGTGACGCTGGAAGACTAGCCGCACTCAAAATTATCAAGAGAAAACAAACAGGACGAGGAAGGTTGGGAGAAAAACACGTTTCTAAACAACACAGCCAGACATGTGTTCTACCACGCCACCATTGCCGGTGGGGCGGTCGCTAGTGGTTTGATGACGTGGAGAGCGAGTATAAAGAAATTTCAGATATATATCAGACTTATTTGATATATGTATTTTGATTTTTTTTTATTTTTTTAAAAAATAAATATTATATAATACTAAATAATATAATATAATTATATACTCAAATATTATATTCTCTATTAATATAATTACATTTTTATTATTTAATTTATCTAAATAATAAAAAATATTGTATTTTATATAATTTTTACTATTAAATAAAATTATAGTTAAATATTTAAATATTTAATATAAATTTTTTTTAATTATGTATATATATATTATTATATCCGATCTATATTTTTTTATTTTAAATTATCATATTTTTACCTGTGTCGTAGCGTTACTAGCGTATTTTGTCCGTGCTTCTTAGGTCTTCGTCAAATTAGATGATCAGGTGATGTGTTGCCTTCTTCAGATTGGGGTGGTGTTGGCTAATTTACATGTGAATCTGCCGACAAATTAGTAATAAATAATGTGTTTCCACAATAAAAATAGTAATTTCAGACAGTATATATACTTTGTGTCCGTGAATGTCACACGAATATCATGAGCCAAATCTAAAGTGAGCTAAATTCTTCACCTGATGTATCAATTTCCATTATAGCAAACATAAATAATAGATGAAATATAGACTTAATCCTTTCATGCAAGCACTTGTGCATATTCCTAATAATTCTATATATGATTGTAGATTTGACCAATCCGGGGGGTGCTAGAGCAATTCCTAATTCTATATATGATTGTAGATTTGACGATAAAATTAAAATGAGCGCAATCCGACAATTTATATGTTACGTCGTATAAAATAAATTGGTATATATATATATTTTTTTTCTTTTCTCGTAAATTTTAAAAAGAAAATAAAATTTTGAAATTAGGTGGTATAGAAATCATATCTACATTTGTCATAGTTTAAAGTGAACACCAAAAAATGAAATATAGTAAAAATAAATAAACTAAATATGATACAAATATTTAAAAAAGTGAACTTTTTTTAAGTGAAGTTTGAAATGTTAGCTAACTTAAATCTTATGGGGTGTTTGGTTGTGTAAGTTTTGGCCATTTTATATTCTAATTCTATTATATTCTGATTTTGATATCCATTCTCAGTTTGATTTACCAACCAATCGTCGCGATTGACTCTTGATTTCTTTTTTCAATGGTGCTCATCTATTAGAACTTTACATGATGCTTTTAAACATCTATTTCAAAAGAAAAAAAACAAAGAAAGATTTGTATCCTGAGCCTCCAATAAACCTTAAACCATTATCGAACCTTTAAATATCTACTTTATTTAGATCATGGACTGTTAGTCGAACCTTTAAACCATTATCGAACTTTCTTTGTTAGATTTCGTCCAAAGTAGACTTATGTGCCTGTCTTTGCAAAATCAAATTTTTATAAGTTGTGAGGAAGAATTGAGCTCATTTGCTATTCGTTATTGAGAAGTATTTTAGAGTGTATTTGGTATAAATTGTACAACCAACTTTTATTTTTTTTTTATTAAGTTAAAACACTAAAATAATAATTAATTTGTATTTAGTAAGACATAAATGATAGCTTTTTAATAATTTATTTTGAAACATTATGGAATACATTTTTTAATTAAGCTGCTCTGCTTATTTTGAAATTCCTTTAACTTTTTTATTTCCTTTCTAATTGACTTAAGTTCATCTATCTCATTTTTCATATATTTTCTTACTATCAATTGAACTTGTGAAATTCTAATATTTCATTAGTAAATAAATTCATCAGTTATTAATTGGTTTTGATAAAAGGTTTCAATTTTTTTTAAGGTGAAAATCGGAGAGCTACGTATCTTAGTTCTTTATTAATCTAATAGAGCCAAAATTAATTACATCAAAAGCACAAAGATGTAGAGCCTCAAACGGAGATTTTCTAAAAAATAAACTCCCATTGACAAAAATAAACATCTAATTTCTAAAGAATATGTGATAAGATTGAATTCCTATCCTGAGTTTGTAGTAGAGTTTGTACGTAAAGATATTGAATCATATCTAGCGAATCGGTTTTGCATTAAAAAAAAAACTATCTCGTCCAAATGTTTTAATCCGAAAACAGTTCTAATAAGTGTTTGTGCGCCTAAATTTACAATTTTACCGATAAATATACAATTTTATCGATTCCGAGGCACACAAATACACATTCAAACTATTTTTCAGATATGCGGATAACATTACTTTTTTACATCTCAATTTCTCATTCAATATCAATTATTAACTATCAATTCTGACAGTTTCAGCAGCTTCGTCAGCACCAAAGCTAAGGAGAAAACCGAGACTATGAAACGGCAATCAGAATCCATCACCGGCCATCACAATCCGGCGGTGTCGGTACAAATTACGGCATACGTCGGAAATGGATCTCGCTGCTTTTACCGTGAAAAGAAGCTACAGATCTAAATATGGATTCGGTTGACTCAACTTCAAAGCTCTCTCTTGCTTTTGAGCAACAATATAATAATAAAATAAAGAAAATTTTTTAATAGGTATTTTAAAACTTTCAAATTTTATTAAGTAAAATTAATTTGCTAATTTCTTAAAATTTTAGAGTATTAAAGTAACTACTGTAATATATTTTTTGAAATAATTTAAATATAAAAAAAATATTTTGATCTATTTCTAATTTTTATCTTTTAATTTTTTTTAAAAAAATTTATAAATAGATATTTTATAACATAAAAATAACATATTTAAAATAAAAATTTATTTATAAATTTACAAACACAATAGAGGGCGATATACATCTCTCAAAAAATAAAACTCCTTTTTTGATAAGCGAAACCACATAATTTAACCATTTTTTATTCCCTTTTTTTTCCTCATTTTTGCTTTTTCACCTTGGTCGGGGGTTTAATTAGTAAGCAACCGCATGACACCGTACCGGGCTTTATATTGTCGTAATTGTTTATATGACTACTAACTAGACTTCATTATCCATTCGTACATGGCGCTGTAGACATAAAAAGAATGCAGTACTTGCGAAGTCGTAATTTCAAAAATAAAATACATTTTTGAGTTTTATAATTTTGTTTAACTTTTTTAATTTTTTTTTTTAAAAGTTTGAATTACAAACTATAAAACAGATCAGAACAATATAGTAATTTTGTCGATTAAAATCGAATTTGGAGGCGGTTATGAAAAGTAGACCATAATTTTTTTTAGGACGAAGTTTTGACCAACGCCTATCGGTCATTTTATAAATTTTTTTTTATACGATCGTCATAATAGATAAATTGACAGATAGAATTGATTTATTTTTCACTAAAAAATATTAACATTTCAATTTAGACCGGTCCAAATGTCATACTACTATTCTTTATCCAACTTAATATTGGTCTAATTTAAAAAGAGATTAATTTAATGTCCCGTGTTGTTATGATTATAGTTACTAGCATTCCAAAGTCCATGTCTGCAGATATAATGTGTACCATTTGTGACAATAGTGTACCTAATTGGTAATAATATTCAATTTTAAATGGTCATAACTATGTGTACTTATTGACCAAATCCTGGTAATTAACTCTGCAAATCTATCCCCTTCCAGAGCTTTCAACTGCACCCTTAAATCCATCCACAAGCAAAACGTTGTACGTAGTTCAAAAAAAAAAAAAAAAAGAAAAGAAAAATTCATCCAAATCCATTAAAAAATATTTTAATTCCAAGTTAACATGCTCTTAAAGGTTTCTTTATTGGGCTCGTAGATCTAGTTAAAGTTTTGAGATTTTGTTTTTTTTTTTTTTTTTGGATAATTCAGATGGTATTATGGACTATCAATGAAGATTCTAAGTTTTTGAGCTCCTCAGAAAAATTGTCCATCTAAACAACGTCAATGTCATGTTATGCTACATATTTGACGACCCAATTTGCTGAAGCGAAGTTTGAATATTTGCTACACAAATATTTATAAATGACCTTTTTTTTAATTAGAATTTAGCAACATTCAAATTTTTTAAATGTTAAATTGAAAGAAACTTTAATAGCGGAGAATGCTTCACTGATATATCATAATAGAAACGGGTTATTTGGTAGATATGAAGTGCAAATAAGTTTTTATGGGAGTAAGTTTGAAGTGTAGATTAATGACAAGTGCATGGAAAAAGATTAAAAAAAGTTACTATTTAGTGTAAGTTTTAGAAATTCCATATTTAAGAAAATTATTTAGTGCAAGTTACTATTGTAATTTCCAATTTTGACTATGACGACTATCACAATTATTAGGGTTTTTTTACCTAGTTTATATATATATATATATATATATATATATAAGAGAAAACTCTTCTATTTATATATGTTGGGCTTTACCAAAAACAGTTGACGTCGCCGATTTCTTTCCTTCCGAAAACAAAGCTTCGTGTCCGTCCTTTTCTTCTCCTCAATTCTCCCCAAAAAATCCAATTTTCACTCCTCAATTTCCAAAAAAAATCTCACTTTGTTTGGTTTAAAAAGGAATTCCTCCATAGTTTTACTTTCTTTACAGATAATAAAATATAGCTCGTTATGTGGTTCTTGTTTTAGAAAGAGAGAGGATAACATCGATGGTGAAAGGAAGAGTTGAAGGAGAAACCAACCGAAACTAAGTTCTTCTGATCAATCGAACAGAAACAAAGCCCAACCAAAAGCATCACTTCGATCCACCTTCTTATACTATTTTCTTCAGATCCCTTGCGTAGATAGCGCTGTTGTCTCTCAGATTCCTACCGAAACTGCTTGCTTGATTCTTCTGAATGCCGCGGTAGACACTTTTTCTGATGATGGATACAAACAGAGTCATTGCCGCCGCCTCCGTGCCGGCGGCTACAACTGCTGGAGGTACTCAGTTCCCTGCCGGCCTCCGCGTTCTCGTCGTCGATGATGATCCAACTTGCCTGAGGATCCTCGAAAAGAGGCTTCAGAATTGCTTATATGAAGGTTTGCTTGCTTGCTGTACTTGATTCTCTTTGAATTTTGAGTCCCTTATCTGGTTAGTAGAGATTACAGCGAAGCTTTTTCCTTTATGTGCGTCTGTGTGTGGGTGTATGATTTATGGGTATTCATTGGTATTAGTTGATCGGTAGCGTTTGCTGGGTTTTGGTCTTCGCTATTTCCTTTTAATGGTAATAGATGGATTTTAACATAATTCTTTCAAAACTTTGAAGATCAAATATCTATCTGCAGATTAAGAAGCGGAACAAAAGAGGGATCTTTTGTTTTAGTTTTACTCGGTAGTTCCTGTAATTATTCTGAATTTTTTTCTGGGGTAGCTTATTTTTTAAAGATTTATCTATGCTCTAACCATCATTCTGAAAACACCATATATATATATATATTATATATATATATATATATATATATATATATATATTATATATATATATATATATATATATATAACAGAAATTTTCTCTTATGTAGCTTTAAGAAATCTTATAAGCTCAGATTCCTAGTTCAGTAAATTCAAAGTTTGCTTCATAAAGATCTCCAATCCTTTTCAGAACCAGAAAAGTAGAGTGAGAAATTTCAAAATTCCAAAGCATCTGATTGATATGATTACTGCAATTTTTTTTAAAGTTATTTTCCTGTGGTATATTGCTAGTTTGTTTCAAGCTTCTTTGTTCGATATTAGATTCTCGAGGTAAATCTTGTGATAACTAACTGTATGCTATGTGCATATTTGTCATGTGTAATCTCTTTAATCATTTGCCAGTTACAACTTGCACAAGGGCAAGACAAGCTCTTGATATGCTTCAACAGAAGACATTTGATATCGTCTTGAGCGATGTTCATATGCCTGACATTGATGGTTTTGACCTTCTTGCGCATATCGGCTTAAAGATGGACCTTCCTGTTATTAGTAAGCTCGAACGTTCTTTTAATGAAAAATTAAAATAATTTCGATTTGCTCATTCGTCGTTCTAAACTTGAACTTGGTTGATGCCCAGTGATGTCAGCTGATGATGGAATTGATATGGTAATGAAGGGAATTAATTATGGTGCCTGTGATTACCTTATCAAGCCCATTACAAAGGAGGCTTTAAAGAATATATGGCAACACGTGGTAAGGAGGAAGAAGAATTTGATTGTGGATTCAAAGGAAAAGGATGGTGAGCCGTCAGTGAGCGGAGAGGAAAATGAAAGGCAGAGGAAACCTTCTGATGAAAATGACAACATTTCCTCTGGCAACGAGGTTAGTACGAAGAATGCTAAAAAGAGGAAGGACGAGAAAGAGGAAGATGATGAAATTGAGGATCGTGAGGATACATCAACCACGAAGAAGCCTAGGGTTGTTTGGTCTGTTGATCTTCACCAGCAATTTGTTGCTGCTGTGAACAAACTTGGTGTTGACAGTAAAGTTTCTTCCCATTTTTTCTCTAATTTAGGAACCCAGTCTACCTTCTTTAATACTCAGCAAAAAGAGCAAGCTGTGAATTGATTTACGTGATAATCTAAAGGAAGGTATTTGTAATGTTAAGACTAATTGTTTATGTGGAATCATGCAGAGGCTGTCCCTAAGAGAATTCTTGAGCTGATGAACGTTCCTGGTCTCACTAGAGAAAATGTTGCCAGTCACCTCCAGGTATGCAAACAAGTACCATAAATTCAGTTTCTAATCATGTTTTACTTTTTTCTTGCTTCCTATTTATCTCTTGCAACCGGAAAGTCTATTTTGCTATGATATGACTTCTTGATGTTATACTTTCTGGTAGTAGTTGTGATTCTTCTGATTGAAGCTGATTTTTCAGTTAGTATCTTTTATATATCTATAAAATTGTAGGTAGTGATAAGGTAAGTGGAGGATATGGCTGTTGTTTAAGGAGCGTTTTTCAACATAAAAACGATTTCTTAGAGTTTGTGGAGTTGTGAGCTTTAGCATGGTGGGGTATGATTTATCCTGCATACAGGCAATTAACAGGGGCATGAAATCTCCTGGGAATATAAAGCCGAAGCTGTTCTAGTTATTAGATTAGATAGAAGGTAAAAGTATGCAAATAGAATTCACCATTGAGTAGAATAAATGATTCATACGACATTAGTAGATCCAAGTGGAAAAAAAGGCTGAAAGAAGGACTTACAGGCCTTGGTGAATAGTATTTCAAAGCTTGTTTGCTATTCAAAATGGTAAAGAAGTTAGCGAAAAGTGTTGTTGGACCCTACTCTTCAGTAGGATAAATTTAAATTAGAAATAAGGATGTTTTATGTGTCTCTAGAAAGTGTAAGCATATAATCAGTATTCACATCTGCATTATTATATGAAATGGATATGTCCTTTAATATTTTGCACCTAAACAAATCATAGCATGGATGAAGTCTGATGTGTATCTGTTAATATGCCTGTTAGGATAAGCACATCTCTAAATATTCAGTGGCTCCAAAGGGGAAGAAGTCGAGAGAACTAGTAAGATATTTTTGGACTTACTGCAAACTATTAGAGGTCTTGAGAAATTAAGTGGTTGGCCCTTAGGAAAAGTGCCGATGAGCTAGTATATGTATGAAAAAACAGCTAGAAACTTTTAAGATCAGTAGATTCAGTACCAACAGCAAACTTCAATAGATTGCCCAAAGTATTGAAATATAGTAATATTTCTAAATTGAAGATTTGTTGCTCGAACTTAGAAGGTTGGTCTCGTGTCATCTTTTAGTAGTTTTTTGCTGGGATCTTGCGCTACTAGTAATTTTATTGATATAGAGAAGATGGTATTTTGTTTAGGAGAAGTGCTTATTTGCACTTTAGGCTGTTTTTTCTGCGACTATTCCTAGTTAACAGAATTGGAAGATTTCTTTTGAAATTTTTATGCAAGAAGCTGTTAGCTTCAGTCATAGTATGTTATTGACCAGATAATAAATCGATTCAAAGCTTTAAACACCTCTCTGTGCCGCATCAGCTTTGACTAGGAAGGGAAGTGCTTTCTGAACACATCTTGAGAGGAGCATAAGCTGCATAACTAGGTCTTTTATGTAATCTAAAGACAAATTGAGCCATCATATACTTGTCATGTTAAATAATGAAAGAACTTTGCACTAAACAGTCACCGACAGTTTATTATTGTTGCAAGTAATTATAAAGTCCTTGTATGCAAATGACACGCTGTTCAAGATAAAAAAGGTAGATGTAGAATGTAAGCTGAGTAGTTTCTATCGAACTCGTCAAGGTTAAACTATTCTAAAGGAATTGATTGTAGGAAGCCCCTTCCGTGTAACCTTTCTTATTGGTTTCCTGTGTACCTCATGTTATGTATTGCCTCAGAGGTGCATGCATCCCTTTGTGACCTCTTGCATACAAACGGAGACAGATAGGGATGTTCATTTACCGTTCCGGACCGAAAAATCGGACCGGACCGGTTGGTTCGGTCCAATCCGGACGGGACCGGTTAAACTTCGGTCCGGTCCACGGTCTAAGGATTGGCTATTAATCGGTCCTCGGTCCGGTCCGGTCGTAGACCGGAAAAACCGAGGATCGAATCGATGACCGATTTAAATAAGGTTTAGACTTAATATTTGCGTATTTGAACAATTTAAAAAAGATCAGGTTCTAACATTTGTGCGTTTGACCAATTTAAATAATATTCACTTTAGTACTGGGCCAATTTTTTGTCCGAAACCATACCAACAGATGCATGTACGACGACTCGTAGGATTTAAACCGGTCCAAACCGGTCCGGTTCGGTCCCTTTTTTTGCGGTCCGGTCCAATTCCGGTCCGGTTTGCGGTCTTTTTTTTTTGGGTTAGGTCTTCGGTCTGGTCGGTCTGGCTCGGTCTGGTTCGGACCGGTTGAACACCTCTAGAGACATATTGTGAGCAATAGAGATGATCATCTGCTTGGAAAAAATGCGTATATCAGTTTACATTTAAAAGTTTAATCTATTTGCTTGAGACTATAAAAGGTTCACATTCATGCTGGTATGTTATATACTGCAATCTATTCTTTCACAAGTTCATGTTGTCATGTGTATCAATCGCTTTTATTATCCGAGACTTTAAATTTGTACTGAAAAAAAAAATGCTTGCTTCAGAAATACCGTTTGTACCTCAAGAGAGCACAGAATCATAACAAAAATGAGATGCATCTGGGTGCAACAACAGAATCATCATATAGTGCTATGGGCTTACTTGATGGGCTAGATCTTCAGACTCTTGCAGTTTCAGGTCAACTCGCATCACAGGGCCTTGCAGCTTACCAAGTGGGTTCTACACGATTACCGAATAATAGGATGGGTTTGCCTGTAGCTGATCAAATGAATTTCCTTACGTATGATGCTCAAATTAAACACTCCTCCAAGATCAAGGCCATACCGGGGCAAGAGTGGAATAGCAGGCAAATGAACTTCCAAAGTGGGACAGCTGTAGCAGCGGCACCAAGAAAAATTGGACAATCGCAGCAAATTTTGCATTATGGGACTGTTGGGCCTCACGTTATCCAGGGATCATCTACTTTGAGTGATACTATATCTGCGACAAGGGGATCGGGTCGTGGACAACAGTTACTTATGCAAACGACTCCGAGGGGACAGACTTTTTCTCTTTCACAGCCGCAAAATCATTCACTGCATCAACAAACAAGTGGTATTGTATTGAAGCAGCAAGCATATCAAACCAGCATATCGGATTCATCGTTCACCGCTTCGTATCCTGCCAGCCCTCAATCTTCATATTCCAGCTTCAATAGTAGCGCTGGAAATTGCTATCAAACAGTAACTAATGGTGGGCCTTCAAAACTCGCTCCTCCAAATGTTTGTCAAGAAGCTAAATCTATCGGTTTTAATGGTGTGAACAACTTGACTCCTAGTTGTGATCTGTTGAGTGAATTTTATATAGGCAAAACCCAAGATTGGAAACTGCCAAATGTTAATCTCCCTTATGATGCGGTCAGAAACCTTGGATCCAAGCAGATTATTGATCCAATTTCTGCTCTTGAGAAGAAATGCACAGTGAATAATGAAATATCGGTTATAAATGGGTTTGATCACGGGAAAGTGACTTCTACTTCCCAGCAAAATAGTTCTCCCCTCCTGGAAAGCTCTAGTAGACTAAAGGTCGAAAGCATGCCGGAATTGACGTACAAAGACATACCATTTTCTGAGCCCCTTTTTCCAGATGAGCTTATGAGTGTCATTGGCAAGCAGGTTGGCTTTTCTTGATGCATATATTTTCGTTTAATATGCTTAATAGTTGTGTTATCGGCTAGTGTAATGCCATTTAGCATGGGTCTAAATATCTTTTTAGTGTCTAATGTTCGTAGATTCTAGTTTTACAAACAATGCTGAGCACAAAATTTGACTCATCAATCATGCAGAGTTTGTATTATTATGATGGTTGTCACTTCCCCAAATTAGATAATTAATTTTGCCTTGCTTATAATAATAATTATTATTATTTTAATTCGAGATAACTAACAGTGACCTATTAATCAGTCTTTAGTAGAAGTATGAATTTGAGCTATACTAGGTTTAGGATTGTTGTAATGCCTTCGGTTTAGCTGGCAAAATGCTTTTATTTTAAGAGTTAGCCCTAGGTGTAAAATGTTTTTGGAATTTTTGTTCAGAATGTTAGACAGAGAATGTCTGCTTTTGGTTGAAATCTAATCGTTTTTTTTTTTCCTTATTTTAATGAAGCAGCAAGATGGGATTGGACTTGTTGATTCGGAGTTAAACTTTGATGGCTACCATTTAGACAACATACCAGTATAGTGCTCATTTCTTGAAGCTGAGTTTGGAAAATACAATGCTGGCAGACTCTTCAGCTGAAAATGCCACCTCCCGAAATTTTTTTGACTATTTTCTTGATCACCCTACTAGAGAGACCTCGTTAAATTAGAAGGGTGGAGATTGTAGACTGTGTGAGCTTTGACGTCGTAGATTCTTCGGGTTGCAGGAAAAGGGAGTCCCTAAATACTCTCTTCGATATCCTGAAGGGAGTCTTTTCTAACTCCATTAACCAACCTGAGTAGATTTTCAGTTGCTTGTACAGGCTTCGTAGTCTTATTCCATTCATGCAGTGCAGAAATTGTTAATTTGTTGATTCATGAGATTAAATCGTCTCTATCTTACAGTAAATTTGTAGCCTTTGATGATCTTTATCGTGATTGTATCATATGTATATAAATAACTGCACTCCAAGTTGGCGTCTTTCTTCTAGTTGTTTGGTTCTTGTTGTGCACCCTCGACTCAGATGAATAAGAGTCTCTTCAATGCTTGGACGGATCAGAAAAGATACAAATTTATAACTACTAAATTTGTATCCTGATGGCATGAATAGAATTTGATACTTGAAACGCAGGAATTGTGATAAGAGCTGCAACATATCACAACTAGTATACTTCCAAGATATGCGAACAATCTATCAAGCTCTAATTTAACTTGGATGTTAGTAAAGTGAGTCGAGTTTGAGCAGAGTGATATTCAACTTAAATTGCCGTTAATTGCACCTGTTACAGAGGTTAAAAGTACTAGAGTTTCAATCAGCTTTCGAACTTTTTACTTCATCAGAGTCCAAGAACTCTAGGAAATCCAATTTCTTAAGTGAAAGAAAAAGTAAATTGAGTAAATTGCCAAAACTTTTATTTACTTAGTCAAAAAAAAAATAAAATAAAATAATCTCAACCACGAATAACAAAGAAACTACGCGAAATAAATCTTCAAAGCAGACTTGTCAAAGTGCCCTTTGATTATTTATAGGTAAAACAGGCTCTTATGCTGAAAGCCTCGATGAAGTTCACCAGAAAAAGAAATTCATTATTACAGTTTGGTTCCTGGTTTGCTATAAGCTTCCTGTAAAGCATATTATTTCAGTAAAACATTTTCTATTCAATAACAAAATACAAACAGGACCAAAACATTATATTCATTCTGCCAAGAAAGCCTAGAATTTCATATTGACATCACATCTTGAATTGTTCCAAAGTGAATACCGTAACAAATCCATTTGGGTGATCGATTGTGCAATAAACTCAGTAGCAACGGCAAATCCAACAACAAACGCAGTTGCGGAGATAAAACGCCAACCCAGAGCACGGGACCACTTCCGTAAGCTGCTAACTCGTAGGATTTTTCTCCAAACTCGCGGAGAATCCAACGAGTGTGCAACTGGGTCGTCCCTGGTGGAGCAGTGAACATAGAATGATACACTCATCGTATATAAGACATGCATTGAATTGTTCAACACCTAATACCTTACCAACTCGTAATACTTGTCTACCAATGTTTTTAATAAATCAGACATTTTAACCTGAACAAGTCAAAAACTGATAACCTCGTTTACGACTTCCTTTTTTTTTTAATCAATACAAAAAAGATAACCTGCATTTTACTAGAACAGCAGAAAATGTTTACACAATCCTATCTAAGTCATACAATCAGAATGGGAAGCACAATTTACAACAATGTGTAGGATCATGAAGATATACAGGCCAAGTTCTTCGAGATGAATTGATACAAATATGAATAAAGACCATACAGAAAACTTGCAAAAATAATGGAACTACTACAAGATCCTTAAAAAAAAAATCGATAAACAGCATGTATAGATGATTGCATCAAAATACTTCCTATGATTATATATAGGGGGAAAAAACTGTGCAGAGACAATATTACTGACTAAAGGCGATTTATATCATCTACGGATTGCCCGATCATCATCAACATACCGCAGCAAAATCTGTCATTAAATTCACCTCTTCCTCTGTTCCACCACAAACAAATAATCAAAGAATCAGCAGCAGAGTAATTTCACTACGGTCATTGATTCAACATCATAAGAACTGCAGCAGCAATGATACAGACAAAGGTAAGAATATTTCCAACTTCTATGCTTCTAATTCCGCCGCTAGTAGGAATAATATCTGGAAGCGAGCACTCCTCTCCATTGAAGAACACTTTCGAAGGGAACCCGTCACCAGCAACCACATTTATCCCGGGAGTGTTCTTCTTCGTAAACGAAATCACAGACTGCTGTTTACCTGGCACTCTAGGATCGCCTTGGTTCGGACCATTAGTCTCAGCTACTAGATAATTAAAATCCTGCAGCCCTTGCATAAAAATCGTCTTGTTCCCAACAGCACTCGCATTGAACGAGTACATAGCTTCGAATCCGTCATACGCTTTCTCCATTTCCACGGCAGTGAACCAGTTGGCAAAGCTCACGTCTTCCCAATTGAATAGCGTCACACGCGCCGTCCAACCGCTGCTGTAGTCAGAAAGCACGTGCCAATTTATGCTGACCCCGCAGTTGTCCCCGCACGGCAACGGCGACGGAACACTGAAGTGCTTTATCCCGGCCCACTCGCGAACTAACGCCGTCCGGTTGTCGAACGGAACCAGTGAAGCCTGCGGGGGGAGAAGAAGCGCCGGCGCGGTGGCGTTGCACGTGCCGGCGTTCCCACAACCGCACGCACAGGTCTTGCAGGGGACCACGGAGTCGTTGTAGTAAGAAGAGAAAGATACGCAGCATCTCGGCTTGGAATTCTTTGGAACGGTGATGTTGCATACCACTTGCCAGCTGGCAACGGCGGCGGTGGATGAATCTAGCCCGCTGGGGTCAGGATAAGTCGACGGGGAGACGCGTACGGGCGGGCCGCACTTGTAATCAGGATTCAGCGCCGTCGCGCTGCCGGATATTTGCCAGTTCTGCGGCGGAAAGAGCTTCGTTTTGTTCACATCCGGTGGCATCTTGAACACCTGCATTTGAAAAGCCGAAGCCGACTGCGAAGAGTCCATGGACGGCGGCAAGATAGTCCCATTACGACAACAATTGGGTATTTTGCCAAGATCGGTGTCGTTAAATCTGGTCGGCGGGAGATCGACGATCGTAGGCTTGTTCTGACAGTTCAGAACCTTTGAGAAATCAAAAGTCTTGTAGAAGTTTCCCTGCGGGCCTTTGAGGCAATCAGCGACCGTGACAAGCAACGGATACGCTCCCTTGGTGGAGAAGATGAACTCGCCGCGCATCCACTCCCACGAGAGCCTCCAGTTATCGAGCCTCCCGAGCTCGTTGTGGTTTCTAATAGTAACAAGAGCTAAGTAGCTCGAGTCGAAGCTCTGAACCACGTCGTAATCGATCGTCATGTCGCCGGTTCTCCGAGGCAAGAAGTCATCGGCGGTCAGAGTCGTGTTCGGCTTGAAGTCCGGGTTGGGCATGCAGCATGTGGAGATGAAGCGCAGGGTGTCATTGATGGTGGGTTTAGGGCAAGTGTAAGAAGGGTCGTCGAGTGAGAGAGAAGTGGGGACTGGGGAGGAGCGATTGGTCGCGCCGAAGAGCGTCCCCACGAGCTCGATCTGAGCTTGGATCTGCGTGAGATCGTTCGCGGTCTCGATCGGCGTCTTGAGATCGGTGTTGGGGAACCCCGAGAAGGAGGTGGATTGGTCTGGGGATGTAGAGGTGTTGTAAGGAAACGTAGAGCCGTCGGAGATGACTGCGTTACTGGCAGAGACGATAATCTCACGGTGGGAGAAGTTGATCAGATAAGCCCATGAACGGAGATCGACGGCGCCGTTGTTGAGAATGGTAGCGGTGGCTTTGAAACTGTAAGGCTGGTCTGAATTTTGTGCGGCGAAGGGGCGGATCTTAGTCCAGCTTTCTAGATTGTAGGAGAGCAAGATACCATTGCAGTCCAGCGGCGTCGCCGCCGGGGGTACGGCGGTGGGTTGGGATTCCGATGGCCGTAGAAGAAAGCCCCCGGCAAGCAGGAGAAGAAGAAGAAGAAGATGGTGGTGGTTACACATTGGAGAAATGTTGTTTAGATCTCTGAAGTTGAAGGTGGAGATGAAGAATTAGAGGAGACAAAGCGCGTGTTAGGAAAAGCCAGCTGTGAAGAAGCTGTAAAAATGGCGTGCCGGCTTCGAAAGATGATGGTGATGATGGAGAACTCTGAGAGAAAGAGTCATAGGAAGAGGAGGGATTTATAATTGTTTAAATTGGTATATAATATGATTTATTATTATTATTGGTTAGGGTTTGCAATAAGGAGGTCTTAGGAGAGATATTACACGGGGATGTAGGAAGGCGGTAATAGAAACGCGGCGAGATGTAAATTATGTTAAGTAAATATTAATAAATTTATTTTATATATTCAACGATTACTTCAATTCTAAATTCTTCATATATCTTTTAAGAATAAAAAATAATATTTTTATATTTTTATTAATATAAAATTCTAACGTATTTTATTTGCTTATAAAAATAACAAAATATGTTTTGATATTTTTTGTGTTTAAAATTGAACTTCATATTTTAGTTTACATATTTTGGTAAGATCAAAGAAGCCGCGTTTCAAGTTTGAATTGGTACTGCGACGTAGTCCGGCGTGCGAAACAAAACATCCCTTTAGTCACACTCGAGGGAGCACCGGAGCAGGTGGGATGACGGTAGGACTTAGGGCAGGACGGTTAGGACCGTGCCTTTTTGCTGGCTGACAGGGTAGTACGAAGAGTAACTATTTGCAAATAAGTAAAGAAAAATATTATTTATCATCTATAAATTACATATACTTAATTTTTACTATACATTTTTTATTTTTATATACTTTTATTTCATAATTTATATTAAATTATTAAAATTATAACTATGCTTATTTTTAATATGTGATTATAATATTATTATATATAATATATAATTTTTTGTATAAATTTTTGAATAAATATAGTAAAATTCATAAATAAATGAATTTATTTATTACTTTTGGTTCTTAATAACAACTCAAAATCAAGTTTTAATTAGATTACTTTTACGTAATCCTCCTTACTGAACCAAAAAAAAGAAAAAAATTATATATTTTATTCAATTGTATGTTATACGACACTTTTAGCTATAGCCGTATACCTAACATTTAATTTTATTTAGCATTTCAAAATATATAAATATATCTCTTCAAATACTTTAAATAAAAAATTATCCAAAAAATAAATATATAAGTCTAACGAAATAAAAACATAATACAATAATTATTAATAAAATTTAAGAATTTATAAATAATAATACTATTAGTTTAGTTATATTTATTTAGAATAAAATATTAAAATCCCATTTCAAAAAGTAAGCTTTGATCACACATCAACAATGCTATCAGCTCAGATGGTAGTATGTAACAAAAGAAATATCGAAATCCCATCTAGAACTTCAGGGATGTTAAATCCTCAAAATAAGTTATTAAAAAAATGACTTATTTGGATAAAGTCAGGACTTAGCTTATTTGGAGGAAAATGTGGAGCCTTGGAAGAGAGGTAGAAATTGGAAACTATTATTCTTATTTCAATAATGCAATTGCAAAATATAAACAAAAAGCATAGTCACGTGAGCTCATTCCGATATGATAGAAATTCTGAATATAGAATCATACCGTATTACAATATGTCCGAGCATATACAATAGACATCCGCATGCGAGAAAGCACAACGCGCGCACACACACACACACATATATATATATATATATATATATATTATATTAATATATATATATATATATAAATTTGGTGGATCTGTAATTTTAATATTTTAAATTATTTCAAAGATAATTCTAAAATTGGTTTTTTGAAGTTCCAGATTTTTAATAGATTTAAAATTTATTTTTAAATTCAATAAGATTTTAAATTTTCAAAATACCTAGTTAATTTTTTTTTTTAAAATATTGAATATAAAGATTGTAAACGACGATAGATCTAAAATTTTTATATTAATTTTTTAAAAAAAATATTAATAATGTATATATTTTATATATTCGAGCTTATGGTAATATGTATGGAAGCGGAACTCCTATGATATGGGTGTAACGTCATTCACTACTTTGTTTTTATGTTTATGGTACCGAATAGGTTTATTTTTCACAAAGTATTTGAATTACAATATCAACAGAAATGATTACTTGCTCAAAACATTTCGGAATTGGACATAAAAATCAGATAACTATATACAAGCCTATGTTTTTAAAGCTTTTTTTTTTATATATATCAGCACTTAATTTCAAATTTTTTATAAATCAGCCATTTATTTTTAAATTCATATCAATAATACTTTAATTATTGTGATATATAATTTTTATAGTCAATTTTTTTTCAAAATATATTTCAAAATAGATTTCAAATCCCTTAATTCATATATTCTAAATTTTTATTTTAGAAAAAGTTTTAAAAAGTATTTAAATATAAATATATAATTTAAAAAATTGTATCTTTTTAACTTAAACAGATCTTAAATGTGAAATAATGAATTGTAAATAACAAGTTATTAATTTGTAAATTAATGCATAGTATATATATGCAACTCTTCCACATAAAAATTGAAGGCTTTTTCTCAAAAAAAAAAAAAAAATTGAAGGCCAATGAGAGATCAATCTTTTACCCCAATCAACTCTTTTGTTTTTTCTGATATGACACCGTTACATACTGTTGATGGTGCCACGTCTATGTGAGCAGGGTTGAATATTCGAAATAGGCTGAGCTGATTTGGAGGACTTGTAGGCATTGTGAATGGAAAGAAAGAAAATAAAAGGAATTAAATAAAAGAGAAAAAATGAGGGAGTAAAAGTGGTGACAAATATTTTTCTTCATCATATTAGGATAATAAAAAAATTAGGAAAAAGTTAATTATAAATTAGAATAAAATAATGGGGGATTTATTTATCAGCCCCCCTATACTTTCATTTTTACTGATCAGCCCCCCTATACTTTCATTTTTACTGATCAGCCCCCCTATTACTTTATAGGCCCCCTATTTACTGTTTCAAAAAATTTCGGACGAAAATATCCTCGTATGTATTATCAGTTCGGACATCGAAAACACCTATTTAGAAGTATTTTTTGGAAAAATTTTTAAAATGAAAGTTGTAGATCTTGACGAGATCTACAACTTTCATGCAAGGTTTTTAAAACCGGACCGGTGGCCGAACCGGTGAAGCCACTGGTTCCGGTTCAACCGGTTGAACCGGCGGGTTCAACCGGTTGAACCGGTTATATATATATATAATTTGTATGTGTAAGTATTTATAGTAAAACTAAATCCGTATGTGTAAAATATATAATTAACTAAAATATATAAGTAAGATCTAATTTATAGTAGGCTATAGGTGGATATATCAGAATATTTTACAAATTTACTATCATCGAAATCAAACTAAAGGTCTCTAACTTAATAAGATAGAATATCTGATATCTGATCACCCTGCACATATATTTATGTATAGTTATTTATTTATATTTATATATATGTATATTTATATATTTGTAAATAAGAAATATATTTTTTAATGATCAAAACTACTATACGAAAGACTCTTGTATAGATTGAAAATTCCGACGACACTTAAGATAAATATATATATATATATATATATATATACATATACATATATATATTATTTATATATATACATATATATGTTATCTATATATAAATATAAAAAAAAATATTTAAAAAATATAAAAAAAATAGAAAATCCGGTCCAACCCGGTTTAAACCGGTTTTTCCGGTTCAACCGGTTCTGGCCGGTTTTCGCCCTTTCCGGTTTGGGAGGTTCATCCGGACCGGACCAAGGTCCGGTTCCCGGTTCAACCGGTTGAACCGGCCGGTCCGGTCCGGTTTTTAAAACAGTGTTTTCATGTTGAAAGTTTTTTTCAAAAAATACTTCTAAATATGTGTTTTTGGGATCCGAAGTGTAGACCTCGGTCCGAAATCCGCTGAAAATAGTTCGGATATCAAAAACACCTATTTAGAAGCATTTTTTGAAAAAAAATTGAACATGAAAGTTGTAGATCTCGGCGAGATCTACAACTTTCATGTTTAAATTTTTTTTAAAAAATGCTTCTAAATAGGTGACCTCGGTATCCAAATAGCTAGGGGTATTTTTGTCCGAATACAGTTGAAATTGATAATGATGGTTGATGTGATGGAGATGTAATGGGGAAGGGGTTGATTAGTAAGTTTTATAGTTTGAGGGAGGGGTGGATAGTAATTTTCTTTAAAATAATTATTGCATCCTATAAAGTACCCTTATAACAATAGATATTATAAATAAGAATATTGTTATCTTTTTTTGGTCTAAAAGGTGGTGCGTTTCTTTTGTTTTCTCCGATGTTGGAGGAAAAAATATTTCGATGGGTTCCATAAAAAAAAAGATTCCCTCATATTCTTTCTCTATATTTCTTCACATGCAAAGCAAACGGATGATACAAATCATAATCCCTCCAAATTCTTTCTCCTCTTACTATTTTCCATCTCTTTCTATCTTCCCAAACAGAATGGTAAAAAGATTCTGCACGTAATGTACCCAAATTGAGAGGAGCAGCTCTTTAGCCTCTTTTACAGCCCTCCAACGGCTAAAACTATGCGCGATCAGTCCCTGCAAAATCAATCATTCAGTTTAGGCCCCTTTTCGATTTTACCATATTGACACTGCATTATATTTTTTTTAAAAAAAAATTAAAAATTAAAATATAAATTTTAATAAATTCTATAATTTTTATATTTAATTTTAAAATGTATTAAGATTTTTTAAATTTAAGCAGATTAACGGATCCGATTCAAAATCCATTTAGACTCGGAGTTTTAAAATATCTATTTAAAAATAATTTTTAAAAAATATTAATTATAAAAATTATAAATTCTATCAAAATTTATAATATTTATATTAAATTTATTAAAAATATTAATAAATATTTTCGAAGGTTAATTTGCATAATGAAGAAAAACGGAAGGCTGATACGCAATTGCCCCTTTGAAATAGGCTGAGCTGATATCGAGGACTTGTAGGTATTGTTTGAATGGAAAGAAAGAAAATAAAAGGGATGAAATAAAAAAGAAAAAGTTGAGGGAGTAAAAAATGTGATAAATATTTTTTTCACATATTTGGATAATTAAAAAATTAAAAAAATTAATTATAAATAAGAATAAAATTGTTATTATTAAATTATTATTGCACCCAATAAAGTACCCTTATAACAATATATATTATAAATAAGAATATCGTTATCCTTTTTGGTGTAAAAGGTGGTGCGTTTCTTTTGTTTTCTCCGATGTTAGAGGAAAAATATTTGGATGGGTTCCATAAAAAAAAAATTGCCTCAGATTCTTTCTCTATATTTTTTGACATGCAAACCAAACTGAGGATACAAATCATAATCCCTCCAAATTCTTTCTCCTCCCACTATTTTCCATTCATTTCTATCTTCCCAAACAGAATGGTAAAAAGATTCTGCACGTAATTTACCCAAATTGAGAGGAGCAGCTCTTTTGCAGCCCTCCAACGGCTAAAACTATGCGCGATCAGTCCCTGCAAAATCAATCATTCGGTTTAGGACCCTTTTTGATTTTGCCATGTTATTTTGACCACTATATTATATTTTTTTTAAAAATTTTAAAAATAAAAATAAAAATATTTATAATTTTTATATTTAATATTTTTAAAATATATTAAGATTTTTAAATTTAAGCAGATTAACGGATCGGATTCAAAATCTATTTATTCGGAGCTTTAAAATATTTATTTAAAAATAATTTTTAAAAAATATTAATCATAAAAATTATAAATTCTATTAAAATTTATAATTTATAAATTATTTTTTTAAAAAATATTAATACAGTTGTGCAAATAAATATGACGATTTTTAAAAGATGGGCCAGGTATACTATAAACTTGGGGGCTGAATCGAAAATGTTTTAAAAGCTGCGTCTGAATAAGACTTACCCCAAATTGAAACTGGTTCCGGAATGTCTAACAAGTGGGTTTGAAATTGAGAGAGGAGAGAGAGAGAGAGAGAGAGAGAGAGAACGCGTAAGTGTTGGGCACGTCTTTTTCCAGAACACAATTGGAGCCGTTGTAGATTGATTGATTGATTTTGACTCTTTTTTTTCCTGATTTTTAAAGTTCCAACAGAAACAAGCACATGGTTCTTTGCAGTCCTTGAAACTTTTGTCCTTATAATATAATAAAAGAAAAAAAAATTCTAAAAAAAATGGAAAGCCTTTTATCCATTTTCCGACCGTGGTCGGAATTATACATGCCGTTGTATATATAATATATTGTATTTAAATGCCATTTTTGCGCTTTGGTAGTGGCATTTGCTTTTATTTTTTAGGGACTTTTTTTTATCTCTGATTAATTTTCATCAAAATATACTTTTTTACCGTATAAAATAATTAAAATATCATCCTCCCTATAAAAATATATGTGAAAAATCTACAAAAATACAAACAAAAAATTTTGAGGCTTTAACGTATCGGTCCTATTTTAACTTTTATATTTCAGCTCTTAAAAAAAATTTTGGCGCTGAAGTGACGTCGTAAGCGCACCATCACATCGCGCATTTCTACGTTTCTAGAGTTTAAAACGCGCGAATGTTAAAATAAGAGAGACTGATTTGTAATTATTCTAAAAAATTTTCTCTTCAGAGAAATGACACATGTAAACACCTCCGAATACCTACGAATATACGCGAATACTTATAAATACCAACGATATATACGAATATCTAAAAATACATATTACCTCCGAACATTCCGAACGTCTATGAACAATGTGGATATTGATGTGTACTTGTATTTTTTTCAGAATTAAAAAATTAAGAACATTTTGAATATTTCACATGATAAAAAAGTATATTTTGATCAAAATTAACTAAGAGAGATCAAACCGTTAAATCAAATTAAGTAGTACATAAAAATATAAAATGCCATATTTTTGTTTTTTTTTGCGAAGAATTCTGAATTGGCAGTAGTTAGCTATCTCAAAGTCAAAATGATACGATAGATATTAAGATGAACAATATCTACTGTAATTTTATTTTACAAAAAAAGAAGGATATAAACCACTAATATTTAGGTTAGGGATAACACTAGCTTTCCTCGTTGCACTTGTGTATTCGGCATCTAAACATGCAATGGAATCGGCGTGCGATTTATCCATCGGGATATGTAATAAGGATAGAAGGTGGGAATCACTTTGTTTTGGGAGAATTTTTGAACAACAAGTAAACCAAGTGGGTATTTAGAACGGCAAAGCTTGGCCGTCCACGGGGGAGGACACTTATGGACGATGAAGATTATAGTAGCTCGAAATCCACCCTGCTTGATTATTATTTTAAAAGGAAAAAAGAGGTGCCGCACGTCTGCGTGCATGAGACCGCATCTTATCATTTATGACGTAATTTTTTGCCACGATAGAGCGAGAAGTACGGAGGACTAGCAGCCCCGTCTACAAAGGTGGTAAGTTATCACACATATCATAGAGTAAAATATGTCTTCTACGTATGATACTAAAAACTCCATGGATTAAAAAACTTGACCTACAGACAGTTTGGAAGTCGTGGTTAAATTCGTGTTACGTAGACTCCGATGATTATTAATTTCGCCCTATACCTTTAAAAAAAAATAAAAAACAAAGAAACAAGAACGAGAACAATGTTATGGGACAGGCTCTAATACCCCTCTCTGGTGTATCTGGTGTAGATTATAAAATTATAAGCCTCAAACATGTACAAATAATAAATAGATAAAAACTTTCAGGATGACATACTTGGTGGTTTTCGACATTTTTCTTTATTTTTTTTAATTACATGTGTATGTTTGTTCACAATCTCCAACAGGAAAGGATACTGTTTGATGATATCGAAGTCAACTTTTGCAACGTTCAATGAATAGCCGTTGTGAAAAGGGTGGCTTTCAATTTTAGAAGGGAAAATGTACAATCAAATATATCATAAATCAGCTCATTCCTTTTAAATTTTTTTACAATCAATCTTTATCTCATAATTCTACATAATTATTTTAACTACTACATAAATATATCTTTTTTAAAAAAATAACATAAAAATTATAAATTTTGATAATACCTATAACTTTTATATTGAAAATTTTTAACAATTACATCTAAATAGGTTTTATAAGATTTTAAATTCTTAACAAATTTTAATAAAATATATAACTTTTATATTTAAAAGATTTTAAAAGATATTTTTAGATAGGTGTTTTGGATATATAAAATTAACATATTAAAAATAAAGAATTAATTCGCAAATACTTTTAAATAGATTCTCAATACATTGTTTGACCATGATCCAACAAATCTTGAGATCAGTACACTCAGTAGAGTTCGTGGTATTGAATAATAGAAGCCAATACTTTTAATGGCGGTGGAGATATATTTACGGCGCGTGCTATTATAGTGACCATCTCGTACTTTAGATGTTTAGTTAGAGATATACTTAGTCGCAACTAGCATTACTCCAACATAAATGGCCAAATGTTAATATATATAGGTCAGATTTAATTTGTGTGGTGTTTGGTTGAAAAAAATGCCATCGGAAAAATAAGTCATGCACATAAAACCTGTTGAGGCTATGTATTACTTGATCATACAATTTACAAACACATTCTATATTTTCTCAAAAAAGAAGAAAAAGATAAAAACACTCAGCATTCTATATTGGAGCTGAAACCATGTTGCGCCACAAAAGCGAAAATAACATGGCAGGGCCTTGTAATCATGCAAGAGAGAAAGTTCAGAAGGCGTAAGTTATTATTGGTCTAAGAAACTCATTTATGAGAAATAATATACTGCTCTTATTGACTCCAATATTTCTCGCACCTCAAATTTGATACTGATGAGGTCAGATGCCGCAACTACGCCCTCGATTGGATAGAAGGGAAGTGCGTATCGTGGCTCATGGGATTAGCGGCAAATTAATGATTATGTCGGAATGACCAATACAACAAGAGTAGCACAGATTAACGTGGTTCAGTTATCAAGCAACCTACATCAACAGGAGGAATGATATGTGGAATCCAACCTCTCGTCCGGACCGTTCACCTCTTTATAGCCATACTAGCCGCTTGTCTCGAGATGAGGATTTGGCTTGGACGCAATGCTTCGACGGCTCCCTTTCCGGCTGGCGGTCTTCGGTGTGTAGTCAGGTGGTGGCGCTTTTTGGGGGTTGCACGCGGCCCACACTAACTATTCTATCCAGTTCCATCGCTGACGAGGCGCCCACGTCTGATGCCATGTCACCTAATATTCGAGGGTCAAGCCGATCGCTACTGTGCTAGGAGTCGAGACCGCCAACCCGTTTTGGGATAGTGAGTAATCATGGGAGTGACATTACCAGACCTGGATTACATTGTGATCGTTCAGCCTTCTAGATCGGGCCTCAAGCCCTCCCATATCACATACAAAAAAGCCCTAATGCCATTTTTTTTCTAGAAAGGTACAAACCACATACAAAATAACTAAAATACAACTTTAACGAGCAAAAGCAAACCCTAAAACGAATTTTAAGAATAAAATCTACTGGATCTTCTATTCAACAAAAGGAAAAGAATTATAAACAACTACAAGGATGACTTAAAAGTTAAGCAGTGCAAGGCATACGTAAGGAGAAGCAAGAGCCCGACAGGGGCTGAAGAAGATGAAGGTCCGAGAAAACACCGGCGACGGCCGAGAAGACGCCGGAGAAGGCAGGGGTGACGACAAGGGACGATGACGGGTGGCGGCGCAGGAGCCTAGCCGTCTGCCGAGCCCGGTTATGTGTTCAAATTTTTGCTGAGAGAATCTAAAATTTAGTTCTGGGCTAATCCGTCATGGATGCACGGGCCTATTATCGTAAGCCTGCACTTTTATTCATTTTGTGTAGTAAGATAGAGGCCACATTAGATAATGGTTAAAGAAGAAAATGCTAATCCCCTCCTAAATCCAATAAAAATCCACCAATTTATATTATTAAAAAAATTTAGAAAATCATTTTCATGTTAAAATTTTTTCAAAATATACATTTAAATAAATATTTTGGGATCCAATATTTAACATATTTAAAACAGATTTTAAAAATAGTTTTAAAATCCGTAAAATTTTAAGTTCTAAAACATCTATTTAAAAATATTTTTTAATAAGATTATAATCTCATTACAATCTATAATTTTTATATTATAATTTTTTTTTAAAAAAAAAGTTACTCTCAATATTTTATTATATTTTTTAATGATAAGGATTAGTAAATTTTTTAGTTGATAAAAAAATAGGTACATATATTCTCAGACATAATGATGTCTTATGTTCTTGTCATGTATAGTTACGTTTGATAGTTGGTTGTTTGGGAAGTCTGATTATTGAGATATTATATAAAATTTTTATCGTTTATTTGATCTATTTTGGAGTATTTTTAAGAAAAAAGGTTGAATTAAAAAGTTATAAATTACATTTATAACTTTATAATTTACAATTTTTTTGAAAAATATCGAATACTACATCAAAAAGATGATCAAAACTTTAATTTTTAATCATCTTTTTAACAAAGTATTCGAATTTTTTTTTAAAAACTTTCAACTATTAGATCACATCAAAATCTACAATCTTATAATTAGAATTTTTTCTTAGAAATACTTCAAAATAGATTAAGTAAATCGATAAAAATTTTATATAATGTCTCATTATCCGTACAAAATTTAATGAAATCATTCGGGCGGTTCGTTTTCCTGCTTTCGCAAAAAACAGGCGACCCGCACTTGGTGGTTTCTGTAGAAATTTTTTGGTATAGCCTCTATATTTAGATATCCGACTAGCAATAAAGTCTGTTTCGAATTTTATCTTTCGGAATCGCAGATTTCAAGTAAGCTGCAAGCCTCTCAAAAACCAACATAATTTAGTTTTGATAGGAGAATAATTTTTCAAGTTTGCTCCGCACTCATATAGCCAATGGCCTATTGCGATTACTCTGCCAGTCGCCGGTGCACTCAGTGGTGCAGTTGTGAGCTCAACATTTCAAGATGTTGAAATGCTGAACATACGTACCACTTTTGTGTTCAAAGAAATATAAAAGTGTTCAAAGAAATATAAAAAAAATGTTCTAAACATACGTTTTGAAACTCCAAATTTTTAAATAGTAAATATGTTGGGACCTTAACATATTAATTTTGAAACATGTTGTTTTTTCTATTCATTTTTTTTTTTCAAAAATAATTATATGTAAGTATTTTATCTTATTTTAGTAATTACTAAAAAAATAGGAACTGATATAAAATTATCCTCTTTCTTTTTTACTTGAAAGGGAAAGATCAATTTGGTACTTTGGCTCTTAGATGTAGTGATGAGAAGCATCTTTTAGCATTGGATTCTTATAGAGCTTTATTTCTTTCTGCTATCTTTCTGCACATCCTTAATGTGATGTTTGAGCTGTGCAGATGAGTCGTAAGTTTCTTTGCAGTTCCTCTTATTAAATCACCTGAACCCTTTTTCCTCATATATTTATATGTCTGCCTTTTTTTTTAAAATATTATTGTGGACAAATTCTATTCATAAATATACCTACGGATAATACTAACATATGATCCAAAAACCGATATTCATCTCTCTGTCCTATTTAGTCTTGATAAATAAAGAGAGCAATCAGAAGTAGATTTCATTAGTTTATTTTTATTCGAAGTGAATTTGGATGAGCATTATTAGATCTTGGCACACTCGGGACATGAGATCCCCATGCCAAGCCCTGTGGCTGCAGAACCATTTAATAGGTCTGGAAACTAACTAGAAAGAACTATTACTATCCCAGGTTATCGGGCAAGAAGCATGCAGTGCAAATATTTGGGTACTAAGCGATGAGCGCAAAATGGTCGAAATCTAAGATACAGTCTAACCCATTAAATCTATCCTAAATGTCTTATATATATATATATATATATATATATATATATATATGAACAACTGTATGCCTGCCCATTCTTTAAAATCTACATATACAAAAGCTTGTTTATCGTCCAAAACAGTCAAGCTTGCATTATGTCAATTAACATGCGGTAGCCCTATTAAGGTTGGTTTAACTTTTAAATTTCCGTACTTACATAAACAAAGTATATATTTTCTCTGAGATGTAGTGAGACGCATGTCAAAATTTTGGCTGGAGTGGTTGCGGCCGGCTTCTCTGCAAAGGTCATTCGTAGTTCAAGTTCTAGGACTGTTCTAAATGAAAAATCAATGGTCAGTGTATTTTCGGTTGAATTTTTGCTAAGCTGATGACTGTAACTTTTATCTCCAAATCTGGTTTCGAACAATGTCATGTCAAAATTTTACTTCTTGATCAAGTCTATTCAATCGTCAAAAATAATTTATATTGAAATAATGATCAAGTGCTCACCATTACTGCATGCATAACGGGATATTAAATCTTCAATTTTGAAGATTTAATAGATTACTATAATCTCCAGAACAATAACTTAAGAAAATGCTACTATTAAAATGGGATAAATTTTACAAGTATATAAGCGAGTAGCTATTTGACAAACTAGTATTCTAAAAGTTGATGCTTTGTCTCCTTCACTGATCATATTAAAGAACAGAATTTCTAAAGACTTGGTTTATTATGAGCATGCTTTCGCAAACGCCATATCTCTCTTATTTTATCCTTTTCTAAGCTTCAATCTTATCGATTACTCAAAAAAAAAAAAAAGGAAAGAAAAAAGAAGTAAATTTTATTTTAAATTGATAAGGATCAGTAAGATTTAATTCAATAAAATATATTAATATTTGATTAGATAAATTTGATGTTTTTTTCTACTCTATCGAAGTTCCTAAAACATGAGTTGAAAGATTCTAAGAATATCAATTTGCTTTCTCAATAAATATGATTTTTTTTTCTTAGAAAAAAAAATTGTATTCCCTTTTTCTGTAGAAAAGACTCGGCAAACTTACATTACCTCATTAGTGGTTGTAATGTCCTAAGTCAACTCGAGACTAGTTGTAGATTTATATTCTGATGTTAATGGTTGTAATGTCTCGATATATTTTGGAGTACATATCGAGACAAAGTCCACTTACAATATACATAGCGGAAGGTGAAGTCTAATACTACCAACAAAACTACAAAAAATTATAAAAAATAATACAAAATACAAAATTATCTAGAAAAAATCTCTCATGCTAAAACCCTACAATCTAAAACTTATTTTTTTAAATTAATTTTTTATCTATTAATAATAGCATTGTTGGTAGACTAGTATTTTTCACAGAGGAATGGTTGACTTACAAATATTTTAAAAGACCTCATCTAGTGTATCATTCATTATTCCTTTCGAATTAAGTCACATCCCACTTTGATTGAAAAACCAGTTTAGGGTTGGTATTGCAAGTCCTATCCGTCTTAAAAGATTTATTTTATTCTGAGGTCTATAACTACCAGTGATTTACTTCATTATTTTATGACATTTTTACAAACATAAGCATAGCCAGCCAATGAAAAATACTAGGATAAAGGGAATGATGTGCCATAATCAGATGCCTCCAATCGCTTAAGGGTTAATTTTGGCGAGAAGGTGGCGCAGTGTTACAGCCGAAGAACAACGAGAACTCAGAGATCATTCCTCACATGCAACAAAAAAGTTCATCTGAATATCGGATCCATAATAGCCTCCTCACGAATAGAGCCGAAATTGGGGTATGCAGACAACTCTTGTTTCTCATAAAAAGAGTTATATATATTTTTTTTGCAGATGAATGGTAATGCTCACTCAGATAGCAATGCAATCAACAAATTTGTGACATTTTGTGTTCACAAAACATAGAAAAGGAATCAAATGAGCACAAAGGGCCCATTTCACAAAGATATCAGAGCATCTAATGGGCCCTCAACGACATGGACAACGCATGCGTTTCATTCATTCATTCTCCAGGTTCCCTTCAATTAGTTGATGTGTACAAATGGACAGCCTGTTCCTTCGTTTCTAATCATTTTTCTCTAATTCCCTAAAAAATGGAACGTAGCAATTGTTGCTGTATGCATAATTTAACAGTTGCTCCACTGCCTGCCCTGTTCTAGTTAACAAATCAACTCAAAAAACTGAAATGTCATATAAGATTAGGTTGGTCAAGCATTAATAGTTGCTATATCTGTTATGATGATCGTAAAAAATAAGAAACGAAAAACTCTATAGCCCATAGATTGAAAATTTACGGCTGTCCATTCCTTAGCCATTGATCAGTTTAAATAGTACCTCGCACAGTGGAAGATATTGTCTCGTCGGTTTGGACAATGTCATGGATGATTGGGATGGTAGATATTATATTATGATATGGCATGGACAACGTCATAGTGTTATGCATGATGGAGGATAAAACATTGCTATTCTTCAAAATCTCCTGACAGTCTTAATACAATCAGGATTGTTAATAATACATGTAAATGTGCCATCAATAATATTTCCAAATATGTGATATTCTAATACATGCTCATAATTCTAATATATCATTGGCCATCTGAATAGAAGTTTTCGTTGGAGGATAATGCTAGATAGCCTACATTTTATGGAGGTGGTTGGAGGGATTGCAGGTCGTAAATTTGGTTGCCCGAATCTTAAACCAGGTGGATTTATTTGACGTGGTAAAACTGCAACAGATTTGCTGGGATTAGATTGGAATTTGGAGAAGGAATGAACCTTAACCTATTATTTAAAAGAAAATGGAATGAACCTTAAACCTACTACTTAAAAGAATGTTAAAAAGGTTAAGCATATTTTAAGATTAGGATGGAGCACAAAGCAGTAAAGAAATGTGATTAATTCAATAAAAAGGATAAAAGTAAACCTCAACGGTTGCGAAGTCGCAATCCGAGAATCCCGAGTACGAGCTTGAAAGGAGGTCGGAGGGGGTTCGTGTCCAGCTTCTGTTGAGACCCACAATTTGGACGTGCTCGCAGCAGAGAAAGCGACGCCGGGCCCAGCTAATAATGCAAAAAGCCATACGAGTACTGCTACAAAACAAGAGTGGAGTGCAATTAAAGCAGATACAGCGCAATCTTCATCACAAAATAGTCCTAGCTTTCTTTTATTTTAATTATTAATATATATATTATCGATGATGATAATAACAACAAGAATAAGAATATTTAAATTAATTTTAATTGAGAAGAGTTGGAGGTAGTTCAAATAAGTCCGACGCTGCCGCCGAAGCCAAGCCACACCACGCCACGCCAGCGAAGCGACACACGGGTTATTCTTGAGCCGTTGGATTAAACAATGACACCTGGGTTATTCTTGAACCGTTGGATTAAACTAATGACTCTTGGCATTACAGGAACTCACCATCTAATGTTCGTCAAATCGCAATCGATCAGACGTGGGCCTCAATCCGAGAACCATCCGCTCTTTATTAACTTAATCACCAGTACAGATAGACATTTATACCCCTGTCAAACTATACACACCAACAAAAGCATAAAAGAAGCCTCTGGTTTGTGGCTTTGCAAGTTTAAATATAAATATCACAACAGGCAAATAACGAATAATATCTCGATAATTCTACCAGTAAAAACAATCGAATATCATCTGTTCTTATTTGTGGAGGCAGGAACAATAGAATAGAATACAAATCGCCCCTTTAGAAAAACGATAATAAAATAAGAAAGGCAATCAAATAAGCTAAGAAAAGGGCAGGAACATAGCAGTAAAAGTGAAGTAATAAATGGCGACGCCACAAAACCGTAAAAAAAAAAAAGAAGGGTAAAAAATAGAAGGAAGAAAATGGGGAGAAAATAGAGCGGCAGACGGCGGCGAGAGTGGAGGAGATAGAGGTACCAGCATTCGGCGATCACGGCAACGGTCCGTACAGGTCGTATGGGGCCCACAGAGCGTCGAGCGGACATGGGCTGTTGGAGTCTAGTCGGACCCAAGGCTTGCCGCTGCCGCTCCAGTGGAGTAAGCTCACCGGGCCGGGATGAAGATCCCGGCAGCTGCCCTTGACGTTATCACCTCCCAACCCGTGTTGGTTCCACCTGTGCTCGATCGGCGCCACGTGTCCAGCGAACACCAGAAGGAACGGCGGCAACGAGCCCAGCTCGTAGATCCTCTCCGCCTTCTGCACCTCCATCCACCGTTCGATCCGCCGGGTGCACCCTGACCTTCTCCATCGTGCCAAATCGAGCACCATCACGCCCGTGTTAAAGTAGCACGGCCTACGACCCGCGAAAGTTGAAGAGAGGGATGGGTGGGACCAGAACCGACCGGTGAAGTACTTGGTGAAATTGGCATGGCAATACTCCGGCGCCCCGACGGTACGGTCGCCAAGCCGCGTGCGCCACAGCTTGCCGACGTCGTCGACGACCACGAGATCGGAGTCGAGGTAGATGACGCGGCGCACGCAGGGTTCTAGAAGGTCAGCGAGGTAGTTGCGGGCATAGTTGAGAGGCTGCTCCAGCGCGGAGCGAACTGAGGTGGAAATGAGCCCGCGGACCCGGTCCGGGTCGAAGAAATAAACCTTGAACCGGAGCTGGGGGAATGCCGACCGAATCAAGCTATCCAGACCGGTCTGGGAGACGACGAAGTGGAAGAACACATTCTCCGGGCACTGGGCGTGCTGCAGAACGGAATGGACGGCGGCGATCGAGCCCCGCAGGTACTCGACGTCGAGCGTGATCGCGATGTGGACGAGAGAGGGATCGCAAGCCGTATCGTCGATCGCTCGGGCGGCGGGGCAGTCGTCCGCATTGCGGAATAACGGGGCCTGGCGGAACCAGTATTTGCCGTGGAGATTGCCGCCGCCTATCTGGCTTGGAAACCGGAGGTAGGAATCGAAATGGGAGGATCTGATGGCCTCGGCGGGAGGGAATGATTGGAGAGAGGGGGAGAGGACGACGATCACCATGGCGGCGGAGAAGAAGCCGGAGAGTTTCATGATGCAGAGCATCTTGCGGCCTCCGACAAGCGCCCTCCGGCGGCGGCGTCCGTGGCGGGTTTTGAAGGCGAGGAGGTCAGCGATGCGGGCGAGGGAGGAGAAGAACAAGAAAAAGCCCGCCTGCGTCGATCCCTTCACCCCCGCCAGCGCCTCGGATCAAAAGCAACAGCGGCAGTGGTGAGAGAAAGATAAGAATCAGAATAACCACGGCCCCGAGCGATCGATCACAGCACGAATCTCTTCGCCGCCAAGCGATCTCTCATCTCACTCTCATCATCAATGGATAAAGCGGGCGCGAATCCATAAGCCTGACTAGGAAAGGATCAAGCGCAACCCTAATCTCGCACGCTAATGCAACGGTAATGAATCTCCACTTCCTTTCCCATGTCCCTTCTTCCGCAACCCTCTGAGCTAGTGAGCTGCCGATGGGAAAAGAGGGGGAGTGACGACGGCAGCAGCAAAGATGAGCAGCGTCCGATTGGAGTTCACTTTTTGCACCCTTTTTTATCCTTTCGGCCCCCTACTATTCTTCGCTTCCTCCTCTTTACTATTTCGTTTGGAGTAACAATAATAGTTACAACGAATATTAAAATGAGGAACTGAAATTATTTGGTGAGCCATTTAATTGGCACCCAAATATTATTTAAGAAACCGGTGAGTTCCAGAGAAATAAAAAGAGGTAATTTCATATCAGCCTCTGTTTGTTTAAAATTGTCGGATTAGTCCGTGAAACACGTTTTTAAAATTAGCTTCTAAAAATACGTTTTCAGAAATTAATCCGGAATCGATTTTAAAATAGAGGCTGATATGGAATTATCGGAAAATCCACCTGGGCTGAAGCTATCTTCTAGGCACCAGCTGGCTCCTTACCTCTGACAGCGACGAATCGCTCTCAGGGATATTTACGATTCCATTTCTGCCCTCATTCTCATCGCAGTGTTTTGCTTACAATGTGGGGGGTATGTTCGTCATCGAGCCGTTTCGTGCTAACGGGGTTACTTTTTAGATCAACTGCGATTCTATGTATTGCCAGCAACATAGTCAGATTTTACTCAGTTTCGCCAGAAGTAATGCATCCCAAATTTGTTCCTCGTAAATGACTGGATTACCCTTGGGCTTGTCTGACTCGTGGTTGTGGTAGTCAGGGTCGAGAGATAAGCAACGGCTTATGGTGGCAATGAGCGACCCACTCTGACCAATAAAAAAATTTTGGAGAAATTACGTTTCAGCCCTCCCGTTTTCCAAAATGAATTTTTCAGCCTCCCGAAACGCGTTTCTCCGCCGACGTGGCGACGCGCGCGGCGTTTCGGGGGGCTGAAACGCGCGACCCCGAACTTAGGGGGGCTGAAATGCAATTTCCCTAAAAATTTTATCGGACACACGATCCTAATTGCCACGAGGATAACGGAGGGTCATGATCGTGGCTTCGCTGCGACGCTACGTACGGGTGCCGGTCGTAGACAGGCTGGAGGGCATGATGACTCTGTGGTCTCTTGGGGGCTAGCTTGGAACGCCTCGGGATATGTGGATCGCTCCGAACTGGCATCCACTTCCGTTGGGCTTGGCGGGAAACGCTTATTTCAATCTTTTCGTCTTGAAGGACGCCGAAAGATACCTTTGGTCGGTCGACACGTGTGTAGAATTTACTATGACAACAAGCGCCACCCCTTCAATGGTCAGATTTGAGTTGTTGTGTTAGGGTGGCGATTCACGGGATCGAAAGTTATGGCGGGACGGTGAACGAGTCACGAGCGGAAAAAGGACTGGGATTTACGTGAGCCCTCGTGAGAAACAAACTTTCTTGCGCCCGATCCGCCATCAGACTACATTACGATTCCAAAGACTCGATGTTCATGACGACGTTAGGTCGCCGTTAAAGGGCCATGCATTTGCTCTCATGAGACACAATGCGGTTGTCAACATTTCATGTTTTTATCCCATAAATTAAATGCATTCTTTTTTCCCCGAAAAAGGAGGCTATTCATCAAAGCTGAAGATGAAAATCGTGCGGGCCGACATTGGGCCGTGAGCCGCCAGCTGCAGGCCGGCTCGTAAGGCTTAGTTGGTGGGACTAGCTGGCTCGCCGACCATAAAATACTGGCTTGGCTCTGTCAGCAGCCCGCCAAGCCAATTTAAGCCAGCTATTATTACTATTATAATTTTTGAAAAAATAGAAATTTAAAAATTAATATAATAAATTGTGTGGAGAGCCGTGCCGGCTCACGCTTAGGCGAGCTGTAAGTTGGAGCCTCATACCAAGTTGTCAAAAGTGTAAGCCGCACAAAAACACTATGAGTCTATTGAAATCGAGGGGAAATGTGTATATCGTTGGATTATTTCAATTTACTAGCACGTTGTCTTCACGATTTTCTAACGACCTCGTAGACCGTATTTTTTATAGTATGTGGCAGCAAGTTCGAGTTTCCAAATGAAGTTATGCATCATATTTAATAATGACTTGGTTGGTAAAGCAAGGAGCGGAGGGATTGTGCATGTATTGCAAGTCCACTATTGTTTAAAAAGTGGGAGTTAGAGAGAATATGACAGATTAGTTCTATTAATATAAAAAATGTAGTAAATGAACAAGTCTCTTAAACAAAATTTACTGTGAAGATGACATTTTATCTGCAAGATTAAGCATACAAACTGTACGAAATTTTGATATAATACTTGTAAACTATTCATTGCGTGATATATGAAATATATTAATAGGAATAGCCTACTGCTAAAAGGACATATACTTGTCAATATTGTAATTATGTATTGCTTATCGTCCTATATAGTGTTTTATTTTTTTTTCACCGTGATATATGGTAGGAACGTGTAAGCTTTACAGGGGCTATACAACCCAGAATTTATTTTCTCAAATTTTAAAGCTGTTAAATTTATAATTAATTATAAATTTATAATATTTAAATATGTCATATGTAGTATTCTAAGAATATTAGAAGTATCATGCAGCATTCCTATAATGATCGAAGAAGATATATTACGTCAACCAACATTAACAACATTAGTATTATCTTATATATATATATATATTATATATATATATATATTGTGGCAGAATCACAAATAGCAGATGGAATAGTGAGAATGTGGTACTTTGTGAAGGTTTTTAGTAGTTAAAAAGCCGTTTGCTTTTACGTAACTAGTGTTGGTCCAATTAACTAAGTATGATTTGATGTTAAAAGTAGGTCTAGAAGTGTAACCAAACAAATAGTTAGATTGCTAAAAAAATGTTTTGTTTATCAATGCATTCTTCTGTAAGTTACCTTATGGCATATAAAATATGTTTAAAATTAATAATTTCCATTTTTCGGACCAATTTTTTAGTCAGTAGTTCAGTTTAGAAACTTCACATAGTTTAGAAACTTCACATACTTTCTTGCCTAAATATTGATGGACTTCATGCCCATGACATTTCTGCTATTCTATGTATATTTTCTTTATAAAAGAAAGGGAGCACTTGCATATTAGCCCCTCACTCAAAACTTTATTTATGAATAAAGCTTTAATTTGTAATATGTTATTTTTTATGTTCCAAAGTTAAAAATATTTTTCGAGAAAATTTAAATACAAAAGATGTATAACATCAAAGTCTTCTTTTTATTTTATGTTTTTAAAGTGTTTTTAAAAAAATACTTTTAAACAACAATTTTGAGTATCTAAGATCTTAGCTGATTAGCATATTAATTGTTAAGTCCACTAAAAATATAAAATCTCAAAATATTTATGTAAACATTTTTTTAAAAGATTTTTAAATATAAAAATTATAAACTATATAAAAATTTTATTTTATTTATTTTTAAAGCTTTAAAAGAATTTTCTATATTTATAAATTATTTGAAATTAGAGGCTAATTTCTTATTTTAAGATCATAAATGCTACATTCCACTGAAATATTTGTAAACTATTTGAATAGAAGGTTCTGGAGTTAAGAGTTTGGGATGTGGTGCAGCGACGAAACACAAGTTATTAATTTTCTAAATTATCATACGAATGCAAGCGCAGATGTTCCACTCAACAGATAGAAACAGCACATCTGCCCAGTATTAGCCGCTCTCCACGCCTCGGGATCTGTGTTAAGCGACGAGCTGTTATCACCGTAATGAATTCAAATTCTATGGATGACTTCATCGCTAATCCTAATTCTTTAATGAAGTGATAGAGATGGTTAAAACATTATAATATTTAGTATTATTTATAAAGGCCGTAATTTTTGTTAATTAATAAAATATAATTAATATTATCGATAAAAATATTAAAAAAGAATGTGGCTCGTGATCTACACAAATATTGCAAGCCAAATTCAGCCCAGCCAAATAGAAGTCAAGTTTGAACCATACAATATAGATAGAGGCGTGGTTTCTGCAGGCCCACAGGCCCAATAGAATCATTGCTTTTTCACACTTTCTGGGCCGACAGGGTTGGGATAGCCAAGTTGCATCCCCGGCTCGGGAGACTACGGGGTGAGTTGAGCTGCATTTACAAGCCGTGTGCGCATGCCGTACAAGCCGTGTACGGCATTTACATGCCGTACGAGCAGTGTTATTGGCATGGCCAAAACGCTTTTACATCTCCACTCAAATTTATTTATAATGACAGCTGTACAAAAATAAATTAATTTTTTTAAGACTCTGGATTTTTATATGTAGTTAGGATTTTGTCCATATAGACTCTTTCAGGAAGACACTTGAGCACGCCCCGTGCTCGTGAGGGGATGTAAATGTGTGTATCTGTCGGTATAATATTTTTATAACTGATGGTACGAAAAGTCAAACCAAAATAAAAAAAAATTTTGAGCACCTGTTTCTCCAGTGTGACACTATATTATCCCCACAAAAATGAATTAATTGAGTGCACTTTCATGCCACATGATTTCAAACAAAATCACGATAGAATCTAGTTTTCATATCCGCCATCCATCTCGATTGGGCATATTTCGCCCATCTCATCGTGCATCTAAGTATATAAGAACCAACGGAGGGATCTTAAGTATGGACCATTAATCGTTGTAACAACTGGATAAAATGAATCATGATAGGCCCCCGACAGTTCTTGCCACAATGTTGGACTTCTTCCTCGTGGGAAACAAGCTGGCCCAACCAATATCTTTACTGTCCCTGTTTCAAATCAAACTTTCCTTATATCATAATCTTATATTAAAGACAAAAATAAAGTACTGGTATACAATTAAACCGATTCCGGATTTCTATCCCATTTTCTATCGCTTACTTTTTTTGGGTCTGTTTTAATAAGATATTATTCCTTACCTATTAGTAAGTGGATACATGTCATTTATGAGAAATTTTTTTTTTGATATACTCTGACTTTCCTGCTACAAGATTATCCAAATAAAACCTTCGAATAACTATTTACTCAATTTAAAAAATTCATTAAGACTTTGGACTCAAAATATTTATTTCCAGATTCTTTTTTTTAAAAAAAAAAAATTGAATATAAAAGCTATTTGCCATATTCTTATTTAATTTGTTAAAAAATAATTATATAGTTTTGGACTAATATTAAAGAAAAAGGTGACCTATCTCAAGCTTTGGCTGGTTTACTCCCTCAATCACATCATGATATATCTTCCAAATCTCCACTTTTTAAAATACTAATTTTTAAATTTTAATTATGACAATCTTTCTAAAAAAATAATTTCATATTGAATATCAGTTAGAAATTATAATATTAAGTGAAAATTCTTTCATAAAGATTTTTAGCATTGAAATAAATTTTTTTTTTTTAAAGTCAAATTTGGCACATGTCATGTTAGAATTGGGACAGTGTAGTTGCGGCAGTAAATCTGCATTCCCAACCTGTGCATCACTGAAAATTAGTTTTGGACTAACATTGTATTTACAAAATCAAATCAAATTTGAAACTTCAAACCAAGGAGGCCCGTTCATTACTGGGCCCGAATGTAAAGTGGATATTATAGTGAGCTGATAGGAACAGTTTTGGATGGGGCAGTGAATTATGAGGAGATAGCTGCGTATGGCAGGATTTGTTATAAATTGAATTAACTACTATTGGTTCAGCTATTATTGCATGACCAGAAGTCTGGAGACAAATATAATAACCTTGTCGTGAGGTGTCGCGAGCTTTGCAACGGGAATAGTTACTCATAAATTCATGAGTATATATTATTTTGTAAAACGTCCGAACAAAATTACCTAATATTTGTTGTATAATGTTTCCGTACTAAGTGCATGGTCTCGTTTCTGACAATCAACTGCTTTTCTCTTCGTCGGTATCAATTATCATCACTCATGTATTCGATCTTATCATCACCATCGTTTACTAATTACGGATCGAGATGGAATGGGAATGGAAATGAGGGAATTGAAGGTGAATATTTGAGGAGGTGGGCGGAGAGGATGTGTAGAAAAGTAAACTATTATTCAAAAATTGCTCTAATTCTTCGCTTTTGCCAGCTTTTTAACAATTGGAGGACAGAAATCTCATGGCTAAGATCTCACTAGCACCCCATCTATATTAACCTATGCATGCAAACCAAATCGTAATGATATTTGGAGCTTACATGTGGAACCTCTTATTTAAGGTTCACTCAGTATGATAAGATGAGATGAAAGATTGCTATATCTAGCTAATTAAAGACTAATGCTAGTTGCAGCAAATTTTACCAATAGGACAAAACAAATCCATAAAATCGCTGCAGATCGCTACCCCGTACTGCTGGGAATTATTTCTCAAGAATATCGTAAAACTATTTTGCATGTTGGTAATACTGTTGGTGAAAAATTTTACTGCAATTAATGGCACTCTAAATTAAATGTCTGAATTAAGTGTACTTTAAATTTTCTACAGATATGAATTTTTAAGCATACTAATGATAATTTTCGTTCAAGGTTTTTTTTTTTAAAGAGTACCACCACCTCATAAGAGTGAAATAATTCGTTCAGAGACTGAAACAATTGCGGTACCTTTTCTACCAACAGACGTGTTTGTACGAATTCGAATATCTGACCATACAGGGGCCCCGAAACCTTTACACATGTGTGTTTTCTTTGAAAGGGTTTCTTCCAAGTTTAGAAAATGTACCTTATAGAACCAACTAGAGTTAAAAGTTATTCACCATAATATTTCTATACATTAACCACATTCAAAATATTTAGTTTGTTTGTGGATGTTTCTATTTTTGCGATTAAGCAGGTGAAAGGAGATGAAGCATATATTGCAAGCTTAAGTATGATCTAATTATTGACATTATAAAGAAGCAAGATAAAATTGACCTCATTTTGAACCATTTGACATGCATGAATTATTTAGAGGTATGCACTGTTATCCGAAAGGAATTTATCAACTGTAGATTGATATTTAGTGAATATGGAAGTTTTTATGGATACTTTTTTTTTTTTTCCTTTACCTTCGCTTTGAATGATATATCCAATCCATAAATTTGAAAAGGGGATAAATATTTGTAATTTTACACCCTCACATGCTATAAAATTTGTCGTTTAATTGCAAAATAAATAATAGAGGCATTTGCTTTTATCTCCTAATTCAACATTAGGTTTTTATGCTTAATAATTCAAAATAATAGTTTTATGTCATATCACTTTGAATTAAAATTAAGTGTCGGACATCCACAAAACTTACTTCGTACAACATTATTTCATTTTTCCAATATTATTATGATTTATATCACAACACTAACATAATATCCGAAATATTCTAGCCTAGATACTATAACATATGCTGGCAACACTATAATAAAATATTACAATTGTCCAGGATGCTTATAAAATTTCTACTAGAGGCTAATTTGAAAAAATATCCCAAAGTAGAAATTCATTTCTGAAAAAGTTTTAAAAAGCAAAGGTTGATTTAAAATTGTGAGTTACATGTGCATTTTTTATTTATATCTAATAATTAAGCCCTTCAACTGTCCCTAACAGTGAAATAAGAATAGAAGTATTCGAATTTTATTCACTGCAAATAAAAGGATATATGGATTCAGACTAGCTATAACTTGATACAAAAACCATAATGTTCTTATTTTTATCTTATAAATTGAATCGACTTCCAATTTCATGTCTTATATTATTAAAAACTTACCTACAATATATGTCGACTAAATGGTTGACAAATGGAGAATTTTTTTTTTAATATTATTATTTTAATAAAATATTATTAAAATAATATTATTAAAAACTTATTTGTCAAACTAAGATCCGCCGCGCCACATCAGCGCCACGTATGAACAGCGTCTTTTGAAAAGACGCTCTTCCGTACTGAGTCACTAAGGGGAAGAGCGTCTTTTGAAAAAATGCTCTTCCCCTCCGAAAAAACGTTCTTCCCTGCCTTATAAAAATCGGATTATAAAAAATTAGGAGGAAGTGCTACTCCATCTCCCTCAACAAACAATTAAAATTCCGCGCACGTAAATCGAAAATTCGTATAAATTTTTCGTCTACTTATTTGACCTATTTTTAAACATTTTTAGAAAAAAAATTTAAACTACAAAATTATAGATCTTGTTGTGATCTACAACTTTGTAGTTGGAAGCTTTTCGAGAAAATGTCAAATATTATACCAAAAGAGTAATTAAAATTTTGATAATTTTTTTAGCACATTATTTGATATTTTTTAAAAAAAAATTCAACTACAAAATTGTAGCTCACATCAAAATCTATAACTTCGTAGTTCAAGACTCTTTCTAAAAATATTTAAAAATAGGTTCTATGAGTTGCCTTAAATTTGTAAAGTACAAACTAAGAAAATATAAAATAAAATTTTTACGGCTTAACGATGTGAATCGTTATCCCGTTAATTATAAAATAAAATCTCAGCCGTTATATCAAAAAAATCAACGGCTTAGATGTTAGCTTATTAAGGCTATTCTCAGCTCGAGCTTAGATGTTAGCTTATTAAAGCTATTCTCAGCTCGAGCTGAAAATAACATATATATATATATATATATATATATATATATATATATATATATATATATATATAGAGGCTATTCTCAGCTCGACCTGAGAATAGCCTATTCTCAGCTAACATCTCAGCCGTTGATCTGTTTGATCCAACGGCTGAGATTTAATTTTAACACTTAACGGCGCCGTTAAATACTTAACGGCGTGAATCGTTATTCCGTTAAGTATTAAAATTAAATCCAGCCGTTGATCAAACAGATCAACGGCTGAGATGTTAGCTGAGAATAGGCTATTCTCAGGTCGAGCTGAGAATAGCCCCTCTATATATATATATATATATATTGGACCCATGTTATATGTTGGACTAGTTTAGAATCCGTACGATGTACGGCTTATTAGTCATATATATAAATAATAATATTAAAGTTTAATTATCTTATATTTTTATATTTTTTTTCATATATAATTATTTTTATTAAATAATATAATTTGTTTCCTATGCACCAATGCGAAACACAGATATCAACCATTTATATAAAAGATGATGTTTAGAATAATTTAGTTAATTATTTTATTTATATTTTTAATGTCATATAATAATAATTATTTTTTAATGTCATATTAAGTTATTATATCATAATTAATTTTTTAGTTTGTACTTTACAAATTTACGGCAAATCATAGAATCTATTTTTAAACATTTTTAGAAAGAGTCTTGAACTACGAAGTTATAGATTTTGATGTGAGCTACAATTTTGTAGTTGAAATTTTTTTTAAAAAATATCAAATAATATGTTAAAAAAATTATCAAAATTTTAATTACTCTTTTGGTATAATATTTGACATTTTCTCGAAAAGCTTCCAACTACAAAGTTGTAGATCACAACAAGATCTATAATTTTGTAGTTTAAATTTTTTTCTAAAAATGCTTAAAAATATGTCAAATAAGTAAACGAAAAATTTATAAGAATTTTCGATTTACGTGTGCGAAATTTTAATTGTTTGTTGAGGGATATGAGTTGGGAGGAAGTGCGTCTTTTGAAAAGACGCACTTCCTCCTAATTTTTTATAATCCGATTTTTATAAGGTAGGAAAGAGCGTTTTTTCGAAAAACGTTCTTCGGAGGCAGTGGCGGAGCCAGGATTTTCAGCCAGGAGGGGTGAAAAATATCTGTCGCAAAAAATTGTTATTCAGATATTACATAAAAGATTATTCAGCATCAACGACAAATTTAAATACATAACTCCATAATAGCAATGACAACAATAATAATAAAAAAAAAAATAACAACAAAGTTACAAAAATAAAACAACAGCAATAAAATATAGTTGGCAATAAAATTACAATAATAAAACACAGTTGCAAATTATAATGATTGAAAATTATTAATTATATATTATAATAATTAAAACGTAGGTAGATGGCAGCCGTCGGCGGCTGGCGCACTGTCGGCGTTGATTTAAATTAGCAATTGGTGTAGTCAGATAGATAGTGATTTTTAGGAAGTCGACTATGTAGAAGTTCGAAAAAAATTTAATTTTTAGACTGATATTTTAGAAATGTAGAGGTGGTATAAGTGGAGGCCGGATACTCTGCTCTCGTTTTATATTCGTATTTCTCTATTCATACATCCTAAAAAATACTTACATGTATTTTTTTAAAATATTTTTAATATAAAAATTATAGATTTTAATGAGGTCTATATTTTTTATATTCAAAATTTTTCAAAATATGCTTCTAAATAGAGTTCTTGGACTCTAAAGTTTTAAAGGGTTTAAAAATATTTTTTAAAAATCCGTTAAGACTTTTAAGCCTAGAACACGTATATAAAAGTATATTTTGAAAAAAGTTTGAATACAAAAGTTGTAAATCTCATCAAAATCTATAATTTTTATGTTTAATTTTTTTTTTAAAAAAAGCATATATATAGGCATTCGGCCGGCGGGTTGGGGGGGGCGATCGCCCCCCCCCCCCCCCAACCCTTATGTGGCTACGCCCCTGTTCGGAGGGAAAGAGCGTTTTTTCAAAAGACGCTCTTCTCCTTGGTGACTCAGCACGGAAGAGCGTCTTTTCAAAAAACGCTGTTCATACGTGGCGCTGATGTGGCGCGGCGGACCTTAGTTTGGCAAATAAGTTTTTAATAACATTATTTTAATAATATTTTATTAAAATAATAATATTAAAAAAAAAATTCGGACAAATGGACCCGACTTTCCTTGCTTCGCACAACGTCGCTCTGGCTCATTTATTTCCCAACTCGGAATCCCACACATTTAAGGATCACTTTCCTACACGCGGCATTCTAAGAACCATGTGCATCTCTCTCTTTTTCAATCCCACTTCCTTCCACCATCTCAATCTAACATACCTTGCTGTCATCCATGGCCCTTTTCCATGCAGATTCCCGTCACCGTCTACCTTTGCTCCGCCCAAAAGGCGCTTTCTTCGGAAGCAAAAGCGCTTTATTACAATCACTCACTCCGTCGCCGACGCCCCCACGCGGTGGCGGAGCACCAAACCTCGATCCGCCGGGATTCGTCACGCGGTCCCATTCAACGTCAACAAACACCATGAAGTTTGTTAAGAATATCTTCAAAATTATGGAATAGAATGTGAAAATGGGAGCTTAGCTTTAATTATTTATATATTAATAACAAATTAGAAAACATCAATATCCTTCACAATCACCAGATTCTCCCATCCCCTATTCCACAAATTATTCTTATCCATTATCCCTTTCCAAATTATTCTCGTTGTTAAGTAATCTATGCTACAACAATTAAAACAAGACTTGTAAAAATTGATACACGTACATTACATAATGGCTTACGTTAATCGTCTGAATGAGTTTTATGAGTCCACAGCGGGTAGGCGAGCTTTGGTTGCGCCGATATCGAGATCAACAACTTACAAGAGAAGCACATAGATGATCAAAAGAAGGGAAAATGACGGAACTAGCCTTGAACTCGGCGAAATTGAGACGTATTTGGACGGAGGGGGTGGGCTATAATAATAAAATGGGAAGTAAGGAAGTATAGGATTTGGCGGTGGCGGGGTCGGGTAGTTACCACCGGAAGGCGGAGAGTACGATCCACGATCGCCGCCGGAGGGTGGCGGCGGGTTTCCGTAAATTATCGTGCCGGAGGGAGCCGGAGGCGGCGGGGAGTAATAGTTAGTGGAGCTCGGCGGCGGAGGGCAATTGGTGGCAGGCGGCGGAGGAGAGAACACGGGCGTCGCTGGCGGCGGCGGGGGAGAGAGAGGTTGGCAGGGATTGTCACACGATGAGCACATAGTGCACGCTGGGCCGCTTTCGCCGCCGTCCTCTTTAATCACCGTCTTTGATTCGTTGATCGACGGTGGAGAGATCGCCGAGGAGAGGCACAGAAGTAACAGAAGGGGAAGCGAGTTGGACAAGCGTATCCCCATGCTCAGCGTCGTTTTCGGAATGAGAGTGCGGAACTGAGAGTGATGGTGGGGAGAGCGACGGAATCGCTAGGCGAGCGGAATATAAATGAACATTTGTTTTTTTTTACTTTTACCATTTATTGTTGTCAAAGTAGCCAACTTTACTCCGTGTGATTCCGGTTCATTTTATTTATATAAGCAAGTGGTTGGGATAACTAAATTTTTTTTAAATATTTCTCTCATATTTAAATAAAATAATACGATTATTTTTAAATTTTTTTTATAAATATAAATTTATAATTTTTATACTTAAAAATTTTTTAAAAAATATTTTTAAATAGATATTTTAAAATAATAAAATTAACAGGTTTCAACGAATTTTAAAATAATTTTTAAATTCGCTTTAAATATGTTAAATTTTAAATCTCAAAAATATAATTTTAGAAAATTTTTGAAAAAATTTTAAAAATAAAATTCGTAAATCTCACCAAAATTTATAGTTTATTATTTATTTTTTTTCTTTCAAAATTTTTTTTAAATAAAATTTTTAACTGTTACATAAAATAATATAATATAACTATTATATCTACGTCTTATAAAATAGCAATATCAGTTTCTATCTTTTCAGTGATGTAAACTATATCAAAATAAATAAAAAATTAATTCCTTTTTAGAAAAAAAAGATGACTTCTTATTGACCTGGATAATGTCAGCAATAGTAGAAGTTAATTTATCCTTCAATTATTGATTTATAATATACTTCAAAGAAAACGATTGATATATAATATCCGTATGAAGTTTTATGTTGTACAATAATTAGACCACTCCAAGTAACCGAAATCGATTATCCAACTGATTTATCCATTTTAAAAATTAAGGTTATAAACTAATTTTGATGCTACAGCAAAAAAGTGACATTTCGAAACGTTTGCAGGTGCTTAAGTCAGCAATTAACAGTGTATTCTAGCACGTGGAAGTGACGTGGCGGTGAGGAAGCGTCGGCGAAGAATGGAGGTGGTGCACGTGCTCGTGGGAGTCGGGGTCCGTAATTGACACGTCTCCGGTGAGTTAAAGAGTTATGTCTATCTCTTCACGTAGAATGACCGGTTAAGTATATGGGCTGATGCGGGCTCGAGCTCAGTACTATCTAGTTCAAATTTGATTTGGTTGATATTATTCGAGTTCAATTCGAGCACGAGCTCCACGAGCCTCAGCAGCTAAGTTCGAATTTGGCTCATTTTAAAAAAATTATGCCCAAGCTCGGGCTCATGCCCGAGCTCGAGTTCGAGTACCTCGAGCAGATTGAACTCGAGTATCTCAAACGTGTCGAACTCGAATACCTAGTTCGAAAATAAAGTTTACGGTAATAATATTTGTAATTTCTATAAAAATTAGGACTAAATTATAAATAGTTATATATTTTGTTTAGCTCAACCAACTTATAACAGTCCCGGTTGGATTCTAAATTCATTATCAACTGTGCTTGTATAGGCTCATGAACCTAACGAGCAGAGTATTACAGTACTCAAGTTCGACTCGTCTAGTTAATAGAACCTAAATTTGAGTCGAGTTCGAGTTGAACTTAAACGAGTTCGAGTCCGAGTTACTCGTGCGCAGCCCGGCTCCTTTTCAGCCCTCAGTATATTAACCATCATGTTAATAGACTATATATGGATCATTTTATATGTTGATTGCACATTATGCTTTCATTTTTAAATATCTTTTAAATCAGTTATTTCCTTTAAATTTTTAAAAATTATTCACTATTAAATTTATATTAAAATTTTGTAGCTATTATTTAAAATTTTTCATTTAAAAAAAATTAACATAATCTATAACTTTTATATTCAATATTTTTTTAAAAAATTCTAAATAAATATTTTAAAACTCCTAAGTCTTAATGAATTAGTAAATTACCAGCTAAATTTAGAGTCTCAAAAATAGATTTTTGGATAATTTTTTTAAAAAAAATTAAATACCAGAAAAAAATCTATGCGATTTATAATTTTTATATTCATCTTAAAAAAAAAAAAAAAAAAACTACTTCCATGCATATTTTTGAGATGTGAAAATAACAAATTGTAAATTAGAAATTTATTTATAACAACCGTCTTTTAGGAGGGTGCTATGCTAATCGTCCTGAATAGCACCAGCCTTAGTCCCAACGTTGCATCCACTATTGCAACTACTTATTTCGAAACTCATGAATATACACTCCCGTGGACTTACGACTATAAATAAGACATTATGTAACTTTTGCTCCCGGACGCAGGAAGTCAAAGCATCCAGTTTGATTTACGTATGTTCAGTGTGATTGTGTGAACATGTAGACGAGATTGAGAGAGTGGGCTCGAATAGCCGAGCCAGATTGGGTTCTGTCGGCGGCTACAAAAAAGTAGAAAATACAGGCTGTAGTAGGAGCATGCGAACATAGATGATCCCACGAAGGCTGCGTAGGGTGGAGGAAGAGAGGTGAAGGGCACCACGACCTACGCCCTCCCCTCTCCAATCCAAAATAATATTGATCGAGCTCGTACTCGACCGATATACTAAGTGTTCGAAGACGAGATATGCTAAGAGATATTCATAAACAATCATACAGACACAAATTTTAATGTGACAATTCTCTGCAGAAGCTGAGGTAAAATTACGGGACGTATATGACTACCGAAAAGGTTTTACTAAGAATTGTAAAGAGAATACAATGGTCTCTCATGAATGTCTGAGCAATTCAAGCAGCTTAGACTTGGTCTCTCAATCTCTTTGGTAACCTAGAATCCAACCGCATAAATAGATAATGCCAAGTATTTATAAGCCTAGTCAAGCAGTTAAGGGAGGAGGTATGAGATCCGCATTACCAGGTCAACGCATGATCATGTTCTATCACGTGCCGCCAATTCGGTCACTCCTAACTAAGTCTTTCGCGTAACTTCCTCCTCTGCAAAGGCTGACTCAGTCGTACTCACGGTTGGGGACGTTGGAGCATTAGACGAACGCCAACGTCGACCGCTTGCCACGTGTCATACCAGATCTGTGACTACATCAGATATTGCTAGGGCCGCCATGCCATCTAGAGCAACCACACCACTTTGCTGGGAAAAAAAATTACTCACCTCCAATAAATCACACAACTAATTCCAATCACACATTTGTCTCGTGATCTGTACATTTATTTTGTGATCTGTACAATTTATTAAATTTATAACTATACTCATTTGTGATATGTGATTTTGATGTTATCACGTATATTATATGATTTATTGTGTAGTTTTTTAGGTGAGTATAGCACCTCATAGGTGCTGCTAATGCTTCCCTTCGAAGGTCAGAGTTTGCTTTTAAAAGCATCATTACAGCTTTTAGGAACTTCCAAGCTAAGAAAAGGTGAAACCGTCATGGAGATCATTCAGGCATGCAGTGCTGAGATGAAAGTAAAAAAGACGTCTTCTTTTTTTTTTTTTTTTCTTCCCAAAGAAAAGGAAACTTTTTTTATTTTTTAAAAAAGGAGAAGCATCCCCTCGCACTGTCTACTGCCCCCATGAGGAAACATCACTCCCCTCGCAAATCATAAGGACTGGGGGCGAGGGAGTAATTGGTTTCACTTGAGTGTAAGAAATTGGCGAAGGAAAGATGCCAAATACATGGTAAAATAAGAAAATTTCCTCGCAAAAGGTCGGCACTTATAAAGTTTTTCCGCGTAAATTTCTGTTCATTTGAAAAGTTCAAAATCAGTCTATGTACAGATATTTCTTCAAAATCAGTCTATGGCGAAGGAAAGATGCTACCACATGCATCGGATATTTTCCAGTTGTGACAGTAGTTTTATCACCTTCAACTTCAAGGCTTCAACCATAGCTAAATCCTCCAGAAGGAATGTGGCTCTGCTCATTCGAAAACTAGAAAAAAACCAGCTTCAGAAGCATCGCTACTTCCGGGCATGACACCATCTTCCTTCCGCCAATACTGTTCGAGAATTTTAATTGCCTTCTCATAAGTTTGGGTATTATCGTGGTTGTGAATGCTTTAGATTTCATCTAGACCCTGATCAGCTTCCTCAATCATCTGTGCATACGGCTTTACCGGCCCTGCTCCTTTCCTTTTCAGCTTCCCAGTTTTCAGACTGTTTTATTGGATGTTAATTTGACAGGAGATTAGATAGGTAGGATTTTACTTGATAGAATTTTATTTGACATTATCTTCTTTTATTAGGACTTTTTATTAATCTCAGTTATATTTTTTTTCCTTAGTCATTTCTCCATAGATATTAAATTAGACCTTCATGTTGTAATATAATTTTAATAAAACTATTATATTTTTACTGTCACGTACTTTTTCACAAAGGCTAGTTTCAAGCCATTCCAAGCAACCTATAATGATCCGTGGGCCTGGCATAGCAGGCAAGTCACAGAGATGCACCAATGGACCTAGCAGCAACTACAGCGTACATATATAATACGAAGAAGAAATAGTTGGAAGGTTGCGACAAAGCGATCCGTGCGACAACATCCAAATTCATTCCTTTTTGTTAGCCAGTAAGAGTAACATACAAGTTGAACTATTAATACAGGCAATTTCGACAGAATTGGCGAGTGCCTCATCTTCTTTGTATGTTCTGTAACTTGTAATTTTCGTATTAAGAGATGTATTGTTTGGTGAGGACTTGTACTGTTACTCCGTATCTTCTCTTGTTTGTTTTCGGTCTTTTGCTGTATGTTTCTCCCTTGATGTAAATTAATATCTGACAGACTTATAATCTATTGAATATAGGTAATGCTTTATTTTCAAAACCAAAAAAAAAAAAAAAAGATTGAACTACTACAAAACTGCACAAATAGGCTACAGAAATATAAGGAAATATTAGGGAAATCAACCACCATCAAATTATACTAACATTAACAGAAAGGTGTGCAACGAATTTACGTATTAAATATACTTGAATCTGGTCTTTGTTTCCAGCAGTGATACTAGAAATGGTCCGTCAGGCTTCTTTCTTAATGCTTTCCTTATGGGTGTGAGTCAAAATTTTGATTTTTTTTTTTTTTAATTTTGACCTCGTTAAGAGTTTCGCACTTCTAACTTAATTAGAAGTATTTTTCCAAATTTAATATTAAAATTATAAATATTATCAAAATTTAAATTTTTTATTATAATTTAAAAAAAAAAAAAAGAAAAAAAAAACTCAACAAGTACACTTTTGCCGTCAGATTGGCTGCTACCACACGTTCGTTGGCCCACCTTTTTGGTCCTTTTACTGTTGGAGGATAAAAGCCGGCTAATTTCTTTTCTACCCCATAAGGTTGACTAGGCTTTGACTTTATAGGCCTTGTTTGGGCCAACAACGGGTGTCAGCTACTGTGTGCTCGCAATCAACAACTGATTTAGTGTTTCATTTTGTTCCGGGGTACTCAAGTCACTTTTCAGAAATACTGAATAGTATTGCTTCAGTTGATTTGTAAAAATGGTTAAAAGATCACTGCAAAAGGATAAGAGTTCGATCCCCTAGTAACTATTTGTTAGGAAGAGAATTATGAAATTATTTTTTTCTCAAACGAGATTAGTTTCGACCCTGCAAGAATGAGCATACTCATAAAAAAAAGTCTTCGACAAATAATTTACACTTATTATATATATATATATATATATATATATATATATATAAGCTCATTCTATATAGCTCTTGACTCATATTATATGGGTAATTTTGGATGTTTTACAAACAATATCAAATGTGCAGATCTCAAAAACGAAATGAGCGGTTTTGACCTGAACTTGTAGTCTGTTCCCAAACCGCTGAAATTTAAATATCATTTTGTATTTGGAATTATGTAGCATTTGATCAACACATCTGTTTGCAATTAAAAGCTAATATAATAATATATCCGATGTTTAAATCTAAAAGGAAATATGATAAATAGTTCGACTGGTCAGATTAAAAGTCGTAATTAAATTTCTTTTTATCTGAGAATTTACTAATACTTTTCTTACAGCCTCCTAAATTTGGCGGGTAGTACAAATGACGATCTTCTTGCTAGCATGGCTCGATATATTACATGACGTGTTATTGGAAGCATGGCTCCCTATATTGTTTGGCCTCTGGGTAAAAAGGAGCTGAGGTGATAAATTTGAATTCGAATTCGTTTACATTAAGAGTACTTATTTGAGCTTGAATATTAAGCGAGCCGAGCCGAAATTTATAATCGTGTTATTTGGCTATTAGGCTCTCGAGTCTGATGAACTTTTATATTTTCCTTTAAAAAAATTTACAACAAAATCATTCAAACGTTTCAAATTCGATCTTAACTCGAATGGCATAACTGATGCGATCGATTTGAACTAATTAAATTAAGCACCGTTCGATTCGACTAGAACTCGATTCAGTTGATACAATCAAGTCGTGTTCGAACTTAGTCTCTAAAGTCCGTGGAGTTCGAGCTTGGATTAAACCAATATGGTGTTCAATTCTAACTCGGTTTGTTTTTAATCTTAGTTTGACCCGTTTATTCTCAAAATATAGTGAAGGTCAATTTGCTTGAGATATTTTATTTATTTTTTTGAGTACAAGACATTAGCTATATATGTCGTATAGATCAAATGATTCAAATTTGTCAGTTTTAATTGACTTGTATAACAAAAAAAACATACAGTAAAAGATTACACACAAAAAAAAAAAGATTATTAAAAAAGTCCTCACCTTGTGACATATATCTCAAAACAAAAATTATAAATTATAGAACATGCCGAACATGCATGAGATAATCGATCCATCTCAATTAGGGCTGAAAATGAGCCGAGCTGCTCACGAGTAGCTCGGGCTCGAACTCGTTTAAGCTCGGCTCGAGCTCGATTATTATCGAGCTCGAGTCGAGATCGAGCACGAATTCAAGCTCGAGTAATTAAACGAGCCGAGTTTGAGCATTGTGTTACTCGGCTCGTTAGGCTCGCGAGCCTAAACGAGCTTTTTTATTTTATTTAAATATTTTTTATAACAAAATTACTTAAGCGAGTTTGAGTTCGAGCTCGACTCGAGCTTGATCTAATTCATGCAATCGAGCCGAGCTCGGCTCGAATCGACTCAAGCTCGGTTCAGTTGATACAATCGAGCTGAGCTCAAGTCGAGTTCAAGCTTTAGATTTATCGAGTCGAGTCGAGTTCGAGCTCAGCCTTTGAAGCTCGTTGAGCTCGAGCTCGAGTTTGAGCTTGAGCTAAACAATCGAGCCGAGCTTGAGCACAGTGGTACTCGACTCGAACTCGGCTCGTTTTACCCCTAATCTCAATATTTCTAGCGCATGCTATAAGATACAATAATAAATAAATCATTGAATCTGAAGTTTTAGTAGCTGCGGCTTTTATCCACTGATGATATATTGTTTATATTGGAAAAATGTGAGGACACAATTGTTGGTTGGTTGAGTACTTAATAAATCCGAAAGAGCTCTATAAGCCATTACCTGTTCTTACAAATATCTTTTAATTATATTTAGCTCCTCAGCTTTTCTGTGAAAAATTGACAGACTATTTATAAAATAAGACAGTAATTTCAAAAATAGAAATATCAGGAACTTCTAATAATTTTAATATGTATAGTTTGAATCATATATTATATGTTTGAATATATATATCACCTATATACCGATATATAATATATAGTTTAATTATATAACGATTTTTTATGTCATGATGTATAATAGAGATCTTTAAAAGAGGAATGATACTAAGCGTGGCTTATCTTTGCTTGCATATAAATATGAAGAGATGACAAAATTTAACCCTTAACATTAATCAATACACCATATCAACCACAACCAACACTAACAAATTAAAGGGCTTTAGATATTGTGGGAATATTAACAACCATTGTGTCAAATTTGTGATATTTTTGCTTCTTTTTAGTGTTGATTTATATATATTAGTCCTTTCTTATTAATTAAAGAATTTGTAAATTAGTCTTTACATCTGCTATGTAACAGCGTAATGGCAGCAAATATCGAAATTAATTTGTAAATTAAAATTTAGGAAAGATTGATTTGTGAGGGAGCTAAAATGGGGGTTGGGGGGTGGGGGGGCGGTAATATATAATTAAATTTATCCTCTCGAAGAGAAATTGCCTTGGATTGCTAACACCCGCACGGAACAGACATCTCAATATCTCAAAAAATCTACCAAACTTTTTTAAGATATATCTTGACGACAACACTAGTTTTTTGTACAGAAGTATGAGGCCTTGTCAGTAAACTACTACTATACTTTGCTAAAAATATGGCACGTATACCTCTACCACTTTTAAATAATAGTTAATAATCACGTAATTTATTATTCTTCTTTCTAATTATAGATACAATCCAAATTTAGAAGCTAAGAGCACCGATTAATCACTGGGATTATCTAACAGCACCTTCCCGAACGGTCGAGATGAGCTTCTAATTAAAAGATGTGTGCGTGGCAGTTCAGTAATTATAAAGTGGTTTTGGTGGTAAATGCATAAGTTGCGGGAAAATATCTAGGGCTGGTAGAGAACAAAGAGAATCTGGAAAGTTCACCGTCCGCTGGTTGCATTGTATGTCTACCATAGCCAAGATATTTTCGCCGGGCTCCGTTTATTAACGGCGATTAATCGTCAATATATATCCTCCTCCTCCTCTACTCTTCGGAGACGGACCCCTCTCCCGTCTCTGTAGCGGTGGAAGGAGAAGAAGAACAACTCTGGCGACGGCGGCGTCGGCGATGGCGTCTTGCAATTCCGCTTCCGATGCCTCTTGCTACTACTCCCGCCTCGGGATCCGCAAAACTGCCTCCCCAGCCGAGATACGCGCCGCCTACCGGAAACTCGCTCTGGTATTCTTGTCTCCTTAGATTCGTCGTGATTGTATTGTATTATTTGTTATGTAACATGTCCTTGTGGGAATCGCAGAAATGGCATCCGGATAGGTGGGCAAGTAATCCGACGGCGGCGGGGGAAGCCAAACGGAGGTTTCAGAAAATCCAAGAGGCGTACTCCGGTAAGCCTCGACGCCGTTGGCCTATGTGTTTTTCGGTTCGAGAATTAAAGGCAGTTTGTTTATCTAATTCAATTGCGCAGTTTTGTCGGACGACGGCAAGCGCGCGATGTACGACGCTGGGATCTATGACCCCTACGATGACGATGATCAGGTATTTTAAAAATGATGTCACTCGTGACTGACTAGCAAGAGCGCTGGTGTTCCAGTTTTGATTATCGATTTCGGTAATAAGCGGAAAAATGTGAATTTTCTTGGTGAAACAACGGACTGTGGGGCAAATGTACTGGGTACATTTCGTACTTCATTGTCTCTTCGGGAAGGGGTGGGGGCGGTTTTTATCCGTGCCTGGACCATATAATTAAGGGATAGAAATTCTCAATTTTTAGTCCATGTCTTTAGTTTTTATTTCCATAGTTTGAATATATATATATATATATATATATATATATATACTATATTAATTTTATTAAATTTTGAATTTTTAAAATATATTTTTAAGTAGGTTTTTTGATTTTATGAATAGTTTTTTCTAAAAAATAAATTTTTTTTGTAGCTTTTAATTAGTTCTAAAGTTTTAGCATCTTTATGAACTTTTGAATATTTATTTAAAAAAATTAACATTAAAATTTGTTAATTTATTCAAATTTATAATTTCATATTATTTTTAATATATATATAATTTGAAAGTGTTGGAACAGAAATAAAAATATAGAGTGGGAGTAAGAATTTTTATCTAATAAGTGATAAGGAGCGTTGTTAAGCTTACGAACAGATAAATTTACTAAATTTTTAATTTATTTTATTAAAATTAAAAACTAGTTTAGAAATATTTTTTTAGTATAAAAATTAATTTTAATAAAATTTATAGTATTAATATTTTTAAAAACGTTTAAAGAAATAAATATTGTAGATTTTAATTTTCAATGGATTTATAATGAATTTAAATACTGTTTTAAAAAGCTATTTTATATACATTAAATTTTGAAAATTTAAAATTTTTTATAAAATTTCATATATTTTTAATCTATAATTTTATTTTTAAAAACGTTTTTTTTTTATTTTTATAGATTATTAAATTTTGGTGAGTTTATGGATGGTGCGTGGAGCACTACCATTTTTCAGTTAATTATGGGCTGGCCGGCGGTTTTTTGGTCGTTTAACTTGGACAATGATAGAAATTGATTTGTTATCAGCATCTCTGTTTTTACTTTATTCCTTTGATTTTGTTTGGATGGGCAGGATTTCACGGACTTCATGCAGGAGATGCTGTCGATGATGGACCGTGTTAGACCAGAGGTATGTGGGGTGGACTTTACTTTTTGGCATATCAATAGTGTCTGAATTTGTGATGATTTTAATGGGATTTTAATTAGCAGAAGCCAGATAGCTTCCAGGATTTGCAGCGCATGTTCGAGGAGCTAGTCAGGAGCGACGTCGGCGGCGGCAACAGTGGAGGGAGTGGACTCCATGGGTCGTCGGAGCCGCCAAGGAGGACAAGAAGTTGCTGGTGATTGAAAGTTTGGGTTGAAAATTTGTCGACTTGGACTGTTATTAATAAGTAGAATTAGGGCCATTCGGCTAACCTTAGGGAATCCAATCTAATGTGTTCCATTTAGTTTGTTTCCAAAACATTATGATGATCATGATGGTTGTAATGATGCAAGAACTTAGAGATTCGGGTTAGATGGATCGCCTTTATGTCAATGCTGGGTCCGGCTTCACGACCAACTGTGGCATGAATCTATAGTTTGCACTGGCTGTGTGGTTGGCAGCAGTTTGTTTTAAGGAAATTGATCGGAGGACAGTGGTCAGTACAAAAAAAAAAAAAAAAAAAAAAACACCAAAAAAAAAATAAAATTATGTTTTCTAGAGTGGAAAACGTGCTCTGCCTACCGCCGTGATTTGGAGCGTGTTTTCGAAACGTGTTTTTCACTCCTGAAATTGTATTTTTTATTTTTTGTATTTTGTCTGTGCGGAATTCCGTGCCGAAAAGCAGTACCTTTTGTTTTAATCGTCTGTTGCAATCAAAAGGATAAGTTATCCTAAAACTAACTGGCTGGGTTATGTTGATATTAAAAAAAGGGCAAATTCCGTAGCAATTTTTTTTTTTATTTGTCTGTATCAGCTTTTGTAGGGACTGATTCGGCCAAATTTTAAAAAAGGGCTAATATGGAATTATCCTAAGAAAAATCATACGGAAAAGCGCTCTCACATAATAACATTTAATATATATATATATATACATACATTAGGCCCACCCAGAAATTAGAAAGATGCAGTGTAGTCGGACTGATTGAATGAACGGACGAGTGCTTCCCGTTGTATATAAATAGACTAGATGCAAAGTACAAAGGACTCGACACTCGAGGCCGGTGTTTTTGCTATGTATGTATGATCTCTAAAATAGGTAACAGGTATGTAACATTTAAAAGGTGTTAAATATAATGATAAATAGAGACCTATATTGAAATTGTTCGAATGAACTTTTGGTCCATTTTGGTGGTTGTTTCATGTGGCCCAACCTTAGGGGCTTTTAATATCTTTGTTTATTTATCTTTTTTTTTTTTTTGAATGTGTGGATGCCACTCTTGGTGGACCACCTGCTACTGATAAATGTCTTTGACGACTTTTTATCATTTATAAGCAGTAGATGGTTTCGACGTCAAAAAGTTATAAATAAATAGTGTGTTTATAATATTTAACTGGAATGCAATATATATATATATATCCGAGATGCAATGTATGATGAGAATTGGTTTCATTCAACGGTTCTAGAGTAGACCATGAGATAAGGAAGGCGTGCGGTGCTGCCAAAGCTGGCAGATCTTATCTTATCAGCTTCCAGAATGGTGAGCCAGTATGCAAAATTATAGTATGATAATATCTATCTGGTCTCCTTCCAGACTAGAAGCTTTTGCCCGGTCTATGGCATCCTCTTTTTTTTTTTGTTATTACTTAATATAATTCTGAAAATTCTTTGCATAGCTTTTTTTTATAAAATCCCAAGCACCTAGTTAGTGTGCTGTCCATCTCACTTTATTATGATTGGATCACTTCAACAATCCTCCTTATGTATCCATTTATGCCCTATTTTAGACAGCCAATAATTGAAAGCCTTCTTTTAGGTGATTAAACCGGATTTGTATAAAGTTTGAATTTCTATATTCATTACCATTATTAATACCTCTTTTAGTGTAACATGACTACAATCTCATTATATCAAAACTTGTTCGTTCTTCACTTGATTTAGTTTGCGGTATGCTTCGCTCCATTTTTCTCTCTTTCACTGTATGGACAGAATTTGCAAATAATGCAGGGCGATCATATATATTAGGATATTGTTTTTTTTTTTTTTTTTTTTGTCAGAAGGAAGGTACATATTCTATCTCATCCTAATCACAAAACAATTTCAAAATGACTTTTCGAAAGCCCAACTTTCAAATTAGCTGCAAGGCTCGTAAGTTACTACACATCTCAGCCAAACAACTCCCCAAGTGCATGCTAAAACCACGTATCCCTTGTCTCGCTGCATCACGCAGGACTCCACCTGCAGTTGCCGATCCGGTGTCCCTCCGATACGCACCATCTGAGTTGATCTTCACCCCTCCTCTGGGCGTTACCAAGCAACATGGGCTCGCCTAAAGGGCAAAACATAGATATTAGGAGATAATGGATGGAGATGGAGGAGCAAAAAGGAAAAGAGAAGAGGACACATTCTATTATTTTAATTTGCATGCATATTAGTTGATTGGGCGAAGGAATAATAATTGTATATAAGCTCCTGCCTTTGTAGTTTGTACCCTTCTTGCCGATATTCCTTTATTTTATAATTACTAAATAAAGATAAAAAAACATATATAATTATTTTCTTAAAAAAATTGAATAAAAAAATATAAATTTTGACGTGATCTACAAATTTTGGAATAAAAATTTATTTAAAAATATATTTACATATGTATTTTAAGCTTTTGAAGTCTAATTATAAAAATTTAGAGTCTCAAAATAATTTAAATACGAAAATTTTAAGGAACACCAAGAGATATATTTTCACATATTGGAAAAGTTTCCAAAAAAAAAAAACTTATAATAATAGGTTTTGAGTTATTTTGCATTTTTTCAAATTCATAAAGACTTATTTGTAGAAACTTTTTTTTTTGACAAATAACCTTGGACCAAACCTTGCTCGGATGTACAGGTTGCACCTTCTCGGATAGGAAACCACATAAAATTGTATAGGGCTGAGCATTCGGGTCAATCTAAATAGAACCGAACTGATCTGACCTGAAATTTTTAAGGCAGATCTGAAGCGAATACCTTCAGATCCGAACTGACCCGAATTTTATTTTCAACCCGAACCGATTAAAATTCGGGTCAGTTCGGGTTGGTTCGAGTTGACCTAAATAACAGCACAAATTATTTTTGTTCAACACCAATTCAGATTCATATCAGTTCTGATCGATCCGAATGGTTGTAATATGAATGTTTTGTTTTAAAAGAAAGAATTAGCATATAAAAACCAACGAAAATTAATTAAAATATGACTTGCGAGTTAGGAAAAGCGGTAATTTTTATAGCTAGTGGTGGATGGGAAGAGCTGGAATATTAGCCATCGGACTCATTACCTAGGGGAAAAAAATGGTAATCTAACTATTTGTTTCGTATATGTAAAAAATATTATTTAATTGGATTACATTTTTAATTGAATCAAATTACTTGGACTCTAACTTGGACTATTGATCTAGGCCTCTCATGCAAAGGGCCTTAGTCGGGCCTGACTTTTCATCCGATGCTTGGTGGCAGGACCTATCAACCTCATTCTCACTCGTGTCAACTCCTTAAAAAACTCAGAGAGTCAGCCCATGAAGAAATACTCCAAATACATAATTTTTTTTTCTTTACTGCCTATTAATTTTTATATTTATTTTTTTAAAAGAATAAATATAAAAATTATTAATTATTAATTTTAATTAAATATTTTGTGGCTCCTTAAAGATTTATTAGATTAGCGGAATAATTTTTAAGCTCACTAAATTTTGAAGTCTCAAAATATATATTTAAAAATATTTTTACAATTTTTTTAATACAAAAATTGTACATTATCTCTTTTTTTATGTTTACAATTTTTTTAAAAATGTTCATAACTTGCTAAAGTGTTCATGATACAAATTTTAAAAAATAGACAAATTTATAAAAAAATTAAATAAATTTAGAGATTGATTTGTGAACATCCATGCATTTATATAGATGCATCATACTGTGCAAATTGAACTATAAAAATAAAGAAAAAAATGGCTATAGGCTAATATGTGATAAGCTTTAAATTTCTAAATAGCTATCGTTTGTTAAATTATTACTTAGTTTATTAAATATTATCTATCTTTTTTCATAATCTAATACTGTTAGATATCAAGAATATCTAAAAATTATTTCTCTTCATCTTCTTCCATCAAACCATAAAATGACAAGTTAAAAAAAAAATAGATAAAAATCGAATATATCTGAAACAATTAATTCGAATTTATGTTATTTAGTAATTACTTAGTAGCTGTGATTATTATACCTCGTTTAAAAAGTATTTAAAATATATATCTTGCTTTATCTATACAATTATATTATTTGATTGGTTTAAATTTTAAAATATATATAAATTTTAAATACTTTCGCACTTTGCTTAGTATGGGTTAAATATTATGTTGGAAAAAATAATTAAAAATTACGGTATTTATGGCATGCGATAATATTAAAACTCTTGCATAGTTGGTACGTGTTAAAAGGTTTATTTAGATACGTTAATATCAAATATTGTAACTAACATAGACATACGTAATATTTATAAGTCATTTTTTGTTCACCTAGTTCAACCAAAATTGGAAAAAAAATAGCCAGGTTAAATAATTTAGATAAAAGTTGATAATCTACAAGAATTAATTACAATTTATGATTTTTACTGATTACTTATTAGTTGCGATTATTTTATTTAGTTATAGATTACAACTTTAAAAAAAACAAAAATTTGTTTCGTCTATATAAATATAAATTTTTAAAATTTTCAGTTTCGTACTTAGTGTGGCTTAAATTGTAGTAAATAAAGAAACACAAGAACTTAAAAACTCAACATTAGAGTGTTGGATATTCTAATTGAAGAGCGATCGCGATAGGAGAGAACTAAATGAAAAAAAAAATAATAAAAGATTCTGTTATGTAATTCAGCAGAATTTTGTGATTATTACCTTCAACCTCTCAACTAGGGAATGGAAGGCGAAGTTGGGGGCAGATCCTCTCTATTAAGAATCTCACAAATCTTTTTTTAATTTATAACAAATATTTAGATACTTTTTTTAAAAAAAATTAAAAATTTTTTTTATAAATTTTGATGAGTTTTCTAAATATTATATTTAAAATTTTTTCAAGCCATATTTCTAAATTAATATTTTGAAGTTCCAAAATAATAACGGGTTTAAAAATAGGTTATAAAATTCGTTTATATTGATTAAGAGATAGCCTAAAATAAATATTTAAAAATAGTTTTTAAAAAATTTTAAAATATAAAAATTGCAGAAATAATCAAAATTATAGTTTTGATATATTTTTTTTAAAAATAAGTTTAAATATTAATTTTTATTATATATTAGAAAAAATTTGAAGAATGTATAATAAAGAGGATCTGCTCCGGGTGAAGTTATGCGACAGACTTGTATTCCATTTTCAAATAATAATAAAATTTTCAGACCGATGGAATCGGTCTCATGGCATGCGGACATCTTCAACGAAAATATCTCAATTTGTGGGTTTGATTTTTATATAGTTGATAGTATGGTCAACATTATTCATCAGCGGTCATTGACGTCAAATGGTAGACTGAAACCGTACAATATTAACTTTTTTAAAAATTATAAATTACCATCGATTTCCAAACATTATGTAAATTATCTCTAATTTTAAAGTCTTTATCAATCAGTCCATTATGAAATTCGTATTAGAGATAGTTTATCTGCATGTTAAAGAGTTTTAAACATAAAAAAAATCGATGTAATTTATTATTTTTGTGTTTAATTTTTTCTTAAAAATATATTTTTAAACATATATATTTTAAGATAAAGTTTTAGTAGTTTTTAAAATTATTTTGTAAATTCGTTAAAATTTTGGAGACTCAAAATTCTTATTTAATAGTAGTTTGTTTAAAGATATTGATATAAAAAAATAGATTTTAATATAAATTATATTTTTATATTTAAAATTTATTCAAATATTATTTCTAAATAAATATTTTAAAATATTAAATAAAATATATTATAAATAAAAAAATTTATTATAATTCGTAAATCGATACAAGGAATGATTCCTAAGTCTCCCTTTTTTTTTAAATTATGTTATTTTAAGGGGAAATATAAACCTTTCCAAATTCATCAACATTTTCACAACACTCCACCACTAAACACAGAACCACGCACACATAGTCTGCATAACCTCCAAACAAGCACTTCAAGCTTATATTATTCTTATGCCTATATTAAAGGATAATTAAGAGAGCATATTTAGGCGTAAGCCTCCGGGTTGGCCAAGAGATATCCTTCTGCAGCCTTGAGGATGCCCGTGACAGTCTCCTTGGCCTTCGCCACATCGGCGTCGGTGACCTCAGCTCCTGGAAGGACTTTGTAGGTGGCATCAATCTTAACGACGCATCCGCCATTTCCCTTTGGCTGGAACTTGAAGTGAGATGAAGCAGACTCCACCTTCTCACCAATGCCCCCGCCTTCTACTAAGCTCTGCTTCACCTCAAGGTTGTTCATGTCCAAGAAATCCAGGCGTTCCTTTACGTAGCTGAAAGGCATGGCTGCATAAAAGTTATGGAATAATGTCAAAAAAAAGTTCTTACTTTTAAAAACTCGTAACACCTGACTTTTCAACTTTTTAAAAAATTTATTGATCAAAAATTTCAAAAATATTACAAACGGTTATTATATTGTTATCAGCACTTATATACTATAATGTCCGTGCTTTGGATGAGTTACTAGTGTTACAATGAGCTAAAAAAATATTCCTATAAACTAAATAAGTATTTTTATTTAATGTTGATTCGTTTGAGAGGTTTTATTTTCCTGACAACCCTAAAAATTAAACAAAGTCAATGAATGTCTCAAACCTGCAATATATATAAAGCTTCTTGAAAAGATAATTATTCAAAGACCTCAAACCCTACCTGATAGTAGGAGAGATCTAACACATCATTTCCGTCACTACTTCCTTTTTCTTTTCTTTTAATGGGTGGGAAAATACGAGTATTTTAGGTGGATAAATACTTCTTTTTAGATGGTGAGCCGACGGGATTTACTCGGCACGCATCTCTATTTTAATATTATAATGAGATAAATAAATCCGCTCCTTCGGTTAGCCGAAAGCAGAGACACGATTACTGTTTATATTCTATATAAGACGTAGAATGAAACCTGGGCTGAAATTGAGCTGCCTAACGCTTCCTACACCACCCTCAACCTCGTTAGCGGTGGCGCCGGTGATGATGTCCGGCAAAACCTTGGGGCCTAGGTTGTGCCAGTCGAGCAGTGCGGCCTTGAGCAGTCGTGGGGCGGCAACAGGGGATGAAACCTCAATGGTCCAGCTCATTTTTAACTAGCTAAGAGATTGCTGCAACTAGCTCTACTGATCAAGTATGATCTTTGTTGATCGATGTAATTGGATGGTGATGGTTAGCTAAAGACTTGGCCTTTTTATAGAGCAAGTTCCAGTGGTTGGTGGGGTGTGAACAAGGTGACTGATTCAAAAGAAAACAGATGCTCAAGAGTTCAATATATTCAAAGAATGCTGGACTATCAAGTTGAGTGTTGGGTCAAAGCGGCGGCTGCCACATCTGCTATATTTCATTATCTTAATAAATGGTGTACACCAACCCTTGACTACTATAGACAACTAAACCGGCAGCATTAGTTCTGTTATTAGCAGAATTAGGTGCTGAAAACAACTGCGCGGCCTGCCTCTCGTGAATGATAGTTTCGAAATTTGAATCACAACAAATGTTGGCCGAAAAAGATTACCATTATGTTTAGTTTTCATTTGAGATGTATGATGAAAAGTAAACTCAACTGTCACATATCTAAAAAAAAAACATAAACAATAGATATAAGGACCGAGGCTATGGTGCTGCAAGTTACTGAACAGATGGCGCTTGAATTCGAATATGAGATATCTACTTAATAAGGTGGAAGTCCTAACTATCCGTTCTAAACGTTCTGGACAACAATTTCTTTCTCTATAAGACAAAACAACATGAGGATTTTTTTTTAAGGAAAATTAAAATTTTGGATTCTCAAAAAAGATTGACCATAGGAATTGCTGACAAATTATTGGTTGATGAAATGGTGGCATGGACGCATAAATTGAAATTCATGTTTAATCGTGGTTCATTATTGTTTTGAGCCGAGCCCTACGAGTAGTTAGAGACAATTATGTCGCCATAATTCAATATATAGATAGATCAATACTCAATTAGACATCGAGCGTACGTATGCAGTTGACGGTCAAGATAGACTATATGTTAACGGTAATTAGGGGTGATAACAAGTCAAATTCGTGCTGAGTGTAAGCTAACTCAATATCGACTTAGTTGATTGAGCTCGAGCCTCATTAAGTTTAATGGCTTAGCTCGAACTTGGTTTACTTCAAAAAATTCTAGCTCGAGTCGAACTGAGCGTCGCTCTATTGCTTCAGTTCAAGATTTGGCTTGAACTTGGAGATGATTTCTTTTTTTTTTTCTTTTTTCTTTTTTTTTTTTGGCTGCCATTTCACAGTTTCGAATCATTAATTTTACTAGCAAAAACAAGACAGGTAACTCACCCAAAAATCAATAACTTCACAAAAATATATATTATGGTAAAAGAAAAAAAAATTGACAAAAACACAAAGATAATTAAAATAAAGGAAGCTCGTGTAAGCTTGTGAACGTGCGAGAATCATGGTGCTCGAACTCAACTCATTTAATTAACCACATATGAACTTGTGCTTAAACTCAATTTTAGCTCGATAACACTCTGCTCGTGCGGGATTTAAACGAATTCAAGCTCGAATTTGTTGTAAGCAACTCAACTTCTTCTTATCGCCAATGGTAACTTTACATTCATAAGCCAAAGCCAACATGGCTTCAGTGGTCCTGCAGCCATTGACAATCATTATCAATTAATCCTGAGTTTGACTTTATGTCCGAACTGGACATGGTAACACTCAAGTTTGAATCAAGCTTAAATGAGTTCGAGCTCAAATCGCTTGTGAGCAGTTTGACTCGTTTTCATCCGTTCGTATAACTTTACATATATAATACAAGATCAACAAGGCTTATTGGTCCAGCAACCTTTGACGATCATCTATCGACAATCCTTGTCAATGGTCCGTCATTTAGTTTGTATATCCACCAAGTAGCTATGTTTTCATGGTTCGTATGGACAATTTGCAATAAAACATCCTTCAAAATTCTACATTTTCTTTCTTTTATCAACGCTGAATCAATAACCTGTTGACATATAACATAAAACAACACAACCCTTGGCATGTGATCTCATCCATTTCTTTTCTTATGCTAAGCATTTATGCATTAATGCTTATATAATAACCTACTTAGACTCTTGCCCTGGGCAGGATTCACAATAGGCTGTTGTTTCTTTTAATATATAATAAATATTGATTATATTATTATATTATTTGCCAAACAGAACCCACACTTGATCCATACAACAAGGCTCATTTCAAATAAAGTAATATATAATTCATTGATGCAGTTAAGCAAATAAAACACACACACACAAAGAAAAAAGCAAAGTCACTCATCCCATTAATCTCTCCAAACAAACTCTGCAGTTAATTTGACGAAATGGGGTTTATTTCTGTTGCTGAACCAAATAAAAGAGGCTGTAATATTTAAGCATAGGCTTGAGGGTTGGCAAGGAGATATCCTTCTGCTGCCTTGATCGCACCAGTCACGGCCTCCTTGCCCTTCACGATCTCATCACCAGCGATCTCAACCCCCGGTAGGAGCTTGTAGGTGGCGTGGACCTTGCAGATGCACCCGCCATCACTCTTTGGCTGGAATTGGTAGTGAGATGATGCAGACTCGATCTTCTCGCCAATACCGCCGCCTTCCACAACGCTTTGCTTCAGCTCAAACTTGTCCGTGTCCACAAAGTCCAGGCGTTCCTTCGCGAAGCTGAATGGCATTACTGCAATATATAGTAGAACGCAATTTAAATTTCACATGACTTTATTCTCATCTTAGTATATTTAACAAGATGCATACTAGCTTGTTTAAATATTTCTTTTAAAAAAAAAAAAAAAAAAAAAAACCCGTAAAGTATGTCATATTACCTGGGGTGAAGTTGAACTGCCTGACACTTCCGACGCCCCCCTCAACTAGGTTGGCATTAGCACTGGCAATGATCTCAGGGACCAGTTTAGGGCCTAGATTGTGCCACTCGAGGACAGCAGCCTTGAAAAGTCGTGGGGCGGCGACTGGGGATGAGATCTCAACACTCCAACTCATTGTAACTCGTTTAGGTGAAGTATTTGCAACTATGCAATGTTAAATCTGTAGCTTTGTTTGTAAGATGGTTGCGTACGTGGTTAGAATGGTGCTTTGGATGGCGTTTTATAGAGGAAATATTGGGGAGGTAGTTGGCTCATGCTGAGTTTCTAGCAGTAGTTGTTCTTTCTTCTTTTTTTTTTTGACTTTCCTTTTTTTAAAAAATTTTAAGGAAACCTCTAACAAGCTATCCTACTCTAAACATCATTTGTATTTTTATATTTTTTATATTTAATAACTAAGAATACATCACATTTTAATAATATGCTCTGTATGCACCTAGCTCCTACATTTTAAAAATATGCTTGGTATGCACATTATATTTGTTATTACAGTTTTGCGTTAGGGGTTCAAAATCACATTAGCATCTCTATATATCGGCATTTTTATTTGCAAATATCATGACTTCCCTAAATTTTGAGCCAATTGTACATAAATCTTCTGAGCACATCATTTATCCTTTTGTTCATATTAACAATGCTTGACATATCTAAATTTCATCTTTAATTTTCTTTTCTCGAAATGCTTTGAGAGTATGCACACCACATGCTCAAAATCATGGCAGGAGCAATTTAGATGGCCAAGCATCTCCATGTCGTTCTAATCTGAATAGATCAAGTTCTAATTGGGCGAGCGGTTTGCGTTTGGTTTGTTAATGACTTCTTCATCTTCTAGTTGAACGAAGTATTTTGGTGAGCGTTTTTTTGGCTCATCTTACTTTATTAGCTAAAAAAAGAAGAATGAAAACTACATTTCCTTGTTTTTTTTAAAAATAAAATAAAAATAAAAGGTGGAAAGCACTAGGCCTCGAATTAATCGTCTTTGCATTCTCATGGCTTAACCACCAGTAGCTAAAAGTTCAAAGTAACTTTTGCATTTCCGCCTAGTTTAGTCAAAAGTTTCACACGTTGATGACAACTCTACAATTAAATGTCACGTTCATGAATCCTCGTTAGATTTTGTAATTGTGGATGCTTTTTTGTGGTTTCGCGGTAGGTTAGTTTCAGTGGTTTCACAACAGCTCTTCCAAAAGAGACAGCGTTCAGAAGGTCAGCCGGACAACTACGCCTTATAAATGGACTTCTAGAAAAATAATGGATAGGATCTTCTTGGGCTCCCGAAGTCCTAATTTACCAATTTTATGCCATCTCTGGCATTAATGTGATGGCCAGCCTTCTAGAAATTCAAGTTTGACTTGTTAGAAGCTACAAAAGGTACATGAAACCTGTTTTATTTTTATTTTTATTTTTATTTTTTTCAAGTTTGTAAGGTTGGCCGTCCCGACCTTGTCGATCGGTATGACTGGCATAGATTTGAACTTTTAGCTATATTTATTTTAATTTAATTTTGAGTTTGGAGTAAAAATAAATATGTATCATAATAGTCCGTATTTGTGTTTAACAAAAGTTAACTCGACTTGTTATTGAAAATCATGAATTTTTGTAGTAGTCACTTTACTTGCAACCAGCATCCAAGATAAGCAGTAAAGATGATCTCCAAAAAAAAAAAAAAAAAAAGTTTCAACTCCCACACCGGTGGAGACTTAGTATGGTAGAGTGCATAAAGCCCCCATCGCATAATCTAGCAAAAAATGACACCGAAGATATTTAAGTATAAATACATGTAATTGAACATACCATTTGAAGAGAAGATGAATAATAGGCCGTATTATTGTTATTCAAATATTACCGATATCATGATAGTTTGGGTCTATGTTTTTTGTAAACATACATCAACCCCCTATTGAGAATGACAAGGCTATTGGTAACATTTATTAGTTCTAAATGAGAGATTTTATGTGGCATTGGATGGATCAACAACAATTTTATTGCAAAAGACCAACAATATCAATTGCATACTTTTAAGGTGTATTTGGTTCATGACTATGCAAAATTTTCAGAAGTATTGTATTTCTCTAACTGATTTATTATTTCGTATTATTTAAATTCATGAAAATGCTACTTACCTTCGTTTGATTGATTGTTTACAACATTTCATGACATGTGACAGAATATTATCAAAATATCACTTTCATAATTTCAATAAAAAATAGTAAAATAATTTTGAGATATTTCTTTGAAAGGGGTTTTGTTTTTTTATTTGTCAAATGAACTTACATGTAGAAAACTTATTCTCTTTTCAAATTAAAAAAGAGGCACTACAATTTGAGGTAATCCGCGCCATAGATTCCCTTGGGCGACTAACTAGCCAAGGATCAGGACATATAAATAGGTTGAATACAGATTTGTTGCTTTAAAAATAGCTATTAGCTTAACATACAAACAAAAGTTCAATCCAATACTTTATTTCCTCCTTTTTTATTCTATTTGGACATCTGTCTACAGTGATTATTTCCTAATAATCTCTTTAAATGCTGCACATTTGGTAAGACTAGCGGTAAAAGATTCAGGCGAGGTTTAAGTCTAGCATTATTTTAGTCAAAATCAGCTCTCTAAAAAGTTTGAATTCGAGAACTTGATGTGAACTAAATGAGTTCAAGTAAATTCAAAGAGCTTGATGTGCGCTTGATGCAGCATTTTAGGATCATAGTAACCAATTTAATTTATCATAATTGTTTCTTTTTTGTTTATAAGTTCAAATATCATAATATAAGCTATTTTAAATTCTCAAATATTTTATTAAGGACATTAAAATTGAAGTAATAGACAAAGTACATATCATACATAATTTGATAGAGCGAATAACCAAACAACTGAAAAGAATAGAAGAGCTTGATCGATTTGAACAAGCCAATATATAAAATACTTTCCTCCCAATTATGTCTGTAGGCAGGCTCAATAACTGACAAGTGAGGTTCAATACAAACACCAAGGCAGCCCAAAATTCTAGGGCCCATATTCCAGGCTCCAAACTGTTCTGGCCCAAATATTAATCCGTTGCAGCAGAGGACCCCTCAGAAGAGAGAGGTCCTTCCAAAAATTGGCGGGCGGACCCACCGAAGTAGGGCGGGGTCCCCGCTCGCCTTAAGTTGTGTGTGTTCGCTTCACAGGGTGTCGGCACGACCCGCCGTCTCTAAACGATCATTGACGTGTCGCCTTCAACCCCTGACAGAACGGGCTAATCTCAGCCCTCCCTCCTACGTCTCCTTTATAGACGCTCTGAACCCCCTCCACCAACCCTTCGCTTGATATGGGACTAAAATTCGCGATAGAAACGCATAAATAAATTGCTTCTTCGCTCCCGCTTAAACCCTAGCCACCGGCAAATTCAACATCTGATCATCCATAATTCATTCATTATTTGTTTCTTGATTAATTTTATCGGTAATTTAGGTTCCTCGAAATTATAAATTTAACAGTTCCTGGAGACGCAATTGCATCAATTCAAGTATAACGAGTGAAGATGAACACAAGTGAAGCTGAAGTATCTGGAGCAGAAAGTATTCATGATAACATAGGGTGAGTTGTGTTTTCTGCTCTGACTAACTTTTGGTTGTTAGCGTCTATAACCTGTAGTTAGATGGAGTACGTAGGATTGGTGATGGTTATATATATCTATATTTATAGATTTGCGTTGATTTTCCGAACTTTGGTTCCTAAACAATATGCTTTGCTTTCAATTCTGCAGCATAAATGAAAACGGAAGCAATGCGCTCATTTTGCCAGCTAATAAGAAGGACAGAAAGAAAGGTGGAGGCAAGGTATCACAATTGAATTGATTTTTTTTTAAAGAACTTTTATAGTAATTGGCAGCAAAGCTCGTTGGTTTTGACAAATTTTTTATATATGCATATATTTCTATCACTAGGCATCAGGCATAAGGAAGACCATGCAAGCTCCCAACTTAAGCAAAAGTAAGCAAAGGAAGCTGAAGCAGTTGGAGGTATGCTTATTGTAATTCATTTATTCAAGATTTTTTTCCTTTCCTGTTTGGTAATTTGCTTATTGTTTGTAATCTTCTGTAATTGTAGTTGGAGAAGCACAGGAAACTGCTGGAGTCAAAGAGCATTAAGCTTCTTCAGTATGTTGAAATCCTTAAGCTGTTGTTTCTAGTTGATTATACTATTTTTAATTGATTGTTGTTGTTACGTCAATTTGAATCCTTTATTGAAGGACAGTTTTTATTTTTACTAATTCAGGAGATATAGGATTCCAGATGTTGCACGTTCTATCTTGCACTCTTCAGGAACTATTGGTCAGGTGTGTAACCTTTCCTTTAATAAAATAATTATTTTCAGTAGCACCTAGGAACCTTTTTTTGTACGGAGAATGGTTTATCTGTGAATATAGTGCTTTTTGAAAGAGAACCAATCAAGCAAGAGTTGGAGTAATTATAGTATAAATGAATTGCATTGTAGGCTGAAACTTCGAAGGAGAAACGCAAGCGTGCTGTTCAGCTATCAAAAGCTGGACTTGAGGTACCAGATGATGTTCCAGTTACCAAAAAGAGAAGGAAAGCAACTGATAGTTATTCTGATGATGGGGAAGTCTCTGCAACCCATGCTTCTAATAAGTCTCAGGAAGGGCATGGGTTTATTATTAGCGAGAATTTACCTCTTGTGAAGTGTACGCAAGTAGACGCTCGTAACAAGAGCCAATTCACACCTTCCGGATCAAGTAATGATAAAAAATGCAACCATGCCTTAGAAGGTCATCTCTGTGAAGGCCAAATGGCTTTTGCTGAATCCAATTGCAAATCACTATCAATGGGGTTGGACACTAAAGATATCAAACAGAGAGTTGTTGAAGAAAAGAGGCATACCTTCATATCTGGTAAATGTGCTATGGTAGAAGATACAAATTTGCAGGTTCTTTACAGTCACTCTCTCCTTTTTCTTGTTTTTTCTGTTTCTTTGATAGAGTGGTTATTACATTTGAAACCTTAACAGTGTAGATTGCATATTCGATTGTCGCCATACTTAACCTTGTTGAAGCTAGGTCTGATTAGATGACATATGTTCGTATCCTCTCTTTTACTTGCAGGATGCAAGCTTGTTCTAGGTTCAGAATTGACTGTTACTTCACAAACACCTTTTTTAACTCTAATTCTTTGCAAAAGGAATCTTAGGTTATCCTTGAATAGAAATTATAGAACTTAATTAGATGGAACAGTTAGAACTTAATTACATGCTATCCCTAAGTAATTGCTAATACTTCACTTACAATTAATAGTTTCGTCACGATGTCATACATAACAGTCTTCAACCAAGCTTATGTATTGGGGATGTTTCTATTAGATGCCTTTTCCTATACTGTTAGGGTATGCTGTGTATGGCGCTTTCTAAATACTTCTTTTTCCATCTGAAAACGCTGCTGCTGTTCTAGCAATGATGTATCCTAGTTGTCAACCAATAAGTGTGTCTTATCGTTTCCTTTGTCAGATGTGTAGATAAGCTAAATGATGATGAACTACCTCCTTTGTTGCATTCTCAAACTGCTCTACACCCACCTTTCTTGTTGTTTTTTTAACAGGATCAGATGAAGGATGCCATAAATTCTGGACAAGAATGCAACCAAACCATTCCAGATTCTTTGGTTCAGAAACATCTAAATTATTGTCCATTCGTAGTACATGTGTCTAGGCCAAAAGAAGTCGAAGAGAAAAGGAGAGATCTACCCATAATCATGATGGAGCAGGAGATAATGGAAGCAATTAATGAACACCCGATAGTCATCATATGTGGAGAAACTGGGTGTGGTAAAACCACACAGGTTCCACAGGTGAGCTCGAGTTGCTAAACCTAATAATTTCTTTGGAGTTGTTTATACATGATAATAATCTTATGAAGTTGATGCCAACAACTACCATCCCTATTTGATTATTTGCAGTTCTTGTATGAAGCTGGCTTTGGATCGAGACATTGCAAGGATAAAAGAGGAATTGTTGGTGTCACTCAACCACGTCGTGTTGCTGTTCTTTCGACCGCAAAGCGTGTATCCTATGAGTTAGGCCTTCGCTTGGGAAAGGAAGTTGGATTTCAAGTTAGGCATGACAAAATGATTGGAGAAAGTTGCTCTATCAAATTTATGACTGATGGCATTTTGCTTCGAGAAGTACAGGTCTGTTCTGATATTCTTTTTTTTTAATGCAAACTTCATAGCTAATTCTCTTGCAGTAGTGCCTCATGCATCAGAAAATGCAGTGAAGCATATCGCTTCTTCCTTCCTATGCATATAAGGAATTATTTGTTTGTGTATATATCTTATCACTGTATGTGCTTTCATATGCATTTCAAGTTTGGTTAAGCCTTATATTCTATTTATTTATGAGGTGAAGGTATTACTATTACAAGAAGGATGTCAAATGTTTCAGATGTCCTAGTTTAGAGTATGATAGCTGTAGGTAAGATTTATTGAGTTCATGGATAAGTTTAGATTTACTTTTGGTCCTTCACGTAAACCTGCAATCTTAAGATGCTCATTGTCGACAGGCATACATCATATTACTTTTCCATATTCTTGCCCCTTTTTATTCATCATGCATGACTTTTAACTATAAACTAAAACACACTAAATCTGATGTCTCATGCAAAATTCTATTATTTGGTAGAGATTTGACAGCACCTACGTTCAAGTATATCTTTGTTTTATTTCTCTTCTTTTCGTTTCATGTAGTCTCTCACTTAGTTGTATGAACCTTCCAATAACCTACGAACCCTTCTTAGAACCACACTCTGCATAACCACATGCTTTGTGCAACTATGCTATAGTGATGTGAGTTGCTCGTACCCACCTAACGATCTAGCCATGACGTCTTGGGAGTACTAAAACAATAAAAGCAGAGAATTAGAACCTTTTGTATCAAGTTGTTTGTAATTTTGATTTTAATTTTTGCAACATGAGATTCTTTTAGAAATATATGTTGCATGTTTGATACAAATATATATTGCCTACAACTTCCTAGCCGCGCCCAACCTAAGGTTTTCCAAAGTCGCATGCATCCATGCACCCACATTAGCACCCGTTTTGTGCAACTATAGCCCCTTAATTGAACTGCTGATTCATAATATTGTTGCTATTCGTTTTGCAGAGTGATTTCCTACTTAAAAGGTATTCTGTTATCATCTTGGATGAGGCACATGAGCGGAGCTTGAACACTGACATACTCATTGGCATGTTATCACGGATTATAAGATTACGCCAGGTTACAAAAAAAATCCACTATGTTTACAATATAGTGCAATTCATGGTTCCTTCGTTTGCCTAATAGTTTTCTTCTTCTTCTTCTTCTTCTTCTTTTGGCTTTGGATCTGCAGCAATTATATGCTGAGCAGCAGGAGAGGATACATACTGGAGTAGATGTAAACCCTAACGATACGATCAGTCCGTTAAAAATTGTGCTTATGAGTGCTACACTTAGAGTTGAGGACTTCATCTCTGATAGGAAATTGTTTCATGAGATTCCTCCCGTTATAGAAGTTCCGGTTAGGCAGTATCCTGTGACAATCCACTTCTCAAAAAATACGAAAGCGGATTACTTACGACAAGCTTATAAAAAGGTTATCGCAATCCATGAAAGGCTTCCACCTGGGGGTATACTTGTGTTTGTCACAGGTCAAAGGGAAGTAGAATTCTTATGTAAAAAGTTGCGTAGAAAATCACAAAAACTGCTTTGGGTTAAGAATGGAGATGCAGACAGTGAGATGATTTCCTATGAAAAAGCTAACCTGAAAGACATTGATGAGGCATTCGACATGGAAGGCAGGTCTGATCAGCAGACTGATAGATTTAGCTCTTTTGAAGGCGACAATGATGATATGGAAGGAGATTTATATTTATCGGAATCAGGGAGTGAGAGTGAGCTGGATGATGATGATGGTCACGAAGATGAGTCTCTGATGAATGATGTGCCAAAGGATGTTGAAACAGTGCTACATTTTTTAAAAGGTTCTGAGAATCTTTCTTCTTTGACGGCTTCTTTTGAGGCCCTTGCTAAAAATAAGTCGAACCCCATTGATGAAGAAACAAATGCTCCTGTTTCCCCCTCTACAGATGGATGCTCAGTACCTGCAGCTAGAGGTGTTGGTCCTTTGTACGCTCTCCCTCTTTATGCTATGTTACCAGCTTCTGCTCAACTTCGTGTTTTTGAAGAGGTGCCTGATGGAGAAAGGCTTGTCGTGGTAGCTACTAATGTTGCTGAGACTTCTCTAACAATTCCAGGCATAAAATATGTTATTGACACTGGCAAAGAAAAGGTCAAGAACTACAATCACACTAATGGGCTCGCAAAATTCGAAGTCCAGTGGATAAGCAAGGCATCAGCTGCTCAACGTTCAGGAAGAGCTGGTAGAACTGGTCCTGGCTACTGTTATCGGCTGTACTCTGCTGCGGCTTTCAGTAAGGATGATGTTTTCCCCAAATTTTCATGTCCAGAAATATTGAAAACACCTTTTGACGGGGTTGTACTTCTCATGAAGTCCATGGGCATTGACAAGGTGCTGTGCAACAAATAACTTCTTGGCTTTTTTTTTTTTTTTTAATTGCTTATCAATGTCATGGTTTATGATGTTGTTATATTTCTTTTTCATGAAGGTTGAACATTTTCCATTTCCCACTCCTCCGGAGTGTAAAGCTTTGGCCGAAGCTGAGAATTGTTTAAAAGCTCTTGCGGCACTTGATTCTCAAGGTAGGCTTACCGACGTTGGAAAGGCAATGGCTCAATATCCTATAAGCCCACGTCACGCACGTATGCTCTTGACACTCATCCAAATCATGAAAAATCGATGTGGCAGTGAAAGGGCAAACCTTGTGTTAGCATATGGTGTAGCTGCGGCTGCAGCTTTAAGCGTTTCAAACCCTTTTCTGATGCAGCATAGTGACAGCCAGTTGAGAGATGATTTGAATCCGGAAGGTAAGACTGATGCTGAGAAAGCAGATCAGAAGGAAAGAAAAAGTTTGAAGAAGACAAAGGCCTTGGTCCGAGAAGCTCGGTCAAGATTCTCCAACCCTAGTAGTGACTCACTGACAGTTGCTTATGCTTTGCAGTCTTTTGAGCTTGCAGAAAACCCTGTAATTTTCTGTAAGGATAACTATCTTCACTTGAAGACAATGGAAGAGATGTCAAAACTGCGGAAGCAGCTACTGCAGCTGGTATTTTTTCAGAGCAAATTGTGTCAAGAATTTTCTTGGAACCTTGGGAGCATGGATACCGTTGAACTATGTTGGAGAAAGGATTACGGGAAGTATCCTTTACTGATGAATGAGGAAGAAATATTGGGACAAGCTATATGTGCTGGTTGGGCCGATAGAGTTGCCAAGCGCATAAAAACAATCTTGAACTCGTCGGATAAAGACTGGAAAGTGCGCAGAACTCGCTACCAATCATGTGCCATGAATGAGACAGTTTTTCTTCAACGTTGGTCTTCGGTTTCTCAATCAGCTCCAGAGTTTGTTGTTTATGCAGAACTTCTGTATTCAAAAAGGCCTTACATGAATTGTGTGACCAGTGTAAAGTCGGATTGGCTTGTCAAATATTCTAGCACCCTTTGCACCTTCTCAACACCACTACCAGATCCCAAACCTTATTATGAACCCACGAAAGACCAAGTCCTTTGTTGGGTGAAACCATCTTTTGGCCCACATAATTGGGAGCTCCCATTGCATAGCATTCCTATCCAGAACAAGAACCTACGTGTTTCTCTCTTCGCTTGTGCTTTGCTAGAAGGACAAGTACTACCTTGCATGAGAGAAGCTAAAAGATTCTTGGCTGCACCACCTTCTAGCATTGCAAAGTCTGAAACTTTGGGCCAGAAACGGGTGAGTGATCTGCTTACAAGATTAAAAATTGGCTCAACTACAATTGACAGCCGTAAAGCGTTGAGAGAAGTTTGGAGCAAGCATCCTCAGCATCTTTATGCTGAATTTCAACAGTGGTTCCAAGTTAGGTTCCATGATATGTTTGTGCAAATCTGGGAAGAAATGCACCGGCAAATTAATTTGGATGGTTATGAACTTTTTCCTAAAAGAGCAACAAAGGAGAGAAAGGTTAAGTGAAGGTTTGGTTTTCAATGTGTCAATGGTTGTTTATCAATATTTATACGCCAGCGCAAATGTGGGAAGAATGCACCAGGAATTAATCTGGATGGCTATGAACCTTTTCCAAAAGAGCAAAGGAAAAGAGAGAGATTTTGTGAAGGTATGCACTGTTGGTTTAAAATGTGTTAACCGTGACAAGTATCTTTAGTATACATCAAGGTTTTCCATGCCATGTCGAGCCGAGTTTGGGTAAATCCCAAACTCGAGAAGTGCCGATTGTGCCGTGCCGATTTGTACAATTTTTATGCTTGTATATCTTCAATTATTATAGTGCAATTTAGTGTCAGATCAAATGGATGAAAAAGCATTCCATTTGGTTAAAATAGGCCAAACAATATTATCAAAGCCTCCCTTCCAAATATTTGTATACTGTTGAAATTGGTTTAGAATGTGATCTGCTTGATGATGGTCAGATGTTTCAGTAAAGTCTGGTGCTATGGAGTGTTTTTCCATCCTGGTAGCCAAAATTAAGGCCTATTTAGTATTTATAGTCTTGATCATCAAAAGTGCTGTCAACACGGTAGTGCTGCAGGTGGAACTCATACTATATACTTTGGTATGAAGAAGATTCAGTCATAGGCCTGTCCTTACTTTTTATATTTGTAGATGGCTAGGCCTATAACTTACTGAACTGAAGTATCTCTTGTTACCTTTCTAAGTAGCACCTCCTATCTCTTGTCTTTGTCGATATTGTTGCTTCTTTTTGTTGAAAGTTGTAACTTATCCGAGATTGATGATGATATGCTCCGAATTTTGACGTGTTTGCAGTCATAAATAAAACCCATGCTGCACTCTGGTTGGCTCCAGTCTCCAGATGATGGTCTGGAAGGGTAGGAGACTTTTGGGGAAGAATGACCACCAAAATGACGTAAATTTCTTTAACTTTTTGAATCCTACATTTTAAAGTTAAAAAAATAACATGTTTCTTTAAGCTTACCTCAGATCTGTGTATGCTAACTCTGTAGTTTTGGTAATGTTCATACATCTTGTTTAAAATCATTGACACCATGTCTGGGTTGTATCCACGTCGTTCCTGTTTACAGGCCTATAACAAACATATTTTTGAGACATAAGGCTGCCAGTGGAAAGGAATTTTTTTTTTCCCATGGCAAAAAATGCGCTGTTCCTATCAGCAGATTGTGTTACTATTAGAAATGCCAAGTGTTTAAGCCCAAGTGTTCTACTGCCCGTTCATCTTTCGTCCACGTCCAGGAGCTTTGTCATATTGTGTTCATTAATAGGTATATAGCCTGACTAAGCTGGCATCATTCAACTGAACTACCTTGCATTATTGCATTTGGCACCCATTGAAACCGATTTTACTGGGCGAATTTGTGTGCTCTGCTGCTATTTTCAAATGTTCTGGCATTTGATTTCCTGCGTGGAGAAGGTTCTGCAGACAATAAATATAGGAGAGATGTTATACGTCTTTTGAGATGTACATGTAAATCCCAAGTGTTGCATTAATTAATTTCTTGGTGATATCATGTTCAGTTGATTTTAATCATGCAGCAATTTCGAGTCATACATGGCATTACTTGTATGCTTGGTATTAAAAACGAAGTTGCTTATGGCGACATTCCAACTTGCCGACTCAGCTATGTCGATGGTGGCAAATTTCTCTGGAGGATACCAGTTCTATAGGATATATACGGCATTCAAAGTGTGTATCGACGTAATTTAGCTCCTGAGGTAGTTAAGTGGACATGTAGCTCTTCTCTTGGGGATGCCAGTTCTACAGGCGACCACTTATCTATATGGGCATCCATAGGGATTTCATTTTGTTTCACATTTGTGAATGTAAATTATTATCTTCGCTTGATTAGGGCTGATCTGGCGACAAGTGAAAATATTGCTCGAGGAACAAAAGTTGCACCAAGTTGTCCAACTCTTTATAATTAATAACTGACGGAGGAATTAAAACAGCTGCTGCAGAAACGCTTCCTAAGCACCTGTAGGTTAAAAACCTTCCTGGTGTTGGTAACTTTGTTTGATTAGTGGGACAAATGGTCCATAGATTATAATTCACAAGTTCGAGCCCACAGCCCATTATAATGTAGGATTTTTTTTTTTTTTTTTTTTTTTTTTTTTTTGAATTTTTAAGAAAAAAAAATCCAGGAGTTGTGGCAGATGTGTTTACTCTTAACGACTGTTGAAAATAGCACATGATTAAAATTTTATTATTTGATTATAGTCAAAGAACTGTGGTTAAAGGACTATTCAGTAAAATAATTTAATATTTATAGTAAAAAAGATTTGATCTCCTTATTTAAGGAAAAAACATGTCTACACCACTGTTAGATGAAACTTGCCCCCGTGCACAAGGACAAGGTGGGTGGGACTTGGGTGTTAGCCTCGGAGTGGGTATACGAGACAGAAGCATAGATGTCATCGGAGCTGAAGAAGTAGCACTTCGAAGAGTTGAAGAGATAAAATCTTGTAAGATACAAGCAATTTCCTTATAAACTATGTTTCTCAGTAGTGCTCTAAACTAAGGTTTAAGGTGCAGTATCGTACCTCGGTATTGGAGGCATGCTAAATATGATGATGATATCATGCCGTTCGTATCGATATATATTTAGTTATTATTTTTACAAATAAACATTTAAATTCAAAATTTACGATATATATCGGTTCATGTCGTACTAACAACTGTCGAAATAGACACATACTATTCGGTGCGTGCTGTACTGAGCGGCACAAAAAATCATGCTCCAAACTAGCTTTGCACAAAGAAGCATGGCCTATACGCCTATTTAAAGAGAAGTCAGAACTTGTTGGGGTGTATGCTTTTCTGTCTAGCACATTGCCTATAAGCTACTATGTGTGTCTAATGGTGCAAATCGAGGTTGAACGTCACCTAATAGTGTACCAGTTTCGGCGGATGATAAGCTTCCACGGTTTCGATCCTGTTGCTACTTAAATAAAAAACAAAATAATTTTATAAAAAAAAAAGAAAGAAAAATCCGTACTACCAAGTTGTACGGTATCGACCAAAGTTTAGCCATTTTAGTCTTTTTTTTTCTAATGTGGAATACTATGAGTTCGTCGGCTGTAAAGCGACTGCCACTGCAGATTATCAAAGATGATGCAGAAAAAAAAAACAAGCGAATCAGGCCAATCTGCATGGACTGATAGCCACAAAAATCATGAAATTCAAGTGAGGTGCTGAGATTGCCGTTTATGTGTCGGCAATACAACATCACAGGCTTTGAAAAACTTAAAAAGGGTGGCCCAACAAGCTTTAGTATTATCTACCCAGCTAAGCTGGACTTTTTTCAAAAAAATAAAACTTCAGTGGGATTAAGTTAGTGTACTCTAGCAGTGCTCACCAGCCTTGGGGGTTCTGAAATAATCAGCTCGTCAGGTAAGCTGTATGCTTTTCCTAGAAAGGCTAAAGATGATTAAGCGGAGTGGGAAGACGAATTGGCCTACCAAAACTTCACTAAGTCCATTTATTTATCATGTTTCCTCAATTGAGCTAAAACATGAATGTTTTATAGATGCCTGTTCAACTTATCAGCTGCATATACACATGCAAGTACGAAATTTCAAAACAAAAGCAGTCTCTTGAGCAATTACATACATTACCTTGATTGTACATATCTGACATTTTCAATTTCGTCTGAATTAGTGATTACGTTTGTTATCTAGTAAGCATGTGGCCATTGTCTCAACTGCACTGCCAGATAGGAAGAAAAATTGACACAAGTAGCTCCCGCTGCCCAATGGAACGCCAAGTGGATGGGAAACAATCTTCATTGCTATGTGATTGTAAGCACATAGTAAGCTTGTAGCTATGTTTTTTTCCTGAAGAATTTAGTAAGCAAAACTTGTCAAGTGACACTGAGCTTCTTTTACAACTTCATATAAAATCGCATTACCATAGGTTACCATATCCTTTCGCCAAATTTCTATATCTATCCGCCATAGCGACTCTTGAGAGCTTCCGGAGGCTCCTCTTCCATAATACCTGATCCCTTCGTCTTGAGGTACTGGCGAATTGTGGTGTTACGGTCACCAAGGAAAGTATGATCCAGGAAATTATTGTATGCAACATCGCCAAGATTTTGAGCTGCCAACACACTGTAGACTTATGTGAAGGACTTAAACAGACAACAGATGAGAATATTCGTTAAAAGTTAGTGCATAATTTCTGTAAAAGCTCAAATGCAAATGTTAACATAACATATTTCATCTCTCCAACAAAAAACCATAAGGGAGATGCAGCCATCTGATGTGTCCTCATGAATAATTATGTCACTTCAGTGACTGCTTGCAGTAACAACCTGTTGCCCACCACAAATAGAAACACACATTTGTAGTGATCTCCACGCGCAGAATTAATATGTCTCTATTACTGTGAAAGAGAATGAATCATGGCTAAAATCTACTCCTAAGCCAATGTCAACAAAGAGTCATTGTTCATACAGTGACAACATAAAGCTATTAATCAAAATTGAATGTCAAAAAATTACCAATGTCGCAGATAAACCCGACAAGGTAATATGTCATCCTGCCATATTTTATGGATGTTATAGCGTCCATAATGCTGAAAGAAGATTTCTTTGCTACCTACAAAGAGGTGATTGACAAGCAATTTAGTACACAATGCAGCTGCTCAAGTACAAAGCAAGGTTGGAAAGGTGATAATCATGCAAAACAATTAAAAAATGGTTCCAACAAGCATTTCAGTCCTTACTCCACTTACAATGTGGTTATATTACCTGTATGATCACCGTTCTTACTAATCTCCTTCCATAACAATCTTGCAAAATTGGCTACTATTCCCATTCTACCAGATATGATATTCCAATGTTCTTTTATTTATTTATTCTGGAGTCCCCTTGTTAATGAGAGGGCATATAATTGCTCATTCCAATTTTGTGAAAAACAATATAAGGTATCATCCATTTCCATCCCGATAGATAAGCATTCAGATTCCAATTTCTGTCACACTTTCAAACCAACACCACATTAAGTCATTATGTGGTAAACCCTCGAATTAATAGGAAAATGCCAAAAGTAAATAGAATTAATATAAGAAATCGCACAATCAATAAGCATAAAACATCCATAATCTTGTCTAACCGAATCGCATGGGTGATACTTTTGTGTATGGTGAGGAATTTATTCGCTTAGTTGCAAGGCTCAAAGCATTATGATATTATTGTAGGAGATACCTTCATGACATACTTAGCCTTTGCAAAATGGAGACAAATAATCATCATCTCATTACCTCTACAGGTTATTAAACATAACGTTGAAATTTCCAATATATCTTTGCTTGATTTTTACATCCATATATCACATAAAATTCGCATTACGACATAAGTGGTCAAGTCCAGTATGTCTAACATGTTATATTACTTATTATAACTTTATGTTTCAGAGCTTTGGTCGGCACTCGGCACTCTTGCTTCTACTCTTAACGATGGAAGATAAGGGAGGTGTCAGGGCTTCCCGAGTCACACACAACCATCCACCGCATGATGACCATGATCTGTTGTTGATCAGGTAATGTCATTGTTGTGGCAACAACGCACAAACAAAAAAAAATTGTTGATTTTAGCTCCAAAACTATGCGTAATCATACTCTTAGTATTAGTATCTCCTGCCTACATACTGAAGCATGTCATTTAGACTTCTTAAGTTCTTAATAACATTGACATTTACAAGTTATATATGAAAAGGAGACTTCAGAGACTCTTAGTCTTAGTAACAATATTGAAAACATGTAGAAACAGATTGGAAACAAATAGAAGTTGAAAAAAGTATCGTTCACATGATCCATTTTGATACTGAGAGAAAAAAAAATTTGCTGAACATGAATGCATGTGAGAGTATACTGATTCTGATTTCTTATAATACTCTGCCTCCTTAAATAGTTATTACCTTTACATCTTATATGCAAATACTCTTCATCACTGTATCGAGCACAGACCACCTGGATAGATCAACTAAAGTAAGCTTGATTGTTAGTGGAGTGAAACTTCATAAACAGAAAAAAAGAACGGATGTGAGTAGCATGAGTTATGTAAGCACTCACAGCACTCCTGCCATAAGGTTTTCCATTCAAGTCTTCAGGAAACACCTTTCAAATTGTAGAAGAGAATAATGTAATCCAGCAATCGAAACAAGTACAACAACTTTATTTTAAAACACAAAGCTTAGTTTACTCACAACCAGAAACCGGAACTCGTGCTCTCTCTCAATAAATGCAGGAATCTGTAAACCTCAGAGAGCTCCCATCATAAAAAGTCAATAAACTTCGAACTTTCGAAGATCAATATCTGTAACATGACCGCAACAAAATTTTTTTACCTCGACCCTCTTGATCTCAAACACACTGACCACAATGTTGTCTCCTTCACAAGGCTCCACACTCAAGCTTGAGATTTCCTGAAAATGCCTCCATATTACAACAAAAGCAAGTTGTATCTGAGGGTGTGTTTGGTGCAGCCGAATATTACGAATTCCTAGTTAAAAAGACAGATGAAATCCTAAGGGTGCAGGTAATGCTTTTACAAGCATTGGGACAGTAGCCAATTTTGCAAAAGAAAAAAACAAGTACGAGTATCCTTTTACCAAATTTCCATGGTCCATTTTAGTTTTATGGCTACTCTCAAGGGGCAAATGCAGGCCTTTTCACGAATTTTTCCTTATCACATTTTTTTGTGATGGCCAGATGCTAAGAAATAGCATTTCCCCAAGACAAATCTAATTTAGTGGGACAGCAAATGGCCAAAATTATACAATTCAAAGCTTGAAAATTGCACCATAGCTCGAAAGAGAAGAAACTTATTTCTCATCAACTGGGATGTTATTTGCTCGAACAAGCAATGGGGTGGATTTGGTACTCCAAGGCTCCACATTGGAGTGGTTTCAAAGATTCCATATTGGAGTCAATAGCTATTAGCTAAAAGCTCCTTCTACTTTAGTTAGATGATCAGATGTTATGGTGCAGACCAGGTGGAGAAGTATCTTCATCACTCTGCAAAGTGTGATAGTTCGAAGGTTAAATCTTAAACTATAAATTTATCCATAATCCAACTTACTCTCATGTGATTCATGTTCATGGTTGGTATTGGGAATATTAATGTTGCGAAGGACCAGTTGAATCCTTGGATCATACGTATAGAAATGTGATGCAATTTTAGGAACGAGTGACATGCGGTTCATCTTTAGGAATGAGCGTCAGTGCATGTCATTTTTTTTTCTCATGCTACGTTTATTTCACAGTACTTTAAGGGTGCTACCGGATGCAATATCATGAGGTTTCTGCTGATATGAACCAGGAACCAGGGGCTGGCACCATCTAACTTTTACTTGCATCACCTTTGCTTAAAGAAGGTACTGCAACTCCCATCTTTTTCCCATGGTTGCACTCGAACAATTTTTTTTGTTCTTTCAGGACAACCACATCCCGCAATGCTCAAGGTGAAGTAAGGACTTGCTAATGCCCGAAACTCACAGACAAGTAGGTGGTGCTACATGTTTTTATGCTAAGGAAACTCTTGTACTGACGGAAAGGACACCAATTAGTGCTTTACAATTGTTGAAGTGGAACTTACTAACATACGAAAATGTAAATGAGAGCTCTAGTGACCAACCATAGAAGTGGGAACTCCTTTAGATCCAGTATATCAAAAACCAGTTTACCTCAAACCATAGCTTCGGTTCCTTTGAGCATACTACTTTAAGAGTTAGTAAGGATATAACAAGAATGTAAGCTTTCAGGGAGGGCTGCCAGGACTCCACATCTGGAGTCAATGCCTGTTACCAAAGCTCCTTCAAAGCTAGTTGGATAATCAGACGTTTATAGTACAGAATCTACAGTACAAGGGAGAAGTGCATTACACTGCTTAAATTGCTTCATATCTTTAAAGTTAAAGCTTGAATCTCCTATTATAAATATTTTATTTCTTCATCTAACCTGCTGTCATGTGGGTTTAAATTCATTGGTTCCATTATAGGAATATAACTATTCGTAAAGGACATGTTGACCTAGTTAAATTCTTGGAATATAAGATCTTTGCTTGTAGGCGTCCAGTGCATTTTGTGCATGAGTATCCATGCAGTGGAGTTAGCTTGAACACAGGCCCTGAAGCATTTGTGATGCAACTGGTATAATCAAGAGCATTTGCTCAATTTATCAAACTAGGATTAAGGAATGACAAAGTTTTTACTATTACAATCGACGAATCCAGGGACAAGAAAAGAACTTTGCTTGCATTATCTTTGAATAAAGAATACTGCAACTCCCGTCAGTGTAAAAGGTTTCATTCAAACTTTTTTTTTTCTGCTACACAACCCTAAGGTGAAGTTTGAGGACTCACTAAAGTGACAAGAACGAGAATATGGTTTGGCTTTCAATGCCAAGAAAAGCTGCATCAGACGGGACAGAAACCTATTTGTGTATTATCAATTGTTGTGGAGGAACTCACCAACCTAAAAAATTACAAGTGAGAGCTACAATGACCATCCTTAGAATGTGCGAACTTTTTGGATGTATTGAAAAACATTAGCCGGCTGGCTAATTATATGCAGCTAAGCAATAAGAAGAGTTCCACTGAATATACTTCTTTCGGAATCGCTAGATTATAAGATGCTTGCAATCAAGAGAATGAAAGGTGAGTTTCTTTGCTTTCTACTAAAACAATGAAGTTTAATGCCGCACATCATGTCTGTTTTTAGCCCTGATATGCACAGGGGTGATGCGGCACCATGAGGGACATGCAAGCATGCTGCATCACCACAAGTCAGGATCGCTGTGGCCATGATGATCGGCAAATCTCAGAACATGCTAGCAGAGGTTATACTGACCCCAGTTTCAGGGTTGGCGATACCACGCTCGAAGAAGATCGGCGCCACGTGTGCAAATACGCGTCGGAATCCCCTCAACACCGCCACTCTGAAATTCTGGAGATCCGGGAAAGTACTCCGGGCGCTCTTTTCTAACAATAATTATTCCAGGGGGTTAATGAAATCATTCGCAAAATCAAACAAATATGTTGTATATTAACTAACCAGAGAGGAGAGAGCCGAAGCCGCAGATGGAGATTAAACCGTCCGGAGAGACGAGAGAGTCGAAGTCGCGCTCGTCGTTAAGCTCGGTGAGGTTACCGCCGCCTGAGTGGTGAAAGGTGGACATGGGAAAGGCTTTGCAGGACAGAATTGGAGAACGATCAGCGGTGGCGGCGACGGTGACGAGCGGCGGTAAGCTGACTCGCCGGTAACTGGTATGACGAAGAGGCTGAATGAGGAAGATGTATGAATGGGCTTCTCGGCTGTTGGATCTTGATCGGAGGCATGAGGATGAGAGTTGATGCGATTTGGAGGGGGCGAGATGGGAGAGCATGATTACAAAGATACCGAATTCGATGATGTGTAGAAAGTTATAACATTTTGGCCCGACTTAGTTTGGGCCTTACATAAAGTCAACTAGTGTGTATAAACTCACCTCTAATCTATTATACAAGTTTAAATTGTCTTTCCATATTAGATAAAGTTTTAATGATGAAAAAGCTAGGTGAACTTTGGTATTACTATAGAGATAAAGAAAAGAATATTAGATGTTCAATTTGCAACGTTTCTATAGTTCAAAAAGATCTAATTGAGTTATGTGCAATATACTACCGTAGTATCGTATTTATGATCTCATAAATAAATTGGAGAAGGCTGAACTAACACAGTATACGATTCGGCTTGTGCCACTTGACAATACTAAAACAAATTAAGTGCATATTGCTTGCTAATTTAAGAGCAATGTTACTTTTACCAATTATTTAATCTTATCAGTAATAAAATTAAAGTTCATATTTAAGGTTAGGATTCTATTCATCAATTTCCTCGAAGCAGTCATGACGGCTAAGATACTAGAAAACCTTCCACATTTCGGAATTCTTCCAAATCAATTAGCCCTACTCTTATATACCACTTAACTTTTCTACTAGTAGAATATTTTATTTGATAGTTCAACTTTAAATTGATCATGCACTTTAATTGAGTATGCTTTCGTATCATTGGTCTCTTGTCCTTGAAATCCGTCTCTTTGGAATTCTTTTTTCTATCCGAGGCAACGTCGCTACCGTGCATCAAAACAGTTACAAAAACACTCTCCAATCAAATTAGCATAAGTGGAAGTAAAAACATTAAGATGATATGGTTGTTGGACTCTTAGTCAAACGTGCTTTATGTGTTGCTAGAAAGTATGGACACATACGGTTACAAGGGCATGACACGGCACGGACACGGAACGTAATAATTTTAAAAAATAAAGGACACATACGGCTCACACAGCAATAAAGATATAAATAATTAAAAGATAATTTACATTACATATATGAATATATAAAAATACAATAATATCTAATAATAAGTATGTATAATATAACATCTTATCTCATTTAGATAAATTTAAATAGTAAAAATTAATTTTTGACACTTTTCTGATGTGTCCGACATATGTCGAACGGTGTATCCATAAATAACACTACACGGATATTGCATATGATAAATTTCAGCGTGTCCGTGCTTCCGTTGATATACCTTAAACTCTTCGTAATTAACATCCCTAATATGAGTTTTTCAGCATCCTCATACGTTCCGTCGTACGTATCCATCTTTATTAGCATCTGCATCATCTATAGCATCCTCCATTAGATAGAACCAATCATACGTAGGATCAGCCGTTGGGATAGCTTACGTATTATCAGATGACGTGGCATTATTGAGTTCAGAAAAGTTGTGTTGATGTTCTTGGACTTGTACCACCAAACAAATCATTACCATCATGTAAACTAACGTGAATTATTCACATTACCATCATGTAAACTAACAGTACATGCGTGATCCATAAAACTCATGTGAATTATTTAATAATAACTCTAAATTCATATATAACTCGTCAAACTGCATGAAGAATTCATTTAGGCTATCATTGCATCCTTGCGGTCAATTGCATAACTTTGTTAACTAAAAGCGAGTACATATATGATTATGAAGTAGAACCACAATATTAACAAGTTGACGATTATCATATTACAAACAGCATATGGCGGCAATATATTACACTTAATTAAAAAAGACACATGTTACTAAACCACATAGGTATATCACAATTTATGTTCCTAATATACCTGTTAAATACTTAATAAAATAAATCCCAATTCATCCTCAAAATGATATTTGATATACATATTTACAATCTGTGTCTACACCATATTATATAACAAATATACACTATGTTTCTAACGCGCTGTCATACTGGCGTCAGATCACATCTGTAAATATCTTACAGCAATAAAAACATTAACTAATTAATCCCCTCTCCAATCCAAAAAATAAACCACCAATTTCTTTAAAGTAATATTAAAAGATGCACTTGCCCCGTTATTTCTTTTCTTTTTTTTCTTGCTCGTAGTTGATCTTACATATACAAGAAGCGCTCCTGAAACACCATAATAAATCTTGGGTTTCAGGAAAACAGAATAGCAAAATTACACCTGTGGTTTAGAAGCCTGTACAATACTTGTTCAACACGTGTTCTAATGGAAAACGTGTGATGCATAGTATTCACTTTCGTTAAAAACTGGTCTCAAATCTTCTTGGCACATGAAATGCAAAGGGAAGGTAACAAGGTGACCTTTTACTGTTTGTAACCTCTCCATGGGATCTGTGACTTTTACTTCTCCATTCTGGAAGGACTCCAACTTCTCTGGTGCAATCCCCAAATCAGTAGTTGTATGCCCAAGCTTCTCCTTCCAGTAAGCAGTACTTTGTCGCAATGCAGATCTGCGAGGATTGACGTCAGCTGGTATGATTTCTCTCAAGAAGCAAATTATGAGTCAGTTTAATACCTTGTGTGGATGAGATCATTTGGGATGCAAGAGAAGACATCCTGGTAAATCATAGTATTTGTCTGCAATGCCATGTAAAAACATTTAAGCTGGGTAAGTCTAGAACCACACATTAACAACTTAAGAAACGACTTCTAAAAGTTGCTGGAGGTGGAGACCAGAAAAATTCATAGATAGTGATTAACATTGTCACTTTCGAATCTAAACATAGTAATGGTAAATTAAGTATATGCGTATTCTAAGAAATAAGACAAAACATTTGCAGTCAATTGCAACAATGGGCCACGGGTAAATCTTTTAACTAGTTTGCATCCTCTTGTAATAGCTACAACTGGAATATATATATATATATATATATATATATATATATATATATATATATATATATATACATGGAAGGCTTTGACAATTGCAAAACTTGTTTTTCCTCATTAATCATCTCAAACGACTGTGAAGCTTTCACCAAAAATAGTTCTGTAAGTTTCTAAAAAAAGCCACTTCAAACACCTTTGCAATCCAAAGGTCCTAATGGCATGCTGCAGACTTCACAACAGAAAATACAGATGCTGAAGAGCCAAGATCACTTTATTTGAGAAGCAAAAAATTATCTAAACGCGCCAAAGAATGAAAAGGAAGTGAAAGCCATAATAATCCAATTATACCGTGGAACATCCAACTAAATTTAAGATTCGACCAGTACAAGGGAAATAGTACCCTTGTTGTTTATGCCAACCCCACACCACATATGGGTAGTCAGTACATTAATTTCGGGATAACCACCACATCTCAGTGATCCTTATACCCAATAAAGCAAGTGTAAAAAAACCATTAGCTTAAAAAGCATAATCCCCTCTTCAAACAATCCAGCATGCCATGGGGTTCCCAATTATGTGACTTACATCTGGGCATTGGCATGCAATTCTAAACCTTCCCTATAAGACTGAAAGCTCAATCTAATGTATTACATTGGAACCAACACGAGCCTGTACAATTTTTAAAAATCGCACTAAACATATTTCAATTGATGAAACTTTACATTCTTTGATCCTTGGAAATAGATCATTCCGATCTTCACTCCAGAAGAAACAGAGAAGATCCAATCGAAGTCTATAGAACACTATCTAATTAGGTAAATTTAGAACAGATGACAGTTACCAACTTTAATTGCAATTGCTAATCCACAAGTTGGACAGAAACATATTTTTCATATTTGTTGCCAGCAATAGCCACACTAACAAAACAACCCATATCTATATAGGACGACAAGGCAAAAGATTTTAGCTCTTGTCCAATGTTAAAATCAACAAAGACTTAGTTTCGATGTCTACATCTCCTGACAAGCTCAACTACTCACTTAGAGGGCTCGTCTAGTAAGTAAACAAGTCCACATATGCGCACCTCAGCCCCATGATTTATCACTATTTGTATACCCATGGCTAGATCTGAATTTCTTAACCACCATTCCACAAATGTAACTAAACCTAACTTACATCTCAAATTTAGGCTAAGTTAAGATAATCCAATAACAAGACGATAAAATAATTCGAAAAACTACGAAGCTCCATGGCAGAAAACATCAATATGATATGAGAAACCATCTGTAAGTGCATCAGAATTCTACCTTTGCAGTTGCCATCCATATCTCCTTGTAAGTCGCATTATCCACCGGGTCCCTAAGTCGGCTGATCTGGAATGCAAAAAAATATTTTTTATAATGTGAGAAATGCATGCCAAACTGCTAGCATCATTGTGAAACTGAAACTAATGTACTGCCGCTAGCATCATGTACAAGACACTATAACAACTGTTATACTTCATGACATCCCACCATAACATGCAGAGGTATTTGCTAGAATACAATGGCTCTCTCAATTGCTACGTACAGCTAAAATTAAAGCCTAAAAAGTTAGCGGGAACTGGGAATGCCACTAACAATTTTAGAAAACATGCCTAGCCAGAACTTTTGAAGGGGAGGTATGGATTCCAATAGTACAGAATTTAAGTACACTTATACTACCTTGAATAATTGAATACCATGGTAATTTTAAACTTGTATCAAACATCCTATGGGATTTCATAACCGAAGACAAAATATATCAATATGAACACAGCAGTTGGTATGTTGGAGGTTTCAAATGCCAAGGTCTCCTTCGAAATGCCAAGGTTTTCTATCATCAGGGTAATTTTTAACCAACTAACCAACCAAACAGCCCTTGTCCTATTGGGCACAAAATGACATGATATAACATCTAGATTTATTAAATCGCTTGTGTTATTTGCAAGGATAAAATCAAGCAAATTTACCCTTTACTCCTACATTTATGCCCAAGGACATGGGATAATATAATTTCTAGGATAACAAGTAAGGTTACTACAAAAATGTCACAGTGGATTTATACTTAAGTTTCCGATCCCAACCAAAGGGTGGGATAGATGATATTATCCTCCATTCAAAAAAAAAAAAAAAAAAAAAAAAACTCCATTAGGAGAATTTTTTATGTTAAAACTGTAAGAATAGCCATAGTATATACAACTATATTTAATAGTGTTACAAATTAATAGGAATAACACAATTACAAACAAGTTTTAACACCACAATATTGATGAGAAAATAATAACAATAATAAAGGAAAAAAAAAAAAACCAAATCCATCCACATATATTTAGGTGCTTCATAATTCATATGAATTCAAAATTTAAGTAGGGTACCAAAATATAGCCAATCCAAACTTTGTCCTCAAGTTATCCTCTTCTATTTGATATGTTTCCTTTTTGAGAATAACAATCCTCAAGCGAGCCCCAAGGATAACACATCTTATCCTTACCTTTATTCTAATATGGGCAAGATCTGGAAAAATATTTTCAAACACATAAGAAAAAAAATGTCTGCTTCAATACCTCTCCTGAATGAAGGCCAAGGTGTTCGGACCACAACGAGAGACGAAGGCTGAGGGCAAATTTCCCAGCATCCCATGGCTTTCCATTCATAACTGAAGGAACAAACTCCTTGTCCTCAATAAGCACACCTATCTGAACAACAAAAAAGGCATTCAAGTAATAGGAGGTATGTACCTAGTCGCAAGGCAAAGGTTAAGGCGCCCGCTAGAGGGACGTGTAAATATGCATACACTCATTTTGCGTCATTTTTAAATCAATACATGATATTCACCAAAATGCATAATTTACAATACACATATTTGCTATTTCCATCAAAATAGCTACACAATACACAGAAAAAAAAAAAAAAAGAAAGAAAAAAAAGTTAAAGAATACAGTCTAAACATTGGTGCCAATAGATAATGAACTCCATGTTTAAAAGGGAGGCACACAGAGGCGATATTATCCAACGGTTCATTTTTCTATCACTCTTTTCCTTATTCGTGTACTCAATGACTTCTTTCCTAGCATGTCATGGCAAACCTTATCCCCAGCGGGTAGGGCGAGAGGTAGCAGCACTCATGTATGGACGTTGTGACCCACCATCGAATCCAGCTGCTGCCCACTTGGATGGAGGTGCAGTAGGCATAGCCACTTGTCAAGTTTCTTTTTCTATCACTCTTTTTCTTGCTCATGTACTCAATGACTTATTTCCTACTTATTTCCTACATGACTTATTTCCTACATGTTCACGGCAAGCCTTACCCCCAGGTACGGTGAGTAGTAGCAGCAATCAAGTATGGAAGCTGTGACCCACTCTCGAATCTCACCGCTGTCCACTTAGTCGGATGTTTGGAAGGCATAGCCACTTGTCAGCGGCGGGCAGGCCATGCGTTGGAACTATCATGATGGAACAGGAGATGAGGGCCATCTCGGTTTTACACTAGCAAACCAAAAGTGTCAAAGTATGCTTGTAAGGAACATCTCCTTTGGTATAAAAATAAAGATAAAAAAAATAGACAGCCTATATATTATGATAAACACCTGCAAGATGTTTCTCTATTTAAATATTATTCTACTTTGGTACAAAATTTACAAGTCACGTCATTTTTTTTCTCATTTTTTCACTAACTCACTAAGGTACATGCCTTTTGCATCTCGCCAAGTGGACTTGGAGCGCCTTCTCAACGTTCCGCTAAATTTCCTCGCCTAGGCATACAAAATCGATGGACTCCCGTCTTGCTCCTTAAACCACTTTGGGCATGCTTTTTGAAACACTTAGGCTATGTCAATCATGGCTTAAATATAGTAGCTTAAAGAGAATGTTGTCCTATCGAAATTAGCAGGCTGCTGTTAGACAGCTTTAAGAATGATTCCAGGTAATAGTTCATTAAAAGGTGGAGATTCTGAGAATGAATATAGTGAAGATAGTTTGTAGATGAGAAAATTGCTAGTGATCTGTCTGTGTCTATTCAGCTTTTCATTTCAGTAAGTACTATTACCTACATAATCACCGGAATGCACAGAAATATAAACTTTATTCTATGCCTTCGCCATTCATAGCAAAGTCTTAGTATGGTGAATTGGACAGGCCCACATTACCAAAATATGCAACTTTTATTGCGTCGTATAGCTAAGGCTTCAGCAGTCGTGTCTGAGGGCAGTGAAACATGCACCCAAACATTTCTTTAATCACGCATTGTTATTCTGATCATAATTCCATTCCATTCAGTTAGAAATGTTTATATGATATTTGCTCCAAAACTTAGAATTTGAACACTAGTTAGGTCACAATTCTGCAAAACAACCTCCAAAAATTCGCCGACATTAGTTTGCAAATAATGGCAGAAAATTAGCAACAACTTTATGCGTTCTTCTGAGAGAATATTTTTACAACATGTATAAAGTATAACGGCTTTGGCATGTATAAAGTATAAATTACTAAACCATGCTGCCATGCAGCTTGCTTTCCATAAAAGCATAAAAGAGGCAAGAAACCAATAGCAACCAAGCGCAAAACAAGAAGATCGCGCCTGCTTTGCTCCGGGACTATGCAGCCAGTGTGAATTGGAAGGCCCATACCTGAGTTTCGAGCCTTGAGAAGAAATCACTGGAAACAAGTAGCTTGGATGCTTCCTAATAGCTTCTAAAGAGCTTGGTAAAGAGATGTTATGGGCAATCTGATCTTAACATCATATCCAAACACCTATGTATAGGTAAATGGAGAACTTTGAATCTTTGATTGGCTTACTACTACTCCTCCTCCTCATTAAGGCAAAGGTTTTAACTGAGTTCTAGAGCTGCATGTGACATGGAAGCCTTACAAATACTGCTCTCACATAGCAAGTCCTAGACGGCATCGACCCGGAACCGGAGCCGTGCCGTGCCGACCTAAGTTTTTTTTTTTTTTTTTTAAAGCTTGGGGGTACTTTTAAATGGGTCGAGTGCTGCGACCCATTAAGTCGCGTAGCGCACGACTCTTTTTTTTTTTTAAATTTTAGTTATTTCTATTTTTATTTTTTATTATCTTTTTATAATTTATAAAAATATTTAAATATACAAAAAATTGTATGGATCGGCACGGTAGCGAAAATCTTGATTTAAATCAAACAATATTTACGGTGTAAAACATTAAGATGGAAAGGAACTTTTAGAAAAGGACAAGCATTGTTAATAACTAGGGGAAGGACAATAACATAAAGTACCTCAGAATCCCTTGATCCAAGTAAACTCCTGTCATTTATGTTTGCAGATCCAATTAAAACAACACGATCATCAATTATCATCAGTTTGCTGTGGACATACACCTACAAAGCAATAGAATCCATCAATAAGCAATTCTGAAAAAAGATACACCAATAAAGATAATGGTGTCATATTATCAAAAAATAAATAAATAATAATGATGTCATGTAAACATCATATATTATTCAAATGGGGTGCATCACTTCATGCATTATTACTTTTCTAATAATAGAAAAATGCTTGTGCACCCAAAATTCTCACCTAATTTGCCACCGATAGGCAAAAAAAAAAGAAGAAAAACTATTATTTGTTTGTGGGCCACTACTACAAGGGGTCTTGTCTTGGTGGTGGAGTGTTTTTTTAGTGTTTTTGGTGGATTGGTGGGAGGAGCTAGCATTGCTCTTTCTAGTATAACTATAGTCACTCTCTATGAATAAACTGAGAACGCAAAACATCCATCCACTCAGTAAATGTTTGCTTTAACGCGTTCATTTAGTAAACATTAACCTGCCACCCACATGGGAAGTGATCACCCTTGCTTTTGGAGGTAACTAATCAACACTATTGTCAAGTTGTCATCATCACCTTACACAAACATAGCTAAAAGAAATGTAAAATATTTAAAAACAAAGGTTTTCAACATCCCCTTAAAGTTTACGCCCATTCAACCAACTAAGATTGTGCGGCCACAACATCTTTTACCTAGGTATACACCCAAGCCAAAATTATCCTATCTCAGTAACTTCATTTAATAAAGAGTGAATTGCTTCCCACCACTAGCCAATGTGGCCAAAAAGCACATGTACTGAGAGTTTGAAGCATAAATTTTATTTATATATCATCAATAATAATTGCCAATCCAACCTTTTCATCTTCATTACCACAGAACAGGTTGTTTTCTTTTACAATTTAAACCCTGTGAAGTATTCAATAGTGATTGAATTAGAGATGTAATTCATTCTAGGCGTGAGCTTCAGCTTGGCGAGGTCTATGAATCGAGCTTGGCCAACTCTGATACTGAACTAGACTTGACTTTGTAACTAACATCGACAGAGCTCGGGCCAGTAAATACCAATACTGAGACAAGCTCATGCTCGACAAGATTGCAATACAGCTTGAAGCTCAGCCATTAAAGCAGGATCACATTAAAGCAGGATCTAGATTGGCACACAATCAAATCCAGTTAAAGATATCCTGTCACAAAGTTCGACTTAAATTAACTGCTCAAGCTATTATGCTTAAACTTGCTTCAAGTTTTTATCAAGCTTAAAAGAATCAAGCTCAATGCTCCCAAACAGCTCAAAACCGCACAGGCCTTGGTCATTTAATGAACGGTCAAGTAAAGGAACTCTCGGCTGTTAATCCTAGGCGTTAACTCTATCTTTAAGATTAATTCACATGCTTTTTCTGTGTGTATAAAGTTGGATGAAACAGACGGTCCAGATTTTCATGCATTAGGACAATGTGGTTTTGAACTTCTTATAGAGCTACAATAATGAATAATAAGCTCAAAAAAGAGAGAGAGAGAGAGAGAGAGAGAGAGAGAGAGAGAGAGAGAGAGAGAGAGAGAGAGGCAGAAACATACCTGTGAGGTAGCCAAAGGACCACCATCATGAAGCCTGCCATACGATCTAAGACCATAGAAAGATATGTAGTCATTTGCTTTAGGACCCATTATCTCAGAAAGATTGTGGAGAATTGAGTTTGGCCCTCTGCAGATAGTTCTAAACTGCCAATGCATGATCGCTCTAACAGATGCTGCGCCAGCATCATCTACACCACCCTGGATAAATTTCCAGCCAGTCAAATAATGACAGACAAAAGAAAAAAAAAAACTTTGGTGTTCCAAAATAGTACCTGGAATCCAGGCAAAAGAGGAATTACTACTATAACCCTGAATGCTTTCTTGTCTTTTTCTGCCCGTACAACTCGTCGATACAATGCTTCTAAAATGCGGTTACGAATTACATCATCTCCAGAAAGACCTGATATAAAGAACTGATTCTGGAAATAGTATTGATAAATGATAACAACAATACGGTCAGAAATCTCAAATTCACGATCATTTATATTTAAAACATAATAGCATGGCTTAGTTTAAAGCATATTACATGTTGGACAAAAATATCCAGAAAACTTCCAGGTTCAGCATATCACAATTAGTTATGTGGCTGCGTTGTACTTTACCAGCATTCCAAGTGTTTTAAGGAGGTAATCATCAGATTGCATTATGCAACTTAATGAATAGAAAGACGCCCAATGTATAAATTTTAAATCCATTAAAATTTATTCTCTTAGTCATAACTGCAAGATATTACCACCCCCTTCTCGGAGCCTGCACCTACACGTACGGGAGTACTTTGATACCGGTCGCCCCCTAACTGCCAAGATATTGCTTGAAACTAGCTCTATGCTATATGCACCAAATTATGCGGAAAATAGGAATATTGAGTTTCTTATTGAAATCCAAACAATCTCTAACATAATTTGCAATAGAAAAAAATTTAACTTGGCCTAGATAACCACATATTTGATTATGCAATCACTTCGGCACCAAATAATTGATAATAAGAATGGGTGTCTTGGGAGAGATTGTATGAGATCATAAAATACTTGTTATCCAGTGAACTCTCCAGAACAACACCACAACCTGTCTTGGGTCTTTTAAGGCATTTGTGCATCACGGAAAGGTTTGGGTGAATGAAAGATTTTTGGATATATGATGAAAGAAGAAAATAACTATTTAATGTAAAAGGATTATAAATCAAAGACACATAATGTACTTTTCAATGCAACTTTCAAGGATTGGTGATGAGCTATGTATCCCCGCCCTAAATCAATAACAAGTCATCTGCTAATACGAATCACAGACCATTCCTGAAGATCAAAATTGAATATTTTATATGACAATATCATGGGAGACATCTGAAAACAAGCAAGATAGCAACATTCACCCATGCTTTCCAACAACATCTTGATGCAACACTTCCTAAGATAGACTAAAGGGATAGTTCCAACTAATATTCCTACAACATTTCAGCAATTTAATTTAGGATGAGAGATTTGTAATTGGATTTTTGAGTTAATTTTTATTGAGAGACATTGTATGACGGGTTGCTAGGTGAGCCACCAAAACCTAGGGAGATTACGGGTTGCTTGGTTAGCCGCTAAAAGCGAGGTTGTAACAGCTTGATCAACGTCCGGAAGTTGATCAAGCCCCCTCCTCCACCACACCCCCCCCCCCCCCCACCCCAAAAAAAAAAAAAAAAAAAACAACAAACACCCCCAGCGAACGGATCATTTTAAAATATATTCCTATTCTCTAAATTTAAGACATTGATGTTAAACACCTGGGTGAATCCATACCAGACACCTGAATGATTCTACAAAATTAAGATATGGATGTTCATACATCTTGGTTTATCCATACCAGACATATTCGTCAGTGTCCAAATAATCTAGCAAAAATTAAATCTTACAGAACCATCAATTTCCCATACTTTTTTTTCCTAGTCTTATTTGGCTTGATACAGCTGACGTAGTCCCCTTATGTGACTAGCTTTTTCTGGGCCACTGTATCCCCTTATTTGGCTGGTACCTGTATATGCAGAAGACGTGTGTAGCAGAAATAGAAAAGCTACGCGAATGTGCGGACATATGATTAAAACCTGCATTACAAAAGCAAGACGCAAACACACACACCTACATTCATAATATTAAGATATGCATATGTCATCCTTCCCGAGCTCTCATTATTAATGTTACAATACCATCTTGCGCCTGCTCTGTGCTAAGGCATGAATTTTCTTCAGTTCACATTACACAGCTTAATTCACCTTATGAGAAGAAAAATAAGGCAGGCAAATACAACAGAACTGCTTACCTCAATATATATAAAGTGTTCAGACTTCTCTATTAGTGAAATATAAGCATTGTGTATGCTTTCCTCTGTTTGGCTAGTTCCAGCAGACCATTGACCTACACTCCGAATAACCTGCAGTCCTGATTATTTAAATACTGATAATAAATGTATAAAAAGAAAATAAAATATCAAAAATTAAGAAGAAGAGAAGGGACCGAGGAATAGAAAATCTCAAAACAAGGAATTGATTCTCTCTTGCCTAGAAAGCTGTGCAACTACCTGACAACGGCAAGGAGTACGGGGACCAACTTCTCCGGTTTCATCAGAAGAAATAACCTGATCATCCCGCTCCTGTGCCTCCCACCATTCTCTATCAACATTATGCATATGGGACTGCGAAATCGCATCAAAAGTTTTGTCCCACTCAGATTTTGCTGAATCAAGATCATCAACAAAACCCTTCATCTGCATATCAGCAACTGAATGTTCAGCCTTTGTCTTCAAGAAGGAGAACAGAGAGTTTTGGTTGTTTCTACGAACTTGATCTGCTTGGCTGTGGTTCTTTTCCAGTCCATTTGTCTTATTTCCATTTTCGCTGCCTGGTCCATCGGGATCTTGAGGTAGAAGTAATGGGATGTCTTGACATGATGAGCGAGAAGAGAAGGAATCATGCCTCTTAATGTCCTTATGGCTGCTGTTTTCTTTCTCTTCGCTATTAATTTCTCGTCCACTTTCAGAACCCATGTAATGTGGAATAACCATGTGATGCTGAGGCATCAATAAGGGAATTGTCTGTTCATTTGGAGCTTTGCTTCTCTGTAAAATTATCAAAGAAGAGATAAGGAAAATAGATAAATATGGAGCATCTTAGCAAAAAAGACAACCTTAGCATAATTCCAACGTTGTACAAAGTGCCTCGCTACATCACGACACGGGGGACCCCACATAGCGCACTGAACATCATGCCAAGGCATTCTAGGATACTTTTTACGATCTAATTCATCCTTCATGGTATCCTCCCATGAGTTTGGCTCAGACTCCCTTAAAATCAGGGAAAACAATATTAGTAGATGTAAATATAATCATAAATTTGAGAAAATTGAAGCATATTCTGAATGATAATCTCCACTTTCGAATGCTTTAAGATCAGATAGAAGCATGTTAGTTCACCTGGGATTATAATAGTCCTTTCCAGGCCATATGAGAGGAGGGAAATCACCAACTTTGTGTTCAGGAGAATCATACCGGCCAAAGCACAAATCAAGTCCTCCAAGATAGCAGATTCTATTATCAACAATAACAATTTTCTCGTGATGTGACCTAGGAAAAAAAAATTCCAGTAAAACCTCCATTGCTGGAGCAAAATTCTAAAAGAAGTGAATCGAGACAAGATTTTCGTACCACAAATAAACACCCGTCGAGAAATGGTCAGGATATCTTAGGACTTTCACATTTTCATGAATATTATGCAGTCTCTGCTTACTATATACACTATTAATCTTCAGAGCTAGAGCAACTTCTTTATAAAGGAGGACATAGATCTGCACATTTGCACATAACATAACATAAAATTAAGCATAAGAAAATAGATAACTGTTAAAAGAGAAAATACAAAAAGTAAGGAGTATTTATGAGATAAAAATAAACTGAAGAACAAGGAAAAGCAAGCTTCAACATAATGCCTGTGCAGAAACAGCAGTAATGATATAACGACATTTCAAGAGAATAACCATACGTATAAACAAGCTAAACAAGAAAAAACGAAAATGTATATCCTAATGATGTAATGGCATATAAGACAAGGAATTGTTAAACTCATGACATAAATGCCTTCTTTTGCAAATAATGCTTCAACTAGTAAATATCTTTTTTGAGATTATCGTGAAAAAACTCTGCCCATAACAGGCCTACTTTTGAAAGATTGTCATAACAGATAATCCCACGGATGGAGTCGACCTATGTTCCACCAATAATGCATTAACTAGTAAATATCAGCATGTACGATCCAACATACCATGATGGACTGCACATTAATGAAGAGACAATCAAGGGCAATGTATTTCAACTTTCAGCTAACACATCTGAGACATACACACTTATGCAACACTAAAAGCATGTGATTGGTGGAATTTTGCCACAGCCTAAAAAAATGAAAGTAAACCAAAATTTGGGATGGGAAATACCTGAACACCTTGCTTAGCTTTCGCCTCAAGTAGAACCTCGAGTATTGAGGACTCGTGATAACGAAAAGGCCGTCGAAGATACAGCTCTGGGCATAGCCACCAGTCAGTAATAAAAATCTGCAATGAACTCAAAATCATCTAAATTCTATCATAAAATAAGAGCAAACCAATATCATTTTCCAGTGACGAGAAATACCTCTGATTTAGCTTCTTCGATGGATGAGGCAATAGCTTCAAAAGCTGCACGCCCATCAATAAACCATTGAACCTCACTCCCATCTTCAGTCAAACCTCTTGGTGGTGCAAAAGAGCCAAAGCGATGTCGGTTACACCAACCTTCAGGAGGTCGTAGACCAGCATCATTAATTGCAGCGATCCAATCTTTTACTTTAGCATTGCTTCTTACTCTCAGCTTTATGGTGCGGCTCCCACAAGAAACCTTGTAATATGAATGTAAGTTCAAAGTTGGGACTCAAAATTCACAAGTTGATTATACTTACTATGGACAGAAATAAACGTTAAACATAATTAGAAGTGTCCACAATTTCCTAACATACTTGAAAAGACAGTCAGTGAAGTGGGCTCTGTTAGCTAAACAATCTCTAATGTTGAGAATCTGAACAAAGGTATCACCATCCTTGGACAAAGAAACATCCCATGGAACTTGTGGCACGTCCAACCTTGGAAAAGGTAAAATAAGACGGCCATTTGCCAAACAATGAACAGTTATAGTATGAATCCTCAGATAAATCACCTAAAAAATTCCTAAGTAATTGGCGATTCCTGTTACTAATACCTGTATATTAGCTTAGCCTCTAGCTAGAAGCTAAGGAACTTTAACCCAACATCGAATTCATTTTCCAAGATTTACACCTAGTCAGAGAAATTGGCCATGATAAACAGATGCCTCAAATATGTTCTGGGTTATAACCAGCCCATATATTGGTAATTTAGAGCAATAGACTCCAAAGTACGATAGCTTTACAAATAATCCAGTTTCTGGATTCTAAGAGTAAAGCAACAAACCAAAACGATGCTGATCTGGCTCGGAGATAATAAATCCCACAAAATGCAGATCAAAAAGAGATATTCGCGGTGGATTGATAACGTAACTAGACATGACTACCAGCCATTATTATTCATAGACAGCATATACATAAAAGGAGGCTAAAATGAGGGGTTACTCAATAATTATAAGCAACTTGACACGACCAAGGTCCCAATTCTTTTAGTAATTCTCTCATGAAGATGTAAATAAGAAGCTCAAATAGTTCTTACAGAAAAGTAGAATGATTTCCATGTAGAACATAACTCACCGAAAAACCAAAACGCAAAGGATTCCGATCCTTTGTCTCTTTAGCTAGATAAACTCGGCCATCCCCATTCTCATCTGATGGAGGTAGCACATCAAACACAATGATATCCAAAAGCTTCGTATCAAAGGGATCTTCCAACAAAGCTAAAAACCCAGGCTTTAGTACAGCCCAGACCTGCAGAATATGTTCATCTTATTAAATTACTATAGATCTCATTTGATTAAAATCATGCGGCTAAAAAACAAAGTTCGCAATCATGCTTCTGCCACAGCCGCAATGCATCCCAATCAAAACTTTACAGCATATGCATTCACTGAAACGACCATGTCAACCAAGCTAAAGGTGTACTTTTTTATTCTAGGAACAACCATACATCAAGAAAGTACTCCTTTCAAAAAATATATACAGAATTCTTGATCTGATACTTTCAAATCAAGCACAAAATCGTTATATTCTACGAACTACCACCAACAAGAAAGTACTCCATTTAAAAACATATCCAGGATTCTTGGCCTGATGTTTTTGTTAAAAAAATCAAGCACGAACTTAGATAAACAATAGACTATGATCTTTGGCGGGGTAGCTCAACTTTTGGGATGGATGTCTTATGAACCATCACCAGTTCAAGTGCTGCCTGCTGCAATGCGGGATAGGAATCTTTGAGAGTTTTTAGGAAAATTTCTGAAGGTTGTGGCAAGTATTCTATACTCAACGGGGCATCGAAGAGAAAAGCACGCTTGGGTTTCACTTCCTGACCACGGTACTAGAAAAAAACAACTGCTCCATAAACTATTCTTCTCATTACTTTCAAGGATATTGGAATAGTTTCTTCAAAGCAACTTTATTACGCTCCAGGTATCCTTAATTCGATCATTGACAAAAAAAAAAGAAGGAAGAGCTAATGAAGCACAAAACTTGGATACAAACGACATGTTCTCCAAGCCACTAAACAACATATTTTGCACTCATCTCCGAAGTGACCCATCTTAAGGGACGGATCATTTGAATATCCACCTAGGAATGCTCCAAATATTCATACTTCAGAGGCATGGTTAGCAAAAGCATTATGGGGTATATTATGTTGTTAAACTAGAATGAACTTCAAGCCAATGCTCAACATACTTACAACTCATCTTTGAAGCATACTTACACTAGGATGAACTTCAAGCGAGTACTCAGCATAATTAAGAGAAAGAACCTCAGTCATTTACAAAATGTTTGATGTAAAATTATAAGTATTACATAGGGCATGAAAGCACTCCAGTTCCATTTTACCCTTCTTATGATTCATAGCTTCACAACTTAAAACTATGCATCAAGGATTATAGCGAAATTGCATCCATGTACTATTTGGAGTGTGTTAGAAATTCCAATTATCCATTTTATGTTTCTCTTCTTTATCTTCCACATGAAATACCAGGATATGTAATTAAAAACCAACCATTGCGTGATCTCCCAAATCAGCAAGATCCATATATCTGGAAGCTTATCAAGCTCCATAGATTATCAAAATAAAAGACTAACAACCAAGACCCTATAAATTTGAACAACATAGATAATAACATATACAAACACGTAAAAGTAGGCATAGTCAATTTAATCAGACTTTGTACACATATATCTGATATCTATGAGGGTGAATTGCTTTAAAAGCTGAGGCCTGAGGTCATAGATTGCGACTAATTAGACATGTAATACAGGGTACTTCAGAGTTCATGATGTTTGACAGCTACTTTTTCTTTCAAGTTAGCAACATTTACTTATTAGCTAAGCAAGAAAGATACGCCAATTACGAAGTTCAATTAGCAAAAATGCTTGTAACCATCAGCGCTGAAAGACATTCACCTTTTGCCAGCCACCATCACAGCAGTTGAACCAATTGCAAGAACAACAACTACTCTCATCATCCTCCTTTGATATTTTCGGTAGATGTCTTACTGAAACATAATCTTCTTTTAGCTTAGGCCCATACTCTGGGAGAAAAGATAACCTAGAGACCTCAAGAAACTTGCATACCTGCAATAAAATTCATGACACAGGGACTAAATTATAACCTAGTAAAGCAGTTAACTGCAAATGCATAGAGAAGTTCGATCCAATATATAAATAACTACTAAAAATTTCACTTGACTAATATGTAAAAATTGTATGTTAAACATAATGACCAAGTATAGAACTTTATGATTAGCCAGAGGGAATGTATGGTAAGAAAACATTTTAAAACTTTTGATTAAGATCATAATGTTTAGTCTAGCCAAAAAATGTAAACAATCTAGCTAGAGAGCATGAAACTAAGCAACAGCCAAGTTGAAGAACAATGTCTCTGACATAAAATGGAGTTGTTAATCACGTCTTTTTTGGCAATTATACGTTCTAAACCTTCTTTTTTTAATTTTGGGGCCATCCCATGCAGCATCAAAATATAAAAATAATTATTTTATTGTTCGGAAGTTTTAGAATAACAATCAATATGAACAAAGCCGACCATCCATCTGTAATGCTGATCATCGAAAATGAACTGACCTTATTCATCTCTATATAAGCCCAACCTAGGAATACCTCTCTCTCTCTATCTCTCTCTCCATATATATATATATATATATATATATATATATATACACACACACACACGCACGCACGCAAGACAATAGCCAGGATGTAAGACCTTGTCCCCTTACCTCCCGAGAGTTAACAATTTGCAGGTTCCCCATGAATTGGTTTAAGTATCCTTGCATAGCCACTTTTGCCCTGTCAGAGATAGAATTCTGCCTGCCTAGTGCTGGACGAATTATTGGTAAAGCAGCACTAGATGGAACATCTCTGCATAAAAGAATATTTCCATAAGATAGAGCACATACAAACACATTAATTACTTTTGTGATTGTCTTTCACAAGATGTCATCTTATAAAAAGAACATCTGTCACAAGAAATTAGATATTCTTTGTAGCACATGGCCAGAGGTAAGTAAATGCTTGCACTTTAAGCTTCTAATTATCCTACTGCTCTGGTAGTCTTTTCATGAGAAAGGTAATAAAAAGCTTTGCTTTAGATAGAACCTTAGAAAAACCTCCCTCTTTAGCAGAAAAAAGGGAGATACTTTTGAAAGATACATTCACTAACCATTACATTCATCCATCTTAATTAAGCTTTCCAATACTTCACATTTATTGCAGATTAATTACAAAATCGCAACCAATAAGCTTGCCTGTTCTTGGGTGCATAGTTTTCCTCATGCTGGATGTGAACAGATTCATCATCAGCTTCATCTTCATCTTGTATTACTGTTGTATTTTCTCCTATCCCAAGATTTTGAAGCCATTCTTTGACCTTTTACCCAAATGCAAGAGCAAAATGTTCAGACATGCTGAAAATATATATTTTTTTTAAAAAAAATTAATGAAGGAATTGCAAAACAACAGAAAAAATGTGGCAACTTCAGAAAGGAACAAAAAGCCACCTAAAACTGCATTAACAGTTACAGCAATTGAAATACATTCTACTACCGGTTGATCCAAAGCAGATAGCAGAAAAGGAATTTGAGAAGTATCGAGAAGTTGTAATAACCTTTCATTTATTAAACACTAAAAACCCGAACTTCCAAAAATGAGACTGAAGCAGATTACTTAGACAGAACCAGCTATTCAGCCTAGTTATCTGAGGTACCCAGGAGAACAACTAATACAGACTACAGTTCATTGCTTCTCATAATTGATAGTTTTTACATCAACATTAGTATCAAGTTAGCACATGAAAGAGACAAAATTTTGATTCAGAGAGAGAAAACTTTCAAATACAAACATACCTGCTCTTGTTTTTCTTGAAACTCCTCAACTATTGCTCTTCTCTTTAATGCAAAATGCAGATAGATAACTTGCGCAGCCTTCTTGACTAAGCGCCATTTGAACTGAAGTACAAGATGTCAACAAATAAAAGCCAAAGTCAGAGTTTGTAAATTTCTTTTTCTTTATTCAAGGTAGCTATGTACACCCACTCTTGATGTGTTAAAAATCTGACGTAAAAAAGTTTGTCACTTGTTTGACTGAAGTTTAACATGGATGTTGTTTTAAAACCTTTAAAAAAATATTTACTATCTTCTACAGGGGACATGTCATAAATATCCGAGTAAAAAGACATGCACTCACAGAGAGAGAGAGAGAGAGAGGGACGCATCAAAGTTCTACAAAGACAAGTTGAAACATGCAGCGCACTTTGGATACTCAAAGGGAACAGTTAACAAGAAACAGAGGCTCACTTTCTCCCTAGTAGGTTGACTTACAGCAGTTATAGCCACTATTAATCTTTTTCTTTCATTATCATAAATTTCCTACTCAAAATTATTATGACTTCTATACTAAAATGACAAAACTTAACTTTTATCTTATTGCTCAAAAATAAAAAATATGGTCACTGCAAGCTAAAAGAGACCACCTGCAACTCTTACGCAAACTAATTAAGGAGTTTGCGTATAAGGCGTGAAGAAAATTGGCTACTACTTCCATATTTGGGCAACTTTAGTTACTACAGAAACAAACATCCCCTGTCGTGAAAGTTAAGCACACGTTACTAATAATAATGCAAGCAACCCAACATGATCATTTGGGAAGCAAGGCACAGGCACACCCTAGTCGGTGCAATTGTACATGTTATTCATGGGAATGACGTTTCTGTGAAATACATTAAAATGTTTAACCATGGTTGCATGATATTTCATGCCACATGCATCACCAATGCTACGTCTGAATTGTACAATGGTGTGTTGACAGTTCAACTTTTAAGCTCAATGATACATATGTCAAATCATATTCAAATTCAATATATTCAGTACCAAATATGATAAGGAATTAACACGTTGTTTATGAATAAAAGTCCACAATAGAAACTGTAGTATAAAAGTAGACTTTGTAGATTTTTGGTTTTTTTGGGTGAAGAATCCAAGGCAAATCCTTAAGGGGTTTATTTTCAGATGTTGCTCGAGGAAACAATGGTTTTGCTTGTGACCCTAGTGCACTGAAGGTCACATATTAAGCAAGAGCATCCAATGAGTGTCATCCTAATGTTCATCATGAAAACAACCAATAATATGAAGTAGAAAAAAGCCATCAATCTCATCAAATTTTCTGTTATCAAATATGAAGCTAATCAGTTTGTTTTGTGATCAGGGTCACACTAATGTTAAGACATCAGAAAACGCATGATTCAGCTAGTGTTTCCTTCATATTCCATCACATTCAAGGAGTTCACAAACATCGGCCAACTGTCGAAAGATATAATAAGTTGTTCCCTTTAATGCGGAAAAAAATGTTCTGGATACCAATACCCTCTTCAGCTCCTTTGACTTCTCCTTCCATGAAATCCATCAAGTGATGATGCTCTTTAACTAAAGTGATAAGTCATAACTATCGGAGTAAAGTGACATCGTTAAGCAATGCCAGCCACCATCATGTAGCACCATCATGTACTAAGACAAACCCAGTTTTCTCTAAGTGAACAGTTATGCAAGTACAAAGCAATTGAATCCACTTAATTAAACTAATGCAGTAACTTCACAGACTCAATTCTATAAGGGGCCACCAGATTATCTGCCAAAACATCGTTCGACGTTTCGGCAAAAATGTCACGGATTCAGCCAAACATCACGCGGTATAAGCCGTGCCCGATACTGAAAGATACCCATATTTTAGGTACAGTTTCGGCAAAAACAAGTCATTCATTTGTTAACTTTGAAAATATAATTTCTAAAAGTTTATTACTAATATAATAACTAAATTTATTAATTAAATCAACTGTTTTCAAAAAAACTTAATTTTTGCAGATATCGATAAGCTGATACGTATCGCCCAAAACCACCAATAATGTCACCTATACGATATTTCTCAAAAGTCCAATGCTGCTACCGAAAACCACATTGTGAACCTTAGATGCGAAAGAACACTTGCTTTTAACCCAGAGCTTTCTCCACAGCGTGAACTCCAAACAAGTATTTTGACCACAACAAAATGCTAAAGCTTACAGATTCTCCCAAATCTAGTGCGGCTACCCTGCATTTTTTGAACTTTGTACTGCCCAGAATTGAACCAAGTTAGAATCTTTGGGAGCTAGCATCACTCTCTTCCATGTCAAGTTATGTCAACTGCACATTCTGCCAACAAAATGATCTACTATCGAAATTCAAGAAGTTCAGATGGCGGGATTGTTATACCTGCTTGTATTGAAGCTCGATGGTGTAGGTAAGCGAGATAGGGCTAATATCGGCAGCATCGGGGCGGGAGACCGAGACGATGCTTGCTTGCGGCAATTCATCGAAAATTCGGGGTGTATCAGGGATCCCGGAAGATTGTCGGAACGAACGCAGGGACGACTGCGAGATGCCAGAGTTGGACGCTCGCATCTTCGTGTACTTGTGCCTGCCACCGCTGCCCCCGCCGCTGCTCTCCGAGATGAAATGATCCGACGACATCGGATCAAATTGGTGATTATGAGTTGGAAATAACGAGATTAGTGGATGTCTAGAAACCGGAAAGAAAAGAGAAGCAAAAGAAGAAAAGAAAAACAGTTGATTGTTCGTGTTGCTCGTTCCCACCGGGGCTGGGCCGGATGGTTTGGTCGCGCACGGGATGGTTGTGGGCCCTTTTGTATTTATAGGTGGTGGGGACGTGGGTTGGAATTGTCACGTTTCTCTGGAAGCTTTGGTAGCCTCGCCAAAGTGAGCCGCCGGTGGTGCCGGACTCTCCCAAGATTTCTTTTAGGAGGACTTTGAATATCAGCCACCTTTTACACTATATCAATGTTATAAATAAATATCTCCTCTAAATTTATTTATTTTTTACGTCTTAAATATTTATTTAAATTTTTTTTTTAAAATAAGTTTAAATATAAAAATTATAAATTAAAATCAAAATTTATTTTTTACTACTAATTTAATAAAATTTTAGATCCTCAAATACCTATTTAAAAGTATTGTTTCACAATGATATCTATTTATTTTGTATTCAATATTTTTTTAAAAAACTATTTATAGAAAAATTAAAATATTTCTAATACGAAATTTAAAAAAATGCTTATTTATAAAAAAATATTTAAAATAAGGACTGCTTGTACAACTTTTAAAAGCATAGACTGATATGACATTTTCTTTTTATTTTATTTGTACATATATTTACTTATCGACAAGTATGTCTTTTAACAAAAAAAAAAAAAACTAGTTTTACTCACTTATGATGTACAAATGTTATTTCTATATACAAATGGTGATGTGAAATATTTAATTTTCTTTTTCTCAAAAACATACTTAATATTTATTATACTTTTCATATTTTTTTTTTTATTTTTCATGAAAGTAAATAGTTATTAGAAAAAATATTTTTTTTGCCACATATTATTAGAGCAAGAATAAATACTATATAATATATATATAATATATATATTCAATGCAGGACAATGGCCTAGTAGTTGAAGTAACGCTGGGTGGAAAACAGTCTCGAAACCCTCCAACATTTGGGAAGGAAAAATTATATTATACTATATACTAAAACCATTTTCTACTGTTCATTCAACAGTGACCTCTAAATTTGCAAAAAAACCCATATTTTTTAAAATTTTTGATTTTGAACCGGCCAAAACACCCATTTATAAGCGTCTTCTCGAAAAACTTTCAACATAAAAGTTGTAAATCTCGATGAGGGCTACAACTTTTATGTTGAAATTTTTCCGAGAAAACGCCTCTAAATAGGTGTTTCGGAGGTCCGAAGTTTTGCGGGTTAAAACGTAATTTTTGAAAAACTTTGGGTTTAAACGAAAAATCGGCTCAATTGCACCGCCCTACTGTACCTATTGTACGGTCCTTTTTAAAAATAATTTTTAAATTCTTTAAAATTTCGGACCTCCAACACTCATTTAAAAATATATTCTCGAAAAATTTTCAACATAAAAATTACAAATCTTATCAAAATCTTAAATTTTTATTTTGAAACTTTTTTCAAAAAAATATCTTAAATATATATTTTATATGCCTAATCGTACCGAAATACTATATTATTTCGTTTTGAATCCATTAAGTATTCGAAAAGTCAAAAAATCTTTATTTAAAATTATTTTTTATAAATTTTAAACATTAAAATTATAAATCTCATTATAATCTATAATTTTTTTTTTGAAAAATGATCGCTAAATATATATTTATACATTTTTGCTTACCTAGTTGTGATAGTATTTTGTTTAAATCATGTTTAAATTTTATTTTGTTTTAAATCGGTTAAGATTTCATACTACCAAAATATTTATTTAGAATTATTTTTTTTAAAAAAAAATTAACAAAAAAATTATAGAGGTCATCAGAATCTATTATTTTTATATTAAACATTTTTTAAAAATTATTTCTAAATATATATTTTACACATTTGTTCATACCAAAATATAATTTTATTTTATTTTGAATCTATTAAGTATCGGAAAGTTCGAAAATACTCAATTAAAAGTATTATAAATTAAATTACTTTTTTCAAAAATAAATTTAATATTATAAATAAAATAATATAATTATGGATGTTAGATAAATCTTGTCCTTCTATTTATGGATGATGGGTCTGATTTTTTTTTAATTTCAACATAAGATTATATAACTATGTATATCGTATTAATATATAAATATAAATATATATTATATATAAATTAAAAATATTTTTTTAAAATTTTCAATACTAAATCTCATAGCTAAAAAAAATTACGGTCCGCTGACCAGTAAATCTTTGTTTTTTTAAATTTTTTTTAATATATATATATATATATATATATATAATATTTTTATATATAAATATAAATATATTAATATTTAAAATTTTTTTTAAAGTTTTAATATTATAATTATATAGTATAATTATGGATGAGGTGAATTTTGTCCTAATTATTGTAGAGAACATGTTATATTTCAGTTTTATTCTTTAAAAAAAAAAATTAATACCGTTTGATAGGTATTGTTATTTAAATTCAAGACTTACAACTATATATATCATCTTTTAATATGTATGATTAATTATAATTTTTTATCTAATAGACATTTTCTTTATTTTCAAGTCTTTTCTAAAACAATATACCATTTTATATCAGTAAAAATACAAAAATTAACTTTTTAATTTTTTAACCAAAATGTTTAATTTAATATCATTTCCTCAAAAAATTTCTAATTATTAGTACCATTTCTAATGTAATATTATTTTTAACTATATAAATACACATAAAATTTTTAATGCCCGCGGCAACGCGCGGGACACACAAAATGCTTGTAGTCTACCTAAGCTTTTTTCGCTCCCCACTTCGAATTAATTCGGATTAACATTTGCATACATGGAGATCATTTTTCTAAAAATTAAAGCCTATTTTTTATCAAGTTATTAAGCTTTATTTTTGTCTTAGATATTTCATATTAATCGAGTTAGGTATATGATTTTTAAATTCTTGCCAATTAATATAAATACCATGGTTGACCTTCTACAATAAGAACAAAAAAACCACATAGCACAATAAAAGTTATTAGATATTTCACATTGTGTAACAAATTTTATTATCCAATTTTATAAATAGACTAGTTTTTCACATGTGCGATTTACGAATTATAGTCATATATATAAATAATGATGGTAAAAAATTCTTACATTTATTTGTATTTTTTATTTTATATAAATTGATAATTTTTAAATTAACATATTACAGTTTAATCGTTACTTGTGATTAGAGTAAGAAAATGTCACATATTATACATAAAAATTATTTGAGAAGTAGCGTAAAATATTGATAAAATTAATTTTATATATGGATAATTTTATTTAAGAAATTAAGATTATGTAATAATATAATTATTTTATATTAATATTTATATATGTATTTAGATAATTTTGATAAATTATAATTTTGCTTATGTATTTATTTTTAATATTAGATTTTTATATTATTAAAATAAATTATATGATTTTATAAACTTTTATCAATTAATGTAAATACCACGAAACTTTTTAAAAGCAAATGCCATATGATACATCAAATTAATTTAAAATACCACGTGATGCAACGATTGTGATCGCCTATATTATATATATATATAATATATATATATATTATATATATATATATAATATATATATATATATATATATATATATATATAGATTATTATCCCCATATTTAAAACCCAAATAACGGGAAAAAAAGAAAAAAAAAATAAGAAAACTGGACCAAGCTTGGGCACTAAGCTCATTTATTATACCCATAGTTTGTAGTGATACAGTTAAGTACAAAATTACTCTTAAAAATAAAGAATTATGTCCTGCGAATTTCAAATCTTGTTTTTCAAAAAAAAAAAAAAAAATTGCATTTGTTATTTTTATAGGCTTGATAATACCTTCAGTCTATAAATATTTGCTGATTACTTCAACATCACTTTTAATCGATTGTTGTTACAAAATACAATTATACAAGCATTCAATGACCAGTCCAATACCAAGCTTGATATTGGACACACTGAGAACAAACCTCGGAGCCTCCTTCTCAAAACAAGGAGGTATTGTGATCTCTCATTTCTGCTGTAAAGACACGCTTCAGCCATTTTAAACTCTACAACAATAAATAACATCCGGCAGATTGACCTTTATTGGCATCAGTAAAAAGTCTTACGTACCCGTTCCGATTTTTAAGAGGCGGCCAACAAAACCTTACATACTTTAAGATGTTATACACAAAAAACTTTGTATGGAATGATTGAGAGAGCGGATTAAATCCCATTTGAAAGCTCCGATATTCCGATGCTTCCCGTATGTTCTTCATCATTGGCGTCTCTTACAAACTGAGGCTCAGCTTCTTTATACCACATTTTCGATTTAGCCCATTCGGTTGCTTTCGTCCCTGGTTATGGGCGAGACTGCTGCAGTCCACATCCTCTCCACATTGCTGTTATTCACTCCAGAAGTGTCATTGTCCAAGAGATATAGGAAGCTCAGCGAGAAACAAACAATGACAATACTCTTAAGATAGTGAGGAAATTACCCTCATGCGGAGGTTGGGTTGATGCCAACGAAGTTAACTGCAAGAAGAGACTGAAAATCCCAACCACAGAATATAGGCTAAGCAAGAGTAACTATTAAGGTTGACAATTGTCCTACTTTGTACCCACTATAAGTGGGACGATAACGTATGGCACAGAAGACATGTAACTACTTAACTAGTTTCTAAAAGCAATTCAAAGTGGAAATATGACCATATGATTTGAGATAATAGAACCTAAAAAAGGCCGTTTAACTAAATTGTTACTAGGATACATGAGAGTAGCATCTCACCAAAAGATTAAAATAGGGCAACTGTGCTGCCCGTCTCAAGACTCTCAACCATCTGGTGAGATCTAAAGCTACACAAAACATCCTATATAAATTACCAATAAATAACGAACAAAGAAACAGACAACCTGGTCACGACGCACCACCAGAATTGGTGACCTTAACCTCCTTGAACGACGGATGGAGCAATCCAAGTTCGTCCTTTGTTTCAAGCGGACTGCTCGTGTCATTCCTAATCCTCTTCACGCGGCGGCTGGCAAGCGACTTGTGCTCAAACCCGTACATCTGCAGAACCTGGTTATCGCCAAAATTAAAAGCTCTGTCCATCTGCTTCAAACACCGTTCTACCGGGTAATCGCCAAATTTTCCGCACGGCTTGCAACCGACAAAGTGAGTCACAAGAGGCCACCTGTGATCACCTAAGCCTGGGTGATAATTTTCAATCATCTCTTCATATCTATCCACAAGAATTCCCCAATATCCATGCAAGTAATATGCACTCTCAAGGTAAACCTTATCAGCCCACTTATCACGCTGCGTGACAAGAAGATAAACCATAGCAGATTGATCGTCAGCTTCAAAAACCGGCCTATCTTTTAGAAATGAAGTAAGAACTTTGCCAGCTTCAATTCGAGTAGGACCTTTGGGACCCATCGGAGCCCAAGCATCGAGCAAATCGAGAGCCCACTGATTATTCCTCAGCAGAAACGATCCAGTATTCAACCCAATCCAATTCTTATCATCATATACCATCTCATTCCAACCGTGCATCACCAGGTTGTACTGCGAATACCTCTCCCATGGAAGCTCGAACGCCATGTCGGTGAACATAGCGTCCGAATCCATCCACCATAGGAACTCCACTTCTGGATGGGACAATAAGAGGGTTCGAATTAAAGGCAGCTTCGCCCAGAATCCCGCCATTTCTGCGTCAAGAAGAGCCATGTTGTAGAATATATCGATCGAGTGGATGCGGCAGTAATCGATCTTGTTCTTGATCGATTTGAGCAGGTAGTGGTCGCCGACGGGGTTCTCGCAGGGCTTGGGTGAAGAGCCGGTCACGAGGAGGACACGTGGCTTCGTCGGAGTCAAGAAGCTCGGCTTGTCGGGATGCGACCGGATCCACGCGGCGCGCTGGGCGTCCCAGTCCGAAATCTTCGGGCCGAGAGAGTACGGATCTCGAGGCGGCGGATCGACGTCGTTATCATCATTGATTGGCTTGTTGTTGTCGGTCTGGTGGGGTTTGGATTCGGCGAGGGAGCGGTGAGGCCGGTGGAGATGTGAACGAATCTCAGCGAGGTCTTGATTGGGGGTGCCAAATTTTCCGGCACCGATTGTGCCACGTAGGACGACGACGGTGAGGAGGAGGCAGAGGATAGTGAGCTTACCATTGCGAAACGCGCGCTGGATCTGCCGCATTCGCCGCTCGCCGAGAAATTTTGCCGCCAGCATCACCACGAAATGAATCTAGTAGCAGATTGATAGACTATTGTGAATGCATTGTAATGAGGAGAGGAATTTGATAGGACTTGATTGAGATTCGTTGTGTGCACGATGAAGAGGAGGAGGTCGAGATTGTTCTTCGTTGGAGAAAACAAGTGAGAGCGGTGATAATTAGTTTATCTGTAATACTATATCATTTTTTAAATTTAATTATTTAAAATTAATTAAAATTAATTTATATTTATATATAATATTACATAATTTATTTTATAAAACAAATTAAAAAAACTCTCTTTTTTTTTCTCCTACATTTTTTTTATATAGTTTTCAGATTACATTACTTTTACCTGTCTCTAATTTTTTTTTAAATTTTACTTTTTTATTCTATTCAAGAAAAAATATAATATCTAACATGTTAGTATATTAAAATAATTAAAAATATTTTATAACTAATTTCTGAGGTTGTCTGTTTATTATATATATATATATATATATATATATATATATATATATAATATTGACTGAAAATTAAATTAAATATAAAATAGCCCATTTTAGCAGACGTAAAATATAGCCAGTGCTGAGATAATGTTATTATCTAAAAATTATAATTAAGAGTATGAAGAAGTGGAGGCTTATAAGATTAGCTGTCATTTTGATTTGGGAGGTGGGGACGCATAGAAAGGGAACAACAGGAAGCTGGAGTTGTCGGAGCACCGACGAATCGACGACTATTTGAGGTTAGGAAATTTTTGCAAGAACGGGTTCTCAATAATATCTTTCAGCTTATTCAGACTTCTTTAGTTATGAAGAACCGCGTACCAGCTGGCGCCGGCACCTGACGACTCGATCACCGGCGTAAATTTGGCTGAAAGCAAGACAATTAAGTAACAAATCAAGTATTTACTCTGCCAATTTCTCAACCTCACATCATTCCATTTGTTAAAACCATCTTTTTTTTTCTTTGGAGAGTCAACGCAAGCTATGTTTTTTTTTTTTTCAAAAAGAAGGATAAAGTTCCTAAGTCTTTATTACTCTAAATAGAAAAAATACTACATGACGACTAAACATATATAGAAATTATGGAGAGATGTGTCAAATAGATGCACTTCTATAGATAAATAAAAATCTTTTTTAACTAGTCTATCTGCAAGTTAATTAACTTTCCAATACACATGAATTATCTGAAATTCCATTTGCGATTGATGATATCCCTAGAGGCTCCTATGAGATTTGTACATACGTTTTCGGACAATACGTCATTCTCGAGGTGCCGACTGCCAATAATGAATCAACTTCTAACTGTACTTCCAAAAATCCCTAAGCCAAGCACGTTTCAGAATCTTTAAACTGTCATATTGGAAACACCTATTTAGAAGTGTTATCTCGAAAAACTTAAAACACGAAAGTTGTAGTCCTCATTGAGATATACGATTTTTATATTGAAAGTTTTTTAAGAAGATGCTTAGAAATGAGTGTTTTGGCCGGTGCAAAATTAAAAATTTTAAATTGGGTTTTTTTTGCAAAAATGTCGGACACTGTAGAATCTACTGTGAAAGTGGGTTCGTTTTAGTATATGTATAATAATAATTAGGGTTGACCAAATGCTTAGCTGGGGTTAGCTATCCCTCCCAGCCCAGCCCAGCCCAGCCCAGCCCATACCCCCCCACCTCCAAAAACCCTCAGCCCGAACGATACCTAATCCGGACCCCTCGCCCCGCCGCCCCGGTGATCTCTAAAATCACATCTCCGCCGCCGCCGCCGGCCCTGCAGCCGCCGGCTCTCCTCTCCTCTCCATCCTCGGCTCCGGGCTCTCCTCTCCGAGCTCTCTCTCCTCGCCGCAGCAGCTCGCCGGTCTCCGAATCTCGTCGCGGCTGTCCTCGCGGCATCGGCTCCCCGTCCTCTCGGAGGCTCTCTTTCCTGCCAGTATAGGAAAGAATGAGCTCGGAGAGCATCAAGGATCTGCTCATCGCATTCAGTCCTGCCTCCGATTTCTTCGCCATCGCCTCCGGTGACGGCCGCATTAAGGTCAGCCACCTATTATTATTATTTTCTTTTGTCGAAAATAGATTGAAGTTGATATTTTTATTGATAATAGAGAGTATGAGTATGAACAATTGTTGAGGTGTTGTGCTTAGATATGGGATACTTTAAAAGGCCAGCTCCAGACCGAGTTCTCAAGAATCGCACCCTCCAAGGCCTCTTCTTTGCTCTCCCAGCAGGATCAGAGGGGACACCTTTCCCTCGATTACACTTGCATGAAGTGGATTCAAGTTGAATCACTGAAGGTGCCTATTTTTAAGCGTCTATCAGTTGTAATTTGACTTTTGAAGTTTGATTATTGAGTTAATTTTGCTCATGGGTTTCTAGAAGAAAAAAAAGAGGCGCGAATGCTCGGTGCTAGTGATGGGAACTGGAAATGGTGATGTTCTAGCACTCAATGTTGCTGATGGACAGTTGCGGTGGAAAGTCATGGATTGCCACCCTGGGTAAGATTATTTTTGGTATAGGTGGTTGCTTCCAGGCCTTGGAAGTTTGGTATTTGTTAGAGCTTTTTGAAGGGAGTAGGTAGTTGCATTTTTAAATTTAACTAAAGTTTGGGAAGAATTCCGGAAACTGGTAGATTATTATATGTGGACAGACATGTTAGAGTACTCACGGTTGCAAAACTTTATCAGTGGAAATACCAGTTCCAACATGATGCTAATGCAGATGCTTTTGCAGATTCTTAGTCCTACATTTTCATATTTATCTAAGTTAGCAACTGCTGAGGACGTTGATGTTTGCAAAACCTCTCTTATTGTTTACGCAATTCTTTTGAGAATTTAGTCATGCTTGAACTGTTCTTATGATTAGATATCAGTTACTAGGTTAAAAGATAGCCGGTAGGTAAAGTAAATAATGGGAATTAGAGCCAAATTGCTAGGGAACAATAGTCAACAATTTTGATTAAGCTAAAGTAGATTGTGCCTGAGCTAAGTTATCCCCTTCATGACTAGTGCAGCATCGGGCTTCTCACTGCTTGAATCTTGTATATATGAAGATTCTGATATAGCACAACTTAATCAGCCCTCATGGTTGTAACTTGTTGATGGAAAAGTTACATGTCAACCACTGTTACGTGAAAACTACCTCCTGCAAAGCATGGTAATGTGTAGGCGAGAAATTGCCTGCCCGCATCCCGGAGCTCGTGCCTACATGAGCGGGAGATTTTGTAGCACTGGGTAGCCTTTTTCGACAGCCAACTTGTGAAGAACTGGCTTATTAGTTTTAGCCAATTCTATTTCTTAAAACCTTGATTACGTTTCTGGGATCTGGGTGTCAAGTGTGAATATATTCAGGTTGGTTGACACGTCAATTGACCAACATTGCAGATGCATGAATGCTGATTGACAAGATTATTATTGGGTGCTTACATGGGGATTTGTTTGGGAGATATTATGTATTTATGTACCTTATATGTTGATTAACATGAATGTACCTCTGGGGCAAAGCTTGGTACTTGTTTTTGCTACCACTTATTATTGGCAGCTTTCATTTGTTTTTCCCTTCTTTTTATTCTTTTTTGCATTTGGTCGAAATTAGGGTCAGTATATACGCGCTTTGTCAGATAATTGTGGCTCCATTTACTACTTGTTTCCAAATGTGAAGTCTAAATTAGATGATTAAGACCTTATCTTTTTTGTCTCACTCTTGTAATGGCTGTTATGCACTTCATATAAATAGATTATGAGCAGCAAATCTTTCTAAAATGCAGTGGCGTCAGTGCTGTTTCTTCATCTGGAAGCGGTGTAGTATATACGGCAGGTGTGGATGGGCATGTTTGCCAGATAGATGCCTTAACTGGGACTGTTGACAGAAAATTCGAGGCTTCTACAAAGGCAGTTTTATCATTGTCCATCTCTGCAGGTACCTTGGTTGTGGTCTTCTCTTTAACATGTCAATATATATATAGATAATTGCGGTACTTTTCCAAGTTGTCCATCTCTACAGGTGCCTTGGTTTGCTTAATAAAACATTTTCGTTGACTGCTTAATTAAACATTTTTGGATCTTGACGTATGCCAACCAAGTCTTCTACTTTCATAACCTTTGTCCAAAGCAAGAGCTTAAATAAGCAGGAAACTTTGTGCAAAATAGAAGCATAATTATATTTGCTTTCTGGTTAGTGTTAATTTTGAGGTTTCTGGCGTTGAACCTGAAAGGCTGTCTTCTCTGTAGTTTCACAGTAAGTATTTACTACAAGTTAGTTTTGAGCTAGCCCATTTCTGTTTTAAGTTTTTACAAGTGGAGCTTTGGTTGGTAGATTTTCTTCCTTTTTTTTTTTCCGACTGAACTAGTTTGCAAGAATTTATTTTGCTTCGTCTTGGTAGCTTCCACGAGCTTGAGTGTTGATTAAAGAATTAAAATACAACTAACCTTTGGATAATACTATACTTAATCATTATCTCTGGAGGGACTGCTTTTTGTCCATTGTGTCTCTGGTTTGCTTAACCGTACTAATTAAAAAAATTACCTAGCAGATGGTATGATATTGGCCACAGCGACCTCTCGTTTAAAGGTCTACAGATGCTCCAGTTTTAAGAAAATCCGTAAGTTTTCTGGGCATACGGTGAGTCACAGCTAAGAATCGAGTAATTTTAGCCATTTCTAAATAGCTTTGTTTAGGATAGTTTCTCTACGTTGTTCAGGGCTGCCTTTTGTGGCTTTCAGTTTGTTGTTTTATTAGTAGAACTTGGTATGCAGGTGGCTGTGCGGTGCATGATCTTCAGTGAAGATGGAAGTTACATATTGTCTTCTGGAGTTGGTGAAAGGCATATTGCTATCTGGAGAATAAATGGTGGAGAAAAACAGCATGCTAGTTGTATTCTTTCTATGGATCATCCAGCTGTCTTTCTAGACATCAAAGGGTCAGATGTGGATGATGCTGATAATTCAGGATTGCATGTTTTGGCCATTTCAGAGGTTGGTGTCTGCTACATTTGGCATGGTAGCACCATTGAGGAACTACGCACTAGCAAGCCTACAAAGGTCTCTTTATCTACCGAGTCTTCATCCTCTAGAAATAACAACAATTTTGCAATATTAGGTGCAAAATTTCAAGATAGGATGACGGTTAACTCTGCACTGGTACTTGTGGCCTATGGTTCATTAATAAAGCCATCATTTGACAAACTTAAAGTGCTTGGTGAAGATATTGTTTTAGAGGCTGCTCATGATGGGGTTCTTATGCCGATTGGATTGATTCCAAAAAAAGGACAAGCTGCACAAGCTAAAGGTGCGAAGAGTAAAAATATTTTCTTGAAGTTGTTTATAGATGAATAAAAATAAAAAAGTGACTGCACTTTTAAATCAACACTGTTATAGCCTTTACCTACTAAACCTATTGATTTGTGGGCTTACAGCACAGAATATGTCTTACATTTAAATTTTGTTCATGTTACCAAATGCCAACTAGTTATTTATGAGCTACTAATTGATCTGTTCTTATGACAGTGACTGCATTGGATCGCTCAAATGCAGAAGATGCTGACCTTCCAGTTCCAAAAGTTCTTATTCAAGGGAAAAAGAGAAAACATGCAAAAGAAGATCAGTTAGATAATTCTGTTAGTACGACCAAGATGAGAGCTGAGGTTGTAGACAAGAAAGGTGCCTTTTCTCGCCAGTCTTGTTTTATGTTGGTGCTTACGTCTTGGCTTTCTGTACAGTGTTCTTTTACAATTGAACTTCTTGTCCTTTCTATTTGGTTGTCCCCTCAAAGAATAATACATAATAATGTATATTGGTCGATGGTATGCATTCTCTTACAAAATCATTTTTCTTTGGTACAATAGATTTATACATAATAGCCATGCCACTTATGAGTATTTGCTCACTTTATTTACAATCTTAATATGTCTTGAACGGAGTGAACTTTTGCTAGTACGATGGTGCCATGTTTAATTTACTTTTTGTCTGCACCTCTAGACTTTCACAAATGAACTGTGTATTTTGTTCTTACAACAATCATCATCTAGGTGATTATAATAATTTATGTTTTCTTACTGGAACATAAGAGGTTGTTAATATGATAGTAGTTCATGTCGGTTACATATTTATACTGCACTCTGACATTTGGAGACACTTCCAAGTTGATACTTGTTTATTTTCATGAACATACCAACTTGGTTTCATACATGTTGGCATTTTCCCACTCTTTCTGATGTCATACTAATACAAGAGTTGATTACCATACTGCAACAGAAAGCTTTGAGGCCCCTTTGGAAGAGTGTAATATGATTGGCTGAAGGACCCAAAACGTTAGGGGTTGTCAGCAAAATTGTTCCTTTCATGCTTATTCGTATAAATCTTTTCGAAAAAGAAAATGTTTATGCTTGTAACTCTGGAAGCTTTACTTGCTGCTCCTTAATGATGGTAGTTTCTGCAGTTGATTTTCATAAACTTGAAGAGGATGGTGTTATTATTTTGGAGGATAAGTTGAGAACAGCAGGCATTCTTGCTGACAAAGATTACAGAAGCAGCGAAAGTTGTGTGAATGGCTCCAGTATGCCGCCTCTTGATAGCACTATGTATGATGGTGTTTTCTCATTAGTTTATGCTAATACACATGCAAAGAAGGTCCGTCTCTTCCTAACAATCTGCAACTGTTCACATAGTCTTGCATAGAATATATTTAAATTGGATATTGAGAGAAATCTGGTTATCTATGTCTATAGCATGTAATTCGGTCCCCTCTTTTTGTGATAGATAAGAGCACATATCTTCTCCATGAGCCTCAGCTATGTTTACAAATGTCTAGAGGCTTTGGTTTCTGAATGGAAAACAAGGTTTGTGAGGCTAACTACTTTGAGTTTTTTCTTCTAACATGTTATCTTGCATCACCATTCAATTTTGTCATTCACTTCTCTTATTGTAGACTAGTTTGCTTCAAAATTTTAGACAATTGTGATGTGCAATGGAAGATTGTGTTCATGACTTGCTTCATTACTTAAGTTGTCATCAACTGGCGAAAATTCCACACTGAATTTATTTAATTTACACATAAAATCTGCTGGTTTGTCTAGAAAATTTGCTATCACAAATGTTGCTGTATACGATTTAGAAGGCCTTTGAAGCTCTAGACTTTTCCACTGTCTTTTTAAGAACTTGGCTAATTCTGAGTGGATTCCGTCCAAGACGCCTAGAACGGTTGGCTAGGGCTTCTGCCTTATGAAATTTGGGGAATTATCCCACATGCACCACGTGGATGGTGAGTCACGACCGTCGGACTAGGCAGAAACGCTAGAGCCTCGGTTGGGGAAAAATGTGCTTGTCTTACCCATGGATTTTCTGTTACAATGGTTGTACAAAGAAGGCCGGTTACGGGCAGAGTTTTTCTACGATAATCTCAAAGAAATATATCTAAGTGGACTTTGTTTTCTAGTGTATAGATGTTTTCTCTATATAGCAGTCGTGGTCGTAGGAACGCAACTTGTGTAATATGATGAAGTAGCGATGCTTGAGGTACTTGATGTTACTTATGACAAAGCTGGAGTGGTTGCTGACTTAGTAGGCACATTACAAAGTTTTTTATGATTTAGCATCATTTGGCATACGTCACCAGTTTTTTAGGGGTATGGGCACCTTAGTAAAGTTGGTTAGGAGTAAACAATAAGAGAAGAATTATGGCATATTGATGCCGCGGATGTGAACCAGTTTTTCATAAATGCAGAGCATCAAACTCTTGGAAACTCGTTTTTTCTAACCAACTTTCCACCCATTATTCTGATAGAACCAATGCACCTGCACCCGTCAGGAATCCTCAGTTTTTTCGTTCATGTTGTTTTGTTGCTAGCTATTAAAATTCCTGCAAAATGCAAGTTTATGTATTCTTTCTATTTGCATGCACGGGCACATGTTTTTAACATGTCCATCAACTTAACATAGCATGTATTGAGAATAAGTATGAATCTGTTAAATTTGTCATGAAGCATCTTTTTTAAAAGGTATACAAATTTGTGAATTATGTTGACTAATTTCTGTTTCATTTGTTTGCTGTTTAACAGACGTAAAAGCTCTAACAACATAGTCCCATGGATATATGGAATACTAGTCATTCACGGTCATCATATTGTAAATCATGAATCTTCTTCGGAGTTGCTTGATGATTTGAAGAAGGTATAATATCAACTGTGTTTATTTTCGAAAACGGAAGCTGTCGTCGTATGAGTTCTCTTTTGCATTTGAATAGTTATTAAGGTGCGAAAGTTGATATTTACGTTGTTTCTGCAAATTAAAGTTGCTTCCTGAAGTGCAACTATGCAGTCGTGTTTGGAATTGTTATGCCTGTGTAGTTGCTTTTAATTACTTTTGTGCTTGTCCTTTTCACGTCATCTGGTACTTGTCCAATGATGCTGTCATTGTTTCCCTGAAAGTCAAGGTTAAAACCGGATTTGGTTGGGTTCAACCGGTTTGACAGAGAACTGTCCCCCTGCCTGGACTGACCAAAGGGTTTCAAATCAGATGACTAGTTAAACTAGATAAAACAGGAATGAATCAAACCGGCGAACCGTGTTTCCAATGATGCTGCCATTTACAAAGAAAGAGAACAGAGAGGAGGGGGTAGAGCGGTAGAGCATTCGTCGGAGCAGCGATGCAGTAGTGGTGGCAGAGAGCAGCGGTAGTAGTAGGAGAAGCGCCGAAATTATGTTCGGAGGAGTTGCAGAGGTGGTAAGGGTGGAGGAGCAATGGAGCAACGGAGGGAGAAGAAGACGAAAGGATGAGAGAAGAAGATAGCATTGAATAAGGGAAAAAGAATGGGCGAACGTCAGGCGCATGACAGAAGTTAAAAGAAAGTAGCAGTTAAAATATAAAAATGTTATTGAAACAGCAAAACACCAGCAGAACTTGTCTGGTCCCTGTCCGGTATTAAAAACACTGCTGAAAGTTTATTTGAGTTTCGAATACACTTCTTACTTCAATCATTTTCTTCTCTTGTATTTGTTTTAACATGATTTATGTTAAATTCCTTGGTTTCATATGCTTATTATCTTGCTTTTGTTGATAAAATAGTGGTATGCAGTATACTCAATACATAACTAGCTTCTGTTTTCTCTTTTATGAACGGTCACTGTGGAAATAAAGGTCGCAATATACCCTCATTTAGTTTATGCATAAGTGAGATTTGTATATGTGCATGTGAGATTTAAAAGTGATGCTTTTCAAGTTGTGTTGAGTGCTATAACTCTTGCTAACTTCTAGAGCAGAGTTTATGTTTCAAAGGCCATCTTCTTTCCAAGTGAAGCTGGTCTGTCTCTGTTCTTATAAGTAGTTCGGGTGGAAGGGAAGTTCATTGTTGTACTTGATAAATGGATTTGATTTATTTTATTCGTACTAGAAAAGCATCTCAAAATTCTGAAGTGAAATAGATATGATTTGAAAATAGCAGTATGACATATATGTTCTTTGTGGTTGTACACCGGCAAAAAGGTATCCTGCAGTGTCAGAGATGTATGCTCTTGCCATCTAGCTATTTACTGTGATGCTTGAAAAAAAAAAATCTCGTGGTTGATCTTTTTTATTATTATTTTTCTTGAACTGCCAGTTCACCTGAATAAGTGGGGATTATTTGCGAGGAATTTTTTGTCAGTCGCCTAGCTTTCTGCATCTGTAGCAACATATAATTCTTTTCCTGACAATTTCTCCAACAGATGACAATGTCAAAAGGAGCAGCTATTCAACCTTTACTGAAGCTATGCGGTCGTGTTCAACTTGTCAGGACCCAGGTTACTGTAGTTACCGTTTCAGCGTACTTGCTTTTGTTATCCATAGTTTGTCACTTATTTACCATGTTTAATATAATAATATCTGCTAGTAGATTGACAAGGCAGAGCAAAATATCAGCCAATTACCTTTTGATGAACGACCAAATGATGAAATTGACGATGAAGATAGCGAGGAAGACATTGATGAATTGGTTTTTGGGGAAGATGATAATGGATCCCAAAGTGGTAGTGATGTCGATAACGTATATCAGTGAGAAATATCATGCATCTCCTCGTTCCCTTCTGATCCCTCTGATGTATGTCAAATTTTGTGTAGAACACTCTAATTATTGCTGTATGTGTACCCTTTATTGCTTTTTTCATAGGCAAGTAGCAGAGAAAATTCGTTTGCTCCGATTTGCAAATGAGCAGTTGCGTCTTTACAAGATTTAATTATTCTTCAGTGGCAATAGTAGATCTCAGCTGAAAATATTCCTACTTTAGTTTTGTTATAAAGTAGAAACTATGTAGCATTCTCTTGACATCTCAAAAATGTAGAATTATACGTTGACAGATTGGAATCTTAATGGGTCAAGTTTCTATTCTCTGATTGGATGTATCATGATGTAACTGTTCAATATACAAAGAACAGTCTCAACTAGAGCGTTTTTTTTTTTTTCCTGTTGCAGTTGTTTTAAAAATGCAACCTTTTCATCTTGTTAGCCGTATTTCATTAACGTCAACTATCTAAATTGTTAGGGGATTTCCTGATACATAATTTTGCAGGAATATGATTGAAACTGGGCCAGCCAGCTAGTTCTTTTTATTAGGTTGTTTTAAACTCAACCTAATACTCTTATTCTTCAGTAATAAGTATATCATCTATAAACTCAGTGCTAAACCATCCATCACTTCTGCTAATGTCAAAGGTTGCAAGATGCTGGGTTTAGCATCTACACTAGATTATACAGCATGCGTTCGGATTCTCATCGCTGAACATCGAATTTATGCTGCCATTGCTCCCTTCTCCGCTGCTGCTTCCACCACCGTGTTCGTGATAATTAGCGTAGTAATAATCGTCGCCATACACTTCTCTGCCCGCATACCTGTAGTCTCTGGGCGGAGTCTGTACGTAAGCGTACCCCGTTATATGACGTAAGGGTCTGTGCATGTTGTAGTAGCTCTGCGTCACGTGGTGATTGTAATTATTAAGGTTTTCATGGCTCATTAATGGGGAAGGACCAACATAACTAGGGTGGCCATAGTTACTCCAGTGATCTCTGTGTAGATAATCGTAGGGGTAGCTATGCACCATGTGAACTATTTCTTCGACGTCCTTGGCGTCCGGCGACGGCTTGATGTCTGGCGGCCGCGCTGATTCTTCCTTCGGCGGTTCCTCTTTGGGGAGATCCGGAGACGGGGCGGTTTCTGCTGGAGGAGCCTCGGCGGCAGCAGCAACTTCGGAGGCTGGCGGAGCTTCGTTTGGCGCTGCCACTTCCGACGGTGGCTGCTCTGCGGCTGGGTCTGTGTGTGAGCACACTGTGACAATCTTTCTTGTTTTCTTGATTGCTTTTAGGATCTTCTCTAGATCAGCTCTTCCTACGATTGTCAACTTCTGTTGACCGAAGTCGATATTGATGTCATAAATTCCTGCAAATAGTAAACAGTAGTTCAATTAGAGCATTTATAATATAAGTGTTTTCAGTGAACGTCAACAACTTTCGCATTCTGTTGTTGACAATGGTTCTGATGTTTTAAATGTGTTTTACACGGGGAAATTAACGATTGTGTTCAGGTTGACACGCAAAAAGTCGCTGAAGGAACAGGTGAAAAAACTACTCAGACCCTTCTTCCTGAAGGAAGCAGAGCACTAAGTAAGATTTTGAGTTCGTATTCAAGGTAATAGCTCAAAACTGCATGGGATGAACGAGATGATGTTTCCCAGGTGGCATTACCGTCAATTCCATGCATGGCCTTCTTGATCTTCTGCACGCAGCCATTACAGTCCATGCGGACTTGCAGCTCAGTCACCCGAGGTTTCTGCGAAGTTACAGATCATGGTTAACAAACAAAAAAACTGATGCCCGACAAGAATATATATATATATATATATATATATATATATATATATATAAGTACTATATTTTCCTTTTTCCATGTAGATTTCCGGCTTACCTCCAGTTCTGGAACCATAAGATGATCAACAAGATGAACTAGCTATATATGAAAGAAATGTTCTTTGTTGTTCTGAGATGTTTGTAGGCAATGGTCGAGGGATGAGAGTGAACTGGGTCTGCATTTGTACTAGGGCAAAGGGAATATTGGAAAGGGCAAAAAGATTAGGGCTCTCTCACCCAAAGGAATCAATATGGGGCCCTAGGACGAAGAAAGTGATAAGATGAGTGGGCCCTGTACAAGCAGTCGTCCTCTTAAGATATGCCTTGTGTCTCTGTACATACCATTGTAAGCTATGAACACGGGGGTCGCTAATGACCATACTTAGTCCAAATCCACGTTTAATTACTTTACTACCAATTTTTTGTTTGACAAAATCAGAAGTAAATGATTTCTGTTTGGTAGTTTTTGAGAAAAAAAAGATTATTTTAAACATCAAGTAATTAGGTAGCTTTTATTGTAAGGATTTTATGGTAATAAATATACGTTCAAATGGCTCTTGCATGTATTATTTGATGTGTAAAAAGATCCTGTACGCTTTAGCCTATTAGAAGATCTGTATGCGTAGCACGTGGCCCACGTAACAAGAAAAACATGCGCCCCTAGGTAGCTATTAAGAGCCCTTTTTCATTCTATATATGCCCTATCGGGTCATTTTCATATCTATGAGGAGAAGAAGATGGAGTGGGGTGGCGTATGCTTGGAGGTTTGTGATCCAAAGGAAATTCCCCTTTGCATATAAATTGAGCCATGCAATTTGATATGCTCAATTTTAAAATCATTGGATTGGAATATCCCTGCCGACCAAAACCAAGATGGAAAGCGAGAGATGGATAGATCATGATTTTATCATATCATGGTTTAGTCAAAGATGAGCTTCTTTTTTTTTCGTTTTTTAAGGAAAAAAAAAAGAAAAGAAAAGAGAAGAGGTGCCACAATTGAAAAGAATGATATCCACTTGAAGAGAATCACCCCTCTGTCAAGAAAAGTATGACTGCTTAATTAGATATTCCAAACACTTTCATTTCCTTTGTGGTTTAATAATGATGATTCTAAAGCCCCATTTATGCAAATGGCCTCAAGTGCGCCATGGGATCTCTAGCACTATGTACATATATATAACTTTTGCAATTATTTTTTGAGTTGTCATGCTTTATATAAGATTGTTTTATGATTATTTTGAAGCATTTGAAATTTTATCTTTCAACAGTTATTGATGTATAACAAGCAGAGATTTAATGGATCATATCATGAAAGACCTTTTTTTTTTTCAAAAGCAAGAATTCCAAGCTCGATCATCTAGTGAAGAATGAAGAAAGATGTGATGTATTGCACGGTCCACTTGTCCATTCGTGTGGAATTCACGGCCGAGAAGGCTCTATATTTACGTCATCATTTTGCAATGATCGAAGAATCTCAGTTTTCAAATAAAACAAAATAAAGTTTGGGTTAATGATCGGGACAACTCCTGCTTTACAAATATATACCGTTTTAGCCCCCTATTTTACTTATTTTTTTTAGCCCCTCTTTAATTTTTTGTATTTTCTTATTTTGATCATCGTATTAATATTTTTTTTAAAAAAATTTAACATAAAAGTTATAAATTTTGATGAGATCTACAAATTTCCCATAAAGTTTTTATTAGGAAGGAAAGTTGGAAAATCAATCTCTTACACTTTTCGTTAATGTTATTCAAAAAGTTATATTATAGTCACCAACCTAATTTATAAGTTCGTTATTTAAGCTTTAGATAGAGTATAAAACTAAACTTCAAATATTGAGAGTCTATTTCATAACCACCACTATAAAAAATAAACAGAAATTTTATTTTTTGACCTTAAACTATTTTCGCATGAAAATCCGACACGTATTATTCACCATGAAGAAGCAACAAATTGAAATTTAAACCTGCTTATATCGCATAAACTTAAATAAATACAACTGTTAATGGTTGGAGTAACCAATAAAAGAATATCAAGAATTCGACATTATACCAACAATAAGAAGATAGAAATGATAGACCCACAGCATGCTACGAAATAGAAAAGCAAGTTGTGTTTCTAACTTCTGTGTTGAGTCTGGAAACCCGGAAGATGACCTCCGGCCACTTCCGGGGTTTGACTTCGGTTACTTAGGATGGAAAAAAAAGGGAAAAACCTTTTTTTTGTGCCTGTTATAGAAAAAAGGGGAAAAGTTGGTAACAACTAATTACATTACAAATCGGAAAGGCTTTTGAAATTTACGTGGCGAATTGAAATTGTTATACTTAGAACGAAATAGGAAGGGTTCCAGGCAATAACTTGAATATTTCTTGTTAAAAAGACTATTTAAAGATCTTTTAATTATTTCTATATAATTATGAAGCTATTAACAATACATGAAATATCTGTTCAAAAGTTACGTCACTGCTTAACAGATTTTATTTGACATTCTCGGAGTTATAAGATCTCAGGCTTTCGGTTTACTTTGCAGCTTACAAACATCCTATTAGAATGTGCTTGGATGGTTTCTTAAATAGCTTATAAGTTATTATTATATTTTTTTCATCTTATATTTTCTCTTGAGTTTTTTTTTCTTTAAAAAGGAAAGAATGGATAATCACATATCTCAAATTCTATACCATTTAGATAAACCAAATTCAAAACTCAAAAGGAATAATACATAATTAGAATCACCCGGCGTTGGCCTAATTGATTAGCAGTTGGATATTGAAAGAAGACTATTACCTACTTCTCTCGTAAAGAAAAGGTCGAAAATTTGAATAGTAACAGCTGGTTAATTAGGAGAAATTTTATCTTAACACGTACCGTTTCGGAGAATTGAACCATGAATTCATATTTGTGGAGGAGACGCACTATCTTTCTGGTACTGATTTTAAGTCTTGGATTTAATATCAGTAGCTACGTACCAAGGTGGAGAGCTTTAATATTAAGCATATAAAAGAGCCTACCGCAACGACATCATGGACGGATTCCTCCTAGCATGTACAAGGGACATAAATTCTCTACCATTGCTCCATGCCTGTCTTCTGCTCATACATCCAAGAAAAACTTTACATAATTTTTTTTAAAAAAAATTTAATATAAAAATTATAAATTTTAATGAATGCATAACATTCATTTTTTTTTTTTAAAAGAATACTTCGAAATAGTTATTCTAGGAATTCAAAGTATTAACGAGTTTAAAATAGTTTTTAAAATCCATGTTAATATGTTAGAGCAGAATAGCTATTATAATTATTTTAAAAATATTTTTAATATAAAAATTATAGATCTCATCAAAATTTATAATTTTTATGTTAATTTTTTTTAAATACATGCAAGTATTTGTTAGGTATATAAAAAATCAAGAATGGGGGTAGAAAACGGCGGTAGAGGATCCGGGTTCTGTAAAAGGCCCTTGTAATAGGGTATCGGCGTAGATGATACGAAAAGAGTTTGCCGTTAGAGTTTTCAATTGCTAAATGGATTCTTCCTCTTGATTTGAGAACGTAAAATACTTCCAACCAATGAAAAAAATAGTTGAAGGAAGACAATTGTGAAGCATTTTATAAATATAAAAAAAGAAGAAAATTATATAATTTTACATCGAGGAATCTTCAAGAATTATGCAATAATGGCCACAAATAAAAATCAAATGAGAGAGCTACTCGTAAAAAGAGCATACTGAGGCAGAACTACGGCTTTAAAAGGCCAAAGTTTGCTGATAAGATATCATCCTCCGTTAATCGGCAGACCAGTTTGCGGTCACAATCCCCAAACACCTCAAAATGATATATTTTAAAATATAGTAAAGCAAAAATATATTTTATAATTTTTATTCTCACATATTACACAACATTTTAAAGTAAATATTTAGATATTCTAAATTAGTTTTGTTCAAACCCTTCAAATATTACAAAAGTAAATATCTCTTATCTCTTATTTAGGCCCTATATTGTACATGTATGAAGACAAGTACAATTGTTGAGCTCGAGCTCTACTTTTGAGGAAGGGGCCCAATTGCTTAACTGGGCCTGGTACCCGGTTGCTGTCAGGCTCTAAATAGTTAAATATCTCGTACAATTAATAATAAGAGGGCCATTCTCATCCCCGACTCCAACGATTTTTGTTTTTTAATCTCCGTTTCAGACTTTGACGGAAAATCTTCGACGCCAATCCCAATTTTTCGGGGCTGAGAATCGGAATTTCGTGGGGTCTAGGATAAATTGACATTGCTACCTGGTTCAATTCATCCCAAGGAGAATTTGTGTGGACCAAAACTAAAAAGGAAATACTATAAGCACCTGACGTTATGGTTAAAACAAATTTCACATAAAAAATATCTGGTTCAATTTTCGGATAAGAATTTAAGTAGACATAAAGAAAGCTAAAAAATGCCCGTCCTTTATTGTCCTGCGTAGCACAACTCACAACTATTCAGAGACCGTAAGCGGTCATGGTTCCTCCCATAAACCAGTGAAAGTTTGCTAATACGATGCTCCAATTATGATGTTTTATAATAGCAATATATATAAAAAAAATAACTCAATGGATGGGTGGCATGTGATAAAACGTCATGTCCATGCACGTCGAGGAACCGAGAACATTGCGATTGTAGAAATCATGAACTACAATTTTAGAGGAATTTCTGGTACATGTCTTATTGCATGATGAGCATCAGCACAGGCCTCATGTCTATGCCGACAATTTTAGAGGAACTACAATTAGTAAACCGACGTCCGTCACCTGGAACAAAAATTGAGCTCCCAAAATTTTAAACTCGATGGAAAAAAAAAAAAAAAAACTAACCTAGCACAACATATTGTACAATTTAAGAAAAATGAAAACTAGTCCAAAACAAACACCCCCCCCCCCCCCCCCCCCCCCCCCCCCCCCCTCCGAATCAGTACCACAAAATATTTATTTATTTATTTGAGAGATTTAAAAAAAAATATTATAGATTTTGATAAAATCAATAATTTTAATATTATTTTTATTTTAAATTTTTTTTTTTCTAAATATATATTTTGAAACTTTAAAGTTTAACGGAGTTGAGACGAATTTCAAAAAATAATTTAAAATCCGTTATAAATCCATTAAATATAAGAGTACTAAAATATCTATTTAGAGATTTTTTTTCTAAAAAAATAATAAAAAAATAATAAATTTTATAAAAATTAATAATTTGTATGTTAAAATTATTTTAAAAAATAATTTTGATTTTTTTTTTTATTTTAATCATACGGATTAACGGATTCGGTGGATTTGTTGGATGCCACCGTTTACTTATAATATAATGTAATTGATATTGTGTATGATGTTTGTTATTCAGCATGCCGCAAGTCGGCACGTCTACATCCTCGTTGCCGGCATTTGAAAAGAATAACAAGCTGACTAATCGTTCTTAGCATATGGATTGCATTAAGATTAATCATAATGTCTTTTTTGCAAAATCAGGTATTAAGATTAACTATTGATAAAACCAGACCCAGATTGACAAACTCCGAGTTTGCTCAAAACCCTTTTTTCTTTAAAAGATGGACATACCTTGAGATATTCGAAATCATTTTCTCTTGTCACATCTATTTTATCCGTTGTTATTTCCTCACTACTTTTTTTTTTTTTAATTCGTTGTGGTGGCTAACTCGAGCTCTATTATACAGCATCATAACATAAAGTAAGCTTAGAACACCTAAGCTTGTATATGTATAAATATTTTCAAAAACATTATAGTTGCTTCAGAACAGTTCATATACTAGTATGAACTAGTATACTAGTTCATGTTTCATGTTTACAACACTTATTTCCAAATGAAAACTAGTATACTTAAAAGACAATTTAGATGCGTCCAAAAGTATTCAAAATCGATCTCTTTGTTCTATTATGTCTTTTCTTCATTCTTTCATCTCTATAACCATAGTATATTTTCTAGAACATCTAAGAACATTTGCATAATTAATATTGTACATATATTTTAATACTTCTTTAGTTATTGTGAATTATTACATTTCAGATCAATTCAGGCTCAAGTGTTACTATGTATGTCGAATGCGTTATTAAATCTAATGAAGTATGTACAACAATTTTAAGTGACTTAAAGCACATACGACACTAAATGTGTGTAATAGGTGTTCCGAGATTACGATACGATTGAATCATGACAAAATTCAATGTATCAGGGTGCACGAATTGTGAATTCGATTAGAAAGATAAACTCGAGTGATGAGAATGATGGCGAGAGATGATAAGGAGAGAGCAACTTGGAGTGTCTTAGAACGCAAAAAAAGTATTCTTATGTACAACAGTATTGTCGTGAGATCTGAAGCATTCTAAAGCATGATGGATATGCTATAAAGTGCTCTTGGGTAACATTTTTAAGTATTCTGATGCATGTACAATTTTTGAAAGTGTTACGAAGTGTTTCTAATGTTATATGTGGTTGGAACAATGATGGTATTCGAGCTACCATCACTATAATTGGTCAAATCGACGAACTGATAGATGATCAACAATACGAACTGTAGAGTAGATTAGGGCGAAGAAAATGACTGCAAGAAAAAGGTGATCGCATTTTCTGTGGTTAAAATTAAAGGAGATTATCTGTGACGAGGATCTGATTGTTTATTCGGTCCAGTATGTATTGTAAAATTTTTTATTAAAATTTTGTCGACTATTTGACCTACTTTGTATTATTATGTGATATATTATTTGATATTTTTAAAAAAAATTTAAATTTAAAAATTGTAACTAACATCAAAATCTATGATTTTATAGTTTAAATTTTTTTATAAAAAATAAATAAAAATAGGTCAAATAAATCGACGAAAATTTAATAAAATTTTTTATAATATGTATTGGGTAGGATGAACAGTTCAAATTACATACCACAGGTGTTTTTACCACGATCCGATCTAACGTAGAAGACGTTGATTTTGAGCATCTTGGGATATGTGCACAGCTTTTTAAATTGATATTTAGAAGGCTAATTGTGCAAAATTCACAAACTAATTGATATGAATATAGTATTTGCGTTGGTATCATGGTAAGGAAGAAGTCTAGGAGTAGGAGAGGGATGGCATGTTGCATGGTCTCCATTAACTATGAACTTTTAAGTCTTCCACCATAATATAATATATTTCCTAATTAGGTGGTATATAGTCCTGACCTGCCTTGGATAATCTTCATAGACACCTAACTTTCAACGTTCTTTTATATATCACATGGCTTCGAGTCCAAATATTAGATCCTAAGCTAATTAGACCTATTTTTTAAACAAATTTTAGTATTTGTAAACAAACTACTTAAACTTATTTTTTTGAATAACGAGACGAAACTTTTTTCATTGCACCAACTCTCGCCGTTTTCTAATCACGATCTATCGGTTCGCATTGAGCCGTAACTGCGGTAAGAAAATAAAATTCTGATCCAATGTGCGCTTCGAAGTAGACATAGAGTACTGACGTCCTGCCTAACTACCATATTAGCAACTCTACTTAAAAACTCGCTGAAATTATTATTCTCAATTTCAAGACCATCAATAGGATTTGAATATGTGACGTATGCTTCGTGAGGCATACACCACACTCTTGAAGCATGCGTGGGGACAATAACCTACTCAAACTTAATGAGAGTAGAAAATACGTTTTATACTATTAATTTGAACCAATTATTCTTCTAGAAATTGCTTGTTAAAGTGTTGGTTCAAACTTTACTGAAACTAAATATTTTTCATCTATTCTAGAATGACATGTAAACAACTTATTCTACACATAAATAAGCCACTTTGTTAAAAAGAACTTATTGCATATAACATCATACTCTGCCCCAATTGGCACACCAAAGTTTGATTTATCAGCATAACTAGCTTGTAATTTAAAAAGAAAACTATCCACAATTTCTTTGATATTGGGTTATTTTCATTGACTAGCTCTTTAGAGTTCTCCATTTTCTTTGATGTTAATATATGATAAACAATAAATTGGTGACGAACCAATCGAATAAAAAAGGCCAACCAATCGATCAAATATCATAAATATTTTAAGGGGAGTTGCATATCAGCCAATACACTATTAAACTTTCCTCCAAAAAAAAATCCTTATCTTAAACCCATTTATTTTTTGTGTTCAAAAATATCTATTTAGATTTAATTTTTTTAAAAAAATTTTGAATAAAAAATTATATATCACATTCAAATCTACTTTTCTGGATTTAAAATTTTTCCAACTAAGTAGGTGATCTAAGATTTCATATTCTTAGCTTATTATTCACTAATCCGTTAAGAATTTAGAGTCGCCAAATACATACTTAAAAATATTTTTGAAACAAAGTTTTGATCACAGTTGTCGATCACATCAATTTTTTTTTTTTGTATTTAGAATTTTTTCAAACAATATTTGTATAACAGATAAAATAACTCTAATATAAATTTTGAGATAGACTAATTTATAAAATATTTGAGATCGGAGCTGAGCTGCATAACTTTTTTAAAGTAGGGACCGGTAGGACATTTCTTAATATTTTAACTCTAATTTGTGGGCTTCTACAATTTGACTTGCAAAATATGGAAGAATCAGTCTTGCATCCACCTACCACGACGTTTTCTTGACTTGGTTTATCTTAAAGCCTACTTCTCCATTTTTTTTACCTTATTTTGCAAAACCGGACATGTACTCTGGTTTTGTAAACTTGGGAACCTACATGCTGCCGTTCCCGGCTTCCAGCCAGGAATAAGATATGTATATAAATCCATAAAATCTATTTCTCGTTCTTTTTTTTTTCTCATTTTATTTTGAGAATCATCCCGGTTCTATAAAAAAAGGATTAACAATTATTGCTCTCGATACCAATCAGTTTAAAAGTCTATAAATGAGCGTAATTTTTCATCCTGTTCACCTTGATTTAATTCGCTTGGAAGGACATAGGTGCTATTCCAATCGGGGATATGTGGCGGTGAAACCATAACTAGGAACCCGATTTCATGAATGCTGATTATCGAATTTTTAATTTGCAATTACGCTTAAAAAATTGTTCTTCAAGTTTTCTAGTCACTTGACGTGGATCCACACCAATACAAACCCACACTTCCGAGCCCTATAAATAGAGGGCATCCTTTCCTCATCACCCTCACCAAATACTCCGGAATAAGCTTGATCAAGCACATTTTTTGGTAGTCACTAAATTTTAGAAACGAAGATGGTTTCCGGTAGCTTCACCGAGGTGTTGGCATCGCCGATCAGCTGCGATCGTCTATGGAAGGCCGGTGTTCTCGACATGCCCAACTTGATGCCCAAGATCTTGAACCAGTTCATAGCCAGCGTTGAGGTCCTTGAAGGCAATGGTGGCCCCGGCACCGTCACCAAGTTCAACTTGACCGAAGGTTTGCCTTCCAAACTACCGTGACAAGTAGAAAACCTCACTACTTTAGGTTCAATTCTTCGTGTCGTCTGTTTCGCATTTACGAATGTTCTGCTGATGTGCACACCTCTGTGCGTCCTTTCGCGTACAACGGAACACTTCTAAGTGTTTTTATACAGGAGCTGAAAAAGGACCTTATACGGACAGAGCCCTATATTTAATTGCAGACCTGGAGCCCTTAAAAAAAAAGAAAAAAAAACTATAATCTAAACATTTTCTAAACTTAGTCAAAACCCAATTGACACTTCAAAACGTATATCTAATAGAGTATAGATTTTATAACATTTTTGTCTTTTAAACTGTGAAAAGAGTAAATATGATTCTTTTCTAAGTTTGCAAATCTTACGCGAAATAAAATTGGTGGATGCAGCTGCAGGATTTGGCTGCGTCAAGGACCGGGTTGATGTATTGGACATGGAGAAGAAGATCCTCAAATACACTACGATCGAGGGCGGGCTAATCGGCGAAAGGTTCAAGTCCCTCACTTACGAGACTAAGTTTGATGTTGATGGCGAAGGTAAGAGCGTTGGCACTGTAACCTTCAGCTATGAGACAGCAGATGACAACCCACTTAGCGACGAAGAAAAGGTCAAGATCAGCGAACCAGTGCTCGGTATGATGAAGGCCGTCGAAGGTTACCTGCTTGCAGACCCCACTGCTTACGCTTAATTATTTAACTTGAAAAATAAAAAAAAAGGAGCTTCCTTTGGAATGCATATGGTATAGTTCTGAACATGATGTAAGAAATGTGCTTGTTCTATGCTAAGGTGGAGAATATTTGAGTGTTTGATTCTGGAGAGATTTGTAATAAGGGTGTTTTATCCCTTTACTCTTGCTGCCCAAGATGTAATTTTCATTTTGAGGTAGTTTGAATTTGGATTATATTAGAGTGAATATCAAATATTTCATGTATGTTATTATTATTATTATTGTTATCGCGGGGCAGGAGCCCCCGTTCATGAAAATCATGTACTTGGATCACAAAATATCGATCGGGGCCGGACGTGGGGATTTTTTGCGAATTTAAGGTCCCTAAAGAGCGTGCGCTCGCATTAAGGATTCCACAATGATAATCTCAAAAAAAAAAAAAAAAATTATTGTTATTATTTGAGAAATTCATATATGATAGTTTAGACAACATCTTCCCCCTAGTTAGTATATTAACTTTAACCTTTTTGTAAGTGTAATTAAGCATGCCGTGGAGGACAGTTAAAAAAAAAGGCCTATCCCGAGCACATAGGTCACTTTTGGTACTAGTATTTTTTTACGGCGGTATTTATCCAGGCTTTAAGGGGATTACATATACACATACAGACTCGCTAACTCACGGAATATGTTTTCCTTCTGTCTTTGGCTTAAGAACTCGCATCAGAACACTAGAGTTATGTTTGAATCCTGTTTAAAATGGTGATAATCAATACTCGAGTAATGCTTACTGCTACTAATTAATATTTGGTGAATGGTAAGTGTTATTAGAATGGATAACTTTTACCCATATCTAGAGATAAGGTTGTACCCATTCTTTGAGGTGGATAAAATTTTACCCATGTAACCAAAATTCATCACTTTCATCTCCCTCTCTCTCTTAGTTAACTGATTTTAATTATTTTAATTAAACTATTTAATTTAATTTATAATTTGTACATTTTATTTATTATTTATTAAATTTAACTTATTCAATAATCATATAAAACTAAACAAACTATTAATTTTCTATAAAATTAGTTACAACTAAATAATATTAATAAAAAACTTTATTTTAATAGAAATCAATAATTTATTTAATTAATTATATAATAAAAATTAAATAAAATTCTATATTAAATAATTAATAATAAGTAAATTATGTATTACTTTTAACATAAGAGAATTTATTTCTACTAAAACTTACTAAATAATTATTTATTTATATAATATTTATTATTATTATTTATTTGTCTATTTTATTAACTAATAACATTAATGATTTATATTTAATAAAAACCAATAATTTATTTAACTGATTACATAATGAATAATTAAACAAATTCTTATTAAATAATTAATAATAAGTAAATTATTTATTACTTTTTAGTAGATAATTTTTGTTTATTTTACTAATATTTGCTTGGCATTTAACTAATGAAATTTTGTTCGTTTTATTAATAAATTAATTATCTTAAAATAAATTATTTATTATTAATTTTTTATTTAGAAATAACAATTTATGAGTATAATTAATATGAATTTTAAACATGATATCTGTTACCTATATAATAAGTACAAGTAATCCAATATGGATAATCGTTATCATTCTGTTATCCATGCAATCTGCTGCCAAATTATTATTCTAGTAACATGTTTATCAGGATAAATTTTATCCTTACCAATAATTCAAACATTACGTAGGGGTAAATCCCAATAAGTGCGCTACTGGGTTCGCCTGAGGACAGTGAGATTTGCCAAATTGAAGATCAGTTATCAGCATCTTTATGAAATTAATGTGGACTGATTGGAGAATGCAACATCTAGCTATGAACGATCGCGCAGGTTGGGATCTTATAGTGGCTACAACTTGTTGAGCTTTTTGGTTAGAATGAAATAGCAAAATATTTTAGGAATGACTAATATGACAGCAGTATAATCAAAAGACAATCAGCAGTTAATCCAAGATTGGTGTCTTAATGTTTGAGTTGAGTACAAGATGCTCATTGATTGTTTTATTGATTAAAAAAAGTAATTTTTTTTTCTCAATTTTGTAATGCTTTCATATAGAACTCTATTAATTTAAATAAGGTAGAGTAACTCTTTTCGCTTATTCAAATGAATGAAGCACTAGGGTAGATAAATATTGCTCATCTTAAACATTTCATATTTAATTAAAAAATATTTGTTTTTCTATGGTTCATCAAAGAATTCACCCCCATACACATTTTACAAACTTTGATCCCACTATCCGTCCATATATTACACATAATATCAATTTTCACCAGTTTCATAGATGCCGCATTATATTTTGGTGAAAATTTTGATAGATCCATAGGGTTACTAGTATTGCTCTATTTTATGTGGCAGTCATTTATTGACAATTGTTAAGATTAGGATCTTAAAATAGAAATAAAATATGCTGTATAAAATGATATTATCCACAAACTTATCACCAATTGACTTATCAAAAAATGCTACCCACCAAACTTTTATTTCATAACTTAATCTTTATGATTGGTTAGATGAGGGATCATTTGATAGATGGTAGGCTGATTTAATAAATTACATGTTCATAGATTATAAGATAAATTTTGAGACAAATGTTAGAGATGTAGACTGTTGCTGTTGACTTGATTTTTTTTTTTCTCAATTAGTCAGTGATATAATCAGTTTGCACTACGCTGGTTGACCTGACATTTTCTCCACCCATCTCTACTACATAAATTTTACAGAATCCAAGATCTAGGCTTTTTTATTTGGGTTTAAATTTGAGTTAACTGGGCCTCATCTGATATATCTAATCAGATAAACTGCTAAACCTCCCATATGATTCCCCAAAATCTACGTCAAAATGGACTATGCATTATTAGGGGTGAATTTTACTGTTTCTACATACAGTTTGGGTTAAGTTTCGGGAGGTCTAGTATTTTTTTGTTCTCATTAGAGTTGTCGTTCAGAGAATCCAATGTAATCCTCTCCTGAGTGTTTTAACTACCAGCTTTTAGATGCTCTTGTAGTTAGGGATGTTCATTTACCGGTCCAGACCGAAAAATCGGACCAGACCGTTAAGTTTGGTCCCGTCCTGTCCGGATGGTATATGAACGGTCCGATTCACGGTCCTCCCATTAGAAATTGTTAATCGATTTTTGGTCCAATCCAATCTAAGATCGAAAAATCGATGGACCGGACTGAGGACCAGTTAAGAGTTCGGTCCAATAAATTTGCGAATCAGTACAATGAAAAATTTGCGAATCAGTACAGTGAAAAATTCGCGGCCCAAACTAATTTGGGGCCCAAGCATGTACCAAATGTAATTTGCGGTCCAACCAGTCCGGTCCGGTTTAATTGTTGTGCGGTCCGGTCCAGACTGTACTGGTTCAATTTCAGTCTAAATTCAGTTCATAATATTGAACCTATTAAGTCTCCGGTCCTTACCGGTCTAGACCGATTGAACACCACTACTTGTAGTGTTAATTTTTTTTTGTTAATTAAGCTCAATGCTAAAAGCTTAATGTGCTAATCCTAATCGACGTAAAAGTTGGGCTTATGTCATGGGAGTACGTTGCAAGGCCCAAAATCCCTAATTTGAATTACGTATAAATGAGAGCCATTTTTCTTTCTTATATGAGCATTTTACTTTCTTTTTAACTATCTCCCAAAGAGAAATTATTATACGCACCACGTTCATCATATTATTCTGTATACTGCATGCATTTACAAATATTTTTTACAAAAAAAATTTTAACATTAAAGTTGTAGATATTACGAAATATATAATAGATTTTTTAAAAAATACTACTAAATAAATATTTTAAAAATAAAAAATCCTAACCAATTTAAGAATATTTTTTTGACGTAAGATTATTTAGCCGAAAATATCTATTTAGAGGTATTTTTGAAAAATATTTTCTATATGAAAATTGTGTATCTCATCAATATGTACAACTTTCATTAAAAAATTTTCAAAATAAAGTTGTACGTGCATGAAATAATTTCTCTCTCCCAAAACATACATTGCTGTGTAAATCAAACTTAAAACCTCACCCTTCAAAGTAGAGTTATTATTAGTACAGTTTCTATATATTTTTGTTAAAGTATTTTGACAATTTTTTAATGGAAGGGGAGGGAGAGCGAGGAGGGTATTAAAGGAGATAGGGGGAGGGAATTTGAAAATATTAATAAGAGTAATAATGGATGAATAATTAAATTATGAAAATATTATTATCGAAAGGTACAACATAAGGATATTAGGAAACAAAAATCTAATATATTTACTCTGTTACACATTAATTTGAAGGTTAACATGTAAAGGATGCTATAAATAAACCGTCTCCACCATTCTTTACCCTTCCTAAAATATTTTCAGACTGGAGTAATCTGTTAACTTATACAAGTTTACCCCTCTACAAATTGATCCAAATAGGGATGTACGATTTTTTTACTCCTCTAACAGAATATTAAATGCTCATATTTAAACGTACAGTACAATGTATTAAAATTCGAATTGTTAGCACTATTTTTTTTAATATTTTACTAAGTTAAACAAAATTAAACAATAGCTTATTAGAAAAATAAACTTATAAACTATGGCTAAATAAATATCAAATTAATCTGTGACGGCAGAGGTCGGTAGATGTGCAGAGGACATTACGTTAGTATGATACATGAGTGTGTAGCTTGACATTTCTTATATCAATAAGCCAATAAAATATAAGAAAATTGACCATAAGAGAATACACAGTAAAATACAACTACTGAACTACGCCTGACCGTATATCAAAAATAGTTGAGCCTAGTGTTGTAACGAGTAGGTTGCCATCTCATGAAGTGATGGGTACTAGAATCGAATCGAAAGGGCTCTTAGAAAAAATTATAAATTGGTCTCTTCTATAGTGAACCTACCGGCGTATCCATACATAAAATATCTGACTTTTTTGTAGGTGAAATATGAAGTAATACCACGGCTACAAACTTCCAAATCAATTTCATTTTTGAGTTTTATACAATTTCACAACCAAGACAATTGACTGTTGACTTGTTTTCAGTTAACTAACTTTGACCCGGGCTTAATTCAGTCCGTGGTCATATTTTGAAATATTTGTGGACCGATGTGAAATATTTCTCCGGCTGCGCCTGCAGTTTGTTCCGTCAATTCCTTCCAGACAAAGCAATGGAACGCCTTGCCATCTTGGACATTGACAAACTTGCACTTTGGTGTTAATTTTCCCTTTTTTTGGGATGACGAGCCACTTTTAAAGTGATAAAATTAAAAAAATCCATGTTATCTCAATTCAATTCTGAGAACTATATTGTAATATGTTGTATATTATTCAAACTATTTTTCAACAACTTTTTTTTTAATAAATTAACGAGCAAAAATTTGGTCCACAAAAGACTTACTTAGTTAAATACCATAACTGATATATTTTTGGATATTGCTTATTTCGATTTTATCGTCAAAACTTCATACAATAATCGTACGTACAGATAGACTTGCGTGCTTAAGCTTTTTGCTAATTTGTTAGTTTAGAGATACCGTACTTTTATTAATGCTTCAATATTTCACAACATACTTGGAATGGAAATTCTACGTACGTGGGCGATGAAGCGCTCGCTGTGCGAACACCTAAACCATCCCACCTCCCAGCGACAATATTATCAAGTGAAAGGCTACTGAATTTGATTCAGATCGGTCAAGTCCAATTTAACCAACGCGGACCATATCTCATTGTCATTAAGTTGCCGTTATCCATTACGACCATAACTGGTCAAATTTAAATGAACACTCATAATAGAGAAAGGTGAGGCTGCACTGACCGTTCAAGTAATTTTGTGTTTTGAAATGCATTACTATTATCCTTTATTTATTTTTTCTTTTTTGAGTATGTGCACGTGCTAATGCACATATTGTTTCTTTGACGTACCCTTTTTTTTAAAAAAATAAATTATAAAATTATGTATTTTATTTTTAAAAGAATTTTATAGTTCATAATTTTTAAAAGAAAATTCTAAGAAAATATTTTAATGTTTCCAGTAATGAAACTTATGTATAAATCATTATAACACTTATAGTATAGAAGAGGCTGCGTGGGTGTTGCTTTGTTGTTCTATAATGAAACTTCATTTCTAAAATAGATCTTCAAGTAACTTAAATGTTTATGCGACCTGTCCATTATCAATCAATTGTCCGTATTCATAATTTCAACGATTTCTGGAAGCCTTGGAATTTTATTTTAGGTTTATAGGAAAAAAAAAGGCCTAAAATTACATCTTCTTGCAAGATCGAGACTTTAAGAGAGCCAGACAAATCGTGTCCACATAAAAAAAGTCTTATCCAATAGCGATTGACCAATCTTCTATGGAAATAATGGAATAATCCGTTAAAGCATTCAATGATGGCCGTCTTCTTTGAAAGAGTTTCGTGTCTTCTTTTGCACCTCAGTGTAAAGAGTCCCTTTAAACATCACATTAAGTGCAGATATTTATACACACTAATTTTACACCCGTATAATACGCAATTATAAATTATATAATTATATATAAAAATAATAATGTTAAAATTTCATTCTCTATTTTTTTTATTTTTAATTTCGTACAAATTTAATTTTTACTAAAATATATTTTATTCGTAGCATGTTATTAGAGTAAAAAGATATGTCAAATACTATACACAAAATTATTTAAGAATTAAAGTTAAATACTATATGTATATGATTAAAAAATATTATACATGATAAAATTTATTTTGAAAAATTAATATTACATAATATATAATATACACTATAATTACTTTTATATTAATTTTTTATGTCTATATTTATATTATTTTTATAGATTACTATTTTAATTAAGTATTTTTGTTTATATTTAGATTATTTTTGTAATATTAGATATTTCATATTCTTCAAATAAGTTATATGATTTTATACATTCCTATCAATTAATACAAATATCATAAGGCATTTTTTTTTTTTATAATAAGAATAAATTTCACTCAGCACATTAAAAATTATTTAAAATACTACGTGGCATAATGGCTTTCATCACCAATATATATATATATATTGGATCAAACTATTTAAAAATGAACAAATAAAGACTAAAAAAAAGAACCAAAAGATGCCTGGACGATATTTGCTTGAGCTTACCACCGGTCACCGGTCCGAGCTCGAGCTAGAATACCAATCTGTGCTCTATAACATGCAATGCCTCTCCTGTTGCCGGGAGTAAGATCTGCCCAAGTTAGAAGGCTGAGAGGGTGCCGGAATGGGCCCAGCACTATGGTGATTGCCAGTTAAGATGAGAAACAGGGGAACAAATAGAGGATTTTGTCAAAAAAAATTATACTTTATAAAATTTAAACAAATTAATTCTTCAAATAAAATGACCAAATTAGCTTAAAAAAATATTTTTTTAGATTGTATGGAACACTTTTTAGCTCGCACAAATATTAAGATAGTTCTTCCGGAGCACTTTACTCTGAACACTATGATACAAGTGCTGATAGTGTTATACTAACAGATTGCCATACTAAACTAACGGAAATACTTTTTAATTTTTTGCCAGATATTTTTTTTTTAATTTTTTTTTTTAAAATGTGGCTAATTTATTAAAGTTTCAAAAGTCACAGAATTTGTGGAGGCTAATTTTCCGGAGTTTAAAAAATAAGAATCTTGTTGACTTTATTCCAGAAATAATAACACGATATGCAACAAGCCCTCAGTCAAGAGATTACTTGTCAAAGATTAATGCAAACGGCAACGACAAAAATGATTCCCTTCATTGTAGATAAATCACCTCCGAAAAAATCTGTGCACAAATTAGACTTTTATTGAAAACTTATTAATACAATGTCTTGGCAGTAAATGTACGGTTATACAAGAGACAATTATCATTTTCTTGCATAATATAATAATAAATCAATGAAAAATGCGTCTGAGTGGAATATAGAGATGGTAGAATATATATAAAAAAAAGTTGTTTATAAAAGACCATTGGTATGAACACAATAACACTCAACCACACGGACTCACAAACACACAAGCAAATAAGTACGTAGAATATAAATTCAAACCAGACCACTTAAGCATGCGATAATATCATGCACATAGCACATAAGCATTAATAGGAAAAAAAAAAAAAAATCCTAATCAACAGTTTTAATAATATAGTTTTTTCATCGCTAGCCACTCCGCAAAGTCGAGAGGGGGACAGTAGGAAGTTTTAAATAGGTTCTTCTTTATTGCATCTAAATTTAAATAACGAAACTCAAAATAAGGTTTGAAGTCTAGAAGCTTTGACATCAGCCATCGTTGTCTTTGGAAAAATCTAACACTTTGCCAATCTTCTCTCGCTATAAAAGGCCATCATATGAACCACTCTCACCACCACCATCCAAGAAACTAAGAACTCTAATAAGTGAGTATAACAGGAAGCAGTTAAGCTAATTCAGAGACAATCATGAGCTGGAGCATTGAGGTCCCTTCCAAAGTGCCTGCTCGGCAGCTTTTCAAGGCCGCCGTGGTCGACTGGCACAAACTCGGCCCGAAGGTACAGCCAGAAATATATGCGGGTGCTACATGCGAACCGGAGGAGGTCGGTGTTGGATGTATTAGGCAATTCAACTTCACCCCAGGTAAAAAAGCTACCCCAAAAACAAAAAAGAATATTGATATTTCCTCCTTTCTTTTTGCTTTTGGTATAGAAACTATGAAGTTTATTTATATAATGAATATCTTATGAGGGAATATTTCAAAAATTATTTTCAATAGTATCTCCATCTCAACAGGATGAGACTAATTTGATTTTGAGAATAGAATTTTGATAAAATTTTCGCCAATAAGTATTTAATGTGGGATTTGAATCCCTGATCTTTTACAAATGTCTTTTAACAGCAAAATTTAATTTTGCTAAACAACTGGACTAACACTTAGTTTATTTTTTTTTCTTCTAACGTACTTTACTTCTCGCACTTCTATTTCCCCCTCCCAAATAAATGATCCTAAAAGAAAAACTTGGTATGTAAAAACTGAATGTTGGTCGACGGCATGTGCAGCTGTACCGATCAGCTACATTAAGGAGCGCGTAGACTTCTTGGACAAGGACAAGATGGAGGTCAAGGTGAGCGTTTTGGAAGGCTATGACATGGGTAACACGTACGAGTCTGTAACACTTCATTACAAAGTTGAACCAACTAGCGACGGAGGGAGCATCTGCAAGGTCGTCAGCACCTGTAAAACCGTTCCGGGAGCTAAGATTGCTGATGAGGATTTGGAAGCTGCCAAGGGAGGCGCCGCCGGCGCGATCAAGGCGGCCGAAGGATATCTCCTTGCCAACCCTCATGCTTGTGCTTAGAGTGTTTGTTTGCTCTTATGCAGTCACCGTTTTCTTGCCAACAATAAAGTTCGTTCCCAAATGAGTTGCAATGCTTGTTTGGAGACGTAAACGTGATGTGTGAGTTTGCTACTTTGTTTTCTGAGCTGCTATGTATCAGTGTATTTTTATAATAATTGATAGTTATGTCTCTTATCTATCATTCCAACTTTTCTTTTTGGCTGGAGATTAATAGTGGAAAAAATAATTATATATTTCATTTGGCCATGTCATATATTTCTGGGATGAAAATTCTTTGCATACGGATTCTACACACCGCTCCGTACACCGGCAAGTAAAATAATATTTATATATATTTTTTTGAAAAAAAATTTCAACATAAAAATGATGAATTTTGATGAGATTTACAATTTTTATGTTTAATAGTTTTTCAAAAAATACTTCAAAATTGATACTCTGAGGTTCAAATTCTTAACGGATTTAACAAATTAAAAATTATTTTTAAATCCGTTAAAATTTGTGAGCCTCATAACATTTATGTAGAAATATTTTTTGAAATTTTTTTAAATATAAAAGTTGTAACCTTATAAAAATCTATATTTTTTATGTTTAAATTTTTTTAAAAAAATATACAGATATTATTTTAAATATTGATACACGAAACAGTATATAGAATTCGGATGCAGAAAATTCTCATAGAGACCCAAGCAGAGGTTTTCACGGTCTCTAAGGCCAGGCAATCTCGCCCTTACTAGTGGATACATGCTCTATTGCATACATGCCTTTGTGCGAGTAAGTCGAAACCTACAGAGCAGTTAAAACTTGTGCGGCCATCAGGGACGAACCCAGCTTATTAGCAGGGGTGTCAAGCGACACCCCTGCTTTTGGTAGTAATAAAATATATACTGCAGTATAATAGAGTTGTAAATACTTGATTGAAGGATGTAAATTAAATTCTGCACTTGTTGCTGCGGCGGGGAGATTGAAACATTACCTTAAGACGTTGGTTCGAATCCCACATGACTTCTTTTATATGTTTTATTTTTGGGATAATTTTTTTTAAGTCTCGAAACATCTATATAGATTTATATTTTTGGAAAACTTTGAACATAGCAATTGTAAATCCCATTAAAATCTATAACTTCTATATTATAAGTTTTTTCAAAAAATTCTTCTAACTAAATATTTTGGAATATTAAAAATATTAAAAAAAACTAAAAGAAGAAAAAAAAAAATCTAGAGGTTCAAATGAAAAAAGCTATTAAAGTAGTGGTTGTCTGAAAAAAGTCTCTTCTTTACTGTTTATGCGTCGAACCGGACAGTCGATTAGGCCCAATCATTTAAACACTTTCATTGTCCCACACCATACCACCATTACAGTGCCACATGACGCATACACATGATTTTTTCTGATTATTTTTTTTTTTTTTGGAAACATTAGTTTTAAATTTCTTTATATTTTGAGTAAGTTTTGATTATTAAAATTATATTATTTATTGTTATAAAATTAAGTAGTTTGATTTTTTTTTTATTTGTGACATATTTGTCTAGCTTGCAAATTTTTTTTTGCTTATAAATATCTACATATATTATATAAAATTTTGACACCCCTGTGAAATTGGGTTTGTCACTGGGCAGATCGTGTGTAGGCACTTAAAATCAACACTTTCCTGAATGGGTTCCAATGACCTTGCCAGCGACGAACGATAGAGAAGTTCTCGCGAATATTAGATATCCCAAACTTATTTTCGATGTTTCACATAAACGTTTCGGACTCTCCCATGGCTTATAAAATCCTTGTTTAACAATAATATATGGTTTTTGGAGAACCATTCGTCATGAGCTAGATGAATAAATCTCAAAAGTAGATCTGCCAGGCAAATGATATTTCCTTAACAAGATCATTCAGATGAAAATGTCACAGGCCAAACAGTATGGGTCCATTTGATAATCCGGAATTATTGTATAGATTCTAAATATTTTTCAAAATGGACAATTGTAAAAAAAAAAAAAAGCAAATTAAGTTTGTCAAACAAAAAAAAGAAAAGAAAAAAAAGGAGGTCAAATACAATATGAATATAAATGTTATACTTATCAAATACAATCTAAGAAATCTAACTGTGATAGATTTATGTAAGCATTTAAAGTAAATATATCAGGTTCGATTTATGTAAGCATCATCTATAAATTTGTGAAGAATTTGATTTTTTTAACATTTTATAGAGGTTAATATGAATATTTGAACTTACAAAGATAAAAATTTGTTGATAGATAAAAAATAAATAATTATTATATATAGATTTATCTGTTATAAACAAATAATCCATCTTTAATAAAAGTTTTCTCATACTAATCTGAAAAATATTAAACGTGCTATACTATCACAATTGAGACAATAAGTTGAAATAACATATTCAAAAGCGAATGGCTTAACCGTTCCCAAATCGTCGAAAGGGGGAAAACTAAAAAAAGGAGAAGTAAAAGAAAACCTCCAAATTAGAACACAAAGGAAAAAATAAAAGCAAACAAGAGTTGACTGCACGGAGTTCAAATCAGTCAACCATTTGCTATGTATTCTAAAAAACTAGCGCAGAAGTTGCAAAGTTCATCAGGTCACCAAGTAGATAGGAACCAACGGCGCCGGCGAAGAAACTGACTCACGGCGGTGATCGGAGACGTCGGACAAATCGTTGAAGTCATTAAGATTAACATACGGCAAAGCGGCAGCCTCACCGGCGTCGGCAAATCTTAGCGGGCCGGAGGTCGGCCGGCTAGTCCGGCATGGTGTGCGGGGACCGAAACTCCCCAACTCCGTTAAGTAAAAGGGACCGAAGTCGATCTCCAAGGGCTTCTCTGAGGAGCTCTTGTCGTTGTTCTCTTTGGTGCGTCTCCAGCTGAAGAGGATTCTCCACCAGCTCTGGCGGCGCTTCTTCGACGCCGAGTAATGACGGTCGTCTTTGGCAATTGGTTTCTGGAGCTTGAAATGCAGTGAATCCAGCGGTCGCTGCTCGGCGGCGCTCCGCTTCCTGTGCCCCCGCGCTTCATCTAATACCTAGAGCAAGATAGAGATGTTAGTTAATTACTATTAGTATATGCTATGGTGGCCAGATTTAGCTTGGCAAACGACGGGCAAACTAACCCGGAAGTAGTCGAACTGAGTGTCGAAACCGTAGTCGCTGAAATGCTGAGGTTCGAGCATGGGGATGATCGGCGTTGTGTTCGCCATTGTTGTTCACTTTGAGCTCTCCCACTACTATCTTTTTCCTTCTCTTTTCTGCTTTGCTTTGAGATATCTCAGTTACTTTATAAGTGCGAACAAGAACAGCACGAAAAGGCCGATAGAGAAAGGCACAAATTAATCGTATTAATTTCTGAAATGCCATTGTTCGGCGGAGCCAATTGGGCAATTGAGATGACCGTTAGAGCATGGTCTAGTGTCTCTATGATTTACATTGAGTGTTTAATCCTAATAATATCAATATCTCTTCTGCTAAAAAAAAATAAAGACTTAGAAATCTTATCCTTTTATTTGACTGAACAAGAGAGCATGGTCCTAGTGAATTATCATTTGAGAGGCCAAACTATTAGGTTGACGATCCGAACACTTCTTAAAGGGTGGTATATTTTATTTAATTCAGTCCTAATACAATAATATTTTGAATAAGTCTAGAATGAATGGGACTTGCACAACCAAACATTGAACGAGGCAAAGTGATGCGGTATATTTGAGTGTACAAACTACCTATTATGGCTATTTTTTAAAAAATCTACATATAAATATTTATAATTTTTATAAGATTTAACTTTACTATTCAAATTTTTTTTTTTTCAAATATTTCTAAATAAGTGGTTGAGTATCCAAAGTTTAGTGGGTTTAAAGAATATTTTTAACCTGATAAGATTTTAGGCATCGGAACATATATTAAAAGTATTATTTTGAAAAAAATTTTGAATACAAAAGTTGTACATCTGATTCAAAATCTATATTTTATGTTTCAATTTTTTTTTAATGACTCCACATAGGCGTTTTGTACACCTGAAGGAGAAGCTAAACTCTTGAAGGAGAAGCTATTTTTAGAGAACCTTCGGTCTAAAAACTTAACACTCAGACACATAAATATTAAATACACAAGCATATAAGTCTGAATAGTAAAAATTTAAACCAAGTATATCTAAAACATGCACATAAAATATGCAAACAATAACTAACCGCTATAATTAAATAAAACGTAAAGAAGGTGAATAAAAGAATAGAGAAAAGGTACCATGAGGACAAAACAGGGCAGGCTAACGCTAATCTTTCTAAATAATGGTAACACGGGCTATTTGCCACCACTTGGCTGGATCAATTTATAAATATTTACCAAATTCAAATAGTAAGATACTGTTAGATGATTTATTTGCAGCTCGGTTTTGATCTATCAATTTATTTCTAACTAGTTTGCTAGTACTCTATATATTCCACTAGATACAATTATTGATTTAGAATTCATATGACCATAACCATAACAATAGTCTATGCGTTGTCTTTGTCTCCAATAGAAATCATCGGAAATTTGTCTTATCACCAAATTGGTGCAACATCAAATTTAAAATTATTCTACATTTACTATTTCATCATTTAGTTGAATAACTATAAATACGTTCGGTTATTTTTTTTTATTCTCCAACTATCCTCTCTTATTCTATATATTATTTTTTTATAAAAAAAAATAAAATAACCTAAACATGAAAATAACTACCGGTTTTATTCATATTTTATTAATATTCTCTATGATCTCAGATAAAAAAAGTAAGATGTATTTATTCCATATTCTTCGAGTTAAATTAGATTAACAAGAACTACACAAATTATTTTTCCGCTATCATTATGTAGAGCACGTTTGTTCATCAATGTTGCCACGTGTTGAATTTGACATTTGCGCCATGGCCATGATCAATATTAATGAAGGTAGTTGCCTTATAAACGGTGGACCAGTGGAAGATGTTTTTGCCAACACAAATTATAGATTCATGTTCAAGACTATACACGCAATAATGAGAAATAATATTTTTCAGTATTATCACACTCTAAAAATTTCGAAGCTGATAATATTCTAAAAATTACTACTTTTTATAGAAAATATTTTGAAAAAAAAAACTTTCTATAGATAAAAATAAAAGCGGTCACTTCAAATTTTTCAGTATAACTGGCGGTTAATGTAGCATGCCACATTAGTCTTAAAATTATTGGAATCGTTACAGCTATAAAAGTAAATATTTATATGAAAGTATATACAATAGATAAAATGGATTACATCTATTTATAAAAATAGTTAGATTAACTCTCATAGAAGCCAGCTAATCTAAAAAGAAACGGAGATCTCAAGAAAAAAAGATTTTTAGTTTCAAAAATATTATACTTCGGGTAATTCTAATACAATCAGAATTATATATATATATATATATATATATATAAGTGTGGTTATGATTAATCTTACAAATTTACCCAAAAAGGGAATTAGAGTTTTTTTTTCCCCACCTGATTTATCTCCATAATACTTATATATATATATCCATTCCATAGTAAATCACAGAAATGCATTTATTAATAGTTCTCCTCATTACTCCTGCTACAATATGGTCCACCATCAAGCAGTCAAATGGTCAAAGAATGGGTGCAACTGAGCTAGATTCAACGCCTAAAACCTACAATCATCATCAAGAGGCTCATAGGTGAATAATGTCTGAGTCTTCTTCGACACACCAGCACTTTGCTCTGGCTTTACAGTAATCCATAATTAACGTCTCACGCCCACATGTCCAAATTCACTTTGCACGTTCATGAGCGGTAGTGCTACTCATTAAACCATAAAAAAGTATGAAGGTCATGCTAAATATGAATTTATATTCGATGATGTGTTAGATTCAGATTTATGAAGTGATTTTAGAACTGCGTAGAAAAATATAATTTGTAAAATAAGTGTTCATCATAAATAGATGTCACCTCATTATTAAAAAATATTTTAAAAAGAATAAATCTTTATGACTTGGTAGTTATTCTCAATCCGGACACATCTCATCTTTGCTGGCGATTTCATTTTCCTTAAAACTAATTTCCTCCATATCAGTTTCCCTCATAATCCGAAAAAGTGTGATTTTCATCTTAATTTGTGCTTTTCTTAGAGAATAAAATGTTACATGTATTAAATACTAGAATAGTTTGTCAACTTTTACAAATTTACAGAAACAAATGAAATAAAAATATAATAGGAATGACAGTATCTTAATCTGTACTATAGATTCACAAATAGTCTTTTAAATAAGTTGGGTAATGTCTCGAGTTCGAGATACCTGAGAGGAAAACAGTTTTTATTAAAATCATTTTGTATTTTCGCTTCGGATTAGTTCGGATGAAAAGTCTGGAACACCGGAGGACCTACCTAGCTGGACAGGGCAAAAAACAACAGAAAAAAAAAGTCGGCGGTGATCCTTTATGAGAGCTTAGATCGAACTAGCATTGATGAAAGTTCAGGTCCAGTCATGTGCTCTGGTAAAGAGTTCAATGTTCATACCCTCTAATTCATTCCAATGAACATTTATTCAATCAGCAGCGTGAAGCGCAGGGAAAGGGAGTTGTCCCACTTATTCCCATGCTGGTGCGCTTGTTTTCTGGTCGTAGGAAGGGGTATCATTGTAAATAAGAATATGTTCCGGTGGGTAAATGCGGTATAAGAAGTGCAACGAACCACCCTTATTTTCATCCTAAAATTCTCTAGGGATAGGTGCAGGAGTGTGAAATAAACACGTCTGGAGATGTACAGAAGAAATAGATAGCCGCAAACAAATGCACTGCAATCTCCTGTATTTATTTCAATATTGCTTAAATCCTTTTAAATTTTTTTTTTACACTTTACTTTTTTAACACATTTTAATACATTTATATGTATTATAATAATTTTAACATTTCTGATACTTCATATTTTGATATCTTTTAGTAAATTTTTGATATTTTTGTGTCAAATTTTGACATCCTCATATTAAATAATAACATCTTGACATATTTTTTATAACTTTTAACACTTTTCATAAAAACATTTAAGTGCATATTTTTTTTATAAGTGGATTACAGTGCAAGAAATTTTTTTATCTTAGACTGCAGTACAAATTTAGATACCCGTTATTTTGCAAGTATGAATGAGTGCTCGACATTTTTTTTAAATGGTTAGCACATTGTATCACTAGTTGTTAAAATTATTGTGAAAAAATTATATCGTAATCAATATATTTTATGTGTAATTGTTAACGGATAAATTTTAGATGGCACCGATCTATGTCTACTAGCTATAATTTTGAATCTATATATGTAATACTACTTCATAATATTTTTAGTTTAGATGGTATAGTTACAGAAATTATATGTACTTTATTTTTAACCAGCAGACTATTTCAAATATTATGTTTTGCTATGTGGCGGTTCAGAATATCACAAATAGCAGATCAATTAAGAAACATAGTCATTCATTTGTATATATAACAATTAGCAACTACTTTTAATTCCTTTTGTGTAAGTTATGATCATTGAGTTACGTAAATTAACTTTGAGTAGCCTTAAATTGCATAATTTGAGATTAGGGGTAATAGGCAGGGTTCATTAATTCTAATTATTTTATCATTTGAAAACAATTATGATATTCTCTTAGGCCATTGTGTGATTTTGGAGATTCCAACATGATAAATAAAAAGATGGATGTTCTGATAATTACTAAATCAAAATAAAATATAGATATTAGCTATTTTTTTAAAAAAAGGAATACAAAAAATTAGATTTTGATGATCCATAATTTTTATATATATTTTTTTTAAATACCTCTAAAAATGTTTTAAGGGGCCGGAATTTTTACTGGTTAAAAATTTTGAGTATCAAAATATTAATTTCACTTTTTTTTGAAAAAAGTTTACATAAACATACCAATTTTTTTGATATTTGAAAATTTTCTATATATATATATATATATATATATATATATATATATATATATATATATATATATATATATATATATATATATATATTGGAGTGATTTCATAATTTTTTCCAAACAGGAGTTTGTTTGACAGAATTTTGCAAAGCAATGTCAAAAAAACCCAAAAAAAATTATCTTATCACATTTTTATTTGGATTTTGTGAAAAGCTGTATATTGGTTCAATTTAACGCAGTATTTCCTTTTGGATGTATAAGTTTGTCTTTTTAAAATCTGAAGTATGTGTTTTTTTACTTGTTAAGTAAGCTAAGACTTTATAAGGTTTTCTATTTTTTATGCGTTGTTTTTTAAATTTTAAGTATCTCATTTATCTTTATAATTTTCTTAAACAATCTGGGCCGCCTCCTTCGGTTGGGCCCAACAAGATGTAACTTAGGGATTTTGGGCCGCCAGATCGGACCTGTATTGCATCAATATAACTTAGCTGTTTGCACGGTTAAAGACTAAATTTAATGTAAAATGATAAATTAATCAGTGATCAGTGTGACAGAATAATTAAGCCAGCCCGAAAGTTGATCAATTAATTATCCACTATAATATTAGTGATCTTAATTTGCTCTACATTTTTGTATTTAAAATTGAAATAACAAAATAGGTCAAATGAACTTTACAAAAAAAAAAAAAAAGAAAATCAGAACTTAAAGAAATTTTGACATTTTTAAAAATTACCAATAGTGTTTTTTTTTTGAAAAATTTCTCATCCGGACAAAACAGAAAAGAGTCACATCACAGTTTAAATTAAAATCAAAATCAACCTAACGATAATTTTATCATTACAAATTAGTGTTAGAATTATTTTACTTAATATTATTTTTTAATCATATCTTTTAAACTGTACTTTGACGTTACATTCGAATTAGAATAAAATACTAAAACTTATTTAGATATCAACTTAATACTTTTAACCAAAAATTTGCTAAAATTATATGATTATCCATTTTAGGACAATTTTAGAGTTCAATTCACAATATATCCTCGTGAGGAATAAGCTGCGCCGTCCGACCCGATCATCGCTGGGGTCTTTGGTGCCTAAACATCGTTTGCTACTCGAAGCAGAGAAATGTTAACGTGTCCTAAAAAATCTACCAGTTTCCTCATGATCTCTTCAATCCGTAATCCCTCATGAGGATTCGTCTAATTCGCGTTTGGACCCTTCTTAAACTCCACCGCAGCGCACTAGAATTGTCCAAGGTGTTCCCTAATTAAATGTGCTGGCATCTGTTTACATATGGTGTGCTATTATATATTATTTTGTTCCTTCTGCGGTAGCATCAGTACAGGAACATCGAGACTTTCCGTCGACGGCGCCGGGACCAATCTCGCTGCCAAAGCTAAGGGGTCCCGGTTGTCCCCCAGAGCACGCCGACTCGCCGTTACTTTTGTAACTGTCCCCATTTTCAAATCATCCTAACAGCAAAACAAAATTTTAAAAGAAAAGAGTTAAGCAAACCAGTGAGCGTGGTCGACAAATTCTCCCTCTCTAATGGCAGGGCAGAAGGAGCCAACCTCCTACTCTACTCCAATTCGCAAGTCTCAGGTGCACTGAATCAACGAATAATTTCTGAGTTCAAGAGGTTGATCATCTTTAATTTCTGTAATGCGGTGAGATTTGCAGGAGAAAGAAGAAGAGAAGGAGCCTACCACGCTATCCTCTCGGGTAACTTTAGAGTTGTAATGTGCGCTTTCTAGCTGTGCTGGATCTTTTGGTTTGATTGTTTGATTGGTTGGTGAAGGTGGCGTGGCTGCTGCTGGGCGACGCTGCCGCGGCGGCGACGCCGGTGGAGGCGTTCGAGAAATGGTTGGCGTTGGTCCGTGGGCGCTGTCGCAAGTACCGTACTCAATCAATGGCTCTTGATTTCCTCCAAGCTGCTGATCAGAATCAACATGGGTACTGATATGTTGATCCTTACTTGTCTAGATCTAGCTCGGCTAGTATTAAGACTTTGCAGGAGATTCGTCATGTTGATTTTCGTTATTGTAGTTATAAATCATTTCACGTATAGACAAATCTAGTGTTAAGTTACGTTACTTCTCTCTGGCTACACTAACTTGCAATGCTTTCTACTTAATTGATATATGCTGTCTAATTACTTGATGTATGTCGAGATTTTCTTGAAGTTAGCTTTTTTAGTTGTGTAGACTACTACAAGGTGAGAGTGCTGGAGAAATTTCAGAGTTACTTTAAGGAACCTCACCAGGGAGTAGCATAATGCATGACTCATAGAAATAGATTCTATTTTAATATTATTGAAGTTTTCATGAGTGTTAGTGAATTCCCATTTGAACTGCATTTTCTGTCGTTTTCAAAGATAGGATATGTATATACATTTCTAGCTTTTATTTTATGAATTTTTCATGAATTATTGAAGTAGGACCTTTTGAAAGACATTACCTATGTAGCTTGCTTTTGAAATGTTTTGGTAAAATTTGAGGGGTTCTAAATGCAAATTAAACATCAGCGGCCAAGATAAAGTTGTGGAAGGCTACCTATAGCCAATTGGCCTCAGTTATTTTAGATAAAGTAGTGCATTTTCCCTGGTTGTTCCACTGATTACAAGGCTTTTGGATTCTGCTATTCTCAATCGTAAAAAGCTAAGGTTATCTTCGGTCTTTTGAGCTACCTGCTTATGTTTACCTTGTCCAACTAACATTGTTTGGTCTTGTTAATTTTAATTATTGTTTATTATATCCTCATGAATGCTTTCTGGCATTCTGTTATGCTAATTGAGCTTCTCTAGTAAATCTTTTGTTGTACTGAACTCTACATCTAGAGTATTAATACTGTCATGGTAAAGATATGGTGCAAGTAGGCACCACTTATGGATGACTTCGTCTTGCCCTTAAACATAATTGAGTGGATGTGTCATATTTCTGTGCCATTAGTCTTAACTGTATTTGTTTGCAGTCGCTGCAATTAACCTATGATAATAAGGAAATATGCTTCATTTGTTAAGACTTTAAATAGTTCAGAATGTTTGTACCAGTAGTGCTTGATTCTGTTCTAACTGCAGTGATGTAATATCCTCTGAAGGTTGGACCGAGAGCTTATCTTTGTCATAGCGCCCTTCATCTTGATCCATATACACTGAATTTTTAGATGAACATAACCAAAAGTTATGCCTGACTGATTTATCTGCATATTGATGTTTACTTGATATATCAAAATTTATTTTTGGATGAACATAAACCACAATTTGCTTATCTGCATATTTGATGTTTACTTGATATATCCAAATTTATTTTTAGATTAACATAAACCACAATTTGCTGTTAATTAATTTCATATCACACAATGTCAGTAACGTACTATAAAATGTGACAGGTTTCTCCAAGTTAAATGTGACAGGTTTTAATTCTCGTTTAAAGCAATATTTAGGGCTTAGTTTAGTTGTTTTCTCAATGCAGAAAACCCTTTATTTGATTCCTTTGAAGCCTACGGTTATTATACAGGTAGTCAGTTTACATGATTGTTTGCTGACAATTGAATTGTTTAATAGTGATTCGTGAAATTTTATAGCTCCATGAAGTTGCTGAAATATATGGTTAGTTTGATTTATTAAGCTTGTCAACTATTTGTTGATATCCCTTGAGGATCGCTTTTCAGGATAAGGTATTCAACTGATTAATCTAAAGACCAATACTATGAGTGAGTGGCTTGATTATATCAGATGCTAGTATCTATTGTTACGCCACCATGGCTAAATCTTGGTTTACATTTGGGACAGATTTCTCTTGACCTAATTGAAAGGGAGAATTGGCCTTTTAAATGAAAAATAATGATGTGATGTGCTCATGACTCATAGTTTTCTTTGAAGGTTCGAATGTCCATTCTTTGTCACTCATTATGCAACAATTTAACTCCTTTTCTTATTATTTTTTTAGTTGTAATATAGAGGTGAAATATAGATTTTACCATTGTGTTATTTTTTCATATATAGCGATAAGCGAGTGCAAGCGCAAGTGCAATCCCTAGTAGGTCCAGAAGATGGTTCAACTAATTCACATCCTGGCAGCCAAACTTCAGAGATGAGTCTATGGGAAAGGCTTGGAAATTGTGCTGCCTTAGACATCGAATCGAGCGATTTCTCCTGGAATGATCTCTCATCTCTTCACCATACTGAACATTCCAGCAGCAATGATCAGTCTGAGGATGAAATGAAGGCTCTAGAGGTAATTTTATTTTTCTACTCTTTCTTTAGGTTTGTGCTAAGTTTCTGTCCTTATTTTTATTATTATCTTTGTTTTATTTTCATGCGTTGAGTGGTCAGCTTTTCATAGTGGAAACAAAGAAAGTAGGTTAATCAATATAGTGTCTCTGTAGCTTTATGATACGTAACTTATCAGCTGCCCTATTGTTAGTAAGACATGTACTATATAATGTTACCATTCCTATTGATTAATGTGCTTATACTAATACTGCACAAACTTTCATACTTTTTCTTATATGTTATCTGCATGTGTACTTTGATATAGGTCACTGTAAACTCTGGAGGAGTTGTGTTCTTTGCCCTTTTCAAGAAAGGAATAGATGACCTCTCCTCTAAAGAAGCAGCAGCAGTCATAAAGATTGCATCTTCGAGAATGGCCACACAATCTGAACGTTTGGGCTATGAATTTGCTAGGTGGCTTGGAGTTCACACTCCTCAGGTCTGTTAGTTGAGCAACCAACTTTAGCTATCTCTATTGTGATTTATCATTGATTATAGACCCTAAATAATGCTGCAGGCTCGGGTGGTTCACAACTCTAGTTCTGAATGGCATCAGATAAAGTTAGCTACAGAAAAGGCTCGAGAAGCGGCAACTGCAGCTGGAGATGAAATGGGCGAATTGACGTGCACAGAATTGCTGGAAGCACTTGAACTAAGTCGCTGCATTTTCTTGATGAAGTATGCTAGTAATGAGATAATAAGATACTTTTGCATGAAGGTCAACTGCTTTCAATGTAACGGATTTCTTTCTTTTTTCAGCTATGTTCATGGTTCACCTTTGCTAGAAACATCGAAGGCTTTTGATACACGAGAATCAGCTAGCCACACTGCTGCAGCCCTGTCCAGAATCTTGATGTTGGATCTCATAGTGCGGAATGAGGATCGACTCCCTTGTCGTCAACTTGGATGGCGTGGGAATTACGCGAATCTCTTATATGTAGATGAAGTCACCTCTGCAAAATTGGATGCATTAGATGTCAAGCAAGATTTTATAGTTAAAAGGCATAACCCACGGTTAACTTCAAGCATCCATAAAGATAGGAGAGCAAATTCAATGTTTGTCAGATTAGATCCCGATACGCGTGAACTTCTTTCTCCTTCGGCATCATTTGATTATTCAAACAAGAGACTTAGTAAAAATGAAAAAGGTGAAAATAAGAAGAGTACAAATTTCCACATTGTCGCAATTGATTCCGGTGTTCCTCGACGACCACCTGCTGGAAAACGAGCTATAGATCATGAGTGTTATCCTAAGGTAGTTGAGCTGATCCTTAACAATTGTGAGTATGCAGGCAACATTCTATATGAAATATCTGCTGGTAAACTTGGGTTTCCTCCATCAGCAGGAGGTCCTGCAGCAACTGATTATAGTCTTTCTATGTCTTATGAAGATATGGGATCAGTTGTTCATGAGTTTAGAGTGGGATTTCGTTCAGCTCTGAGGGACTTGCAGGGCTTCCATATATTTCTACTCACACTCTACCAGAAACTGGATGGCCTTTTCCGAGTTTTACAATCTATCATTAGCAAGAACTCTAGTGATGTAGATAAAGATGACTGTGGGCCGTCGGACTCTCCATCACATTCAGCCGCGATTGGGTTCAGTTCTCCCTCGCTGGTTACTAAGAATAGGGTTACCCATGATATACATGCAGATTCAGGTGACTTGGAGAAAAGTGGACCAAAGTCTTCTCCTCTAGGATTTCGCGAAAGTCCTGAGTCCGCATCTCCAATCTCTAGAGAGCATTGGAGCGGGAGGCACTCCAGAGGCAGTGGAGAACGAAGTTTACGCTTGACAATGAAGCTACGCGATGTAAACAAATTTGCCAAGGTTGACATTATTTTGTTTCATTCTTCTATTTCCATAAAAAATTCTAGAAGTAAACATCTTTCAGAAGCAGTATGGTTAAATTGATTCAATATTTTTGTTATCGACAGCAGATAGAAGTTTCTTGTTAGTTGTGTGGGACTTAATTATGTCACAAGCTTATCTTACGATTGTTAAAAAGTAACAAATGATCGTGTCAACATAATGTTTAGATAAGCAAATTGGAAATACTATTTCCATTTGCTCAAACAAAGTTCACCAAAAGAGTAAGTTTGAAGCTATGTTTCATACTTCGTATGATGCAATTGGTCAGGCGGCTAATGTTCGGCTTTCTCATCCAACTTTTTTTTTTCTTTCTTATGATTGTAGGCTGATGCTGAATTAAGCAAGGAACTTGAACAGTGGAATGAAAATCTTAGGACAGACGTTTTGCGGCTATGCCAGGAACATAATTTCGACACAGGATTCCTCGAGGGAAGTGATGGTAATGGTGTGGTTGATGCTTATGAACTAAAGGTAGTCTCAAGAATTTCTCAGAAGATTATTCATTTGCAGTAAATGATTGTGGTAATTTTCCAGGTCCGGATTGAACATATTCTTGAGAGAATTGCATTGATCACTGATGCAGCAAATACGGAGCGCCCATCTCATATTACAGGTAACATGTTCATCGGTGGAGCCCTGGCAGCTAGGTCCTTTCACACTCTACAGTATTTGGGCATCACTCATATATTGTGCTTGTGCTCAAATGAAATTGGTCAGTCAGACTCTCAGTATCCTGAACATTTTGAATACAAGAACTTTTCAGTAAGGGCTTTCTCCTTTTACTTTTCAAGAACTTTGATGGGAAAATAAAATTTCTGCATTCCTTCTTGAAACATTTCATATTCCTTTTAAGAGATGTTAATGCAAGTTACCGCTCTGTCATTGTGTATAAGATATTCTTCCAGTACTGCATCATCCCTGAATCTTTGCACCCAATTGCTATAGACTGTGTTGTTTGTTATATTTTCAACAAAAGGACTGAAGAAGCACGCCATAGATAGCGGTGTGCGGCGAATCTCAAGACCACTTTTGTCAATTTGATTAGTTAAGCATATGTGTTTACTTCCGTTTTGGATAGTCTAGTAATAAAATGTTGAGCTGACTTAGTTTATCTGTGTATACCTGAGTGAATATTTCACAAATAAGGCATTTCTCAAAGAATGAAAACTATTCTAGGTCATCCTGTCCCCCTCTCTATATTTCTGCAATTGTGCTGTGGTATTGGTTGCACAAACAAGCCACTAAGCAATTTGTGTCCTTGATATAAAAAGTTTTATGTTTCACTTTTTAAGCTGTTAATTTTAAGAAAAGAATTTCCCTTAACACATCACAGTTTTGGTATGGCAGAATATGGTGTTGCATTTGGATTTATAAGGGCCTTCGCTTTGATTCTACGTATTTTTCATTCACCAAAGAGTTAATTAAGTTTTGTTGTTTTCTTTTAATAAATGAGGGTAGGGTAAAGGACGCATTCCTCGATCTACTTTTATTTTTCCACTTCTAGTTAGTGAAGTTACATAACTGCAACCTTGTATTGGTTCTTATTCTTAGTTTAGTAGTCACTTGATAAATCCAGTTGGTTCCAGTTGCCTTTCACCTCCAGTTAGTGAAAGTCAAACATTGGCAGTTCTCTGAAACTAGAGATCTACTTATTTTTTTCTTCACTTCCATTTGGTGCAATTAGGTAGACCGAAATCTGGAATTGCTTATTATTGATAATTGCACACTAGAGACTGCATTATCATCAAGGTTTTATGTGCCGAGCCAACCCCAGTTATGATGAACTCAGATTCCGGTATGTGCCGACTGTGCCAATGATGTTGTGCTGACAATACTAATATATTTTTATTTATTATTATTTTTTAAATAAAAATAAAAAATAAAAAATAATTTTAAAATTCAAATATATGTTTTTTGGGCACGTACCATATTGACAACTGTTAGAACATGCACGTACTGGCCGATACAGGCTCTGCCGACCGGCACAAAAAACATGGTTATCATGACTATAGTTTTCTCTCTGCGTTGATTATTTGAGAACATTTAGAACGTATTTTTTTTATTTACTACTTTTTAACTTCAAGTTCTGAGCATTTAGTGTTGAATTGAGCTTTCCCAAATTAAATATCCCTTTCCGACAACTGATTGTAACTAGTATCTTGGCTACAGATATGTGATAGTGATGATGAGAACATAGGCGAACTCTTTGAAGAAGCCTGCAGTTTTATTGATAAGGTTGGATACAGTGGTGGAAAAGTCCTAGTCCACTGTTTTGAGGGCCGAAGCCGAAGTGCTACAATTATCCTTGCTTATCTAATGCTACGAAAGTAAGAGTTAGGAAACGTCTACTCTTTGATTCAATGATGCAGCTTCAATGTATAGCTTTACTTAATAAGTATATGCATTCTAGGGGACTCACTCTAGCGAAAGCATGGGACCTGCTTAAGAAAGCCCACCGTCGAGCTCAACCAAATGATGGCTTTGCAAGGACCCTTTTGGAACTTGATAGAAGGCTTCATGGGGAAGCTTCCATGGTATGGCAACACAAGAAACCTGCAATGAAGGTATGTCCCATATGTGGAAAGAATGCAGGTCTAAGCAGCAGTTCCCTCAAGCTACACCTTCAGAAGTCTCACAAGAGACTCTCTTCAGGGAGCGTAGATAGTGCAATGACCATAGAAATTCAGAAGGTTCTAGAAGGCCTGAAGATCGGTGCTCGTGGAGGAAGCGTTAGCCCTACCCAGAAGCTTTCTCGGTCTTTGCTGGACCTTTCCAGTTAAAGAACCAAAAAATTTTCGACGCCCTATTATCTATGAGCTACTTCGCCAAATACTAGCGGCTTTTTCTAGGTTGTTATGTGAATATGTATTTCCAGGTGCTGCTTGCTAAAAGTGCTAGAACTCTTAAGTTCTTCCAAGATTTCGGAGCCAAAAAAAAAAAAAAAAAAAAGAACAATCCAACATGTTTGTTTAATATGTGCAAGATATGGTTTCAACCATGCATTAAGTGAAGGTAAAACTTTGGTGCAACTTTTTGAGAGGTGTAGCATGTTCGCACCGTAACATTATTGTATTTTCTGTGGATCCACAGTATTGGATTTGCCTATGCTATCCGGTGTTGGATATGATATTTGCTATCTGAATTGCTGGATTTGATATGTTTCAACTGTGTCGTTCTTCAATTTGACGATCCTAGATCATCCTCTGTATAAGTCAAGACATAAATACGGCTTCTTTCTAGTCTAGATTATCGTCTCGATAAGTCAAGACATATAAAATACATCTAGGGTAAATAGTGGGGCTTTCAACTTATATATAAATGGGATGTTTTATCTTAAAATTTCGCAAGCAACGTCTTTGGGTCTAGTTGGTATATTTTTTTCTGCTCCTTGTAAAAGATAACATGGATTTTTAATCTTGTTTAGCTTAAAACACTGTAAGTTTTTAGTTGATAGAATATGGATTGATATCTTCCGTACGCTACTATAAAAAAAGGCCAGTTAAGGTGTAGTTTTTCATGATACTCTGAAATTATTTATTTTTTAAAAAAGAGATTCTACTTTACAATGTGTTCGTGCAAAATCACAAAGTGAGCTCCTTTCATGGCCGGCTTTCATTGTTCCCACCTTTTTTTTTTTAGAAAAAGATCATCGTTCCCACTTTAAGCAGCCCATGAATATCACCTAGCTGTTGACATGATCAATACAAATTTCAGGTAGCTTGTCCCCTGACATTGTCATATATTTATCAACTTGTAGAAGACTACATGTAGAATAAGCTAGTTCGTTTAGACTGAGCCGTTAATTTGGCATTTTGGATTTGGTAGTTATGTCAAAACTTACACAACAAAATTGAACAAAGCATAAGGTTAATTGTTTTCAATTTTCCAGTTGAAATGTATAGGATAGACAACGGACTTGACGATTAAAACTATAAAAAAAATGGTTATTTTTAGTGACGTGATATACCAATAGGTTTTTCAAAAAAAAATTTGTTATTTAATTTTAAAATTATTGTTTAAAAATTCGATTTGTAGTCGTTTATTTTTGTGCGACCAAATAACACTAACTTATAAAATGTAGGCAAAAAGTCTTGGAATATTAGCCTAATAGCCTCTGCCTTCTAAATTCTCGAGATACTCGAAACGTGATTCAATATAAATCCGTGAACATACTGGAACAGGACATTCAAATCGAACAACGTTAAAAGGACATGCAAATCCAACAAAAATGACAAATAATTACCTGAAAAGCTCTTGTTCTGGAGCTCGTGATAGACCTAATAAAATCAGAATCATACAATCAATTTATAGCTTTAATTGTATTAGAAATTTTAATAGCCATAATAAATAACGTGCTCAATAATAACAAAAAAATTACAATATTTTGGACATAAATTTTAATACTTCGACCATAGTTACTAAAACTCATAATTAGATTTTTTTTTCTTTTTGAAAAAGTTTTAACTACAAAATTATTTAGAAAATAAAAGACATAATATTCTAACTTAAATTGTTTTTTAAAAAAATATTATAAAATTAATTCAAAATAATTTAAGAAATATTAGTATAATTATTAATTAATTCATTATTATATTTATTATTTCTTATAGTAATTAAATAAAATGTTTAAATAAAAATATGTATTTTATTTTTAAAATAATTTATAGTTAATTTTTAAATATAAAATTTAGTGAATTATATTTAAATAATAAAATTTATATCCGGAAGATTGTAAAACTTTTCCAATAATAACATGTGAAGGAAAGGTAACTATAGTGATAAATTTAGTTAGTTGCAGATAAGTCGCGTTTCAAAGGCCCTCCATCGTTTCAGCATTTCCATCACCTCTCCGCCATTGAAACCGAGGAGAAAAAGCTTCTACCAATGGCTATAAAACACTAGAAACATCTTTCAAAGCCAATTAGGCAGGTTCCAAGCGACGAAGGGACCATTGAAAACTAAGAGATGGCTCTCCTTCGCTCGGTCCTCCCTCTCCTCGTCCTCAGCGTCTGCTTTGCCACCTTCACGGTGTCGGCGGCGGTGGCGAAGAACGAGGACATTGAGAAGGCATGCAAACAGGCCCCAGCTCACTTCGACCTCTGCGTGGAAGCTCTGACGTCTGATACCAGCAGCCATGACGCCCGCAGCCTGCATGACTTGACCAAGATAGCACTCCGATTGACCTCCAAGAACGCCACCGACACTTGCTCGCATATCTCCGATCTCCTCGGAAAGAACATCACCGACCCCGGGCTCCAGCATTGTCTCGTCAACTGCTTCGACGAGTACTCCGAAGCCGTCGATCAGCTCATCGACGCGCAGCCCTCGCTGGACGACCGTGATTACAAGGAGGTTTACGAGTGGGTCGACGCTGCGCTCCACGACGCCAAGGCTTGCCAAGACGGGTGCAAGAAGCTGCCTGAGCACGAGAACATTCTCACCAAGAAGAACGGTGATGTTCAGAAGCTCTGCAGCATTACACTTAGCCTCGTTAAGGCTCTCCAGAACAAGCACCAGCTGAACTTCTAGACACTCTTCGTCACTATGATTGAAGAATTAAAGGTCGAGGACTTCTTGTGATTCACTTTTGGAGTTCCTTTTTTTTTCCCGTACGTGCTTGGTAAAGTGTATGAGGGGGTGGTGGTTTGTGTGTTTTTTTGCATCGGTGGTTTTTAAAAGTTCGGAGGATTCATATGATTGTTCCGCTTACAAGGATAATCTGTGCGTACTTGCTTTTAATTTTTTTTTTATTTACAAAGGGAATTAATTCCATGACTATTTAAAGTCATTTTTCTTTGTTACTAGAATTAAAAAGTCGATCCTAGACTGCTAACGCCACTTCCGGCACAATTTTTTATTTTGGCGGTGTTTATCTAGGGAGAGAGAGTTACATGGTCGCTAACTACAGAATATATTTTTCTCCTGTTTTGCAGGTATTTGAACACACACAAGAACACTAGATAGATTAAATCCCAGCTAGTGCACGGCTGAGTTCTTCCATTTTGTGTTATGTAATTCTCTTTGAAAAATCAAATTCTAAGTAAATTCTATTATCAATGAGCGTCTTAACCACCAATCCTAAATCCGGTAACTATTTCAAGTCTATATTACATGAGTAGTTTTACAGATAATTTGCTGTAACTATTTCAAAGTTAAGACATTTTGAATAGGATCTTTTCGAAATGCACAAATTGTTTTGTTTAATCTGCATATGTAAACCTACATGTGTAGATTCCAGCAAATTCGAACGAAATGATTGGTAAATTCAACCAAGCTTTTATTTGCTTCAATTTACTATCAGAATGGATCATCTTTTTAATATACAGAAATATTTTGATTCAGTCCATTAAATATTTTGGATATCATTTTAGCCTATTAAAACGTTAAAATATCAGTTTAACCTCTCTCAATACAAATACTATTATATATATACTATATACCATGAGCACTGTAAATTATATTGTATATTGTGGTTAAATATGACACACATTATACTATATTTAACTTTTTTATATAAAGAAATAATTTGATTCAGTACCTTAAATATTTTGGATATCATTTAGCCTATTAAAATTTAAAAATATAAGTTTAACCCCTCTCAATACATAATACTATTATACTATACCATGAGCACTGTAAATGATATTGTAGACTGTGATTTAATATGATGCATATTATACTATAATAATTTAATTTCCAAAATACTCCCATTTTACCATACATCAGTTTTGTGTATCAATTAACTTCAATACTATTACTGTACATGCATTATAGTAGTGCAGTACTCATATTATATAAACTATACTACTATAATGTAAAGAGAAAAGTAAATATAAAGAGATCAGATCAACCAAAGAGCGTTTGCGGAAAATCTATTTTGAGTAAGGCGATACACACTGAAACGATCGACTCAGTTTCACCCCTTTCATAATATAAAAACAATATATATATATATATATATATATATACTATTAACTTTTAGTCAAAATCTAATAAAATCTAAATAATAAATTCCATCATAAAACTTTAAAAAAAAAATGTAGACTCGTAATACAATGTTGAAGGAAGAATATAAACTACATAAACATAAAAAATAAGGTAATGAGTATGTCTCACAAACAATTGCAAAATGTAAAGAATACAATTAGAATCATCCTACTGCTGGAGGTTGCCGAACGCTGCTTAACTTTCTAATACATGACCAATGTGATGATGATATGCTTGTTGATCTATTATTTCTCTAAAAACAATCATATATAATAAAGAATTAATAAACTGTTGGGATTATTTGGGGAAGAAAAAAATCATACATGCTCAACTCATATTGCACTTTCAATATGCTTGTTTATTGATATGCTTGTTTATTGCACTTTCAATCACGATCCATATATATGATAGATGCTTTGCTGGTGTTTGACTATCACATGCACTAATCCGTATTTTATTGCACTTTCGATCACGATCCATAAACTCCAACTTGCTTTCTATACGATAATAAAAGATTACTCTTAGTGAACCTCCCACAGTCCCACTATGTTTATATTCAACACCTTGATGATTAATCTACCAAAAAGAACTTCCAAATAATGATTAAACAAGTAATATCACGAAAGTGGTGATTGGGTTTGACCATCTATCCACGTTAGCGTGAGACGTCGGTAGACGAGAAGACAGCCTGGTTAGAGAGAGTTACAATGCAATACAGTGGTCCTTATGGAATTATCATACGAATAATTATATAGAAATGTTATTTTCAAATAAGTTTTAAAAATTATAATATTAATATTGTAGATTTTGATGAGATTTATAATTTTAATTTTTAAAATTTTTAAAAAAGTATTCTATGTAAATATTTTGAATTCTAAAATTTTATTGGGTTCAAAATAATTTTAAAATTTTTTTATAACCCGTTAGAATTTGGAGTTTCAAAATATCTATTTAAAACTATTTTTTTAAAAAAATTTGAACATAACAATTAAAATTTATAATTTTAATTATTTTTTTAAAAAATATCTTAATGTATATTTTTAATACAGTCAATTGTATCAAATTATAATATAATCAACTGTACCTAAATACGGTGCAGTGGTTTGCACCGATCCAATCATGGTTTAGATGCTTCAGCACATCGCTTGCAGACTAAGCATTTCGTAGAACACTTGCAGTACAATGCTCGTTGAAGAAACTTGCAGTTGCAGTCTCAGAAACAATTTGTCTATGCATGCAAGGAGCTTCTATTCGTTAGCGCGCTATTTGGTATTTATTGAAAGTCAGCCAATTGACTTTTTCTTTGGGTTAACAACGAAGCCAGCCTATCTATTTTGGCTCTCGATTGCATGATGAACCACTATATAACATGCAAGCATCTTTTTCCAATACAATCAGAACACTACCTTGAGACCTTGAAATATTCATCATGGTTTCTACAAATACCAGTGCATTTTTTTTCGTTTTAGTAACATTCTTCGTTAGGGCCGCCTTGGCTGATGTAGCACCGTCGGTGCCGGTGGCTCCGGGTGTTGCCTGCAATTCTACCCCTGATCCCAAGTTCTGCAAGTCAGTATTGCCGCCACAAGGATCCACTAACCTATACAACTACAGCCGCTTCTCCCTCGCGAAATCTCTATCCCAAGCTAATAAGTTCCTCAGATTGGTGAACAAGTACCTCAACAAGAGGTCTGGACTCTCACTGTCCGCAATAAGAGCTCTCGAGGACTGCAAGTTCCTCGCTGGGCTCAACATCGACTTCCTAATCAGCGCTGGATTTGCGATCAACTCTACCAACACCCTCGTCGAGACTCAGACGGATAAAGTCCAAACTTTACTCAGCGCGCTCCTAACTAACCAGCAAACTTGCATGGAAGGCCTCAAGGGCGCCGCCTCAGCATGGAGCGTCAAGGATGGCCTCTCAGTTCCTCTCTCGAACAGTACGAAGCTTTATAGTGTCTCGCTCGGTCTATTTACTCGCGCTTGGGTTCCCAGGACCAAGAAGCTCAAGAAACCCCGCCGCGGTGTTGTCCCTGGTAAGGTACCAATGATCCACAAGACGCATCATGGGCGTAAAGGGAGGGAGCTACGCTTTCATGAAGTGGAAGTTCGTAGTGATGGGAGGTTGCCCCTGAATATGTCTGAGGAGAATAGACGAGTGTTCGAAGCGAGGACCGGGCGGCGGCTAATACAGGCCTCTGACGAGGTTTTGGTGATCGGCATCGTGGTTGTTAGCCCGGATGGCACCGGCGACTTCACCAATATCACTTACGCCGTCAACTCGGCCCCGAACAACATCGACGGAAGCACTGGCTACTACTTGATTTATGTCGTCTCCGGAGTGTATCAAGAGTACGTGTCTATTCCCAAGAACAAGAAATACTTGTTGATGATCGGCGATGGCATCAACCAGACCATCATCACCGGTAATCGAAGTGTTGTTGATGGATGGACCACCTTCAACTCTGCCACCTTTGGTGAGTTTTATATTATATAACATGGCTTGCAACTAAGAAACTGAAGCTCTATATATAGTATTAAAAATGCATGTGTACAGCTGTGGTTGGACAAGGATTCGTGGCGATAAATATGACGTTCCGGAACACAGCGGGGCCGAGCAAGCACCAGGCGGTAGCGGTGCGAAACGGCGCCGACCTCTCCACATTCTACAGTTGCAGCTTCGAGGCATATCAGGACACACTGTACCCCCACTCCATGCGCCAGTTCTACCGTGAGTGCGACGTCTATGGCACCGTCGACTACGTCTTTGGGAACGCGGCCGCCGTGTTCCAGTCGTGTAACTTCTACTCTCGCCTTCCTATAAGCGGCCAACAAAACACGGTTACTGCACAAGGCCGGACTGACCCGAACCAGAACACTGGTACAACCATCCAGAACTGTAACTTCCTTGCTGCCGCCGATCTCGTGGCCAACGGAGGCTTCGTGCAGACATTTCTGGGGAGGCCGTGGAAGCTTTATTCGCGGACGGTGATCATGGAGTCGTTTATGGATGGACTGATCGACCGTGAAGGGTGGATGCCGTGGAACGGCGACTTCGCGTTGAGCACGTTATACTACGTTGAGTATAATAATACTGGGCCAGGAGCGAACACAGCGAATCGGGTGACTTGGCCGGGGCTTCATCTGTCGATAAACGCTACCGATGCCGGAAATTTCACGGTTGGGAACTTCATCTTGGGTGATGTTTGGCTTCCGCAAACTGGTGTGCCTTATGCTAGCGGATTCAGTTGATTGGAAAATGATTCATCACTTTGATGCCTTTGCGTCTGTAGTGGATTGTTTGTTCCGGTGCAATACCCGTAGATGAAGTTTTATGATACTCTGATATCTTATTTATGTAAATTTATTTATATTTAGAAATATACAAAATAAAGTTATGCTATAATTTATTATTTAAATTTGTAGAAAATCATTCATCTCTCGCTCTGTGAGTAAGGGCCCGAGCCCGAATTTGTTGTCAACTTTTGATGGGTTTTTTCTTTATTGTAGGGTTATTAATACTAGTCAGAAGGGTTAATTTTTATCTTCTGTCTTGTTGGAATTGGTGTGGCTTGTTTTGCCACCTAATTAGTAATCTCGCATTAATTAAAGAATGAATTAAGATGGAATTGTGTGCATTGAAGGAAGGTGGAAAAATGCTTATTTTGTGGTTTCCAAAGGCTTGGAAGATGGAAGGTCTTTTCCAGAATCGGCAAAAACAAATTTGGAACGGCGGCAAAATTGGCAATGGTTTCTTCCATTTTCGCTAGGCACATTATTTGGTATCTTGAAATTCTTTAATTAATATTTTCTTTAAGCAGTCTTGAGTATAAATAGATCTCTTGGGGTTGTCCAAGAGATATACGAAGACGACGATTTGTAGGTTAGGATTTTAGTCTACTGGAAATCGTGTAACGTCGGAGTGAGTCTTGTGTCCTTGTACTCTTAAAGAGATTGAGGGTTGTTGTATTGTCGAGGTGAGATTGAGATTGGGTGAGGTGTGTAATCCTTGTAATCTCTTCTCTGATTAGTGATTTCTCTCGTGCTCTTCCCGTGGTTTTTCTCCGGTTTTGGAGTTTTCCACGTAAATCATTGTCTTGGTACTCTTTGTATTTCACATTCTTCTGTAAATTTTGTCTTGATTTTTCAACAAATTGGTATCAGAGCTAAGGTTATGATGAGTGAGATCAAGATGTTGAGGTTCTATGTGGAGAAATTTAATGGCTCACAGAACTTCGGAATATGGCAGAAGAAGGTGATGGCCTTGTTAGTGCACCAGGGACTGCATAAGGCAATCAGAAAAGAGGGAAAGCCTGATGACATGAAAAATGATGATTGGGATGAGCTTGATCTGAAAGCGTCAAGTACTATTTTCCTATGCTTGGCAGATGAGGTAATCAACAACGTTGCAGAAGTGAAGACGGCTTCGGACATGTGGAAAAAATTAGAGAACTTGTATATGTCGAAAAGTCTCTGCAACAAGCTCTTTCTCTTGAGTCAGCTATATAGTCTTCGTATGAAGGACGGTACATCTCTTATGACTTACTTGAATGCCTTCAATAAACTTGTGCAAGATCTCTTGAGAATAGGTAAAACTATTGAAGACGAAGATCAGGCGATGATCTTGTTATCATCTCTCCCGAGCTCTTACGATCATATGGTGACCACAATGTGCTACGGGAAGACTACTTTGAAGATGGAGGAGGTGACATCGGCACTCTTGACAAGTGATATCTTGAAGAAGCCTACCATCGAGGAGGAGTCTTCTACACTAGCGGCGGCAGAATATGTTCGTGGAAGAGGAAAGGTTCAAGATAGAGGTGGGAAGAAGTCCAAATCCAAGGTCATATGTTGGGATTGCAAAGAAAAAGGTCATGTGAAGAAAAATTGTCCAAATCGTACTAAAAATGGTGGAGAATCTTCTTTGATGGCAGTGGACTCAACTCTTGGTGGTGACGGAGATCTGCTCATAGTTACAGAAGGTATTGACACTTCTCCTGATGATTGGTATTTAGATTCAGGATGTTCGTTCCATATTTGTTCCAGGAAGGAGTGGTTTGCTTCCTTTAAGGCCAAGAAGGGAGGAATTGCTCGGTTAGGTGATGACACCGCATGTAAGATCACCGGGATTAGAACAGTGAAGATCCGGATGCATGATGGAACGGTTCGCACGTTGGGCGATGTGCGGTACGCGCCGAGGTTGCGGAGGAATCTGATATCACTAGGTGCACTTGACTCCAGTGGGTGCAACTTCTCAGCCCGAGGTGGAGTTCTAAAGGTGACACGTGGCTCGAAGCTAGTGATGATGTGAGAGAAGTGTGGTAAGAACCTTTACAGGTTGGTCGGAACTACCGTTGTAGGTGGAGTTTCGGAAAGTGCAGTGAAGCAAAGACAAGTTCGAGATGGTAAAAGGAGGATGGACACGATGAGTGCTGTCAAAATAGTCTCGCATGGTCTTTTGAGAAGTACTGCTGCGGATGCGGATGGTTCGAAGTGCGGATTCGGGTGTAATTCGAGTTCGGGTGGTTCTTCGAAGTGATTCTGCGGTTCCTAGGGAGAGAGGAAGTGAACAAGAGAAATTGCTAGTGGCAAAATCAATCCAAGGTAGAGATTGTTGGAATTGGTGTGGCTTGTTTTGCCACCTAATTAGTAATCTCGCATTAATTAAAGAATGAATTAAGATGGAATTATGTGCATTGAAGGAAGGTGGAAAAATGCTTATTTTGTGGTTTCCAAAGGCTTGGAAGATGGAAGGTCTTTTCCAGAATCGGCAAAAGCAAATTTGGAACGGCGGCAAAATTGGCAATGGTTTCTTCCATTTTCGCTAGGCACATTATTTGGTATCTTGAAATTCTTTAATTAATATTTTCTTTAAGCAGTCTTGAGTATAAATAGATCTCTTGGGGTTGTCCAAGAGATATACGAAGACGACGATTTGTAGGTTAGGATTTTAGTCTACTGGAAATCGTGTAACGTCGGAGTGAGTCTTGTGTCCTTGTACTCTTAAAGAGATTGAGGGTTGTTGTATTGTCGAGGTGAGATTGAGATTGGGTGAGGTGTGTAATCCTTGTAATCTCTTCTCTGATTAGTGATTTCTCTCGTGCTCTTCCCGTGGTTTTTCTCCGATTTTGGAGTTTTCCACGTAAATCATTGTCTTGGTACTCTTTGTATTTCACATTCTTCTGTAAATTTTGTTTTGATTTCCCAACATGTCTAAGCTAACGGATTTACATTAAAGGTTAAAAAAATTAATACACAGAACTATTATGTTAATATTCATGCTATAATTTTCAAAAATCTAGGAGATTAATTAATTTTATTTTTTAAAAAATATTTAAAACTATTCTTTAAATATGAGCATTGGTAAACAGATTAAGCAACGAAATTTATATCTTAACCATTAAAATTCTCTATAGCGGAAGCATATTGCTACTTTTGAAATGTATTTTTGGAAGACAAAAACTTACTACTTTATAGTTAAAAAAGTTTATGAAAAAACAAATTGTCAAACATATATATATGCTAATCTTCACTCGTCAGGAGCACAGCTCGGATCGCCGCGATCCAACGGCTACGGAGTCGACAGGAGTGAGCCGAGCTCCTGTCGAGTGGAGATTTTATATATATATATATATATATATATATATTCAAATAAATTTTTGCTTTCAACTACGACATTTGCAGTTTGCTAGACATATATTTGACAGTTTTTTTTTAAAATATTTGAACTCCTAAGTTGTAGAAAATCTTAGATTATACTTTACAGTTTTTATTTCTCCAAAGATGGTTATAAACTGTCTACCGGTTAAGCCTGTTGAGTGTTGACGGGGTGCACATGAAATTGTTCTCCGTCTATAGCGACTTGAGCGATATATATATATATATATATATATATATATATATATATATATATATTAGTTATGTGAAATAATAAGATGACAGCAAGGTGAAGCGGGGTTTCTGGTTCTGGTTGTCTGGTTGACTTTTTTTTTTTTTTAATTTTTTTTTAATGTAATGTTCAAGTTCAACTATATATTAACTATGGCTAATGCTATAGCACGCTTATTAATTGGAATAGTTTTTAGTATATTACATTATACTTGAATATTTAGGGAATAAATACATACTTGTGGCTCTTATGTAAAACTCTGTAATATAAAATAGTAAATATTTAAAATATTTTTTTCTAATACATATTTTTTAATATTATAATATCTAAATATTTATAATTATTTTAATATCATTAATAAAAAATACTTAATATATTTTAATACACCCGAACGTTTTAGTTTAAAATCTATTCGAATGTTTTTTTTAGTCTCGGAATCAGTAAATTTCATCATTTTTTATGTAAAAAAATACGTCATGATAGATTTTCAGAAAGAATAGTTAGACGCTACAACATTTTCTATTAAACGTATAAGTCTGTATTAATTGGTTGTTGCTCTAACCAATGCGTTCACTGCAGATTTCCAACTTGTTTCATTTTGTACGTTTTTTTTTTCCTTTTACAATGCACCGTTGTATTATGAAAGTGTAGGCACACTGTGATGGCTGGATTCTACGGTAGTTGAATGGACCTCTTAAAGCTCTTTTAATTCTGGATTTAACTCCCTTGTGATTTTTTTGTGCTACCAGTTGCACATAAAAATATAGCGGACCGATGGATGCACATAAATACGCCTCTTTGTGTGCAACGTGGCACTTTTGAAATGAAGAAAATCCTTATATAAGAATAATAGTCAGCTACGAATCTTATACTATAGAATTGTAGCTCCATATTATATCTATGGCCCTAAGTAAGAAAAGAAAGTCTAGGCAGATGATTATGCAGCATCTAGGAACACACCAAAGAAAAAGAAGATCGATAACCAAAAAGAAGTCAAAAGTCTAGGCACATGATTATGCAGCATCTAGGAAGCTTTGACCAAACTTAGGCAGAATCCACGAATGACTAAGTATACCCCCCCTGATTATGGTCGCATGAGTTCAAGTATCGTGACCCCAGCATAGGGCGTGTATTCGTCACACACGTAATTGGAACATAGACACGTCAACAGTCAGCCCTCCATTAAAATTTCACTCATAAATCTTGCAGAAGGTAGGAATCAGATCTGAGTTTGTCACGAGTCACCTTTTGTCAATGCTTCCTGCCAAGAGTAGAATAGAAGCCTCACTGATTACGGTTCGACTTTCTGCGCTATGATCTATGTATTTATAATAAGTAAAATATTTTTTTTAGTCCATGAACTTTATAAAAATATACCTCTATAATTTTGAATTTTAAACTGTACTCGCGATAATCCTGAACTACGAAAAAACGCCCACGATAACATTGCCGTCAGGTTTCCGTCCGCTGCCGTTAATTCACTGACGTGGCAGTTTTTAAATTATCTTTTAATCAACTTTTATTTTTTTTTAATTTTGTGGAGGGACAAATATGCTTTTATATGTATTTTTTTAAATCAATTTTTAATTTTTTTTAACTTTGTGGAGGGATAAATATATCTTTATATGTATTAAAATTAATAAAAAAATAACTTAAAAATTGCCACGTCAGCAAATTAACGGCGGTGGACGGAAAAACTGACGGCAAGATTATCGTGGGCGTTTTTTCGTAGTTCAGGGTTATTGCGAGTACAGTTTAAAGTTTATAATTATAAAGACATATTTTTATAAAGTTCAGAGGTTAAAAAAAATATTTTACCTTTATAATACTATTTACAAGTATGCGCACGTGCATCCCGCGATGGAACACTCTAAAAAATGGGAGGATTCTTCAAAGAACCTTATACGGACAGCATACTAACTTCGAATGTAGACAAATCATCAGGTCCCATAAACAAATAATGTATAATTACCAGCATATCCTGAGGGATACAAACCTCTGTTGTCATCGGCTACAAACTTCTCAGGATAAATGGTAATGTGAAATAGTTTTTTATCTTAAGTAGAATGCCAAAACAGTACTAAGAAATGAGGGCTACGTCATTATTTACTAACCTTGTTTTTATGAATTAGAAAGATCCAAACGCAACAAACTAATATCGGTTATGAGTCCTCCCAAGGTAGAGTCTGTAAAGAGTAAATGTAAGACAACCATATCCGAAAGGAGATTATTTTCGTAGGATCTCGGTTTAAAAAGGCAAATCCGAGACACATATACAAACTAATATATTTTATAGATTAAGAAATCACGCCAAACATACATAATCCAAGCACAAACCGCATATACATAATATAATAATATTAATAATAAAAAAATAAAGGTAGAAATAAATAAAATAGAAAGTAGTTAAGAACAGTAAATATAAAAATAAAATAAAAGTGATTATGTTATCTAAACCTCAATTTTACGAACTCAAATGCTATGTCACCACTCCGCTCGATCGAGAACTAGGTCTTATATATTCAACTTCTAGAAAGATGAAATTATGTAAAATGGTTTCTCTCCAATTTTTTTTGGGTCAGCCATTTTTGTTTTTCACTTATTTGTCAGGCTTTCATATATTCTAACTGGTGCAACTGATGTTTTGTTGACATGCCAAAACCATTGCAACAGTCGGTCTTTATCTTGTTCTCAATAGAGACCAGTTAAAGTTTTTGTCTAATCACTTTATTTCGAATTCTATCTAGAAGAGACTAATCGGAGATCCGCAGCAACATCTTCATTGCTATTCGTTGAGTATGCTGTCATTTAACCAGCCAACATTCAGAGTCATACAATATGTCGGTCTTATAGCAAAATGATAGTACTTTTTTTTTTCAGTCTGATAAAAAAAATTTTCACACATAATTTTTAGCGCCATCCCCCACTTAAATATCCAAACCACGTTCCATAATCTCCAATGGAACAATCTATGGATGTCTTCATCCAAGGAATCCCTTGAACAGCTGGTAATGCTCTGAACAGGACTTAGAATTCCGTTCTTTACATTCTTGGGAAAATATGCAAATTCACGCAGGAGCTCCCTGTTGGGTTTCTTCGAGTTAGGTTACAAACCTCTCCCCCAGTTAATTAACCTTTGAAATAAAGCTTTGATTCCTCCAGTCTTTCAAAGTATCTTCTAAATATGATTAAGGAAAGATATCGAGATCTAACCAAATTCACAGCTGGTCAAATCTAATGCATTGTACGTTGAACGAAGACTTCTATGCTGCCTATATAAAGCCACCATGCAGCTCATCGACTAATCAAAACAAGTAAATCAAAATCTTCTTGTTAACCAGCTAATACTTCCTACTGAGAATGTCCAAGAAAGAAGATCTTAAGATGGTTGGAATAGAAGCCTTTAAGATGCTGGAAGAGTATCCAGGGACATCGTGGTTCAAGACGACAAGGTCGCCGCCACTCATAATATCTCAGTACCAGAGATCAATGAAACAACAAGTTATCACAGTTCACAAGGAGCTGCCGCCGACGACGCCGCCACCACCGGCGCCAGCGGACAGAGTTCTTGACAGCAACCAGTGTGCAAAGGACCACGGTGGTTTTGTCACCGTTACATATGGCACTAGGAATCAGCAGAAGCAGAATAATCGCAGCAGGGCTTCCGCTTCTAAATTTTTTTGAGAATCAGGATTTCTGCTTCTAAATTATAAGCTGATTTTATGCTTGAATTATGGTGCTAGTTTATTGAATGCATGGACTTATAAGAATTAGTGTTCTTACTTTGAGTGCATGTATGGTTGTTTAGGAGTTGCTCTCCACTCCCCAGTGGAAAATAAATAAATTACTGTGTTGTAAAAATACAGTAAATTATGAAGCTTTTTTCTTTCTGATAAAATAATATGAAGCTTATCATGGAAGTGATGGAAGAAATGACAGCCAAAACACCTATGGTACAGCGAAAACACCAACCGTAACAATCAAAATAACCAAAACCACAACTAATTTCCCAAATCTTGTCGAATCAAGAAAGGACAAGCATTATGATTATAACGTGATCACCACATCATAAATTATCAACTCAACCATAACAGTCACAAAGAACACAAACCGATTTTGACGTAGAAAAATCCTCCAAATCGGAGAGCAAAAACCACAGGACTGAAGTCCAAATTGCTCCACTAATCATCAGGAGATTATAAAAGTCATCTCTAGATAATATTAGAGATATACAGTCAAACACAATCAAGATCCAAGATATTCTTGATCAAAATCACCAACACATATGATGATTATAACTAAACAAACAAGTGCAAAAATTCACCAAACGGGTCTGTAAAAATAGTTGCGAATCACCAAGCTAGAAGTATTCAAATCCGATCTCCACCGTTCAGATCTAAGATCAGTGAGTCAGGAACCACATCTCAAATTTTCAGATCGATCCAATGATAGACGACTTCAGATTGCTCACTTGATGAAACTCTGTCAAATTTAATCCATTTAAATTATGATTTACAGACCTCATTTTGTGACAAGATTATACATTGTAGAATTAAACTCTCTCTAGATTTATTTGTTAAATTATATATAAAAAAAATTCTCTAGTTTTGATCCCTGATAAATCCTCGTGGTAGAATTGCATTTAAGATCTTTATTTGGTGGGAGAAAAAAAAGGGGAAAAACTAACAGAATAGTTAAAGCACTTGTCTTGCAACTAAAATATCGTGGATTTGAGCATCGGAAATCACCTTCTGTAAAAAATAGAATATGATGACATACACTGGACGAGAAATTGTTCGCGCCTTTTTTGGAGCTTACACTTATGCGTGCGTGAGTTTTTGTTGTACCGAATAGCCTCTTTTATCTTTATCGACATTTGCGGAACGGTGAAGTCCGAAAGGATTGAGAGATGAGTAGGAATCATCCTACACAAGAGCATAATAAAAAGTAGTTGATTAGATGCAGTCTCTGCCAAGAAAAGGACCAAAGTATTACCTCGTGGTCAATAATATTCCTGTTTCATGTGAAAAATAGATTCCCTCATCACTTAGACTTCAAATGATTGTGGGTCTGTTTGATGGTTCATAACTTATCCAGGAAGAAAAAAAGTACCCCAAATCCCATTACATTTCAATCATTTCCACACTAATTATTCTTTATCTTTTTTAAAAGATAACAGTTAAAAAATTCCGCCGTAACCGATCTATTTTGATGTAACCATCATAATAGATAAAATTATAAACAGTATTAACTTATATTTTACCAACCAAATAGTTACATCTCTTTCAGTTATGATAGTTCCGAAAGTCCATTTTATCCTTCATAAAGTACAAAAAGAGTATATCATTTACATCCTTCACGGGCGGCACTTATTCTACTTCATAAGATGGAACCCTCCACCTTCCATCCTGTAGGCGCCCTGGGCATTATTCTTTATCTATCGCTTAGTTAGGCAACAACCAACACTTGGTCATCAAGATATGTATATTGCTGAAGCTTCTTCTCGATGCTTTTCATGGGGAAATTCTTGCTTTTAACTAACGATCAACATTTGGAGAGCGAAACCTCAACTTTAAAAGCATCGACTCTCGAGTTCGATGCTAGTTCGTCCTTTTGGTGCGTCTTCATGCGCATCTTGACTCGAGGTCCACGTAAGGGTGGTGCGTGTACCGATTAGCTTCAAGCAGTGAGAGAGAGAGAGAGACAGAGAGAGAGTAGCACGGATTCATCTGTAATTGAAATATAGATTAGAATCCACGATAGCTTTCTTATTTGACTGACTCAAAAATAATAACAAATATTCCAATTCCAAATTCTTTGGAATACTTTGAATAGAACCCTAAAGCTATTATTCTTAAGATATTTGGAGGCATCCAGATTAATAAAAACATTCTATTTGATTTTGGATCTACTGCAATGTTCCAAGTTGGGAAGCAACATCTTTTATTCTTTAAGATATTATGTGGCGGGGAGATGTCAAGATCACACCGAAAGCTCAAATGTGCCGATCAGATTTGAGATGAAGGAATCTGGATCATGATGATGAATTCCTTCCAACTCAATCTACAATCAAGTGATCGACTGCTGTGCTGTATTTCACTAAAATTCCTTCATCTCAATCTTTGCCACTAATTCCCATGCACTATGTTCTTCTATTATCATTAACGCTTTCATAAACATAGGAATTTAGTTAGATTTCATGAGCTACGTGAGATTATTATAAAATGGGCACGTAGAATGTTGATTAAAAATTTTGTTGCTGTTTGATTGAAATATCAAGGCAAACCACCATTCTTAAACCACGTCTTCACTCATTAGTATCATCTCTTAATGTATAATATTAATGTTGATAAAATTCAGTGGCACATGTAAAAACATGCGACTCCTTCCGAATAGTAGATGAAATCTTTCTATTTATTTTTTATTTTTTGTTAATTGGGAGCAAGCATGACGAATCTAAATTATTTGGCTGAATATATCCTAAGTAATAGGTGTACATCTGGAGGCAAAAGTTTGTTGCATACAAGCCATGCAGTAAGATTTTTCTTTTTGGAGAATATGCCACAGGCTACATAACCCTGCATCCAAGTACTACCGAAAGAAGACTCGCTCGTAACTGTACACGAGTTGAATCATCCGTCATACATGAGGGGCGCCGCACGTGTATGTTACCGCTAGCTGGAGAGGAGAGTGATAACATTATAAAGAGTCAAACCTTAATGTGAATGGTTTCTCATTTCTCTTCTATCTCATGCGATAACATGTCACCCCCAGCATGGAGTAAGAGGATGATAGAAAAATGACGAAGTGGCTACAGTAATAAAAAGCAATGTCCAGGTTACTCAAGTCTCTAAAATATAGGTGGAAATTAAAAAAATCACATTAAATTTAGAATTTATAAAAATGTAACTTGCTCTTATTTATCGGGAATATATTGACCTTGACCTTGACCTTGACCACGGGAGGACGAGGACTAAACGCAGGGCCTATATAAGGCCAACCAAGCCTCATCCTAAGCTCATAAAGCAGCTAAGCAAATTCCAATAACTAGCTAACAATATACAGTAGCTACTACATGGCCAAGCATGATCTCATGAAAGAATTAATAGAAGCCTCTAAGATGCTGGAAGAATATCCTGGGGCTGTAATGATCATGAAGACCACTCCCTTGCCAAAGTGCCAGTACAGGAATAGCCCTACTGCTTCAGTGACGGTACAGAGGAAGCCGCCGCCGCCGCCAGTGCCAGTGGCCGTGATTGAGAGCACCGAGGTTGCCAAGGCCTATGGTGGCATTCATACTGTCAACCATGGCGGCCCTAAGGTGCAGAAGCAGAACCGACGCAGGTCTCTGTTTTCTAATATATAGTTATATTATCTACAACATATGGATGGCGTCCTTCCAACAAGAAAAAGAAGAGATGCGAGTAGTGTTTACATAATATATATATAGTTTATGTATGTTACTAAAAGAGTTAGATCCACCTTGTATCATAAATAAATGTAAGTTATGAAAAATGCTAGATAATGTAATGTATTATGGAGTTGTGCTTGGTTTAGTGATTAATCTCACAACCATGTCGTTTTCCTTTTCTTTATTTTGAAAAATTTTGAGGTGAGAATCTCACTACAGCGCTCCATTCATTCAGAAGACGCCAAAGATATGATGATAATAAGTAGATAATTTAGCTAATTGCTCGTTTTACACAAATAGTGTGGGAAAAACACCAAATTTAATCTGGAAACTGCTTGTGAATCATGGATCATTGAACTATAACTCGCTCCAATGACCCCATTCTACTGGAAGGTTCTTTCTTGAGTTAAATGTTCCTTGCGTCTCTTAGGTATACAGCCCTTGCGCAGTTTTTTTTTTTTTTTTTTTTCCTTTTTTTTTTTGGGAACATTTCATCCATGTCTGTAGTTGCTCATATATGATATGTAGATCTTTTTCGGCAGCATAACTACACCATTATATTATAGTTACAGCCACGCTACTTCGTTCTTTTTTTTTTTTTTTGGTGTTTTTCCTACTTCATTTCGGCTTAAACCAATTCCTCCTTTTTGGGATTAAAAATTTTATTAGTTCAGTTAATTTCATACTTAAATCAAACATTACATAACATATTAGCCTTTACTTGCAGTGTTTATTTTGCAATTCAGTAATCAAGCTTTATGGATTACTTTAGATTTACGGATCTCTTTAGTGGAGAAAGATTCTTAGATTTGCAATTATTGAGATTCCAAGAGAACTACATTCTCCCTGGTCACTTGTGGCCATGTTGGAGTTATCTCACATAAACTATACGCGCGTAATACTTTCTCAAAAACATAAAAGAAATCAATAATTTTTGTTTATACCTCAATTTCGAGGCTCTATATGGTCTTGAAGGTTGGAGGTTTAACTCTAATTAGCCCCAAGTTTGTGTCACAAAAACAAAATTAAAAAAAAAAGAAAAAAGAAAAAAGAAGCCCATAGTACCTCACACTATTCCGGTGCCTATGGCCGGAACGAATCCGTCATAGTTTTCATAGCACAACATCCTTTTTATTCAGTTTGCTACTGTATCTGGCAGTGACACCCAGCCTTTGAGCAGGGGTGTCAAGCGACACCCCTGCTTTTCGATGCGATGATATATATAGTGGATATATATGTTGATTATAAATCAAATTTAAAATTTATTTTATTATATATATTATTTTATTTTATTTTAATTGTCAAGAAGGGCATTTTGGATATTTTACCAAGTTCAAAAATTCCAGCAAAATCTTTGCTGGGATCTCTTTATCTTTCCCATAAAAATTCATTATTTTGGCTTACAAAACAAGATATCATAGAGAGCTTAAGGTGTGACAAAAGTCACACCTTAAGCAATGAAAATGAGAAAGGGAGAGATAGATGGAGTGTGCAGGGATGATGGGATTTTGCCTTTTGCTTTTTCCTCTCCAGAACCAACCGAGCTCTCCTTCTCCTTTGGTTCTTCTTTTTTTCCTTCTTCTTCTTCTTCTCTGCATTACCAGTTGCTGGATGAATTTTTGATCATCTTCAAAAATTTCATTTGAACATTTTCTAAGCTTTAGTGAAACTATTTTCAAGTTCTTTTTCAAAACGAAAAACTCGGTGGTGTCTCACTCGACTCCGAATCGTGCAAATCGGAGACCGAAGGGTCGTTGTATCTCCGTCGAATTTGCTAGAGAGACCCTTGCACGGGGCGGCAAATATTCGATTGGGACAAGTGCTACGCACACCTCGACCGGTAAAATTTCTAACCTCACTTTTTGTTTTGATTTGTTGTTTTGTAGGTTATTCGGAACACTTGAAGTAAAGTATTTGTAAGTACTCTTCGATGATTTGGTTAGTGCTAAAATTTCTGTTTTAATTTATATATTTCAGAAATTAATTTGTGTGTATTTCTACTATTTAGGCTTAATAAATCCATCAATATATGTATACATTTACTATAAATTAAGGGGCGATTATTGTACTATCACCTCAACTGAAGTGGTTCGGCAGTTGGGCCACTGGCCCATGAACCACGCGACGCGGGTTTGATCCCCTCATCGCGTGGTCATTTGTTTTTTATGTTTTTAATTTTTTTTAAAGCTTAAAGTGCTGACGAAATTACAGAGTCAACCCTACTCGTCATTCTTCACCATCCCCATGCTCTCCATCTCTTACTCCGCCGCCATCCTGCGTGGAGCGCCGCTTCTATCTCTAACTTCCTCCATAGCGGCACCACCGTCTAGCCGCTAGAGCCAAACCTCTGCCTTCGTGCGCCGCCGCCGTAAGCGCCGCGCCTTCACCTTCGATTTAGTTTCGCTATTTCATCCGCTCACCGTCCCGTCCTCTTCTTTGCTTCGGTATGATTTTTCATTCTTTTGGCTTGTAAATATACCACTTTGTATTTTGACACCCATGCGTAAAATTTTTGGGTCCGTCACTGGTATCCGGTTACTGATCATTTCTTATGCATGTGTTATGGCAGGTCGTAGGGATAATTAGTTGGCCATAGTCATTCTTCAGCTTTCTGGCGGGACTATGTGCTGACTTCCTCCTCTAGTCCTAATTTGATTTGCGGTTATTTTGGGATACTTCCCGAAATCCTAATACATGTCAAACATTTCCAGGCTAACTATTCTTTACCCCTTGATTAATCAGCAACCGACCCATGCTCATCAAGATATAAATGCCGAAGTTTTTCACGATGATTTTTCATTGGATAAATATTCATGCTTTTAGCTTCAGAGTAATACTATCAATCAATACCTTTTTTTTAACATCAAGACTGAACTAATTAACAATCAACACTTGGATAGTGAAACCACTGCTTCAAAGCATCGAGTACTAGTTCGTGCTTAAGATGCATCGTCATGCGTCTCTGGACTCGTGGTCCACATACTAGCGGTGCATATGCCAATTTATCAGTTTGGATTAGCTTGACACAGAGTAGTGACGCAACTCCTCAAAAATAAAGGAGTTGCATCAGAAAAATATACTTTATAAAATTTTAATAAATCAACTACTCACTTGAACAAAGCCATATGGAATACAAAAGTATTTTTGAAACAGTACTTTTAAGTTTACTAACTTAATATTTTTAAAAGAAAGTTTAAAAAATAATTGTTGATTTGTACAATTTTTAAAAAGTAGGGATTGGCTATATTACTGACATGAAACTCATCCGGAGTAAAAACAAAGATTAGAATCCACGATAGCTTTCCGATTTGACTGACTCAAAAATAATGACAAACATTCCAAGTCCAAATTCTCTGGATACTTTGAATGGAACCCTAAGGGGCTGTTTATTTGGAGTGAAAATTAGGAAAGTGAAAAGAAAATAGTAGAATGGAAAGTGATAATATAGAAAGTGAAAAAAAGTGGTAGGATAGAAAGTGATGGGAAAGTGATAAGAAAGTAGATTTGAGTTTTCTTGTTTACTTTGTATTGTAAAGTGGAAAGTAATTAAAATTTTTTATTTAAAAAAATAATTTTTAATAATATTATTTAATAATAATTAAAATAAATAATAATTAAAAAATATTATTTAATAATAACAAAAAATTATTTATAATTAATATTTTTAATAATAATTTAAAAATAATTACTATTTTATTTATTAAATTTACTAATTAATAAATAAAAGATTATTATTTTATTTAGCTATTTAGTAATTTTATTTATTTATATTTTTAGAAAATAGTAATAAATTATTAAAATAATATAATATTTATTATTTATTATTTGTTGTAATTTGCTTGTTTTTATTATTGTATTATTTATTATTATTAAAGAATATAAATTTATTATTTTATTATTTATTAAAAATAATAAATTTTTTATTGTAAAGTAAAAAGTAAGTAAAATTTTTTATTTATAAAAAATAATAATTAAAATAATTCTTTAATAATTATTAAAAAAATTATTTAATAATAATTAACAACTAATTTATAATCAATATTTTTAATAAATAATTTAATAATGATTAGTATTTTATTTAATTAATAATTAAAAAAATTATTTATTTATTTTATTTTGCTATTTAGTACTTTTATTTATTTATATCTTAGAAAATAGTAATAAATTATTAAAATTATTAATAATTAAAATAATATAATAAATAATGTATTTATTATCTATTATTGTAGTAATTTGCTTATTATTATTATTGTATTATTTCTTTTTTTTTATATTTAAAGAATATAAATTTATTATTTTTATTATTTATTAAAATAATAAACAATTTTATTATTATAAATTTTTTATATAATTTATTAGTTATAAATATATTAATTAGTTTATATTAATATTTAATTATTTTAGAGAATAATTATTATTAATAATCATCACTAAATGCTAATGACTCTCACTTTTCTCCCACTTCCTAACGTTTGATAAGGAAGTCAAAAAAATAAAAATTACATAGAGATGGAAAGTGAAAGGAAAGTCAGTTTCTCACTTTTCTATTTAAAGTAAACAAAAAAACTGACTTTCCAACTTTATACTTTTCAATTTTCTTTTAAAGTAAATAAGGAAACTGACTTTCCAACTTTTTCACTTTCCTACTTTCTCACTTTCCTCTCCAAGTAAACACGCCCTAAAAAAATTATTCTTCAGATATTTGGAGGCATCCAGATTAATGGAAATATTCTATTTGATTTCCTACTGTAGTGTTCCAAGTTATGAAGCAACGTCTTTTATTGATTTATTCTTTAAGATCTTATGTGGCCGGGAGATGCCAAGATCACACTGAAAGTTCAAATGTGCCGATCAGATTTGAGATGAAAGGAATCTGGATCATGATGATGAATTCCTTCCAACTCAATCTACATCAAGTGATCAACTGCTGTGCGGTATTTCACTACAATTTCTTCATCTCAATCTTTGCCACTACTTCGCATGCACTATGTTCTTCCATTATCATTATCGTTTTCATAAAAATAGGGATTAAGTTAGATTCATGAGCTACGTGAGATTATTATAAAATGTGTAGGTATTATGTTAATTAAAATTTGGTTGCTTTTTGTTTGAAATATCAAGGTAAAACCCACAATCTATCACAATTCTTAAACTGCGTCGTCACTCATCGGTATCTCTTCATGTATAATATTAATGTTGATAAAACTCGGTGGCACATGTAAAAATATAAATTGAATAGTAGATCAAACTATTCTATATTAGATTGTAAACTAGTATATAATAATATCCCTGCTGCAACTAATTTAACACTTTAGTTTAAGTGCAAAGAAAGAACATTACTCCAAATACAACAAAAAAAAAGAGCAATGATATTCTCTTCTGGATTAGCATCTTCCATGACAAAGATTAAGTAATTCCATACTACAAATACAACAAATAAGTTATGAAGTGCTTCATAAGTACATTTATATATTATACCTAAGAAATGCATTCTTTAATAATCTCCAATTCATTAGCGGTATCAACATCTAATTCATAGCTTGTGATAACATATTTATCAAGACCTATGAGTTACACAGTATTACAACAACGATAATCAAAACCTTTGACTATCCACAATTGCTTCCAAGAAATATAGAATGCAAAACTTTATTTTGACCCCTAAACTTCACTAATTTTAAAGCAAAGTCCAGGTCAGTCAAGCTTTTAAAAGTTAGCAGGAAATAAATAAAATCACATTAAAAGTGGAATTTATAAAAATGTAACTTGCTCTTAAATTTATTGGGAATATATTGACCTTGACGTTGACCCAGGGAGGGCAACGACTACAAGAACAGGGTCTGCCTATATAAGGCCAACCAAGCCTGACCTTAAAGCTTATAAAGCAGCTAAGCAAATTCCAATAACTAGCTAACAATATACAGTAGCTACAACATGGCCAAGCAGGATCACACGAAGGAATTAATAGAAGCCTCTAAGATGCTGGAAGAGCATCCTGGGGCTGTAATGATAATGAAGATCATAAAAAGGGTTCCCTTGCCACAGCGCCAGTACAGGAATAGCCCTACTGCTTCAGTGACGGTACAGAGGGAGCCGCCAACACCGGTGCCAGTGGACGTGGTTGCGTCCCCCGATTTTGCTAAGGAAAAGGGTGGCTTTTACGCTGTCCGCTTTGGCGGCCCTAAGAAGGGGAAGAAGCAGAACTAACGCAGGGTTTTTTTTTTTCTAGTACGTAAGTTATATATATATATATATATATATATATATATATATATATATATAGGTTATGTTAGCTACAACATATGCATGGCGTCCTTCCAACAAAAGAAAAAGAAGAGATGGAAGTAGTGTTTACATAATATATAGTATATATATATGTTACTAAAGAGTAAGATTCACCTTGTATTATAACTAAATGTTATGAAATGCTTGATATATAATGCAGTTTGGAGTCGTGCTTGGTTTACCGATCAATCTCACAATCTTTTTGTTTTTCCTTCTCTTTACTTTGAAAACTCCAAGGTGAGAATCTCACTACAGCGCTCCATTCATACAGAAGCAGAAAAGGAAGACGCCAAAAGTACGACGGTGATAAGTAAATAATTTAGCTAAGTGCTCGATTTTCACAAATAATGGGGCAAACAACAAATTTAATCTGGAAATTGCTTGTAAATTTTTAGCGAAGTATTCCTACACTAAGTGCTCGATTTCACAAATAATGGGGAAAACAACAAATTTAATATGGAAATTGCTTGTAAATCTTTAGCGTACGCTAAGTGCTCGATTTTCACATATTATGGGGAAAACAACAAATTTAATTTGGAAATTGCTCGTAAATCTTTAGCGAATATTCCTACAAGGTTGGGTAAGCTGCATGGATCCTTGATCTATAACTCGCTCCATTTACCACAAAACTACATAGCACTGAAAGGTGCTTTTTTGAGTTAACGATATATGTTTTGGGGTCCAAAATGTAGACCTCGTTCCGAAATCCGCTGAAAACAGTTCGGACATCAAAAACACCTATTTAGAAGCATTTTTTGAAAAAACATGAAAGTTGTAGATCTCGGCGAGATCTACAAATTTTATGTTCAAAATTTTTTTCAAAAAATGCTTCTAAATAGTTGACCTCGGTATCCAAATAGTTAGGAGTATTTTTGTCCGAATGCAGTTGAAATTGGTAATGATGGTTGATGTGATGGAGATGTGATGGGGGAGGGGTTGATTAGTAAGTTTTATAGTTTAAGGGGGGTGGATAATAATTTTCTTATTCTTTAATTTGCAATTATTGAGATTCCAAAAGAACTACATTCTCCAGGGACCAAGAGCGAATTTTTTGGTGTTTTTCCTACTTCATTTCAGCTTCAACCAATTCCTCCTTTTTGGGATTAAAAATTTTATCAGTTCAGTTTATTTCATACTTAAATCAGACATTACATAACATATTAGCCTTTACTTGCAGTGTTTATTTTGCAATATCAGTAATCAAGCTCTATGGATCACTTTAGATTTACGGATCTCTTTAGAGGAGAAAGATTCTTTAATTTGCAATTATTGAGATTCCAAGAGAACTACATTCTCCCTGGTCACTCGTGGCCATGTCAGTTAGGAGATGTGACTAACCATGTTGGAGTTATCTCACAAGCTATACGCGCTTAATACTTCTCATAAACATAATAGAAATCAATATTTTTTGTTTATACCTCAATTTCAAATAACCTACACCTCTTATTCTTTTTGCTTGCATTATACAAACTCAAATTTTATTTGCATTCTGCCTAACTCTACTCCGTACAATATCAAATCAACCTCTTTTCAGATTATTTTTTTATTTTTTTATTTTTTATTATAATTACTAAATCAATCATATATATATTAAATCCAAAAAAAAATATTTTTTAATGTGCTATACAATTTTGTATTGAAAATTACTTTTAAAATATGTTTTTAAGTAGGTATTTTACGGTTCTGAACTCTTTACTAGTTAAAAAAAATTTTGGGATCTTAAAATATCTATTTAGAACTATTTTTTACAAATTTCTCTACAATTCCATTTTTCGTATTCGAATTTTGTTATGTACGTGTTTCGGACTGATTTTGTAGATTTTTCAAAATTAGAAATTTTTTTGACAAAAGTTTACAAAGGAGGAGCTGTTTGATAAAACCTCTAAAAGTTTTTCTTTTAAGCCTTTCTAATAGAGAAGTGATTACACTATGATTAGTCAGTAAATTCTAGCCGTAAAAGCATTTTGCTAATGTGGAAAAGTGCGTAGCCCAGTGATAAGGGGAAGGCATGCATGTATGGTTTTGAAGGTTAGACGTTTAACTCTCATTAGCCCCGAGTTTGTGTCCCAAAAGCGGAAAAAATAAAAAAAATAACTATAAATCAATCCCTAAATTCTTTCTACTCATACATGTTAATCACTAGATTATTTAAATTTGAAAAAAATAAATAAATTCTCTTGATATTCATGTCGGAGCTATTTTGACCATTGTATAATTATATTTTAAAAAAAATTCAATATAAAAATTGTAAATTTTAATAAAATCTATAATTTTTATGGTCAATATTTTTTTAAAAAATATTTCTAATAAATATTTTGATGTTTCAAAGTTTTTGTGGGTTTTAAAATCAATCCATTAACCCGCTGAATTTTGGAGCCTCAAAATGCTTATTTAGAATAATTTAAAAAAATAATTTAAAATTATAGAACTAATCAAAATTTATAATTTTCGTGTTGAATATTTTATTAAAAATATTTCTAAACAAATATTTTATGGTGTAAAAATTAACGGATAAAATGAGAAATTTTTTGCAAAGTTTAAACATTGAAGAGCTGATATATAAGTCTCCCAAAAAAAGTCCACTAATCACTTAGGTCCTTGTAGGACTAGAAAGTTCCTTAGCGATCAAATCTTTAAGTCATCAAAGGCCTTCCCTTTTGGTTTCGGCCTAGGATTTTCATTAGGGTATAATATGTATATAAGGTTGATGAGGAATCTCATTGGCCAAAAAGGAAGCATGTCAAATGCAAACTAAGCATACAGGAGTAACAGTAATTAAACTACGATAGCACGGAAGAATCTATATCTGCAGTTATTATTCTTCTTAGAATGCATTTTAATTGCTTTTTTCCCTTTTTTTTAATAAAAAAAAAAAACATTTTGTCTCATGCTTGTGGTTCGGCAGTAGCAATTGAGCTTATCTCTGGGGCGTGAGGTTCAACATCCGAACCTAAATGCACAACTCAGTGGAACTATTGAGAAATAATATAGATCAGAAGCTAGCTAGTACGGTGAAGTAGTGAATTAGCGCTATCCTAGTTTTGCTAGGTTGGCGGCCATAGGCGCTGAGCCATGGAGAATTCTCGGTTGTCTTTAAGCGGAAGAAAAACAAGAAAAAAGGAAAACCCAAGCTTGAAAGTGTTATACCTATTATTAATTAGTTTTTAACAGAACACAAACTTTTACAGTGAGAAAGAGCTTGCAAATCGCCCGGTTAGGAGAAGAAGGCGTTTTAAACCAATGGAATTCAAAGGCTCACGTTCACCTTTCTAACCATAGACAGCCTCTTTTTAGAATAGAAAAATCATATAAAAACATGCATTTCCATGCAAATATAAAAGTTATTATTCCCCAATTTCTGGGGCTCAAGCCTGAGTTGGATCCGAGCCCCCACCCCGCATACTGGTTTGTATCCAGCTTATCGGTTCCTCCATCAAAAAAATAAAAAATAAAAGAAAAAGAGAGAAAAAACGGGGAATCCAACTCGAGGAACCCATGGCCTTGAACATTGCCCTAAGGGCAACTTTTTTCGCATTTGCAATAGTCTTCCTTGTAACTCCTAGTTTGGGGCAGCAGATTTTCGACGTGACAAAGTATGGTGCCAAAGATGATGGCTCCACGGAGAACGGCAAGGTGAGCCTCGTTAGAAAAATATTGTTTTTTAGGTAATATTTTTATTCGTAAAATGAACCATTTTTTTTAAAGATGAGTGTCTTAACCACTAATGCTGGTAGATAATGTAATATTATTTTTTATAAGAAATATTGAGTGCATGAGAAGTTGTCTTTTTGTAGGCTTTCTCGGATGCATGGAACGCTGCATGCTCATCCGAATCAGGTGCAACTCTGTTGATCCCGGCCGGGACATTCCTCCTGGGTCCAATCGTGTTCCGTGGGCCATGCTCAAATGAGCCCACGGTGGAGCTTAAGGGAACATTGAAGGCTCTACCGAGCCTTGCTTCCTTTCCTGAAGACTTCTGGATTGAATTCAGATCTGTGGAAGGGCTCATCATCACCGGCGGCGGCAAAATTGACGGCCAGGGAGGTGCTGAAGCCTGGATAACCACAAGTTGCCCTCGCAAGAGAAACTGCAAAAACATGCCAACTGTATTTTTTTTTAACTCATTACATGTCAGCCATGATAAATCTCATGGACAAATTTTCCAAAATCAATATTATTTGATATGTGTGGATGGTTATGTGCAGTCACTGCGGCTCTCGTCGATCACCAATGGGACCGTCCACGACATAAACCTGGTGGATGCAAAGGGCTTCCACATGAAGGTTCAACGAAGCGCTCATGTCACCGTTCATCACATGAACATCACAGCCCCTGGAGATAGTCCCAACACCGACGGCATCCACATCAGTGGCACCAATCATATCAATGTCACCGACATGAACATTGCCACCGGCGACGATTGCGTCTCTATCGGACCTGGAGCCATCTTCGTCGATATTTCTAAGGTCAACTGTGGCCCTGGACATGGCATCAGGTTATTGATTAAGGATAATAAAAAAAAATAACTACATTTCTCTAAAAGCTATAGAGAAGTTGAATCTCTTCTACTTATATGCAGCATTGGAAGTTTGGGCAAGTTCAAGAATGAGCAGGATGTATCGTTCATTACGGTGACCAACTGCACGCTGAGCAACACTGACAATGGTGTTAGGATCAAGACATGGCCCGGGTCACCCCCGAGTTTGGCCACCCACTTCACCTTCCAAGATGTGATTATGAATAATGTATCAAACCCGATCATCATTGACCAGGTCTACTGCCCAGTGAAGCAGTGCAGCAGCTTGGTAAACATTCAATTCAATATTCTTTACAGTTTCATTTGAACTTAGCCTTCTTATGCTCGAAACAATAATAATTCCGCGCATTGCAGCCATCGCTGGTGAAGGTGAAGGACGTGACATTCAAAAACATCAAGGGCACTTCTCAGGATCCAGAGGCAATACAACTAGTATGCAGCCCAGCCTTGCCTTGTGAACAAATACACCTGGAGGACATCCATCTGGAGTACATTGGCAGCAAGCAGAACAAACCCGTTGCTTCGACTTGCACTAATGTCCATGGAATCACAGTGGGCGAGATATTCCCTCATTCATGCCTGTAAAGATTTATGATGCATGCCAAACCTATAACCGAAGGCAAATATATAACTCCATATCATGTTCATCCATCCTGTTGAATTGCGTAGCATTTTATTCTGCTGGACCACCCATCCTTGCCGTGGATCTGTGGAGGTTTCAAGTCACTTATATTATAAAAATGATACATGTAGCTGCTACGCAAATGTAACAAAGAAACCAACTTATCGATATTTATGTACTGATGGATAATAAAAGTACAACTCTTATAGCAGCAATTTTTCATCATAGATAATGTAACGGTGGCCGACCTTGCAATGACAGAACATAAAATAACATGAATGAGTGGCAATTCAAGAAGAAACACCCATAGCCAGTGAAAAATGATAAACTATTCCAAAATATGTACCTAATTTAAACCAATTAGCAAGAAATTGCATGACTGATGTTCAATTGCATTCAAAAGGATCCATTCTACATTACATTAGGCAAATAAAATATGACGCCAAGAAGCTCGCCACAAAGCGATAGTTTCTTGAATTCACAAGTGAGGTGTTCACCGGTCACATCATTTCTACTCTGGCTCGCATGGTCCCTGGATGGAACTGACTAGGTTTATGTTCTAGGATGTCGTAACCTTTAATGATCTCAGGCTTCTTCAAACCTATTCCAACCATAAATAGACAGGCGATAGATGATGTAGATCAAATTATGTGGAAGTACATACCAGGAAGATAAGTTGTAACAGAAAGTGCAAAAGAAAATAGAGTAAGCACAAGATACTATGACAGTATTATCATTTGCTAGACCTAATACCTGCATTTGCCAGATGCATGCTGGAATGGCCATAGTACGCATGATGCCTCCTGAAAGAGTTAGGAACAAGCTTTTTGACACTCAAAAAGAATGACGTAACTTTGCTACGATCCTAAATACCATACACGCAATGGATAATCTAGCCATGCACGACATGTCCTAAAATATAGTTAGATTATCAGTCAAAGGAAATTATAAAATCCAAGGAAAGGGATCGACTCCAAGAATACAGCAATAGCAGTTGAAGGAATATAAAAACCACTATGTACTTCGTAATAGGAAAAGTCATCCTAATTCAACAAGAGAAAGCTTCAGGACTGAACAGACCAATGCCATTAAATATAAACAATATATGCTACATTACATGACAATAATTTGAAGTATCCATGAAACTTAATTCATCCCTATTGGTGGACAATTCTGGTATCCTTATTTTGAGGAATCAGGTGGTTGCTGAGACATAGGCTGAGGACTATCCTGGTATCCCGGCTGAGAATTCTGAGGCATTTGCTGCTGGAAAGGTTGACTAACCCCTTGAGTCCATCCACCTCTTCTATCCACCTGCATCGTCTCGCGTCTTCTATCATAGCGAGGCCGTGGCCTGCTTCTACTCTGTTGCCTCTCATTGAACCTAAATTGTGGCCTATGGATAACCTTGCCATCTACAAACAGATCCCCTACAGAAGAAACAAAAGGAACAAATATTCTTCAGCCAAAATAAAATACATTTATGCTACAATCTCAAAATTAAACTCTTAGAGGATATATCAAAACTTGTGAGACAATGTCTACATCACACATTTATGTGACAGGTCCTATAGTGCATTTAAACATCTGGTTTAGATCACTCCCACCTTACTTCAGAGCACATTTTATAGGTGCAAAGTACTCTGATATTTATGAACCAAATGTTCAACCAAACATTACAAAACACGATTCTTTTTTCTAAGTAAATACTAACCTCCATAGTCCTTATTCGGCACATCCAGGTAAGAATCTGGCAGCACCCAAAGCACGCCCGGCAGCCCTTCCAGTGAGACAAAAAATCAAACACATTGCATGCACATCAAACAGTTCTCGACACATTCACACTTGACAAACGCATACCTTTGACCTTGTAAGACAACTCCTCCGAGATGAGAGCTCCAAACCCCGTGTAAGTCGTTGTGCACACAGAGTATATCTTTTTCTTTGCCTCCTCCTCACTGAGTTAACGCGACAAGTGATCTTATTTTCATACAAAACTGGAAAAAAAAAATTGCTCAACTACTAGAAACAGAGATGGAAACCTTCCAAGGACTTGCGCGAGAGTCTTAACGTAGGCATTGACCATCTCTTCTTCAGTGGGTTTGGGATCATCTGGGAACTCCATCACGATCAACCAGTGTTCATAATCACAGCCGTCGAGGAGAATAGTTTCCTTTGGTGGACGATTGCTCCAGTTTGGTGATGGGTCGTTGAGCGGCGAGTAACCAGACCCGGAGGTCGTCTTCGGCCGCGATGCTGACTGCCGCGCCAATGGAGCCAGGCGGAGCAACGACAGTGCCGTCGGAGCGGAGAGATTGTGGCGTACAGCTCGGGAAAAGAGAGAAGGCAGACCGCGTCGGACGAGAGCCGCCATGGCCGAGGGCTCGCAGGATTGGACGGGTTTAACACAATTAGGTTATTATGGGTTTTTAACTAGTTTTGCTTGCGTATCATTGTACAGAAGAAATAAGCTTTCATTGCTGATTAACTTTAAATAAAAGTAATTACTCAGATGACCAGTTGCGGAGTAAAAAATTTTCGCATGGCTATAAAGATACTATAAAAAAAAGTCGAATATATATAATGGTCATAATTTTAACAAAATAAAGTTGAATTATACATAACAAACGATCACAATTAATACATAAATAAATTCAATTATTTTATAATTAATCTCGTTGAATTTTATATTTTCAATCCGAATTTATGATAATATCATTGGTTATACCCTCAAATATATTATACTCTATATAGGTGAGCAAGCAATTATTTAAATGACATCTATGTCCATAAAAATTACTTTAAGAAAAATCATAATTTCGGATTGACAATCACTTTTTAGAATATAATATTTTCTAACCTTATCGCATATCTTAGAAGAATAGTTTAGAATAGGCTTTTTATTTACCGGATCGGCTTCGAGAGAATTTAAATCAACTGGATTGTGGGTAAATCACAAGTGAGGGGCGGATCCAGAACATAAATCAACTGGATTGTCATTTGAATAAACTTGCATACGATTTTCGCATGTTTCTTTACAAATGAAATTTTTAGGGAATAACTGGAACTCGCTAAACTGTTTGAATGAGATAATTTTTTATCCTTTTTTGAATAATATCTCAACATTCAATAAATTTTAAAATTAATTAGAAACTACTCTAATTAAATTTTGAGTTTACGAATAATAAATAAATACCTACGAAGACGGTGCAGCGCGATTAACATACGAGGAGTGAGTGAGATTGAGAGAGAGAGACAGAGGAGTGAGTGAGATTGAGAGAGAGAGAGAGAGAGAGAGAGAGAGAGACAGAGAGGGGGAGGGGGAACAAGCTATAGCCTTTCGTGTATATTAATCCAAATTCTTTATCTAATTAGAGAGTTTGAAACTAAATTCCGCCACCAAAATCTATACATAAACTTAAGACCTATAGGCTTTTCAATCGAACCATTTTGGCCCAAATCAAAAAATATCACGCTCATTCCACCATAGGACACGACGTTTCTATCGTACAATATGGATCGTTAGCAGAAGCTCTAGAGGTGACATGATTGTTCTGATATTATTTCTGTCACGTCCCGACCCGCCCCGAACCACGCACCTTCCAAACTCTGGCCGCACTACACCATCATATCTCTTTTTTAACCCGAAAAACGTGGTGGATCCACTTGAGAGACAACAATCTATGACCTTTCGGATATATTAATCCAAGTTTTTTTTCCTAATTAAGGGGTATAGACTAAATCTTACCACCAAATTTATATATAGATCTAAAATCCATGGATTTTTCAATTGGGGCATTTCGGCCCAAATTAAGGATATCACAGGACGTTACTTTCAATATAAAAAGGCTTTTAATAAAGGACTAGTATAGATCGCTATCCATCCTATTAATGTCCTCCAACTATCCTATTTAAGGATGGTTTAAAAAATAAATACCCCGACTTTCCAGCATTTTTTATTTGGAATAATTATCATAAATCTCTTATCTCTTATCATTAACTATCCCCTCAAATCTCTATTCAGTTTTTTTTTTAACTTAAATTAAAATTAATGACCCACTAATTTTAACAAATAATTGCGTCTATTTAAATAAATGTTTTTAATTATGCATTGGACATGCTTATTCCTGAGCTCATCAGTGATCAGTGTGGCAGACCAGAACGTGACGGGGGGGAATGAATTTGAACGCCGAAAAAGACGCATTCAGCTTCTCTATCTCCAAGTCGTGGAACGGTACCCACAAAACTTTTAATAATACTTTGTTGCACTAAATTCTTTCCTTCTCAATTATCGTTCCACATTTTTTCACGGGAGAATTACACTTCAGCCCCGATTCGTACAGTCCATTTCAATCCTCCAAAGCACATTTCAGGACAGACGCAACGGCACACGTTGCAGGTTATATGAGCGTGTTTTTCTATTTTTTGAGGTTAAACCGAGCAAATATAGATTTAAAGTCAGGAAAGTAATTTTTTATTTTTTCATCAATTTCGTATCAAACAAATTTTAATTAAGAAGGTCCTGGGAGCGAGATGTGGCACGGTTCTTTGAATTTATATATTTTGATAGATCTTTAATATTTAAATTTTTTAAAAAGATATTTTTAAATCAATATTTTAGAATTTTAACAATTTAACGGATTTTAAAACTGGTTAAAATTTTATATTAAAATATTTTAAAAAAAAATTAAATATATAAATTATAAATTTTATTAAATTTATCATTTATATTAATTTGTTTTATAAAAAAAAACATATACACCTCTCCCAAATAAGACTGTTGCAGGCTGCGACCGCATGCGATTCGCTTCCCCCAACAATCCCAAGCATTTTTGCCATGGTTCCCCTGCTAGGGCCACAACCGTATCCGTAAAATCCGCGCGTTATTGTACGCGGCGCCCACGTATATTCCTCACCGGCCAATCGTACACATCACAGCGTGCTAAAAAGCTTATAAATGAACTTGAAACGAATTAAACCTTTGAAGGATTCTAAGAAGTCTATCCATCTCTTCAGACTCTTCTCGTGAGTTCTCTCTCTCTCTCTCTCTCTCTCTCTCTCTCTCTCTCTCTCTCTCTCTTCTGTGTTTACTCGTCTGTAGGAGCGAGCGATGTGCGGCGGAGCTATCATCTCCGACGGCCCGGACTACGTTAGGGGTCGTCGTCGACTAATCGCAAGTGATCTATTGCTAGAGCCAGAGTTCTCTACCTCCACTCATGTCCCAAAAACCCTCCCTAAAGGTAAGCCGGTCATCATCTTCTTCCTGGGTTTCAAAAAAGGTTTACAAAATCATGTACTACTATTTGCTGCTGAAAAGTGAAATATGGTATGTTTAGCAATCTGATCAACTTTAGGTAGAACTTTTCGGACAAGTTTGGGTGATATATAGCATACGGTTCCAAAAAATGCTAGAGCTCCCAAACTTCGTATGAAAACCATGCATAATTGGACTAAAAGTGAAAATAGTTGTCGGGTTGAAAACTGGAACAATTTGGGAGCCCTAGCATTGCTCTAGTTGATAAGTAGCTGAGGCCGAGTTTGATCTTTTACGATTCAGACGACGGAGGCAAACTAGACCAGGAGACAAACAAGGCGGCGGCGCCGGCGGAGGGCCGAAGGAGGGAGCGGAAGACGGGGTACCGTGGGATCCGACGGCGGCCGTGGGGGAAATGGGCGGCGGAGATCCGCGATCCTCGTAAGGGCTCGCGCGTGTGGCTCGGCACGTTCACCACCGCCGAGGAGGCCGCGCGCGCCTACGATGTTGCCGCGCGTGAGATCCGCGGCAACAAAGCTAAGCTTAACTTCCCCGACTGTCCCCAATCTGCTACCAAGCTGCCAACAAAGCGCCGCTCCCCTGAGGTGGCGACGACTGAAGGCTGTTCGTCAACATCGATGTCCGAATCGGCATTAGAGCCGAGCCTGAGAGAGCAGATAACGACCCTGGAGTCGTTGTTGGAGCTTGAGCATGAGCAGGAGGAGCTCGAGCTCGAGCTCGGTGGCAATGGCGTGCTCGGGGAGTGGGACATCGGGTACGATGACTTCATGTACTGATCTCTGATCAACTGGTGTAAATGGACGGCTGCGATGTACATGACTGTAGCATTTTGTGTTAGAATTAATCGTGTGACGCAGGTGTGCTTTGTCCGTGTATTGTTCATGTGGGGTTCTTCACTTACTACGTCCATCGTGTATGTCTGTTATGGTTGAGCATTTTTTATCTTGTGAATTTAATGAATATCAATAATTCTATTATGGTGACGTAAACGTGAAATGAGCAGCGAGCAAACATAAGGTGAGCCTAGACCGAGCTTTAACGAGGATAATAGTCTGTTCAAGCCGGTCGCGATCCATTCGAAGACTGGTTCATGTCCCAACTCTTGCGTCGTCGAGTAGATAAAAATAAATCAGTCCGGACCAATGGGTTAAAGTTCTGACCCGGACTGGATTCATATGTTTATCTTAATTTAAACAATATAATCATATATGTTGGATATACTATTAATTTTATTTTTAAATTTTAAAAATATTTTTAAATTTATATTTGACAGACCCTCTTCGAAAGCTTCTGTAGGACCGTTATTAGATCAAATCTCTTTGTTGGATGAAAACAAATCTCAGACCCCGTGCAGAGGAAAATCCAGTTGACGCCCCTAAATAAGCTTTTAGGTTCTAAGGAAAACTCTAAGCTATTCTTCTAGTTGTGACATACAAGCTTATACTTTAAAGCATTTTAAAAAGTATTAAAAGTATTGAATTGGCAACAACGATGCTTTCAAAATAAAATATTGTATTGAACTGCAGTTTCGATGACCAATTATATGTGTTCTAAGATATTATAAATTAAAATTTTGTAAATAATGATTAGATGAATAATGTGACATTATTTTTTTCATGAAAAAAAAAAAAGTGGCGGTATCAACCAGTCCCCACCAAGTGGGGCAAAGGCAACATCAGCTTTCTATTGCAAATATTTGCAAATCAATTCTTGATTGGACTGAGCTGGCATGGCAGCGCATAATAAAAGATTAACATGTAAAAGCCCTTTTTTCCCATTGTTTGTGGGCCATAATTTGTCTTCAGCGTCGTGTACCATTATATTATCTCAACACAAGTTGAAAATAAAATGATATTTAAAATTACGGCAAGTTATCTGTATGGGACGTTTGTATTTTTATGCCTCCCATAAAAAATTATAATTTTAAGTCCACTAATTTAAATAGGCGCTTATATATCTCAGACTTTAGTAAAAATGATGAAAAAATTCTTATTCTTCTATTTGAAGACGAGCATTCGTACGAGAATAATTTTATCATTTTATAAAATTGGCTCATATATATATATATATATATATATAATATATATATATATATATTATATATATATTATATATATATATATATATTATATATATATATATATATATGCGTTCATGTCTACTCCGCAGTCGTGTCGGATCACACAGTCCGATGACTGAAAACATACACATTTTTGCGAAGCGTGTGATTTCAGTCATTGGATTAAAGTCGCACGAAAAATATGCGTGCGATTTCAGCCGTCGGATCATCATGATCCGACGGCTGCTGAGTCGACAAAAACATGACTAATCTCTTGTCGAGTGGAGATCGACAAGAGATTAACCCATCTTTTATATGTGCATATGATGATCCGACGGCTGCTGAGTCGACAAAAACATGACTAATCTCTTGTCGAGTGGAGATCGACAAGAGATTAACCCATCTTTTATATGTACATATGCTCTAACTTTATCATTAATGACAAAAGTTAATGGAATCGTGACCGCAGTCAACATTTCTTAGTAGATCAAGTTGGAGACTTGATCTCCTTCCAGGAAGGAAGCAACATCCGATGTTTGTTATGACTAAGGCTGTTTAATCCAACTCTGTGGGCAAAAGTTTATCAGTTCACTCCAAAATTTTGTCATCTTTTTCCTCTATATCGAGGTGTACGAACGGGATTTGATAAGATATACAGATGTTGATGGATGATAGAAGCTGAATGGCGGAGATTAAAGATGAGAGAGAAAATCTAACAATAAATATGGGGGATACTAACTAGTCTTCAAGGGTAAATTTGAGACTGCAAGAATTGAGTAGCAAGTTGGTAACATATAATGTAAATTATGGTGTTCAAATCTTACTTTATGCGTGTGTTTGGATGGAGAGAATCAGGGGAGAATCAATTGAGGCGGAAAGAAACGTAAGGGAAAATGTTCATTTTTTTCTGTTTGGTTAAAGGAGAAAAAAAGACGGAGATGGAATACGGTGGAAATGAATCCGTGGGCCCCACCAAATTTGACTCTCCTCAAATCGGAGGGAATGGATGGGAAAGCAGTAGCACTGTTGAGAGCTCATCTCTCTCTCTCTCATCCTCGTGAATCACAAGATAAAATTTAATATTTCATTTATATTAAATTAATAATAATTTATTTTCTTTCTCATCGTTATCCAAACACAAGGAAGGAAAAAAATTCTATCCATTTTTTCTCCATTTTTATTCTTCTTATTTCTTTTCCTCTATTTTTCTTTTCCTCATTCCAAACAAAACCTATAGAGGTGACTCTCTCTCTCTCTCTTCTCTCTTTCTCTCTCTCTCTTGCGTTATGATTATTATTATAGAACTTATCAAAAACACAAAAAAGGTACAAAAGTTGTTATCGACGAAGCTCGTGAAATAGCGATAGGCTAATACAAACCACTAAGCTATATATAATACTCCAAAAATAATAATTAATGATGGTTGTGCCTACATAAAACTACTAATGAGCGAAGGAAAAATAGAAATCAATGATACGTCGTAGGAGGTACGATAGTGATTTTCTTATATGAATTTTAAGCTAAAAAAAGTGGCTAAATGGTGCGGGAGTTTGCCCCAGACTGCAGAGCTCGCAGAGAATTCTTTATTATTCTATATATATTATGGAATTTAATTAATATTGGCAATTTTTAGGTTTGTAAACAGAAGTTGCTCAATTTCAATTTTTATTGGCAAGTTTTATATCATAAATTATTTCTTATATTGTGAATTTGAATAATGTGTGGAAAGCTAAAATTAAGGTATCATCGAATTTAAATAACGTGTAAGGATTATAATTATAAAATACCATATTTGTGATAAATATAAAATTTTATTTTATAATAGAAGCTACAGCGTCTTTTTTTTTGTCAATTTGTTTTTCTTATTATATTTTATAGTGTGCCATTAGTTTTTTGGGAGAATTGCATTTTAACCCATATTTCGTACGTTTTGTATTTTAGCATCCAAAAATACATTTTTTTTTTTTTTTTTGCCGACATGGCTACGCGCGTTGCACACTATGTCAGCGTGTTTTCCCAATTTCGAAGGCTAAAACAAGCGAAAGTTATTTTTAGGAGAAAAATACGTATCAACCCCCTGGGCAAAAAATTGCTTTCAACGCGCCCCCACGCGTCACTATCATTAATTCAGGCCTCCAAATACTAATTTTGATTTTTTCAGACAAAAATATCTATATATCCGTTAACACTTTGGATCCCAAAATATCTATCTAAAAGTATATTTTGGAAAAAAAAATTTCAATTCATATTGAAATATATAAATTTTATATTAAAATTTTTTTTCAAGAAATAATTCTAGATGGTATTTTGGAGATTTTTCTATTTCAGTGGGTTAGCAGGTCGACCCGTTAAAATTTTTAAGCTCTAAACATCTATTTAAAATAAAGGTATTTTTGTCCGAAACGAAAAAAAAAGGAGGTGCGATGAAAACTCAAATTTCATGGAACGCGCGTTGTAAGGCCAAATCTGTGGAGAATATAGTAAAATGTCGGAAATATAGGAGGCGCATGGTAATATTATGTTATTTAAGGCGTTGAAATGTAATTTTCTATAGTTTTTTAAAATCTTATCACTCGTACATACAGATAATTACAGGTCCTTAATAATTGTCCTTTCTCCCTTTAGAAAATGACTCCTAAATTATTTATCACGTTACCATTTTTTTTGTTGGTAGTGCATGGCGGCAATTGTCGATTCGTTTCAGATATTCGATCCAAAAGGTTCAGGTCTGATGCAATGGTAATTCGATTTCAAGTAAAAAAATTTGAAAAATGCTACAACTCTTGTATGAAATCACGCAAAATATTATGAAAATGTGCGTTTTACGCACAAGAAAAAATACGTTTTCTTAGCAGTTCCGTAATGTTTTGCGTGATTTCGTGCTGGATGCCAAGTACTATCTAAAAAATTTTTATGTCGAATCTAATATATTATTTTTTATCTAAATACAAGTGATCCTATTGGATTTGAACTCATTAGGATTAGGTCACCTTCGGATTAATTGGTCGGATGGATTTGTGTTATATTTTTTGCTATAGCTGATTTGATATTTACACTCCGAACCGAGGTTACAAGTCCAAGCCAAGGTCACAAGTCCAAACCGAGGTCTTGAGTCCAAGTGGAGCTAGTAGGGATAGAAGTGAGATAGCAAGGCAGAGCCGAGGCTACAAGTTAAGACAAACTGTGATCGGGGACAAAACTGAGGTCGCCAATCCGAGATGAGCTAAGCAGGGGTCGAGCCGAAGTCACGAATTCAGGCATGATCTCGACTTTGTCGAGTGTTTGAAGACAGAGTTGGCAAGAAATGGCCATAAGCAATCACACGGTAGACACATAATTTTTACGAAAAATTTTCGGAGAATTCAAAGATAAAATCACGAATTGTACCATAGCCACTGGAAATTTTTTTTACAACAATGGTATAGAAAAGAACGATTAGAGTGATCTCTTAGTTGACTTGAGAACCGAGCTTTGTAAAATTTTGGTATCCCTTTAAAATCCTATCTCTCAGGCAAGAGACCTAGGCTTCATAGAGTCTTGATTTTTTCTTTCGTGCTCTCTAAAAATGATCCCAAGTTGAGTTCTTAAGTTGTCCTCTACCCTTCATTTTCTTCCAAGATCTCTCTATTTATAGACGATGCTCAGTAAGAAAAATCTGAAATGCCAAATCTTGCTAAAGCTATTTTATATCATACTATATCATTCTTCTTCTAATTGCTTATCAGATTAATCGAGTCAGACCAACTTTAAAATGGATCATGTGAGACTCAAAATTGAGCGTACATTTTTAACTTGGATGAACTTCAGATTAATTGGTCGGGTTGATTTACATTATGTTCTTCTTTTAATTGCTTATCAGATTAATTGAGTAAGATCAACTCAAATTTTGAATCATGTGAGATTCAAAAAATTGGCAATTGGTGCGCCATTTTGAATCGGATCAGATTGAGTTTAATTCAGTTATGAATTCTAGAATGTTGACCAATCCAAACTCATCCAGATTGTCACAATACTTGTCGTGCCCCTAAACCACTGGGCGCAGAAAAAAAACTGTGGGCTCTATTTGTACTGCCGTCAGACGTTGGTCCTTGTTTCTTTTACCAATGACTTTGTCTTCACTCTTCCGAATGTGGACAGCCAAGGTATAACATCGTTCAACCGGTATAGACTGGACCGTATCAGATCGGTCCGGGCCGGATATCGAACAGCAAGCAATCACTGGACTGAAGACCAGATCGAGAGCAAATCGATCCAGATCGGACCGGCCTGGATAATAGGTGGACCGAACAGGATCGGACCGGTTTGGACCGATTCGATATGGAAGCTGTGCGCGAGCCTAGTGGGGTCGAGCGGAGAGAGAGAGAGAGAGAGAGAGAGAGAGAGAGAGGGGCGAGAGAGAGCACAGGACCATGTGGGAGGAGCACAGGAGCACGCCGCCGCCTAGATCACAGCTGCTTCTCTCTGCCTCCTTATCCTCAGCCGCCACCACGAGTTTCGATTTGATGGAGAGAAGAGAGAGAAGTTAATTCTACGAGCTACGAGTTCATAGATGGAGTTTAGGTTCAGTTAGATAACCGTTGAAGCTATTGTTGCATCAAGTGTGGGTCGAAAGGATTAGCCGGTTGAACCAAAGATCTGCGATCTATTCATGATAGAATAAGTTTGATTTTTTTTTTTCTCCGGTTGAACCGGTCGATTCTAGTGATCCCAATCTAGTATTAAAATTCTGTTTGAAGCAGTATCAAGTGTCAATTCCGTGGACTTTTTAGTAGTAATTGTTATTGTTTTTGGTTAATTATGTCATTTACATGCCATTCATAATCCTGAATCCCAGATTGATTGTTTTAAATCATAACACAGTATTTTCTAAATGATATTATAAGAATAGATTTGGGATGATTCAAAACGTACTACAGACTTTTACAACTTGGAATTTTATTTTTTTTGTTGATGAAGTTATTCTGCGAAACTTATTTACATATGCTGCTTTGATATATATATATATAGATGTTAAGGTGAAAAACACCTTTACAAATATTTCCATAAACACGATAACTATGATCGTTCCAATAAGAGATGCTCGGCACAGCACCGGTCTTAACCCAATAATTAGATAGCTCTAAGCCTCTGATTTCTAACTGTATACGTGTAATTGCTCAGGTACCTACATTTTCCATATTTAGCCTCACCAATTCTAATGGAGTGGGATCCTTTGTGGTCGCACCACATAGGATTTCTCCGTGGCATCACCAATTTAATTTTATTATTATTATTTTGATATAATTTTTAATTTTTTTTGAAAAATTTTAAATTATAAAATAATAAATCACATCGAAATCTATAATTTTATAATTTAAATTTTTTATAAAAATACTAAAAAAATAGATTAAATAAATAAATAAAAATGTAACATCATGACCACATATCATAATTGGATTAGTTATAATTTTGATAATTTATACGGATCACGAGATAAGTATGCAGATCACTAAACAAATTTGTGGTGTAGATTAATTATGTGTGATTTAATGTGTAGTTTGTTGAAGGCAAGTAATTTTTTTTATGAGAAATACTATTCTTCAGAATTATTTTGATCCTGAAAAAATTAGGACTGATGTGGCATTAACCACATCAGCCTATTTTCTATAATTAAATGTGTTGGAAAGTGCAACTTTTCATGTGCATTGGCAGCTTTTTTTTATACCAAAACTGCCCTTATCTTTCATCTTCTTCTCTTCCCTCTTTCAGCTTCTCTGCTTCCGTGGCTGGCTTCTTTATTCCTCTGGTTTCTCTTTATCTGCTATTTCGTTTTCAATTTTTCTTGTTCACCTCTTCTTTCAATTTTTTATGATCACCTCCTCTTTTTAGCAGGCTACTATTATCTAAATCTATTACATATCCCTAAATCAAGAAGAGATAATACAAAGCACAATTCTTTGCCATTATATAAACTCAGTAAAATATTTTAAAAAAGAGAAGTGCTGAACATAATCAATTCTAACATTTTAAAAATACCAATCACATGCTTACAGAATGTATGCTGGCTAGTATATATAGATTCAAACTTTTGTTCGGGACGCCATGTTGACTATGAATGTATGTTGGCTTCAACATAGTTTATACTTTGTCTCCCATCTTGAGTCTGTAAAGCAAGGAACATATGGTAAGAATGAAACTGAAGGTCTTGAAATTTAAAACTAATAGTACAATTTGATACTGCAATCATCTTCATCAATATCCATAGCGTAGAAGAAGTTTGAATCTTTAGCTTGCATCCGTACAAAGTAATGATAAAGGACTTCAGCATCTCCTTCCCCCAATCTTAATCGCCTTGCTTTCTCAATGTGATTTCTACAATCTTTTTCTAAACATGTAACTTCCTCATATCCTCCTGCTTCAGCAACAACTGTTTGAAAATTTTTGCTTGCACCTAGTCCAGCAAGATCGTTTAGTACGAGCTTTCGCTTAACACCTATACTTATCTCGCGATTGCTCAAGTAAAAGCACGATTTGCTTGGACTTAAGTCATGATTATGTTCAAGCACTACTGAATTGACTCTGCAATTGCCGGCTTCAAATACAGTAGCATTCACTCTAGCTTTGCATCCAATCTTCCTCACTGGATTAGGATTTAGTACATTCTTTTTAATAGATGTCGTCTTCCCTGTCCTGGAGCACGTAATTGTGGCAGGTTTACATGTTCCTGCAGTTGAAGTAGTTAGTGATTGTCTGGTAATACCGAAACCTTCTTGCTTTGCATATTTTCGGTAGTATTCAACAAGAGCTTCCAAGGAATTGAAAAGCATTCCAGGATTTGGTGCTTTTATAAATCCAATCTCAATAAGAGTATTTTCTCTTGGTGGATCTCGTGCTTCTACATATTCACCATCATTGAGAGTAGTCTCTTCTACTAGTTCTGGTGCTTCTACAGTTCCAATATCACTAAAAATATTCTCTCCCAATTGGTTGTTCACCATCTCTTCATTACATTTGTCTGGTTCATTTTCCATTAGAGTGATGCGGAAGGTTAAACGATGAGGAAACGAAGAAAAACAAAAACCATGCACTAATAAGGAAGAAGAAGAAACAAAATAGAAGGCATCCGATAAAAGGAACCAGAGAAATAGAAGAAGCCAACCTGAAAGCGGAGGAAGCTGAAGAGGAAAAAGTGAAGATGAAAAGATAAGGGCAGTTTTGGTATGGAAAAAAAAGCTGCGTAGGCACATGCGAAGTTGCACTTTCCAACACACTTTGAACTTTGGGACACTTTTCCATCAGCCCCTAGAGTGCCAAACATACTCACAATTAGCCCCTATACTTTGCTAACTTCTTTTTCAATTCCTCCTCGAAAAATATACTTTTTGATTTCGACCACCGTATTAATATTTTTTGAAAACATTTTTAACATAAAAGTTATAGATTTTAATGAGATCTACAACTTTCATGTTCAAAATTTTTTCAAAAAATACTTCTAGTTATGTATTTTAAGGCTTCGAAATTTTAACGGATTAACGGATCGGATCCAAAATCCGTTAACACTTTAGAGCATCAAAACATCTACTTAAAAATATTTTTTGGAAAAGTGTTCAACATGAAAGTTGTAGATCTCAAAAAGATTTACAATTTTTATGTTAAAAAATTTTTCAAAAAATATTGATACTGCAGTCAAAAACAAAATGCACGAAAATAAAGGAGGGGCTGAAAATAAAACCTGCAAAATGCAGGGACTGAAAAGGAATAACTTTGAAAAGGAGGGGCCGAAAACGAATTATCTCTTTTTTTCCTACCCATTTAATTATAAAAAATAGGCTGATATGATTAATGTCACAGAATTTTTTCAGAATCAAAATGATCCTGAAGAATATTATTATTCTTCTAAAATATTAGTAATTTGTATCTCAAAAGAGAAACTATTGAAAGTGAAATGGTCACAAACGGCGAGGACGGTGTTGGCCTTCGTTAGGGAAAAAAAGAAGAAGGAAACTTATGTATCATCCTCTGCCCTGGCTAATAATGCTTTAAAATGTTTTTTATTTTAAATTTGTTATTTTTTATATGCTAAAATATTTATTTACAAATATAATTAAAAAATTAACTATCAAAATTATAAATTATATTTAAAAACGTATTTACAATTTTTTAAAAAATATATTGTAAATCTGTATTTAAGGATTCAAAATTATAATAGATTAGCAAGTTTTAGAGTTTAAAATATTATTTTAAATATAAAAATTATATATTACATCAAATTTATTTTATATATTTAATTTAAAAATATTCATATTACGGTAAGACTATTTTTTATATAAAGTTTGAGATAAAATTGATTTGCAAAGATTTTAAATTTATGAGTTAATTCGAAATATTTTTGAAATAAATAACTAATAAGTTATTATTCCAAAAGTTAAAATTGTATATGATGGAGCAGTAAATGGTTCTGGATGAAGGGTCAGGGAACCCAAACCGATTAAAAAGGTGACGGAGATGTATCGTGACGTTTTAATGCATCCCCCGACATTTGTGTGAACCAAAAAAGAAGCATCCCCTGAGATACCTTTCTTAGTTTCTTCTACGACACCACTGATGGGAAACTACCTCTCCAACCTCCGTCGCTTTGCCGGCGGCTCTCAAAACTCCCAACAACCGCAGCAGCAGTCAGAGATGCCGCCTTCGGCAGAGGGCGAAGGCGTAGAATCCATTCACCACCGCATAGTCCCGGTGAATGGTATCAATATGCACGTAGCAGAGAAGGGAGTGGGCCCCGTCGTCCTTCTTATCCATGGGTTCCCTGAGCTCTGGTACGCGTGGCGCAACCAGATCCTCTCGCTCGCCTCCAGCGGCTACCACGCCGTTGCTCCCGACCTCCGCGGCTATGGCGATACTGACGCGCCCCCCGACCGGAGCTCCTACACAATCTTCCACATCGTCGGCGACCTCGTCGCCCTCATTGAATCTCTTGGCCAGCCTAAGGTACATAAAGCTGTAATTACATATATAAATGCTTCTCGTTTACGATGATTTTGATGATGATGATGACGATGACGGATGATGTAGGTGTATGTGGTGGCACATGACTGGGGAGCCATAGTGGCGTGGGGGCTATGTATGTTTAGGCCGGACAAAGTGCGGGCGTTGTTGAGTACGAGTGTGCCTTTCTCGCCTAGGAAACCTGCCGTCAGGCCGGTGGAGCTCGCCAGAGCTGCATATGGGGAGGATTTCTACGTCGTTCGCTTCCAGGTACGTACGACGACATTATCACATTCTTATGTAGCTTAAATTCTCTTAATTTAGTAGTCTTTTTTTATGTTATTTTCTTAACTTAAAAATTAGTCGGAAATACCGATTGACTGTGTGAGATAACTCTATAACAGTTTTGGGATAACTACTGAACAGCCCATCACCAAATTATTGCTCATTGCACCTCCCACTAGTCAACGGTGATCGAGCTGGTTCTCGACCGATCAATAAAATGTTCGAAAGCAGAAGAATAGCAAGAAGAAGCCGTAAACAGAACGTAAATGCACTCAAGACTTTTTACGTGGAAACCATTGGGAATAAGATAAAACCACGGGCTGTTAACCGTAATGCCAACGTAGCTTTCACTATCAGTAAGAGAACGGGATTACAGTCTCTCCAACTCACAGTCCCTCCGACTACCGAATGCTCGAATGCTAGGGCACTGAGAGTTCACCTAAGCCTGAAATAATCAGAGTGCCGATCCCTCTTAACGGTGCTGTTCATGGCCTTTTATAGGCGGCGCTGGTCAGCAGGCCGTTGAGGAAATGTAGGATCACCTCCGAGAAAGGTGGATTGACTAGTCGCCTTCGTGTACCACGTCCGCGTCGTGGTCCGCAACTGCCGCGAATGTGGGATTAATGGGTGGAAGTGCCTCCCGAGTCGGGCCTAGGGAAGTACCCGACTCGGGTCTTCGAGTGTTTCTCGAGTCGAGCTGCGGATGACCGGCCGACTCGAGTCTTCGTGGATATCCCGAGTAAAGTCACCGACTCGGGTCTTTAGGGGTTCCCCAAGTCGGAGCGCCGACTCGGGTCTTCAAGTACTTCGAAGATCGGGGTACCGATCCAGATCTGCAGATACTTCCCGAATCGGGGCACCATCCCGGGTCCTTAGATAATCTGGAGTCGGGAGGCGACCCGGGTCTTCGGATAATTCCCGGGTCCGAACATCGTATGGGTCATCAGATATTACCCGAGTCGGGATATTACCCGAGTCGGTATCCCGACTCGGGTCTTCTTGCATTCCTCGAGTTGGGCCATCGACTCGAACCTATTGGAGTTGTAAACATAGACTTCTGGAATTTTCGAGCCCTTCTGAAGCTGACACGTGGCAAGTCCGATCTGCGCTATATCAAACGGTATCAAATCAACCCCTAATCCTAAATTTATTTTTTTTCAAAAAAAATTATATTCTACGTTTTACGTTTTACATCCTAAAATATTTATTTAGAAATATTTAAAAAAAAAATAATATAAAAATTGTAAATTTTGTCGAGATTTACAAATTTTTATATTAAATATTTTTCTAAAAAATATCTAATATATATTATGTTGTTTCAAAAGTCAAATACGAAATTCTTATTTTTTACAAGTTTTTGTTATCTTTAATACCATAAATAAACATTTAGAATTTTTTTTAAAAAAAAAAACAAATATAAAAATTTTAGATATTGATAAGATCTACAATTTTTATGTTAACAATTTTTTTTCAAAAAAAAAAAATTCTAAATAGATATCGTATGAAGTCAAAATTATAATATTTGCAAGAGGTAATCGTATTCGAAATAGGAGGGCTGAAATGAGCCAAAATTTTTAGGGGGTACTGATATGAGTGGACGAAATATTAAAGGACTTATTAGAAAAGTCCAAACTTTTGGTGGACTGAAATGTAATTTTCCTTATAGTTTTAGGTCTTATGCAGTTATATTGCAGTTCTTTGAATGTATCCTACCATTCTTTATATTTATGAAATTAAGATGTGTGTGTTTGTGTGTGCATGTATTATAATTATAACTTTGTGAAGCTATTAATATTAATTATCAAATATGGATATATAATCCGAAACGGAAGCCAACTGTAACATATAAGGTTCTTTGTAACATGTTTTGCAATGGATGACGCATATTGAAAAGAAGAATCACTGAGGTTGCCGACCAAACAAGTTTGTCACTCTCAAAAGTCGCGAATAAAGGGAAAAAAATAATAAAGATCTAAACATCTTTTTTTTCTTTTAAAAAAAAATGTCTTAGTTTAAAAGTAGTTGTACACACACAATTAAACCCTATCTTCTAATAAGTAAAATTGCTAAGGTTATCAAAACATTGGATATAAATGTATCTTGTTAAATGAACTTACCCCTCAAACATCTGTACGAGTAAGTTTCAAACTTGATATCTATAAAACTAGTGTGCATTGTCGTTTTTCTAATCACAGGAACCAGGAGCAATTGAAGAGCAATTTGCTCATCTTGGTACTTCCTTGGTACTGAAAAAGTTCTTCACATATCGTAACCCAGCTCCCTTTTACATACCAAAAGATTGGGGATCCACTGATACTCATATTGCACTACCTCCTTGGCTTTCTGAAGAAGATTTCAGCTACTACGCAAGCAAATTTGATAAATACGGATTCACCGGCCCTCTGAACTATTATCGATGCTTGGATTTGTAAGTTCTTAATTATTCTGTAAATTAAAAGAAAATAATGTCTATGACTTATGAGTAACTAACATTTTTTTTCGCATATTTCGTGGAGAAATTGGGAACTTAACGCACCATGGACCGGGGCAAAGGTTGATGTACCAGTGAAGTTCATTATTGGGGATTTGGATCTCACTTACCATTACGCCGGCGTCAAGGAGTACATACACTCCGGCGGCATGAAGAAAGATGTTCCCCTCCTTCAGGAAGTGGTTGTCCTGAAAAACGTAGGCCACTTTCTGATAGAGGAAAAAGTCGGATGAAATTACAAAATATATTTTAGATTTCATACGTAAATTCTAGTAAATTAATCTTTATGCACATGCATATAAATAATCTATTAATAAGGATAAGATGTGTGATTGTATTCTATGCTATTGTAAACTTACATGATATTTATGCGCATTATTGAGTTGTTATAAAGTTGCTATTTGTACTTGTGGAGGGGTGGACTTCTATTTTAGATGAAGTATCTACATAGTTTTAACAACCAAGTAAAAATCTGAATTTTTGTTGCATGTGAATTTTCAAGATCAAAAAGTCCGGACAAAAAAGAAACGTAATTTTTACTAAAAAATTATCCCACATGGTTTCTCAAAATCTTTCAGGAATCATAGTCGTCGTACATAAGCATTTAGTTTTTGTTTTGAAAGTAATTTAATAAGAAAAAAAAAGAGTTTCTGCAAGATGTGAGCAGAGACATATGAATATATATATATATATATATATATATATATATATATATATATATATGACATGTGATTAAATCTAGTAATACAGAAGATGATTTAATACGTTTTAGTTATACATAATGGAAAGAACCATGCATGATATACTGAGAATCAAAATTGGAATGGCAATAATGATATATATGCATAAAACATTTAGTAAAATTAAGAAAGCGAATAAAACTGATATTTTCACTAATATAAAAGGACTAAGAATTTTTTAAAAAAAAAATCATACCTATCAGAAACCAAATTCAGATAGACCGAGAATGATTTTGGACTTCTCTCTGAACAATTAGCATTCTTATTTTCAATAGAAAACAGATTCAACTCAAAAAATTTCACCAATGAAGCGCATTCTAAAGTTATGGTCGAAATCATGCAAAGGAAAGGCCATAGGACACCCAAGACCCTATCTACTATCACTATGTAAGCATATATATATTCTTCCATCTGCTATAACTTATTTATTTATTTATAAATAATCGCAGAAAAACGTTGCGCTTTTTGTACAAGTGTACAACTACAGTTAAGGATAAACACCGGTTGATATTCCATCATGAACATTTATTAAGAATAATATTGTCCTCAGAACTTACATTAGCTAGCCTCAATGCAAACGAGAAATAAACAATAGAAGCCATAGTACCTTCCTTTAAGCAATGTTTTAGGGTATGCTTGATTTAAGTGGCGGATCCAAAAATCCGCCGCAGGGTAGTCAGAATCCTTAAGCTACTAAAATATGACGAAATTTTTTTAACATCATACTTTAAAGTATTAATTAAAAATTAATTAAAAATAATAGAAATTGCAGTTGCAATTACCACAAAAGAGAAATTACGTATAAGTCTGAGAAAAATTGGCAAGTTACGGAAGATTGGAGACGCTGACGGCGGTAGATCTGTGTGCCAGATCATCAGTTATGGTTGGCTGCCTTATCAAGTTAATGTATGTCTGTATGGTGATAAATAGACTTTTCGTTGCAATGAGATGGACCCTTACTTCTTCAAACTGATTGTGATGCAGCACAGCTCTAAATTTTTTCATTATTCCTTGTGAAAAGCTGTTCTATTGTAAGTATTGCTCTAGGAAAGTGTTAACTGCAGTATGCAACTAGTCATGTTTATGGCTTCTTTTGCCTTTTTAATCCTTTCTTGAGTATGCTTCCTTCCACTACCTATGCTAATTATACATGTGATGTTGCGGAGAACGACAATTCAGGAAATCCCATAGCACCATATGCTCACGAGTAGCTTGTTCATCCCACAGTCTATGGATCGGTTATCCCAAAGCTAAACATCTTAAGATGCAGATGATGTCACAACATTTAACATTGACTGCATCATTAGAGAAATCTCTTTCTGTTGGTTTTTTATTTATTAATTTGTTTCTATAATTTAGGAACTGGGAGCTCATGGCACATCCCTGGTGTGCAAAAACTACATACGCAAAGGCAGGTGCAAGGGTGTAGGCCACTTCATCAACCAAGAAAGGCCAGGAGAAGTATCTGCTCACATGTATCACTTCATTCAGAGGTTCTAATGCATCCAGGCGACTTTTTGCTTTAGCCTCACCAAGGCGGGAATTAGTTGCCTGCTATTTGCTGCGGTTGTATTTGACTTTAACTGCACCAATATCAAACCCCACATAAAAACTTAGCAGCCACAAAATCAATTCACATTGATTAGTGCAGAAATTTGTTGGTGTATCTAGATACAAGTTCGTTCGTCATTGCGTACAGGCATAATTTTCAAACAATGCCTACAAAATATTGTCAAGTGGCCAAGTTTCCATCTCATATTCAACGACTCACCGGTTTCTCTTCAAGTTTATGCATTAGGTGTTCCAACGTTTTTCATGTGTCTTTCATTTTACATACTTTTTTTTAGAAGCTGAGGTGCAAGGTCACAAATATATGTGCAGTGGCGGCATGGTAAGATAACTTCGATACTGCATGACTCACTAATTAAAGATAATTTGAAATATAGTGTGATGTACTCATTATAAAGCTACTATCAATCATCAATTTCTCGGGCTACACTGCTACTTCCGCTTATTGTCGATATTTTCTTGGTGAAATAAGTAGCATTTAAAATGATTGGAAAAGGCAAGTATATGACACTTACTATTACACTTTCTAAAATGCCCTTTTCTTTTCAATAGGGAAAGCAATGCAGATGCCCCCTTCTTAAAACGTACTTTTACACCTCCCAAAGTACTAGTGCCTAAGATTATATATAGTTGATCATGTGGGGCTTAATTACATGGACTTTTGGAGGCAAATTAAGGATTTCTAGGTGAAGAATATAGCCACATGGTGTTCTTTTTTAAGTAATAAGATAAAAAAAATTTAATGAATTATACCAAATTATTTTATCGAATATTTTTTTTTAATCGAGCTCTGCTCGTATTGGAATGTGTTTCCAACGTTTTTGTTGCATAGTGAGGGCATCTGACTTGCCCCAGCGGAGAGCACATGATTCCTACGTCGCCACGCATGCTTGTACTATTCTTCTAAGCACTGCAGGCAATTGTACTACTCTTTTCGTTCTCCGGCTCCCCCAACGGGCGAGGCTCTCCTGATTTGTCGGGAAGCGAAATCAGGGAGCAAAAAAATAGTCAGATCTCAGCCGTCTATTAATTTCAACATATTTTATAAAATTTTATTAAAATTTACGTTGATTTATTTAATCTATTTTTAAACATATTTTTTAAAAAAAATTAAACTATAATATTATAAATTTTAATATAATTTATAATTTTATAGTTAAATTTTTTTAAAAAAAATATTATATAATATGTTAAAAAATAATCACATTTTTAATTATCTTTGATTATTTTTTTGATATATTATTTAATATTTTTTCGAAAATTTTTCAACTATAAAAATATATATCATATTAAAATTTATAAAGTTGTAGTTTAAAATTTTCTGCTTAAAAATAGATCAAAAATTAATATAAATATTATATAAAATTTCATAAAAAATGATGAGATTGATGGACGGCTGAGATCTGGCTGTTTTCCTGCTTCCTGATTTCATAAAAGAGCCGCGCCCTCATCCAACTGGATAAAGTTTACTGTTGCGATTATAAATGTTTATTAAAAATGATATTTTGATTTCATATTTAGTATTTATTTAACACATCATACGTGTTTCTTTTGGTTTTTCTTCGGATATAAAAGCTGAACACTAGCTCAACAAGCAGCAGAGAATTACTCATCGCTTGCAGGAATCAGGGAGGTCAGTAATGGAGACGATAGTTCATCGGAGGGTGGCGGCGAACGGAATCAACATTCACGTGGCGGAGAAAGGCGAAGGCCCCGTGGTTCTCCTCCTCCACGGCTTCCCCGAGCTCTGGTATTCATGGCGCCACCAGATTCTTTACCTCGCGGCCCGCGGCTACCGCGCCGTCGCCCCCGACCTCCGCGGCTACGGCGATTCTGACGTTCCCGCCGACGTCAAATCCTACACCGTCTTCCACATCGTCGGCGACATCGTCGCTCTCATCGACTCTCTTAATCAAGACAAAGTATATACGGATACAAAATTAATTGTTTTTTGCTAATTGTATGTAACTAATGAGACAAGGTTTTGATGATTAGGTGTTTGTTGTGGGACACGACTGGGGAGCGCAGATAGCGTGGGCATTGTGCACTTTCAGGCCCGACAAAGTGCGGGCACTTGTGAATCTCAGCGTGCCCTACTCCCCGCGCAATCCGCAGCACAAACCCATCGATTTCTTCAGAAAAGTTTATGGGAATGATCATTATATGTGTCGATTCCAGGTATAGTAAAAACGTTTTTCTTCGCCTTGTTTCTGTAGCTGCAGTTGATACTGCAGTAAAAAGTAGAGAAATTGAAAATGAATCATTCTGGTCTTTTCGTTGTACAAACATGTTTTCGATTGCATTTTTTTGTTAGTCAGGGTAATATTAATGAACTATTTATCAATTCAGTTATGAATGGAAGCGCGCCTACTCTTGAGCTTGCTTTTTCTTCCACATTTTTCTGGCTTACGAGACACGTGCCTACTCCTAACAATCGTGCTTGCAGAGAAGGACACTTGTGCCCTAACAAATGGTGGATTCGAACATGGGGTGCTACCACCACTGGCAACACCTTAGTAGTCGCCCCACCGTTTGGGACTTTGTCAACTTATGCCAGTCCCGATCTTAGAGCCTAGAGCATTCAATTCTTTGTTTGGGCTTTAATTGCTTGTGTTTCTGCCATCAATGCTGAGCAAAAATTGGTGAGATGATTAAGTAGTTCTCGAACTTAGGAATCTGGAAAGGTATATCAGACTTTTTTCTTGCGGAAAAATAACACAGATAAATCTACCCTAAATTGTTACTTAATTATGATTTCCATTAAATGCAATAGATGATTTAATTTCGACAGATGCGCGTATTTTCTCTTGTAATTTAACTATGTTGCAAGTTGCAACGGACTGACTTGATCTTGAGTTATGCACTGCTTGTGCATGACCCTTTTACTTAATTCTGCTGCACATAAAAAAGAAATTTTGTATCTCAGTATATGGGATATATTCTTGACGTAGATTTTTCTATTTATTAAATGTGTCTACAATTATAGATAATAGGTTGGTATAGCATAATAGTTACTATGTCCTTGGTTTTGGAAGGAACGTGGAGCTATAGAAGCAGAATTTTCTTGTATGGATACAACGTTGCTGTTAAAGGCTATCTTTACAAATCGTGATCCACAGCCTACAATTATTCCCAAGCTCCAGGAGATACAATCCACCAATAAACAAGTTACATTACCTCCTTGGCTGTCGGAAGAAAATATTAAATATTATGCTAGCAAATTTGACAAGTCAGGCTTTTCTGGAGGAGTCAACTACTACCGCTGTATGAACTTGTAAGTATCTTGCACGATTTATTTTCTTTAAGAGAGCTCTTTCTAAAGTGAGTGCTTTTCCTGGTTACGATTTGCCAACTCTGCTTCGTGATATTATTTTCTCCTATAGAAACTCGTATAACCTGAGTTTTGTCTAATGTATTGCGTGTAACTGGTGCAGTAGCCTTCTGATTCAAAATCAGCTTATAAAATGCTTTATTTGTTTTCTCATCTTCATCTAGGCTCATACCCAGTGACAGATCCAGAAATTATATTAGTGGGGTCAGAAAAAATAAACAATATTTTATAATAATAAAATAATAAGAATACTAACTATTTGAATATCATATATATTTCAGAAAATTCATAAGTATTTAATTCTGAACTACAATATAAAATAGTTCAAAACATCTAAAAACGTCTAAGAACACTCCAAAACATAAATTCAAATATTGCATTTAATCGTAATAAATACCCCAAAAAAAAAAAAAGAAGTAAAAAATAATGAAAAAAAAAATCAAATTTATTCAACAGTAAAATCAAACTTTAGGATATTTGTAGGTGTTCTAGGGTGTGCGTAAGTATTTATATGTGTTACGAAATATTCTGGAGTGATCATAAATATTCTAGGGTATATATAAGTGTTCTTGAATATTCTGAGATTTTCGTGAGTGTTCTAGGTAATTTTGAGATATTCTGAAATGTTCGTGAGTATTTTGAATAATTCGGTAAGTATTTGTGATATTCTAGATAATTTTATATACAAATTCTAAATTTTTTTAATATTTTTAATTTTTAAATAATGAAAGAATTACCGTATAATACACACACACACACACACACACACACATATATATATATATATAATCAAGTGGGGTCAATTGACCCCACTTGCTATACACTTGATCCGCCCATGCTCATACCTTTGATTGAGCAGCTTACCCAAACTTGTGAAGCTCTAAATACTCTTAAGTTAAAAATTGTGCGTATGTCTAATGATAAAACAACGCCCTTCGTGTACACCATTGTCTTTGCTGCCTATGTTGATCTAGGACAGTATGATGTCTCCTTGATTTTCTAGGTTTTTAAACTGTCCTTTTTTTCCAATGAAACAATATGGATGTGATAATGGGGAAGCTACTTGCTACCTTACTTCCAAATAAAAGAATGTTTCTATTATATACAACCATGGCTCAGGATACTTAGGAGGGATAGTGGGATTTTCGTCTTTAAGTGGAGGTCTGAGGTTCAAATCACACAAACTTTACTTGTAAGGATTTGTGAAATTTGTCTCCTATGTATTTCTTAGAGAGTGACACGGGCTTTTAGGCATGCCAAGACTGAATTGGTTGGTGGAACAAGTATCAGTTGGTTTATGTATTACGATGGTCGTAAAACAGTGGACTGATTAAGGACATATGCAACCATGCAGCCATATCATGTCAATCACCCTCAAATTTCAGGCGGGCCCTTCATCACATCAAGTTACTCCAATCACATATGAATATGATGAGGCTTAGAATCTATTTAAAGAATGTTGATTAGGGTTGTTGTTTCCTACTATTTAACTAATCACATATGGAAGTGTTTTAATTTACAATAGCAGCCCAGGGCGCCTAAGGCGGATGGTTGAAGCTTTCACCTCATGAAATGGAGGTCTTATATTCGTATCCTAAAAGCGCCGCCACCCGCAAGGGCGTAGGGGATTTATCCTCTATGTATTTCGTGGAGGGTAACACGGGTCTTCGATTCTGTCCAGATCGAAATGTTGGTACTCTGCGGTTGGTGGAACATGGATCGGTGCCACCCGTGGGTTTATCTGTTATGACGGTCGCACAAAAGTGAGCCGGTTACGGACAGAGTTTTTCACGATAATCTCAAAAAATATATATATACAATAGCAACCCAGTAATTAATCTCGCCCGAACAGAGTTTAGGGAGGGTGGGTGTACACACTAGAGAGGCTGTCTTTTTAGGACTCTCGGTTTGAAAATCAACACTTAAGCACATAAGTCCGCAAAGTAAAAAGTCAAACCAAACACATATGAGACAAGCGAAGAGAAGATGCACACAAATAAGCATTATGGGCTAAAAAGCCTAAAATCAATGAACAAAAATAAAGAACGACAAAGAAAAGGGCACCACAAGGACAAAATTGGAAGCCGTTCTCTCTCTCGTGTGTATATAGAGCTGAATGGTCATTTGCATCTTTAACGTAATTGTGAATGTCATGGTCCATGTTCTTCTGTTCAAGCTAATATGCATACAGTGACAAAATGGGACGTGTTTATAGAACTACTGCTATGTGCTTAGCATTTAATAGCCATAAATCTTGATAAAGTCATTTCTAATATTCCGAAGTAAACTTGGAGACTGCTTTAGACTGTGTTGGTTTTATGCAACCTTAGTGCTACTTGAACATACAGTGCTTAATGTAGAGCTTTAGTGAAGTTTCTTTTGTGCTTATTAGTTTAAAGGTCGCATGGCATGTAAGTGCATGTTGTTTGTTAGATGAAACAAATGTCGCTGGTTCTACATACTTAGTACAGGAATGTCTAATAAAATGCACGTGAAATTTAAGATTGTAATGTCTATGTCTCGAAGTACTTTTGTTATTTTTACACCAGCAAACTGTAGCCTGTCATAACAACGCTAAGATATTGCTACTTGTGTTATTTGTCTTAGATACTTTCTATACCCATATCAGCCACAACTTATAGTGTATAATACCTCATTGGGCTGCCTTAGGTTTTTTTCTTCATAACTCATTTATCCAATAAACAGCTTGTTTTCATTAGCTCATATATTTGTCGATTTTTACAATAAATCTGCTTATACATTGCATGAAATTCTGCAAATGCTGCAAAGGCACATGCTGCAAACATTCTCCATTTCCAAATGCTATTTAGAGATTTTAGATTGGGGAGATCTACGAGGTGTTCACCTAGCTGTGAATTGTTTAAAATAACTCCTAAATTGGCTACTTTGAGACTTTTCGTTCTTTCCTATGCCTATAAACAATGAGAAATAATTTTCTTTTTCAAAAAAAGGACAAAATTGTAATAATTTGAAATTTACTATTCATGTTGAACCACTTAGAGATTTCCAAATGCTACTTAGAGATTTAGATTGGGGATGTCTACGAGGTGTTCACCTAGCTGTGAATTGTTTAAAATAACTCCTAAATTGGCTACTTTGAGACTTTTCGTTCTTTCCTATGCCTATAAACAATGAGAAATAATTTTCTTTTTCAAAAAAAGGACAAAATTGTAATAATTTGAAATTTACTATTCATGTTGAACCACTTAGAGATTTCCAAATGCTACTTAGAGATTTAGATTGGGGATGTCTACGAGGTGTTCACCTAGCTGTGAATTGTTTAAAATAACTCCTAAATTGGCTACTTTGAGACTTTTCGTTCTTTCCTATGCCTATAAACAATGAGAAATAATTTTTTTTTTAAAAGGACAAAATTGTAATAATTTGAATTTTACTTTTCCTGTTAAGGACCACTTCAAATTCCATTTCCAAAATTTTTTGGAACGCCCTAAAATGTGCGCTCTCACTTTTTCTTGAGAAACGTGTATGCTCACTTGGCAAGTATAATACACGTATTTTAATGTTCTACCTGTATTGCGACTATCATGCATGAGATATTAATATTCTTGTTGCCTTACGATTACCATGACATTTTGAAGCCTCATCAAAATTGCGGCCATTGTGCAGAAATTGGGAGCTCATGGCGCCTTGGACTGGAGTTAAACTGCAAGTTCCTGTTAAATTTATCGTGGGTGACCTTGACCTTGTATACCATATTCCAGGCATACAAAACTATATAAACAGTGGTGCCTTCAAGAAAGACGTCCCCCTCCTGCAGGATGTGGTTGTTGTCAAAGGAGCTGCACACTTTATCAACCAAGAAATACCAGATGAAATCTCAGATTACATATATGAATTCATCCAGAAGTACTAGTATACTTGTTATTCCTCTGCAATGCACTGATGAAATGCTACTGCAATAATAGTTATCTGTCTCTGACAAATTATTCTGTCGTTTCGGATTGAACTTTTAAATTATAAATGCTTCTCTCAGTTCACAAGCTATATTTTGATGTCTTAAATATAAATTTGAATTTACTATGGCTTGTTATTCATATATAACTAACAGCTTGAACTGTAAACTGTCATACCATTGAAATATGGTTGGACTATTGCCTTATCTTTTTACTGGACTATAGATTAATTTCTAAATTTGAATAATTGCATATAAAAAATAAAACTTCACTACAAGCAGTAGATTAGTGGTACTCTCATTTTATGAAGAAGTTTTTTGAAAACATATTGAATTGGTTCCTGAAGTTCTATCCAAATGTCCAAGAAGTTTTATCAAATACGATCAATAGTTGTATTTTAGGAAGAATTTTATATCTTAAAACTTTTCAAATTTAATTCGTGATCTGATGGCATCCCATATATTATGCCCTCATGAGATGCGTCTAACAAAAAGACAATTTGTCCATTGTTAGTCTTAAAATAAACTAAAATTTATTTTAAAAATGGATTAACAGTTGCCGCATTCACGTATTTCTATAGTCTAATGATAACATATATGTAAAAGTAAAAGTAATACAAAAAATATGAAAACTATACTGCAAACTTAGGTTCACCCCTTAGATCACAATATGAAATATATAAGTAAAAGTAATAAAAATAAATAAAATGTAGATTATGTGGACAAAGTATTATATATAGGACGGCAGAAATTATTTCATTATTATATCCGTGGATATATAAACAACAGAATGGGGACCAAACAATTGATATTTTCTTTTACCAGCAACTTCCACCGTTTTTATCTGTAGAATGCAGATATTGTATCGGATATTCCAAAAAGCACAGAAGCAGAGGAGCTGAACTCTTTATTGCCCAAACGTCTACAAAATATGATTTAAGTGTTGATCGACATAGTTCATATCGAACTGTATGTATCTCCGACAGCTATTAGTACAATACGATCAACATAATATGTAAAATTTTTTTAATATTTTATACTCTTAATAATAATATTAAAAATTATTAGTATAGTCACCTATGATACTATCGAGAGATTCAGTAGGTGTTAAATTTAAAATTTGCTAAAATATATTACGAGACGGCACCATTCGGCACCCAGCAACACAGACAGAGAAAAAAAAACAAATCAAATTTGCAAATCCAAATTGCAGGAAAGGGGACTGCCGAACCGGTCTATCGTATGTATGAACTCCGTACATGAAGTACATTCGGTTTGAGGACACGTTCGCGGGTTACAAAATCCTAGAATGCACAAATGATGACACGTGTCGTCGTATGTTTGAGAAAAGCTCCGGAGGTAGCTCGTTAAAACCGCGGCTATAAAGTCAACATCAAGCAACAGAAACAACATGACTTACTTGGCCTTTGCGATCGCAAGAAGAGGTAGATAGACAGAGAGAGGTCAGAAATGGAGTCGATCGTCCATCGGTCGGTGAAGGTGAACGGAATCAACATCCACGTGGCAGAGAAAGGTGAAGGCCCCGTGGTTCTCCTTCTTCACGGCTTCCCCGAGCTCTGGTATTCATGGCGCCACCAGATTCTCTACCTCGCTGAACGCGGATACCGCGCCGTTGCCCCTGACCTTCGCGGCTACGGCGATTCCGACGCCCCTGCGGACATCAACTCCTACACCATCTTCCACCTCGTAGGCGATGTCGTCGCTCTCATCGACTCTCTTGATCAAGACAAAGTACATAAAATTAATTTTGCGATCTTATACTCTTTGTACAAGTACTAACGAGTGTTTATTTCGGTGATGATCAGGTGTTTGTTGTGGGACACGACTGGGGAGCTTTAATAGCTTGGGCGTTGTGCACATTCAGGCCCGACAAAGTGCGAGCTTTGGTGAACCTCAGCGTGCCCTACTTCCCGCGCAACCCAGAGCACAGAACTGTGGATTTCTACAGAAAAGTTTATGGAGATGACCACTATATCTGTAGATTCCAGGTTAATTTTGCGTAATTTCTATTCATTACTCTAGCTAAGTTAATTCTTTACACGTGCGAATAAAGGAAGGGGCAATTGCAATTAATTCTTGGGTCCCTCCTGAACTTTATTTTGATTTTATTCTAAGCTCCTTCTGTCAAAGTATTATCATATGGACATTTTTGCTATCGGGCGGCAGTAAACTTGTGATAAATGGATGTATAAATGTAGGAAATATAGTTTTCAGGCAAAGGATGTATAAATGTAGGAAATATAGTTTTCAGGCAAAGGATGTATAAATGTAGGAAATATAGTTTTCAGGCAAAGGATGTATAAATGTAGTAAATACAATTGCTTCAAGTATACTTCCATTATATGAAAGTATGGTTTCAAAATATTGCGTTCAAAGCAGGGACATTAGAATAAATGGAAACGTGTGAGGGGAGTAGGAGCATTTCTATTCTTAACCAGGGATGTAGGTTAATTTACCATAAAAAAAAACTGAAAGAATTGAAAATGTTTCTGGCATCCTGTTGGAAAGTAAGCTATGACCTCTTAATTTAGTCTGTGATAAATTTGAAGCGCACTGCATATAACAAAATGACCAGTGCCAAGAGAACCAAAAAAAAAAGGAGAAAAATCTTGTACAGCACACTATCTAGTTACGAATTTATTGGACACCTATATTTATAATTTTATCAAACTTTGAACTAGAAAACATGAATAATTGCACAACTCTAGTTCAATTTTTTTGGGGCGCTGAGTTTCCTGCAGCGCTAATTGCGGTTACGTTTGTTCATGCCAACCTCATGTTTTGTAAGAAGAAAATGACTGAGAAACCGCATTAACTTGCTCTCCATGTACCTATAATAAATCAAGATCAACTTCAATAGGTTGCCTTCAGTGCAAATTCAATATCAACTTCACTAGGTTGCCTTCAGTAGATTCTTGATCAGCTTCAGAAGATTGCCTTCAGCAGATTCAAGATCGACTTTAATAGATTACCCAGTCATCTAGCTGAATATGTGTTACAAACTGAACAGTAGTAAAGATACATGGTGAGTTATGACCATTCTATTAGCATCTGTAAGCCAATCTACAAAGTTGATGATCTTGAATTATTTGCTGCTACGGAATGTCCTTTTTACTTGATTCTTGATTCTTCTGCACAACAAAGAGGCATTTTATCTCAAAAGTTATATAATGTTATTGATGTAAAATTGTATATTCAATATATATATATATATATATATATCTGTGTGTGGTAGGTCGATACCTACTAGGTGCATGTGTGATTCCTTTTATTATTTCTTGGTTTGGCAGGAAGCTGGAACTATAGAAGCAGAATTATCTTGTATTGATATGAAATTGCTGCTCAGTGTTATTTTTGCAAGGCGCAAACCAGAGCCTATGATTGTTCCCAAGGGCAAGGTGATAGAATCCTTCGATATCCCGGTTACATTACCCCCTTGGCTGTCAGAAGAGGATATTAATTACTATGTCGACAAATTTAACAAGTCTGGCTTTTCTGGAGGTGTCAACTACTATCGCTGTATGAACTTGTAAGTATCCTGCATGGTTGAACTTTTGAAGAAGTGTTTCATTCTAAAGTGAATGCTCTTCGTTGGTTACAACTCACAACTTCATAACTCTTTTTGAATATTAACTTGTACGTGCATAAAGTGATATCATTGAGCTTTTGTATTCGATTGCATGTTAAGCTTGTGTAGTACATGTCCTTTGCCTTCTTATGTAAATTGCTTGCAGAATTCTTTATTTATTTTATGGACCGGACAAAAATTGCCTTTATCGCTAACTTGACATCCTGATTTTTAATGGTCTCCTTGTGATTCATACGTTTAAAAATGTATGTTTTTTCTGTAAGCAACTAACATGGACACAATAATATGGACCCATAGGCCTAACCTTGCTTCCGGACCTCTTGAGATGTGTTGCATCTCTACATGTAATTCCTTTGTTTCCTTTGAATTTTGATATGCTTAATATTTTATTTTTCTTGTTAACTTCAATCCTTTTGAGTTTCGGGATAGAAAAACATCTTCACATTGCTATTTCTTAAAGTTGTATTAAGTAGGAAGCGAACAAAAGATAAACCGAATTAATACAAGAAATAAATTTGTTATTAGTTAGTAGTTTTTGAAAGGAGTCCATGCACCCCCTAGCTTCGCTTTCTGGATGTAGTTGCTTTAAAACAGGTCCTAACCAGATAGCCGAGCTTTTGCAGTTCTTTATGACGTCTGAGATACTTAATAATGGTATACTCCTGTATAAACTATTAACGTCTGGTGCATATTGGGCTATCTTAGGTTTTGTTCGTAAACTGTTTATAAATAAAAGCATCTCATTTTCGTCAATTCATATTTCATGGATTCCCCATTAGAACTACATAGTCTTTGCACATGCCCTCCCAAATCTGCATAGGCTGCAAACATTCTCATGTCGAAAGATTTCATAAAGGCTTGAGTTTTAAAAGAAGATCTACCGGGTTATCATGTAGGTGCGAATTCTCAAAAATGCTGGCGAAATTTCTGCTTTTATCACGTTTGTTTTGTTCTTGCCTTATGCATATAGAAGGTGAGAAAATAAAATTTGACGCTGTTCCTTTTAGACTACTTCAAGTTCCTTCTTGAAACATTGTGGAGCACTCTGAACAATGTGTGAGCTTCACTTGGCCATTTTGTTCATTAATTTGAACTCTAATTGCACTACTGTTACTGTGAGATACTGAAGCCTCGGTCCAATTGTGGTGAATGTGTAGAGACTGGGAGCTCATGGCGCCTTGGACTGGAGTTAAATTGCAAGTGCCTGTTAAGTTTATCTTGGGCGACCTGGACCTCACTTATGCTATTCCTGGCGTCAAAGAATACATGAGCGGTGGTGCCTTCAAGAAAGATGTTCCCTTACTGCAGGATGTGGTTGTTGTCAAAGGAGTTGCACACTTCATAAACCAAGAAATACCAGATGAAATCTCGAATCACATACATGAATTCATTCAGAAATACTAGTTGAGTCATCACAGCAGCATACATACAAGTAATAAAAGGAGGAGCACATTACATTTAGATACTGAAATGTCCAAGGATGATTCCTCAGACGAGTCCTGTATTGACTGTCCAATGAATGTAGTTATGGCCAGAAGGATCTGACAGGAAAGTTGGTCTTTTCTGTATATCAATAAATCATAGTGCTGGCTTAGTAAGGATATCTTACATATAACTAGAGGGTTCAATTTACAATTCTACATCACGTGACGGATTAGTAACTGATGTTTTTCATCTCCGGGTCTAAAGGAAAACGTAGCGTCTGGAGTGAGTTTAATATCCTTCTCTGTCATGCAACTCTTTATGAGGTTGCAAGCCAATAAGCTCACTGATGTGGATACATTACACCAAAACTAAACCTTCTGCTTGGCGATCTTTCATCTAGTCTGGAATTATGTTATCAATAGATTGTACTCTAAACATAATTATCAACATGACGCATCGGTGCTCTTTCTATCTAAAGCAACATTGGTTATATTTAAACAATGCGTTACTATTGCATGGTGACGTATTTGGCGGCAATTAATGGCCCAAGCCGCGATGATTGAAAACGAGCTTGATCTGTTCACGAGTAGTTTGAGTTGGAACTTGTTAAACCTCTGCTCGAGTTTGTGTATTACTGAGCTCGAATTCGAGTAAGGATTCAAACTCAAAGAATTAAACAAGTCGAGCTTGAATATCATCTTACTCGGCTCGAATAATTAAATGAAATTTTCTATTTTATTAAACTACTTTTACAATAAAAATTATTTAAACAAATTCGAGCTCTCGATTTGAACTTCGTTTTGTTCATGCAACCAAATTGAGTTTGAATCGAGCTTGGCTTAATTCGATTCAAGCTTGGCTCAATTACAATTAAGCCGAGCTCGAATTAAATTCGAGCTTTAAATTAGATCGAGTCGAGTTTGAAATAGTTCGAGTAGAGTTCAAACTACGCCTCTAAAGCTTGTCAAGCTCAAGCTCGAAGTCAAACAAAACCAATCGAGTGTCAAACAAAACCAATCGAGTCAAATTTAAGTTTCGTGGTACCCGACTCGAACTCGGCATATTTTTTTCCCTAATTTCAACTAAACGTAAGCCTAGTGGTACAAGGTGTATTATTTGATAATCCGAAAAAGAAGATATTGACTACCACTAGCAGGCCAATACTTTACCGAGCCAAAATCCAAAAGGACGGGGTGCAATTTCAAAAGAGTGAACAAAAAAGGCAGCAGTTCTATATGAATTGGGCTTACTCATAGTGAACGAATTAGTCAGACAGACTTAATACCAGTAAACAAACCATTTATAAATAGTTCAAAAGGCAATTCACTAACAAGAACAACTCAGTTTGCTTGCTAGAGCACAGACGGAACAAAAACACACAAAAAAGTTCTCAATTTCCAAATGTTAACTTGTCTAATCACTAAAGCAATAAAGACAGACGTTTAAACTCTGAAACCCCTGCTGTTCCTCCTGCCTCTGGCTTTCTCAAATTTCCTTCCCTTTGAGCGCACGTAAGGCTTGGTGTGGCTGTGAGGAACACCAGGAGCAGGACCAAAGTGCTTCACCGCTTCCCTAGCGTTCTTTGGGCCCCTAAGAAGGATCTGCAAATCCAAAGAAAAAATGATCATAAATCAATTCTTTAATATTTTAATCCACTTAAAGATGATTATATTTATGCAGCCATGTATTAAATAATGTTTCTCAATAAGTGCAAAAATAGTTGCTAATAAAAACTAAGAAAATGTTGAGAAACCACGGAAAGCTGACGAGTATAATACATGTCACATCATGAACCAAATTTATCAAGTTCAAAGCAAAAAGCATGCCTCATCTTCCATGGAAGATGAGTTGGGATCACAAGAGAATAAAGATAGCATTAACCAAAATATAATCTAAGACTTGCAAAGAACAAACATTTCATAAAACAAAACTATTATAAATTATATGGCTTCCTACGTACTACTCTTGCAAACTTAGGTCGACAGATGAAACACTCACCCAACTTGCGAGATTCCTACTCGTCCTTTACTGTCAGTAATAAAAGCATATATTACCAAACAAAATCCACTACATCTGTATTGGTTTTTTCCATATTATAAAGATGACCTTCACAGCAGAAAACATATCATAAAATAATACCTACAGTAGTTCAGGTTCCCTCAGTCAATAATTTTGTAGAACCTCATGAAAATTCAGTATTAGCATGGTCAAAAGTCAGCATCACTAGGAACCTAAACCGTACAGTTAACTACAACTAACAAACTCAGAAATTCACATTCTCTGTAAACAGAATAGATTCAACAAAATAACCAGCGCCATAAATATTTACTACTACATATCACGCTCAGATCAGGTTCTAGACTCTTTTCTTTGATCTTCCAACAAATGGAAGTTCTCATAATGAGCTGGGATTAGAACACTGTCATCATAGCCTCACTGAACATTCATCAATTCAATATTCCATACATTTTTCATCATCAGACCCTAAACCATACAGTTAACTACATCCACTAACAATCTCAGAAATTCAAATTCACTGTAAACAGAATAGATTCAACAAAAATAACCAGCGCCATAAATATTTACTACTACATATCAAGCTCAGATCAGGTTCTAGACTCTTTTCTTTGATCTTCCAACAAATGGAAGTTCTCATAATGAGCTGGGATTAGAACACTATCATCACAGCCTCACCGAAATTCATCAATTCAATATTCCATACATTTTTCATCATCAGACCCTAAACCATACAGTTAACTACAGCCACTAACAATCTCAGAAATTCATATTCACTGTAAACAGAATAGATTCAACAAAAATTACCAGTGCCATAAATATTTACTACTACATATCAAGCTCAGATCAGGTTCTAGACTCTTTTCTTTGATCTTCCAACAAATGGAAGTTCTCATAATGAGCTGGGATTAGATTACCATCATCACAGCCTCACTAAACATTCATCAATTTAATATTCCATACATTTTCACCAATCATCCACATAATATAATCGAAATCATAGAGAAAAAATCATACCGTGTTCTGACCAAGGGGAGCTCGAAGAGCGAGCTGATCGAAGGTAAGGCACTCGCCGCCTGCCTTTTCAATCCTCGCCCGTGCAGTCCCAGTGAATCGAAGAGCAGTCACCTTCATCGCAGGGATCTCATCGATTCTCTTGTCATCCGTGACCGTACCAACGATCACAGCAATCTTATCGTTCTGCATCGCAGTACAATCTTCCAATAAGTTAAAAGAAGAAAAAAAAGTAAACTAGATGAGTTACATATTACAGACGAGATTTGAACCTTGCCGTCCATGAATTTGACGAGCCTGCGGAGCGAGATAGGGGGACGGTTGGTCCTGCTCATGAATAACCTCTTCAGAATTACCGAGTTAAATTTGCTACCAGTCCTCCGCACCAGAAATCGGTAAAGCTGATTAAAAAAAAAATCAAACAAAACGATTTGAAAATATTTCAAAAGTGATTTAAGAGCTAATATTTGAGATCTAGAGTTTGCGTTGTACCTTGACGAGTAGCTTGAGGTAGACATCATCGGACTTGGGCGCGGTGCGCTTAGTCTTCTTGCACCTTCCTCCGGCAATCAAATCGATGCCCTGCGTAAGATAACGTGATTATCATCATCGATTACGTGAAATGAGGGGGAAGTGAGACAGATGGAGGAGTCGGTTTCGAAGGAAAAGATCAAACCATGGCTGCTGCTGCTGGTTGTGGTGCCGACGGCGGCTAACGCCGCGGTGTTGAGGGAGTGGCGGCTACTTATAGGAGAGAAGAAGCACGGCTAGGGTTTTGGTCTTGCTGCTTGATGGTTATACACGCTATTTTAAAGTGGGCTCTTTTTTTGGGCCAGATGACGGCTTCAGAGAAGACCCGGTCTGGTACCAGAATTCATTTCTTTAAACTAGTTAAGTATTAATTTGTTGGAGAAATGCTAAAAACCTAAAGCTACACCAGCCACTAGGGCTGGTGTCATATTTAAAACACTAGTATAAAGATAACTAGTTTTGCATATATCCAATACACGGATGTAAATTATATACATAAATATGACATTAAAAACTTGACTTTTTTATTTTTATTATATTTTTAATTTCATATAATTAATTTTTTATAAAATATTATGACATTAGAAAACTTTTTTTTTTATATCTGTTATGTTTTTAAATTATATAAACTAATCCTTTTTTTAATTTTTTAACTATTAATAAAATTTTAGTCAAATAATTCTTATCTTAGATAAAATGTAACTAACTTCTAAACATATTTATATATTTAAAATTAATGGTTATTTTAATTGAGTTATTATACTATATTTTATTTTAATTTAGATCTTTTCTATTCTTCATATTTGTTATATAACTTTTTAATTTTTTTAGTAGTAAATGCACGTGGTATTTTTAGAATAAAAATAATTACCACATAGCATATAAAATTTATTTATGATACTATATGGCGCAATGGTTTTGATCACTTACTTTTAAATATTTATATATAGACTAATTTTCAATGCATACTATATGCGTGACTATAAAACTTAAAATAATAAATATTATATAATTTATAATTAAAATATTATGAATAGTATAATATCTAAATAAGTATAGAAATCAAGTATAATACTTTATATTGTATTCTAAATGAATGTAGCTAAATTGAAAATTGCATAAAGAATAACTGCATTTATAAATAACTATAGTTATATAATATTTTGATTTTATTATACTTTTTTTATTTAAAAAATTATCTAATTTAATTAGAGTATGTGAAAAGATACACGTTAGTAATACTTATTTATTCTAATATAACTGTCCAAATAATACAAAAAGACATAATCTTAAATGTTAAAAAGAATTAAATGTTTCACATATTGCACATAACTAATAGTGCCGCATGGTATATTACCTTTGCTTCACATTTATTATTTAGATACCTGAGTTTGATTTTTTATAGAAATTTTTTTATGGTCGAAAAAATGGCAATGCAAAAGCTGCTAAAATTTGTCTCAAAATTTCAGTTAAACACCGCATTAGTTCCAGTTTGATCAGTAACTTTGCAGAATGGATGAAAGATTCATTCTCAATTACTATCAAAAAGGCCAATTATTACGTGAAGGTCCATGCTAATGAATCAAACTCCAAATTGCAGGCCAATTATTTTCACAAAGGCCAAAAAAAACCATACTCATATGCTATTTCATAGTCTCTCAAAATAATTTGTTTATGCAGAACAAATTAGATGCGTCAGAGTTAGCACTTAGCATCTATGTGCTTGATTCGACTTCCATGGGTAAGACCATGTGAGCAATTCACACTCGTGGCTCCTCCTCCTCTATACGGTTCCTCCCCCCCCCCCCCCCCCCCCCCCAACAAAAAAAAAAAAACTGCCGGAGCATCCACGCACGCCTCCGCTGGAGAATCACCTCTTTCATGACTCTCTCTCTCTCTCTCTCTCTCCCTGAATACATATGCAAACGAAAGAAAAATTAACAAATTGAATCGTTTGATTCACTTAACGCGGGTGGACGATGGGAAAGGAGGGAGGCGAAATAGCAAAACGACCGAGGGAGACTTTGGCTTCAGAGACAATAGGGCAAGGAGAGCTCTGGCGCAGCACAGCGAAGCGTGAGCGTTGTGAACCATCGTAACTGAGCTGTTAGGCAGAGCTTCTTTGGGAAAAGATCGGGATAACCGCATATCAGCCTCCTAAAATTTTACTCGTATATAAATGTGCGACTGTTGATTTTAGAAGACGTGATATATAATAATCCTGAAAAGATCCAAAAGAGCAAGGTGCGAAGATTATGGTTGCTCGACTTCTGACTCTTTGAGTTTCAAAATGTTGTCTTTATTTTCTAAAGATATTACGGAAAATTTTTTTATCACGGGAAATTTTACAAGAGATATTGCTTTGTATATTAAGATAACTCTATATCGCTACATTGACGGGCTGACCTTCGTTGGTAGGGGCACAAATTCGTAATTCACAACTCCAATCTGGGGGCTGCGAAACTACGCCCAAATGGGCCAATTGATGGGTCCAACTCCAACATAAAGCCTTGTCCAATCAATTTTTGTATATTTCGGCCGATAAATCTTGTCACGCTGATGAGGCCCAATATCAAGTAACCAATCAGAACTGCAGCTTAATGACAACACTCCTACCAGAATGAAAATAAAGCTTCATACTTTTGCAACGAAAGTACTTTGGGACAACACAATACTGAAGTGGGTTCTTCTTAGCATAAGTTCCTGAATTTTTAATTTATACGAAATGCTCCGAAAAATTTATATGTTTTGCAGGTAAGTTACAAGAACAACGTTTTTAGAAGGCACGCAATGTGTCTTCTAGCCATTGTGATGATCTACGAGCCACTGATCGAGCTTGGGATATATGTGTTTGAGCAATACTTTAGAATTTACAGCGTGCAACATGCATTCCACTGCCTAGTAAAGGACATCTTGAGGGATGAGCGTCGTTAAAAGCTTCCCGTTTATTGCAGATTAAGTTTGAAGGTATTATGATTTTATATTAATAGCTAGTATTATGTAAGAAAACACTTATCACATAAAACCTTTTCTTTCCTTTTTTAATATTATCATGAAAAAAAATTTACTTGTAATCGGATTATTCTTTTATGATAATAACATATACTCATATTCCATCAGACAAGAAGTTTCAATATCTACTTTTCACTATTGCAATATTAAAGAAGACTGTGTTAAATTTAATTAGTAAATGGACCACAAAAACCACATTGAAACTTCATACCTAGAACATTTTTATCCTAGAAAAATGATAGTGTTTTTTATTGTCCTATTCAGTGTCTTCTTAAATTCCACTTATTCATGTCCCTTAATGTGCACTAAACATGGCAATTGGAATAACTAAACATTGTCCTAATTAGGGGACATGAATAAGTGGCACATCAAAGGACAGTGGAAGATGTACACTAAACATGGCAATGGCAATAACTAAGCCGCTCCTAGCATGGTCCTTTCGAATAGTCCTAGATATATCTTATACAGTGCAATGATAAACTAGAATGTACCGCCGGCTTATTAGTCATTGGTTGCAGCTCATGAAAGTTTCCATAACTTCTGTAAGCTATATAATTATTACGTTTACGTTGTAAGTTGGGCAATATTATATTAGAAAATTTGTCGGTGTATGTTTCTTTAATGCTTGGAAAGTGTAAGATCATGCATCCAACTGGACTGGAGCCCGAGAGAGAGAGATAGAGAGAGAGCAGCTTCCAATATTTTTGCTCTTTTAATTACACGACCCGTTATATGGTAACATGAAATGTATACTTAGTAATGTAAGTTAGTACTGCTGGAGATGCTCGCACATACTAGCTTAAGTTCGTGATTATTATAAATAATATATGATTACAACTCAAGCCCAGTATTCCCGTTTCTCTTAACTTTTTTTCTATTATTATACTGCCACTCATGTTCAGCGCATTCCTGGTTTGTGAAATTTTGATCTCGTAAACTTGGTCCTATAAATATTCTTCAAACCAACCGTTATAGTTATTTAATTGAATTTATGAAAATAAAGAAATATAACATTTTTTAGTTTAGAGCTTTTAAAAAATGTCAAATATATCAAAACTCAAAATTTACTAACATTTTGAACTAAAGAGTACTTTAGTATACTTTACAACTTTTATATTAAATTATTTTTTAAAAAAATATTTGTATATTCAGAAAATAGTTTCTATCGCAGCTCCTAATGCATGTGAAAACTCCAAATTTTGCTTGATGCATGCTGAAATTCAAATCATAATACAAAGTAAGACAGACCAGTATAGTAGCAAGCGTGTTAAGCGACACCTCTGCTTTTCGGCGGATGTAGTATATTTTATATATATATATATATATTCGAAACTGACTAGCGTCACACGACTTTTTTTTTTTTTTAATTGTTACGAAGTTGATTTAGAATTAATTGGTTAAATAGTATTTGATTCAATTTTTGATAATTTTAGTATTATTGTTATACAGTATTTTGTATTTGGATATTCCTGCATAAAATTTCTGAATTCGTCACTACAAAGTACGACCAAAGGGTACTACTAATTATACGAATCACAGAGTCATAGGGTACTACTAATCACAGAGTCACCTCTCATCTACTTTGGTGTAGATGAGAGGTGAGCTAAAGAATTAGTTATATTTTCTGCACTATCCTCCACCTCATATTGCTCTTCTAATCAGACATTTGTAAGTGTCTTTTCAATCTTTATATTACTACTAAATACATAGATGCAGTTGAGAGTTATACTTTTTCAACATTTGGTTGGAGAAACAGTTTGAAGTATAGGAAGTTAGCGCCTACCATTTATATGCATCACTGCCATTAGCAACTACCTAACATCAGTCGACTTGCTAAAATGGTGTCATTTATCCTGTTGGATCTGGCATAAATAAAAGCGGGTTGGTGGGTCACAAAAGACGTTATGTTAGCTCAAGTGGTGGTTTAAACTGTTTCATTTTTAGCTGTTATATGCAGATTTATATAATTCCGCTCAAGTCGGCATACTGGCCGAATTCATGACGGCCGGGACAAATGCAACATTGTTACCTTAATTGATATCTGGACAAAGCTTTGGGACTCCGCAGTTAACTCTACTAGCTGAAGAGGCCAGCTAGCAATGTGATATTTGTACCGGAAAGAAGGCAAGCACAGTGCCATCGAAGCTGAGGAGAACGAGAAGAAAAGGAGCGCGGAAAAAGAGCCATCGGCGATTGGGTTTAATGGAGATGGGATCGTCTGTCTGTGGCTGCGATCTGGGCCGTTAATCGGCCCAGCACGTATCACGAGATTTTTTATTTAAACTTTCGTCGACTTATTTGACCTAATTCTATATATTTTTATGAAAAGTTATGAACTACAAAGTTGTAGATTTTGATGTGATCTACAATTTTGTAGTTCAAAGTTTTTTAAAAAAATATCAAACAATGTGTCAAATTGATGATCATAATATATGATCATCAATTTGACACATTGTTTGATATTTTTTTAAAAAACTTTGAACTACAAAATTGTAGATCACATCAAAATCTACAACTTTGTAGTTCATAACTTTTCATAAAAATGTATAGAATTAGGTCAAATAAGTTGACGAAAATTTAAATAAAAAATCTCGTGATACGTGCTGGGCCGATTAACGGCCCAGATCGCAGCCACAGGGGATCGCCTGTGATTTTTAGCACAGGCGATCCCATCTCGGTTTAATGGATGGGCCCATCATCATTGGAGGAAGGGGACCAGCCACAGTATCTCGTACTCTCAGCCAGCCTTCGTTACTACCAGCGCAGTTATTGCCAGCCGTCGTCTTATATCAATCAGCATAGCAACTTTACTCTGGACTCAGGAGCGTCAACACTCGCGCGGGCGCGCGCACGGAGCCCCACGGCGCCGGCGGCGCTGGTGCGCGCTGTGGGTTTGCAGTCCGGAGACAGCGAGTAAACGTAGCGGAAAAGCGAAGCAAGCTTGAAATCCTTGCTTTCTCTGTTAATGGCGCACCATAGTGATTTCCTTCTGTTGGCATTAATGTCAAGTTCTTCCTAGAATCTACTTCTAGCCTGTAATAATCTTTACTTCATTGAAGTTTTTGTGGAAAAAACTTACAGCTTTGCAAAACTTTATCATCTTTGTTCCCAATTTTTTTAAAAACTTATAAATCACTCCAATATATATATATATATATATATATATATATATATATATATATATATATAAAAATTTAATGTGGCTTATAATATTTGTAATTAGTAATTATGAGAAATATGTGAATTTATTTGTTAATACGGTAAATAAGTAATGCTGATATATCATTATATCATTTCCAATTTATTTCCATTGACATGCCTGCTTTTAACTTCGTTTTATTAGGTTAGACGTCTAACAGCATTATTTTCAAGTAAAGCCTACAAGCAGAGCCGTGCAGCTTAATTAGCTGGTACCTACGTTAGCCTCTTGAGATTTTACTCAAACATGGACGGGAGTTTTATGGGCAGTAATGAGTATTTTCCATATCTACTTCGATGCTTTATTTAGGCGAGCTCATAATAAATCGTACTTGAATAGAACTCTGTCCTACCGTATGGGTTAGTGAAACGTTTTACATATTAATTTTGAGGTAGTAATGAGTAGCTTCACTGACTTACACTCCAATATATATAGCGGTAGCTATTAGTAGTAAACAACAGCCATCGTATCAGCAGTTTGCTGTCCGCAGGACAAGGAGGAGGGTATAAAATGAATAAGCAAGCTAAGCAGCAACAAGGAGCTGCGGGCGTGGGCGCACGGAGCCCCACGCGCCGTGCCCGCCGGCGCAGGGCTCGCAGGCAGACAGCTAGCAACGGACGCGTGGAAGCGCTGGACAACAGCCCTGTCCCATCTCCCACCTTTATTATTTAAATTAAATCTTGCTATTATTCATTGATATTTGCTTTATTAATTAACGCAACAATGCCCTTCACGTCATCCTGTACCGCTATGGTTTAGGGCCGGCTGTCAGCTGTGATACCATGCAACCAAAGTCGCAGAAATCTACGCTCCAAAGCAGTCTAACTAAGGATATGTTATTGTAAAAAAACAAAGAAAAAAAAATAAAAAAAATAATTTTATAATTTAAAGTTATTTAAAAGCTAGAAATAAAGCGTCAAAAATTATGGCTTATGTCATAATTTTGTTCCAAATAATAATTTATGGTTGATGGTCCATAATTTTATGGTTGACTAACCTAACGGGAAAGTTACAGTATACAACTTCTAGCATTGTAGTTCACTCTTCTTTTGATAAATGTTTTATTTCTTTCGCTGGTTTTCTAACAAAGTCCAACGGCATTGAGTCCTAAAAAATCATATTCTTATGATGTATTTATATTTTTATACTCATGCTAATTCAAAATTATAAAAACATACTCTTCCAATTTAAAATAATATTTTTATATTTTTTTAATCATATAAAATAATAAAAATATCATCGTCAAGTTGACTGTCTTTATTTCTCAAAAAAAAAAGAAAAAGATAAAAGATTGTTTTCTCATTTCATATATCAGAAAGCATAAAATGCCAATTTGAATTAGAAAATATAAAAATATAATATCGAATTATAAGAATCTATAAATATGAATACCCCTATTCTTATAATTTAATATTAGATTAGAGATTTTTAAAATATCGATCCAGATATAAAACTCAAATTCTATATTTTTATTTGTTTTGGTTGAGTTCAAACTAAATTTAGTCTGTTCGGTAACCTTAATCCTAATTGGTCTTTAATTCAGTCCAATTTTGAACCGATTAGTGTGATTAACTGGAAGAAATTGTTGACTTTTAAAACTTTTATCTTTTAATTTTAGTATTAATTTAAAAATAATAGTCACTACAAATAAATGTCAAAATTTAATTTAATCAATTATTAGCGTTAGATCTATCTGGTCCTGTTAGTGTTTGTGCCTGGCCATTCGGGTCCTAACCAAATCTAATTTCTTCAATCTACTATGTGGACTTTGGACTGTAACTAGAGGTGGCAAAATTACACCCGGTACCCGCGGATCCGCGGGTACCCGTCCAAACGGACGGATACGGGTAAAAATTTTAGTTAAAAATATTGAATACGGGTATCACCCGCCCGTACCCGCAACTTGCGGGTCAAACGGGCGGGTGCCCGCAGGTCCGCGGGCACCCGCATTAACTATATATTTTTTTTAATTTCACGTTTTATCCCAAAAACACATAATTAGAAGCATTTTTTGAAAAAAAATTTAACATGAAAATTATATATATCATTTGGATCTATAACTTTTATGTTAAAAATTTTTAAAAAAATATTTTTAATTAGGTGTTTTTATGGGTGAAACATAAAACGCGTATAATTTTAAACTCGAATTTTCAGATTTAATTTTTGAAACCTAAAAATATTTAGTTAGAAATATTTTTTGGAAAAACTTTCAATATAAAATTTGTAGATCTTGATGATATATATAAGTCATATGTTAAAAAATTTTCCAAAAAATATATCTAATAGGTATTTTAATGGTGGAATATGAAATACATACATTTCAAATTCGAAATTTTATATTTAACATTTGGAACAAAAAATACTTAGAAACATTTTTTGAAAAAATGTTCAATATAAAAATTATAGATTTTAATGAGATCTATAACTTTCATGTTATAAGCTTTTTCAAAAAGTATTTATAAATATTTTTTTTCTAAAAATTATTATTTTTAAATATTGAAAGATTTTAATCCGGGTACCCGCGGACCCGCCCGCAAACCCGCGGGCGGGTACGGGTACCAAAATTAAAATCCGGCAAACATAATGTACCCGCCGATCCGCACCCGTATGACCCATTACCCGTTGACCCGCGGGCGGGTCGGGTCGACCCGACCCGTTTGCCACCTCTAACTGTAACTAGCTTCTGGTCCGATACACTCCTGGTACAATACACAACGTGGGCTGGACTGTTCACCTCTTGTTTTGCTGTGCCTTCCACTCTCTTGGCCTTAACATGTTCCCTCCTTATTTACGAGCTTGCCCAGTTGCGACTTGCGAGGTCGTGCAATGGGCAGCTAACTCATTTCCCCATCTCTTTTCCATCACATAAGAAAAGTTAAGAATAAATTGTAACTAGAGGACCGGCGGTCGGCAGGTCTATTAAGAATAACGGCCTATATGTGCAGCCCGTGTTCGAACTCAATACTATTAGCAGGAAGAAAATGCTAACAAGCGAGCAACGAGCTTGTATAGCTTGTTCGGCAAGAATGATCTTCAAACTTGAGACCTGGTAGGGGAGCCGATTGACCCGAAATGCCCAATGGCCTGATTGATTTAGTTAGAGCCGATCAATCCATCATAGTTCATCATTTCACTAAAAGTTCTTATAATTCCCCAATAACAGGAGGCTATTCATTCATTGTAATTTGTGACGTTCTCTTGACAACTGTTCAACATTTTAACTTTTAAGTGTGATCCCCGTCAATACAGTTGCAAGATCTTGTAATTTTCGGTCCATCTTGCTAGCTGAAGCTTGAATCTCCCTTATTCCCTTAAAGAATAAAAAAGTGACGAATTAGGCTGGTTTCAATTCGGTCGATTAGACCGCTGCCTGCACTGTTGTATGAAAGCCAGACTCGTATCGTTATCGCAACAGGGATGAGTCATGCAACTACTCAATTGCACGTCGCAATTGCACTTCAGCTCAATATAAAACATCACAACAGTGATCGATTCGACCATTCATTTTCTCCTCGCACTTACTATTCGAAAGCGATTTCATCTCCAACTCAGCCACGTACTAACTGTAGTAATAACCAGACAGGGTAGTAGAGTTGCCCAGCATCATCTATTCATTTACGGGCTATGACATGCTTTTGAGGTGTGTGCGTGGTTTTTAAAGTTATTTGTAAGTTGTAATTCTGTAATTATTTTTAGCTTTCCTCCTTTTGTTTCAAAACTCGTACGCCATACTTTTAAACTTTATCAAAAGAAGTATTAGTTAGTCCTGGTTAGAAACTTAAAAATATTACAAACAGCTGGTATAGTATTGTCGGCACTTGAATCGTAGTATTCCGGCTGAGTATTCCGGATGAATTATCTTATTATTCTTGCAAGCTCGAAAAGTGTTCTGAACAGACTAAAAAAATGTTTCAAAAAGCTAAATGAGTGCTTTTATTTGAGTTATCAATCAAAATTTACAATTTTATATGGCAAACTATTTTTTCAAAAAAAAAAAAAATTTAAATATCGATTCTAACCATAAATGAGAGAGAATTTGAGAAAAGCGAACCAAAAAGGATCCACGTCCCTTCTCTGTTTTTGTTTTAGTGGAAAGATAAAAACTGGTGGGGCTGTATAATTCTTATTTTACGTTGTAAAGATACTCAAATAACATTAAACATTAGCTTCTTATGTAGAAGTTCATAACATACCAACTATAAATTATTTAGTAATATAGTATTAATAATTTTTCTATAAGAATAATAATATCCTTCATATGATATTTCTGGAAACACTAGCTTCTTCCATGTTCAAGAGAAAATATTTGAGAATTACAGATTCAAATATATTTCTAATCATTTTCTTGTAATACATTTTAAGTGCTCTTTTATCACACCTTGCTTCATGAAAATAAAGAAATAGATCATACTAAATAATGGAGATAGTGTATAATGTCAAGATCAAACAATTCCAAAACCTGAATTGCTCATACAAATATAAAACCTTGGGTTCCACTCGAATATGTATCAAGATGCGTAAAACGTCTTTAATACAAAGATGTTTTGTAATTAAGTAGCGAAACTTTTTAGGGACTGGACGATGGTTTTCTTATAAATTGTTATATGCATGCTCAGATAGGTAGTGTATGTCTCCTAAACTGCGTGGCTATAGTGTTATCAATTCCTCTATCCACAATAGTTCAAAAGTGTATGACAAAGCTGGATAACGAGGATGCTGTAAATGCAGCTTCTTGATGCTTATCAATTTCAAAACCCAGAGAATTAATTAAATTTAAACGCTTACAGAAAATTTTCATAAAAGGTAGGTGTAATATATGACTGAGTCGATATATGACCATCCTCAAGCCATGCCAAGGGACATGACGTCCCCATCGCAAGAAAACAGACAAGCGAGCATGGATGCATCTGTATCTGCAGATGTCTCATTGGACCACCTTAAAAATGTCATTTGTTAAGCAATTTTAGATATCGTAATTACTGAAAACTATGTCTTAAGAATTATTGACTCAATAATATTTGATGTACTTTTTCCTACATTTGCCCTTGCACAAGATTATCATGAAAAATATTTAGGGAACATCAACTGCACTAAGACGACAGGATTTTCGTACAATCAATATATTAATCGTTGTCTGAAGTCAATAATTCAAGAATTATAACTTCAAACATTTAGATAACATTGTGCCAAATAAAACTGCTACATTTATTAGAAAAAGAACATAGCTTTTGAAACAAAAAATTTCATGTCTAATTACATTAGTTTTTTAATTAGTAAGACTAAAGGAATTTCTTTCTGCGTCAGAAAAAAAAGATGGAATTATATATATATATATATATATATATATATATATATATATATATATATTAGAAAAAGAACATAGCTTTTGAAACAAAAAATTTCATGTCTAATTACTTTAGTTTTTTAAGCAGTAAGACTAAAGGAATTTCTTCTGCCTCAGACAAAAAAAATGGAAATATATATATATATATATAATGTGGTCAAATTAGGGAGATTTATCCTTGTTACTTCAAAAAACACACACAAAAAGGACAAGTAGGTGCAGCTTATGTATTGTATCTGGGACCTGCGGGACATTACAGTGTTCGTTCACCCTGTTAGATTATAAAGCCAGGGTCACACGCAACTCAGCCAAAGAGTGGGCAGATGGCGGGCTTGGGAGTTCTGTTGGAGCCTCAGCAACAGCAACACCAACAGCCCTCCTCCATGATCTCTTCCTCCATTAAACCTTCTAAAATCCTGAACAAAACCACCATTCTTCTGTCTTCATCTTCTTCTCCTCCTCTTGTCAAACCTTCTCCTTCTTCCTTCTTGGACTCCTGCTTTCTCTGCCGTAAGCGCTTATCTCACACCAAAGATATCTATATTTACAGGTATGTTACTCCCTGCTCACCATTTGTATACAATAGACGTTGGTTACTGCAGATTCGCAGAATGAATTAAATCTGATTAACTTGAATGAAACCATGAACCGTGGTCTATATGAATCAACCAAACTTCTCTCACTTTATAGCTTAATTTAGCGATCTTCTTCTTCATCAGGCCGCATAACAAAACCTTAATATATACATGGGAAACGGCTGACCTTCTCTGTCTAAAGATACTAATATTTCCTTAAAAAAAAGAGCGTATATTAGCTAAATCTTCTCTTAATATATATGTAACTTGTTATGCAGAGGGGACAGGGCGTTCTGCAGCGTGGAGTGCAGGTGCAAGCACATAGTCATGGACGAGGAGAACATCGTCAGAGAGAACTGCGCGCTCGCCGCTGCCGCTGGCGGCGGCGGTGGTACTGCTCCATCGAGCTCGCGCCACCGTGCAGGGAAGACTCCAGGAAAGTCGAGCCGCCCAGCCGGCGCCGGTGGTTTCGCATACTAGACAGATAGAGGAGAAGAGGAATTAACTACTAGCCCATGGTTTTGCGAAGATGAGAGAGAGAGAGAGAGATAGAGAGTAGTAGTAGTACTAGTTCTCTGCTGCTGGTACACGGTAGTAGTTGTGATTTAATTGTTTCTTGTCCCTGCTCTCCTGTAAATATTAGGGTCCGGCATTTTGGCAACAGCTCGATCATGATCAGGTGTTTTTTCTTTTTTTTTTTTCACTTCACTTCAAAGTTCAAATTTGTTCTACTGTTTCGTTGTACGTTTTTTAATTAAATCACAGAATGACTAATTACTATTAAATATAGAGTAGTCTCGATCTTCAGCAGATCTGCAAATTCATTCTTGGATTTTCGATCTCCCATATTATTATATTGAATGTATAGTCTGGTTTCGGATAGAGATGAGATGAGAGAATCATGGGTGTGCTGAAAACGCTGTTCAAATCCGGTAATGAAGACCTAGAGATTAGTGTAACATGGTTTGATAATTGATCTCAAGCATTAATTAATGACAGATTTTGCAGATCAATAATGGTTCCCACCAACAAAGCTTGTTTTATTATGTATTTAAAATATTTTAACATATATGATTTATTCTTGAAGTAAGTGAAAGCAGAGTGTTAAGAGCTGTGTTGGGGTTTGGTGGTGTGCTATTATTGGTGCAAGTACAGGTCTTGTTTACTAATTGAAAGGCAGGGAGCACGGAAGATGGCATTATCTCCAACAGTAGATACCTTTGGTAATAATGGGCATATATAATTTTTCCTTAAAGTATTAGAGCATGATCAGATGAAATACAAAAAGTGTTGGCGCCAATAATATAATATATATATATATATATAATTAGGTGATAAAAATCGTTATACCACATGATATTTTAATAATTTTTGGTATGCTATATGACATTTACTATTATTCTAAATAAGTCATGTAGCATTTGTATTAATTGATATGAATTTATAAAATTATATAACTTATTTAAAAAATATAAAATATCTAATATTATAAATAAATATTTAATTAAACTAATAATTTATAAAAATAATCTAAATACAGCATAAAAATTAGTATAAAAGTAATTATATTATATTATATAATATTAATTTTTCAAAATAAAATTTACCATTTACAAAAATTTTAAATTATATACATATACTATTTAACGTCAATTTTCGAATAATTTTATGTATGGCATTTGACATTTTTCCTTACTCTAATAACACATTGCTAAATAAAATATAAAATATAAAAAAAATATAAATTAAAATTTTTAATAATATATATATATATATATATATATAATATATATATATATATATATATATATATATATATATATTACTTATAACTGTGTATCGCTCGGGTGCAAAACTAATTGTCAACTAATAACGAGACATACTTTACCCACAAAAGAAAAGCAATTAATATGAGGCAATATCTTTTTTGAGAAGAAAATATAAGGCAATAGCATTTTCGTTTATACAATAATAATAAGAGTGGTATTGCATAGACGCCTTTATGTGAAGAACTTTGGAAATGAACAATAATACATCTGTTAAGTATGGGCTGATCTTATCAAGTGACTATAAATTAAATTATTTCAACTGTCAAATCTTTCTTGCCCTTGTACTAGTATTATAATATCGTTATATAGATGACTTGGATGAATTTATTTCACAAATATGTGGTGACTTCTGTTAATTTATGATGCATCATCTATTGGAGGTTGTTCCACGTAGGACTCGAGCGCTTCTCCTATCAAGTCTCAACCATATACAATACGCAGTCCGTGGATTCTCATGGTTCCGAAATATAGATCAGTTAATATGCTCTACTCGTTGGTCGATGCCTGTATGCTGATAATTGGTATGTTTCTTCGTAGGAGGGGTCCTAAGATTTATCGATGTTTTGTTAGCTCTTACTATGGGAAAATTTTACAATGCTCCGAATATAAATTTGTTACTTGCACCAAATCACTAAAACTCATATTTAAAGACTCTTAAAAAAATTAACTACAAAATTATTCAGAAAATAAAATATATAATTTTATAGTTCAAATTGCTTTTAATAACTATTTAATTGATTTAAAAAAAATAATAAAATATTAGTTTTAGTGGGATTTGATGCAAATAACAATACTTATTTTTGGAGCAATGTAAAATTAACTTCTCCCATGTCTTACTGTGCCTAACTAACAAAAGTCCTACCTATATTCCCTCATTAATCAAAAGTCCTAAGCATTGATCAAAAGTAAATGTTAGAGCTACAAATCTATGAGATGCTTATTTTGCATGAGAGTTATGTAGCTAATGCAATAAGATTTTATTTGATACAATCTTTTTATTTAGATTTTTGTTGCGGCATTTTTCATATTTTTTTCCAGCAAGTTATATTGTTCTATAAAAATGAGATTAAACTTTCATATAAAAATTCAGTTTTTTAACTAATAAAAATATTGGTTTTTGTTGTCACATATTGTTCATGGGTAACCAAGTTGAGCACTACAGGGCTCTTGATTAAAGGATGGGTTTGTCCTCTACTTATGGTACATTTGTCTTCTTTTATCAATAAAACGTCTGCGTAGTCATATAATGTACCCTAAATGTTCATGACGACTATTATGGATTCCATCAATGATATATCACTTTTATGAGCAGTTAGGGGATGAGTGTGACTCAATGGATCATTTGATAAAAAATATTCAGGAGCTTTGCCTTTACCCATCGCAGGTAGAGGCCGGTTCAAGCATTCAAATCCTGCGAGCGCCCCCGAAATCAAAGCCCATAGCTCGTAAGCGTGGACGCATAAAGGTCATAAGCTTCCATGAATTACGTGTGTAATTCTAGGTTCAGTGCATGGTGTAGCAATAATGAGCACCGTCCAAAATTGATAGATGTGGACAATCAAAGCTAAATTTTCCTGGACAACAACACTATTAATACTAGTGATAATAGTAATAGCTACTCCTAATATATTACATGCCACCATTTGCCATTTCGCCTACATCAGCTATGGAAGAGGTTCGAAAGTTCATTTTAGGTTTATCCAGTTCCTGCGATGTTAACCATGATCTCATGACTCTCATGGCAAAGCCAATTTCCAGCAAAAAAGAAGAAATCATGGTCAGATAAATAAAGACGAAGAATATATGGTCCATGTTATAGTATTCAATGTCTAATTAAGTTGGGGAAGAAGATAAGAAACTGTAGAATGTCCAGCTGGACCACTTTTCTTGGATCAGTCAACGGGTTTCTGCACGTTCAGTAATTCAATTCCATCCATGTTTATCCGAGAGAATAAAATAGTTCAACTCCGCGGTCTCAGCAGCAGGTTGAAATTACACAAGATTATTCTTGCATTGCCATCTATATAAGAGAACTATAGATCACTACACAAGGGGCAAGTGAGGTTGATCCTCTTGGGATGGGTGTTAGGAGATGAAGAGTCCATCCTAGCTAGGGGTCACAATTGGTCGGGGTTCAAGAACCAACTTTTAGCTTTGACTCTAGTGCTGTCAAAATAACACGCATTTAACAATGCTATTATGGTATTAGCGCACACGTACGTCCCATCACGTCCATTTTTTCATGTTGGGATAAACCTTTTTGGTCAAGCCAGATCGAAGATAGTAGCGGGTAGAGCATCAACGTGGTAAAAAACCCGGTTAAAAAACATATCTATGAAGTTATATATTAAACAAGATCCCTTCTACCTACTCTATATCTGCAGCTGTGGACAGCAACCAGTTCTTTTTTTTTTCCGTTTATTTAAATCATCTTTCCCTATATTAAAGCTAGCCGTTGACATTTCCGCCTCATTCTTAATTCAAACTAAGGCCAAACCGGCACAAGTAGCATTACTGCTCAATTTGGATAAAACTGGATTTTTTTTTTCTAGCTTAATAGCTATGACTTAATTTTGAGATTCAAAAATTCGCTTGAGATCTAAGAGTATAAGTTATACTAATATTATGAGACTAACATATATATACATATTTATATATGAAAACCAAACTCAAAACACTTGGAGAATGCAAAATTGCATCACATGTTAAATACCATAAAATACATTGTATTCTTCTGAAAAGCATAAATACCTTGCATGTTTTTTGTGACAACACTAATGAGGGTACTTTGATGACATTTATGTTAGATGGTAAATGGTTCACCTTAAATCAGTTATTAAATTTGCTTATTGCTACATGCTGGTATCTGGAGTTACCAATGGCTAATTAGCATCGCCAATTTAAACCGAAAAGTTTTCGATTTAGTACATCCTCGTCGGTCGAAAGTCTTAAGAGACACCTAGCCAAACGAAGATTAAATAGTATTAAGTGGGTTAAATAGTTGGCAGGAGAGGTCCACCAAAATGGCCCGGCCACAGATTTTTCCGGCCGGTCATCTCAATGAATGGAAAAATTATATTGAATAAGTGGAAGTAGAGTCAAGAAAAACTTTTGCTGTCTCCAAAGTGTAGCATAAAATTAAAATTAAAAAAAAATCTCCTAATAATAGAGTATATCATCTCCGACAGATACGTTGCAGAACCTGTTAATCAGAATGACAATGAAATACAAGTCGTATGAATTATTGTATTATTAACACAAATAACTGAAATTAAATGTTTCGTATACATGTTGCAAATAATTAATGTCAAGAATTATCTTTACCTTCGGGTTTTTGTGGATATCTCCTTCGTATACATGCAATCGTCTCATGAAATGGAACCTTTTCTGTCCTATGCATGGTCTCCTTTCAATTGGTGATGATATTGATATTGATATTCTAGCTGCCTATTAAATTAAATATTGACCTTTTGCTTTCAGAAACAGTAATAAGGATGCAAACCCACATGAGTATGTCCATCACACTAAATTTTAGAAAAGATAGGTGGGAGCTTCAATTTCAATATCTTAACACTTAAAATGGCAATGACTCTATGTGATGGTAACCGAAGTAGTTTGTTGTTTCTATAAATAGAGGCCTCGTATTATCTCGTATTCATGTGAAAGCAAATTGTTACTCGTGCTCACTCCCGTTCGCAGGACTACGGCTATCTCTCCGACGACTAGAGTGGCTGCTAGAGTTAGTCTCAAGATTACTCCCCAAATTCTTTGACTATTTTTCAAGTGACTTGTTCTAGATCCTTATCCTTTGTACTTATATAACTTGTCCCTCATGTATTAGAGGTGGATGCTTGTCCATATTAGACTTTAAGCAATATGCTAACATTTAGAAAACAAAAATCAATGTAAGTCCACTTTCAACATCATGTAGTTGTTGAGCAACACATTATTTAAATCATAAGAGAAATTATCGGTAAATTTTTGGACAATTTTATGGGAGCTGCATCAAATATATAAATAGTGATTAGCACCACACTAAGCACCCGTCCGCGTTGAGAAATGTAAATTGCGCATAGATAATATAGAAAGAAAACCTCGGCGGAGTTGATGAGGTTGGCAAGCTTGGTGACGCTTGATGGTCTACGTAAAGATAGAAGTAAGAGGCGGTGGAGGCATGAATGAGATAAGACATATTTTTCAGCATAACTATTTTATTAGCAATTCAGCGCATTATCTGTCCTCCCTCCCTCTCATATCAACCTTTTAACTGACAGTACTATCAATTAATATTTCACAACATTAAGTTCAACTCACAATAACACAAATTTCAATTTTGTAGCACCGTCAAACTTTATATGATAATTCTACTGTACATTGCTAGGAACAGCAACATAATCCACCTGAAATATTAGAAGTTCATTACTATGATGTGTTTTAGAAAATACATGGTATTCCATTAGCAATACTGTATGCTAGCTGCTTGGAACATTTAGCAGTTTCCAACCACAGACTTATTTGACCAAGTTTTTTTTTTCTTTTTTACGTTGGGAACGGGATTAGAAAAGATTTAAACAGAGGCTAATTTATCATTTATCCGATTTCTATTACAGCTTAAGTGCCAGGTGGAATTCACCGCTAGATTTGGGTTCAACTTCATGGATGGTTAGAAAAATAAGTAGAGCAGTTAAGGAAAACCCCTAGACCAAATTTCATTGCAGGATGTCTAAATATTCAAGTTTAATTCATAAAATTCTGAATAACCCATCGTATCTTCAGCTGGGAAAACTTATGTTTTATTTTCTTTTTTATTTTTCTGATAAATCACTCCCAGATATAGGAATAAACTTATAACTCTCAATGTCAGTCAACCCATTCTGCGTCCGACAATTTACAATCAATTACAAATCTACAACTCCACGCAAGCATGCATGCATGTAGATTAAATAGAGCAGAGTTGTTCGTGCTCTCGTCTTGATCTTCTGGGGCTGTCTCGTCTGCTGGTGAACAGGAGGTTTTGGAAGGACTTAAGACGTGGGGCTGCCCTACAGCTCAATCTCCTTTGTCTTTAGTTGGTTCCTACACGGCCGAGGGAGTAAAATCATTGAATCTCAGCTACGCCAATCACACTCTAAGTTTGGCAGCTGGGTAGCTCAAGCAAGCAGATTATGGCAAGTGTACGCTGGAACTTGCTGATCGCTTTCACGCATTTGTATGTGTTGGTGCTATTCAGAAATTTGTAGGACCACTTGGAAAGTAAGGGGAGAAATAAAGGACCAAATGGAATATTACAGGATTGTTGAAACCGGGACGACAAGACTAAATCGCCAATTGGAACAGGGCACAATAGTTTCATGCCACTTAATATATTTTATCATAATTATTTACTTTTAGAAGTTCTTTCTCGCCATGAAATTCAAGCCGTCTAAATTGCTTAATATTTACTTAAGTGAAAATCAAGCCGCCTTATTTGCTTGGGGGGTTGTTAGAATATGAACTTGGTTGTCTCCTTCGGTGCCACTGCTTTCAAGCTTTCCACCGTTGGGAGTTCTAGGAATTTTTACTGAGCCCTGCAAAAAATCCTTAGATAGGCTCCATAGTGTTCATGGTGCACTTGTGCGGACCGTGGACTCAAAATCCACTTGTGAAACAAGTTTGCAACCACCTCCGCGGACCTCAGGGAGAAGTGCTAATTGTCAGAAATGCATATTATAAATAGGTAAAAACGTGAAAAATGACAAGTGAGACGCATGATGCCTCTTTGTTAGAACACCAAAATGATAATAATGGATTCCTTATCCAGGCATCTTCAAGCTCTCCATACGCATAAACCACTAATAGCAATGCAAGTACATCACACTATAGATTTCCAGATGCATGATGCCTCACTTGGAGGTTCACTGATTGGGATACTAATGCATCATAACTTATACCATAATAACCAGCATATATAACATGCGGCAGAGCTACTACCTCGATGTTGGAGCTGATACTGGGTTACCGACAGGTTCATAAATCCTAGGGGCCGGCCCATGTGCATATGGGAAATAGCATTGTTCATATGATACGGACCGAACCAGACCAGAAGCTGAAGATTATCTGAATTGCGGACCACAAACCATATTGGAACCTAACATGTCCGGACAGAACCGGACTAGTTAAAAGTCGGACCGGACATGTCCGGTTAGATCGAAAAAGTTTTTAAGTTCATTTAAAAACAAATAAAATAAGTACACAATAATAGAGTTATACTTAAAAAATATAATAATTATACAATATTATTGTTTTTAACAGAAAATTCAAAATTAATAACAAAAAGAAATAAAAAACCGGTCTTTGGTCTGGTCCCTGATCTTAATGGACCGAAGACCGGTAAGGTTCCTTGATCCGGACTGGAGACCGGACCGAATTGGGTCCAGTCGAGAATGGACCAAATAGCTGCCAGTTTTCCGGTCCAGACCGGTACATGAGCACCAGTACATGGCAAAATTTCCCTTGTGAATCAATGAAGATGGCAACCAAATTTCGCATGCTCAGCAATTAATTCTCCTATACAAGGTGCACATTCACCTTGTTGCCTTTTCAAAAGGTTTCCGGTGCAGGGGGCCAAGCATGTGATGACTATATAAATACATATTGTAAAAGCAGATCTAGTATCAATTTCAAATTTCGAACCAGCAAACAAATCCACATCTAAGGGGGTTGATATTCACAAGAATTAGAAAGACACATGCTTCTCAAAACCAATGCAAGAATATACAGATAAAAGGCCATATTTATCGAACATGTACGCTGTTACCTGAAATGCATAGGTACAGAGGAAAGTGTAGAAAATCCACAGGAAGACTTTGCAACCATAAGCTCGCCAGAATAGCGACATTCTTGATCAACCAAATGAGCTGTGTCATTTGTCTAATAAACTCTCTTATCAGCCAGATTTGAATAGTAAAACAGCTTTTTGATCCAAATAGAAATAGATGAAGTGGTTTGTTTCGTGCGTCACATACGAACCTGCACAGACAAGAAACAATTCTTTCAGCATTCCTACATTTCAAAGTTCATCCTATCTTTCAATGACCTGGCAGTCTGGCACGTTGCAAGTAAATAACCATAATTACAGATCAAGAAGCCACTACAATCTGTCACCAAAATGTACATCATAGGAGAAAATCATCTGAGCTAAAGTAGCCTGACGATTTGGAAACTACAGCTGACAACCCCAAACTCGGAAAATAATTTAGGCTTGCCTTAGCTGCTTAATAAGAAAAGTGACCAAAATAATCACATCAACGTTTGGATGATGAAGACTAGAGATGTAAAAAAAGCCCGAGGCCCGCCCGTATCGCAGCCCGGCTCGCCGGGCCGCGGGCCGGCCCGTATTGCCGGCCGTGCGAGCCGGGCTGAAAAAACCAGCCCGCGCGTAGCCCGCCCCGCGGCCTCCAACAGCTTTTTTTTTTTTTTTTTTGGGTCGCGCGAGCGCGTCAGCCGTTGCCAACATTTTTTTTTTTTTTTTGGGACGCGCTCGCGTCAGCTGCTGCAACGGCTAATAGCCGTTGCAGCAGCGGCAGCCGTTGCCAACGGCTATTTTTTTAGCCGTTGCCAACGGCTATTATTTTTTTTTTTTTTTTTTTCTCTCTTAATTCTCTCTATAAATACTATAACTTCTTCACACATTTCACTACACCTCTAAATCTCATTCTCTCTCAATTCTCAAAGCTAAAAACACCTTCAAGCTCTCTAATTTATTATTATTTATTTTTCGGTATATTTTTATTTTAATCCAATATTATTAGTATTGATAATGGATCCATACAATATAGATACACAATATAATTTTGATCCGGAAAATCAATACGGTCCATATCCTCATATAGATACTAGTGTTGCTACCGCTATCCCTAGTGCTACCCCTACAGCAGAAACGGAAGGCCAAGTAAATCCGTCGGTGGGCGCTGCTTCTGTAAGCGCAGCATCTAATGTTCCCGTTGTCGCACCAACAAGTCAAGAAAAAGGTAAGAAGGTAAGTGATGTATGGCAATGCTTTACTAAGGAACAAAAGCCCGACGGCACGTGGAAAGCAATTTGTAAGGTATGTCGAAACGAATACGCTTATGGTAAGCATAGTAGTACATCTCATTTAAAAAGACATATGCAATCACACCAAAAAGCTGACGACCGCCGCCAATCACAATTACTAGCCACCGGCGGTGGCTTTAGCAACTATATGTTTTCGCAAGAACAATCTAGATTAGCATTAGCTAGATTAGTTATAGATGCCGAATTACCTTTTAGTATCAGTGAACATAAAGAATTTCACAAATTTATGGAAGTAGTACAACCTCATTTTAAACCAATATCTAGAATCACATGTAGAAATGACTGTTACGGCCTTTATAAAAAAATCAAAAATATATATAATAAAAAAATAATATAACTATGTTTTAAAATATCCCTTACATCTGATATTTGGACAGCTTGTACCAGGAGTAGTTATCTTTGTTGTACAGCACATTTTATTGATAATAATTGGGTTATGCAAAAACACATAATCAAGTTTGTGCAAATTGAATATCCACATAATGCTAGTAATATTTTTGCAGTAATACGTCATTCTGTTAATGATTATAATATTAGTGACAAAATTATGTCTATTTCTTTTGATAATGCAAGTAATAATGTCGGTGCTGCTGATCTTCTTAAGAATGACTTAAATCCTATTTTAGATGGAGCTTTTTTTCATATTAAATGTGTATGTCATATAATGAATTTATGTGTGCAAGATGGACTTCATCAGATTGCTCCTCATATAGAAAAAATAAGAGTTGCTATTTTATATATTAATTCTTCTGGCTATCGTTTACAAGAATTTAAAGAAATGTGTAGATCATTTGGTAAAACACCAAGAAGAATGTTACAAGATGTAGAACATAGATGGAATTCTACATATGACATGCTGAAAGTATGTATAGATTATAAAGTTGTTATTACAAATTTTTACAATAATAAACAATCAATCCAACTTTTAGAAAGTGATTGGAATATTGCGATTTTGATGAGAGATTTCTTAAATGTATTTTCGCATTCGACAAAAGCTTTATCTGCCAGCTACACTCCGACTACTTGTAGAGTCTTACCTTGTTTAGTACGAATAAGTACTACTTTAAGAAACTATAGAGCTAATTTTCCTGAAATTGTTACACCTATGGACGAAAAATTAAAAAAATATTTTTTCGATATTCCTCCGATTTATTGTTTAGGGATGGCAATGGATCCTAGGTTTAAGTTAGACGGTGTTTCTCATTTTTTAGGTCTTTATTATCAGAATATGGATATAAATATAAGTTTATCTAGAAAAACTAAAAATATAGAGAAAATATTGGAAAATTTGTATATGTTGTATGCCCCTTTTTTTGCTAATACAGGAAGATCCCATGATGGTGAAGGAACAAGTGCTGCTGCAGAAGGAGATTTCAATGATGATTTCGCGATGTATCAGAGTACTTTTACGGCGGAGCAACAAAGCTCAACAGGATCATCCTCTAGCTTAGCTCTTCGTAATTATTTAGAAACTAACTGGATTGCTTTTATGACTGCAGAAGAACGAAACAACTGGGATATTTTAGATTGGTGGAGGAGATTTACCCACCAACCAATACTTCAAGCTGTCGCACGGGATATACTCACACCACCGGCTTCTACTGTGGCATCAGAGTCTTGTTTCAGTGCAAGTGCTCGTGTACTGAGTGACAGAAGGCACCGCTTAAGTGCAACAACCTTAGAAATGTGCGTATGTATGAAAGATTGGATCGATGCAGCGCGAAGAAATCAAGGAGAAGATTTGGAAGATTTGATCGAAGATGCACAAGACTAAACTTTTTTTTTTTTTTGTATTTAATTTGTATGTTAATTACGTAATATTTGATTTTGTATTTGAAACAACGAAACACTTCGATTAATATAAATTTTAAATTTTCCAATTTTTCTTCAATTTTTTTTTTTTTTTTTTTGCGGGCCGGCTCGGCTCGGCCCGCCGGCTGCCGGCCGAGCCGAGCCTGATGAGCCCCGGGTGCGGGCCGAGCCGGCCCGCCCAGCTCTAAGCACCGTGCGGGCCGGCCCGGGCCCGCACGGTTTTCATCTCTAATGAAGACTGCAGCACATGGGAGAAAAGGACACAGGACAAACTTTTAAGAAATGAAGGAGATTTAACCCAAAAAAAAAAGAAAGAAAATACAGCCTTGCTGCAATAGCTACCTTATCCGCAAGAATTTCTACGTGGCCTTAAGAAACAGGACACAGCAACAACTAGGAAAATAATTTCCAGTAGCATTATGAGCTCGTGAAGTAGGACAAAGCAACGAAAAGGAAAAGAACAGAAAGTTGGAACTACCTATGTAAGGAATTGTTTAAGAGGCAGAGTTAAATCTAGGTTTGCAGAGTTGCTTAAGAGGCAGGATCCAAAAAATAAGCTGTGTAACGAATTGTTGGGTTGGAAAAGTAACAAGGATAGAAACATTAAAATTACCCTAGCAAATAAAAACCTGCGACTTACCAATTTTCAGTAGCTAAGTGGTCGAAGAATATCTTTCACGTTTGTGAAATTTAATATTATTTTCTACAGCATTACTTCATTGACTTAATAATTTCTTTCTGCAGATAATTTTCTCTAGACATCAAAAGGGATTTTGTACAGAAGTAGGCAAGTTTGCAATTGACAAATCAGCCTGATCCTCCAGATACATATACACGAGTAACAAGCACAGGAAAAGATGGAAGTCAACGATGAAACAAAATTCAAACCAGATTCCCTTACCCTGTCTATGCATAGTATTGTGAGAAGCCCTTCATATAATTTGCTCATGTACACACATAGATAGATGGCTTGCATTATTCCATGAAACCCCTGTCTTACCATTTTTACACCTTAATCTAATGTACTTTATTACAGAGAAATGAAAGGGGCATATAGTAAAAGAGGTTATTCAATAAGATGTTCAGAACAGAATCACTCATAAGCAAACCAGCCACCAAAAGCAACTACAACTACAGAATTAACAAGAAATTCCAGCAAAGGGAATTCACAAAATAGGTTTTAAAGCAGACACGTAACACGTTGGCTGCATATTCTTACAATCCACATAGAAAGTCTTTGGTAGCCATATGTTCGAAAAACATAGGCGGGGCCCAAATTGACTTGTTTGAACCACGAGGACAGGTAAGCTACAAGACTTCTACTTTGAGGAAATCATTACTGCCTGAAATCAATAAGTCTCAAGGGCGGTCAGAGATGGATCTAAAGTTTACAAACTCCTGCTCCTTTCCCAATTCCTCTCTTTTCATAGCATTTGGTGGAGTAAGATGATTGTGATCCACAGAAGAAAGAGTTTGCAAATAACACAACCGGGTGGCAAAAGTTCGCTCAAAAAGGTAATACTCCAATACAACCAAACAAACATTGCAACTAAGATAACAAGGTCTACTTAGTCTACGTCTTTTACCAACATAGATAACTCGTTCTAATAACCACTGATGTTTTGGACTAAATTATGGCTTAGCTGAATCTGCTCGAAAGGAGATAGTCGTGGTGAAATCGTAAGTGTCTACCATTATAAAAAAAAATGAAAATTCGTAAACAATGTATGTTTTAAATTACTCTTTAAGTTAATATGATTTGCAGATAGCACAATAGGGGAACTGCCAATGAGGCTCCACCAATAAATTCATTCAGATGACCAGTTATTGTTTGAACCATATTACATCTTTTCCTAAATCTACTAAACAATAGATGAATCTTATGTCATTGGAGCTTTACCGCTTAAAGTTCTTAAGAATTCTTCAACAAGATCTTGAATTATCCACACATGACATAATTCATTTGCCCTGAGCAGTTGTAAGTGCGCTGCCATGGATCAGAACTGAAAGGCTATAAAATGTACCTACATGCTAGGAATCCAATCATAACAAGCCTAGGCAGGGCCCTTTGAATGACTATTATCAGAAAGACATTTTAAACAAGTGATAATTATCAGGATAACTACCCACATCCTAAACAAGGCACCAGAAAAGAAAAATCCAACCATCAAGAAAATTTGGGAAGTGGAGAGAAGAAGCAACATTATCAATCTAATTGGAAGACAGAAAAATAAGAAGGGCGTTTTAGAAACATACATGAGTACAAGAGTCTTGCATTCTATGTGCAAGGTTGCCCCAATACAGAAAACAGCACATATAAACAATATAATGGAGGCAGCTATCCTGCCAACCTGAACTCCAAAAATTGCAACTGGATGGTTCAAACAACATCCAATATAGGTATAGATTACTCAGAAGTCTGATAAAGGTGTTATCCAAATTGATTTATATTAAGAACACCAACCATGCAGTCTCTATGACCAATAGGTATCTAGCAAATTCAAGTCTCTTTGTTCTTATTATATCACATTCTGCTCCTTGTCCACAACGTTTACCAATTTGTAGGCGAGAAAATAATTGCCTGAGTGCCAAAGATGCAACTTTGATAAAAAGAAAAGTTTCTCCTTGTTTTGCATTATTATTAGACCTTTCGAAATTGAGAAGTGAGTTCGAACACTACAGTAGGACACACAATACGTTTAACGAGTTGATTAAAACATGATCATGGAAGTTCATTTTGGTCTACATAGTACACATGAAAACTCCAAAATTATTTTTATTACATCTAAAGGATATTGAAAAGGAAAAATATGATCTTCATGATAACAAGTTTAGCTCAAGCCTGTGTACAATCTTATCCAGTAAGAAAGTGATGGAAGAAATACATAAATGGCCAACTTCATATTATGTAGTAGATAACTATAGAAGTCACCAACTTCACTTACTAACATATATAAACATAGATTAAGGTAAAAGATACTTAAAATTTAAAGGATAGCTCAACTCCAATAATTGTTTTCAGCTAAGGAGATTGTCCTAGTTGTTCAGAATTACTTGGCAAGAATGGATTTCACAAATATCAAAATTACTTAACTATAGCAGCTTAGTTGCTACTCAAAGTTGAAGGATGTTATGAAAGAAGGTCCGAATAAGATCCACAAGTTGCATGTCTTTCCCCCAAGATAAGGTAAAAGATACGTTTTTTTTTTTTGGAAAATAAAAATATTGAACGTTCATTACCACATGAAGAGTTTGGACCTTTAACCTTTAGATTAGGACTCGCCTACCATATGTTACACTAAGAGCTGATAGAAAAGGAATTATGAAGTGCCACATAAACGAGCACAAAAGTTTGTTGCTACATGCAACAACAAATCATTTATACAAAAGAAGGAAACATAAGTGCTCTTAATCAAAGCAAGCCTTACTGAACTAATGCAGATAAAAGAAAGAGCACAACCAGCCACCTGCCCCGAGAATATATCCAGAAACTTCTAGGATAATAGAGTAACAAATAGCAATGCACAAACCCAGATAAATCCTTAAGAAATTATGTCGAATACCATAACAGAGGTAATTTTTCTGCTTGTGCCTCCTTCCTCAATCGAGTATTTTAATCTTACCTACTATCACCGAGTAGCTAACAATTTACAATTTACAATACAAACACATCCAAGTAACTGTTATCGAATGTACAGAAAAGCTACACTATCCGACTCATCAGCATCTTGTGCATTTTAAGCCAATGCCTAATTGATGAAACATTTTTAACTCCATATAACAATTACTCGAAACATTAGAGGCGCTAAAACTATAGTAAAGAACAGGATGGCAAACAAAATTAAAGAGAGTGGGTACCAAAATTGCGGCCGACGATGCAATGCCACGTGGGGCCGTGATTCTTATCGAACTCTTTTTTGATGTACTCGGATACATCCTTCTCCACCGTGCACTTCTCGAAAGCCTATCATTCACACCTCCAACAGTTTAATCTAATCAAACTTTCTCGAGATAAGTAAAACGGAAACTAAAGAAGAAAAGTGAGTACAGTAATAGCGCAGTCGACGGCCTCCTTCTGCATCTCCTCCTTCATGTCGACGCTCTTAACGATGATTTTCCTCCCCGGCGCCGCCGCACCCGCCGCCTCAGCCGGCAGACGCTTCCGATCCGCCGCCGCGCTTCTCCGATCATCCGCCATCAGCCAATAATGGAGTTCGGAGACGATTTCTGTTTGAAATTCTGACTTAAAGCGAGGAGATAGAGAGAGGAGTCACTGCCTCTGCCTCTGCCTGCCATCTATTTAATGAGGATCTAGCTCCTAAAACTCGTTCTAAAATTTCACCCGTTTATCTGTGCACACCCATAACGAGACGCTGAATCTCGCCCATCCGGACCGTTCACATCAGCTAGCGTGATAAAGAGGATGGTGATCGAGTGTGGTGCTGCTGCTCGTAACACCGGGAGCGCCGTCGTGTCAAGGGACCCGCGTGCCCATAACGATATGCCTGGAGCCACTGAGCCGGTCAGCACATGCTACTGACACATTGGAACGTACGGTTCTCGGAACGCATAGTAGATGGAATAAAAGGTGGGGGAAAACTTAGCTGCTTTGTGTTTCATGAATAAATAAATAGAGTTTTTCTTTAATTTTAAAATTCAAATCAGACTATATTCTTACTAGCTTTAACATTTTGTTAGGAGAAATTTTAAAAAGTCAAGTTGATCAGATAACACATGCCGCTGTTTGCAAAAGCATTTTTTAAAAGATAAAAAAAGAGAGAAATCAAACTCAATGCAGCTTTTATCCTTAATTCTTACTTTTGGATGTAATGAATTGGAGAGAAAAAAAGAATTGAAGTTTGCTCGCAATTAATGTATGCTTCTAAAATAACGATATATCTGCAATATGTATATTAGTTATACTTATCCCTCTCGATTTATTTTAACCAAAATTTTCAGTACTGAACCTAGCCAAGTCTCTTAAGCTTATATCATGGCACATGCCAACCATACCAACTACATCAATATACATGTCATTATTATCTTTTAAAAATAAAATTTAAAAATAACTTAATTATTTATATATTCTATATGTAACGTGTTAGGATGTGCCATATTGATAATATATGTGCCATGTAGTGATGCAAAAAATACGAACCTGAACTGGTCCGCACTACTGCCTGCAAGCTGCCTGCGAGCTGCGGCAACAGATCGTGGGTTGGTTTGCAATGAGCCTTACACGGGCCGAGCCAACTAGGTCCTTACAGGGCTGAATGCTGACACTGCTCGGACTAGTGCTTATATCATGGTCGACACAAACTCATTTTAGAGGAGCTGCGCGGGCTACCCGTGGCCTGTACAGCTACATTAACGGGCCGAGCCGCAACCCGCACGCCGTGCGGACTACAGTTTAGTCCGCGGGCCACAAACTTTTTTGCATCGACAGTGCCGGCTGAGAAAAGTCACATCGATCTAAAATTATGACTAATGCAACAAAGTTGAATATGTCTATCATTTACTATTCTTATTAAAATTCTGCAAAATTTTCAAACGGAACTTTAACGCACTGTTTAGATTAAGGGGGAGGGGAAGAAAAATAGAAAGGTGGAGCAAAGTAGGAAACTTTAGCAGTGCGTTAAAGTAGGAACTTAGCAGCAAAAAATTTTTCTAGGACCCACCCAAAAATATTTCTCCCAAAATGAAAGAGAAAAAGAGAGAAAAAAAAATTGTTGAATTGACTATAATACTCCTTACTATTACCTGTTTGCGGATCTCCTATTTTCATCTTCCATTGCTCTCAATCTCTGAAACTCTTTTATTTCAATATACTTATATTATGGCATAATAGTAATAATTTCATGTATATTTTATTTTATTTTTATTAATAATTAACTTTCTCATTAAACAAATTGAAATATTTTCTACCACTTCTATTCATTTCTCTTTTATTTCCTCATTTTTCTTCCTTCCATCCAAATACAGCCTAAAACCCCCCCCTCCTTCATTTCTTCTCGCTCAACTTCCCTCCCTCTCTTTCATTACTCTCCTTTAAAATATATATATTCTCCCATGTTCCAGTTCTACGACACCTCTCATCGTTATTAAATTATTCTTCTTACATTGAAGTTGCCAAAAATGTCATTAGGTACAAAATTTGAAATAATACTATTTATTAGCCCCGATTAATTTTTTATAACTTTTGCTTGGCCAAATCTGTGGGGAATTCAAATAAAAAACAGGGTCTGATTTATTTTATTTTTTTGTAAAGATGGCTTTAATATGGGTTGAATAGTGATCTAGGGAGAGCCGAGTATCTTATGGATTTGGAAGTACATAATGATTCTTAAATTGATGACATAATAAAGCTCTAAACTATCTGAGGTGGCATGTGGTTCGAGTCGACACGCCTACAAATCATTAACCTTAAGTAGTCCAAATAATGAGCTCATATGTACATCCACTTACAGTAACAAATATATTGATGGAGAGTCTTAATCAATTTGATTAAGTCTTAATCAATATATAGACGTCAGATATGCCTTAGCCAAAAACTGCCATCTCACTTCAATTTGATATTCACTAAAATCTTAATCACCACCAGGTGGTATTTCCAATAAACTTTTTTCCTGTCACAGAAACAAATATATTGATGGAGAGTCTATATCATAATACCTTTGATATATAATGACGACAAAAGAAACATAATAGAGCATGAAGTCTTCATGATGTGGCATGCATGCTTCATTTTAAACAGTTAGTCATCTATGAATTTTGAATCTAGAGAGTGTTTTCATATATAAGATATGTATTTTACCTTATTCCTTCCAATTAATCGGATCCATCATGAAGACATATCTAACAAAAGGAATTTTCAAATTATCTAGTATTATGTGTAAAGGATTTTCGAAAATTCCTTTTGTCGATGAAGTGTATAAGGTAGTATACAAGGACCGATGCATATATACACTTCATTGACAAAAGGAATTTTCGAATTATCTAGTAGTTGTACGGATGTGGATCGACGCTCTTGCTATATTATACATTAATCTGGCAATTTTGTGGTATGGAATGACAACTACTAGAGTCGTCATAAGTATCCAACAAATCTCACAGTTTTATTGACAATCGCTCAACAATTAATGACTCATCTAATAAGCATATATTCTACAATCATGTTATAGATTATATACATATAGAAATCTTGATATACATTAGACATAACCTAATATGTTAATAGGAAGCATTTTCATCCAAACCGACAGGTAGAGGATCTTTCTGATCTTTGAATGTGTGTAATACTGGTGAATGTTTTTATCAATAATCAAATAATTATAGTATCATAAATTATTTTTTTTTAACAAATATTGAGATGGAAGTCTTCTACATAGTAGAGGTAATCTAATATGTTAACAATCCTTTTATGTTAACAGCAAGCTTTTCATCCGAACAGGCAATTAGATGATCTGTCTGCCTTTTGAATGTGTGTAATACTGGTGAATATTGTTATCATTAATCAAATAATTGTAATAACATATATTATTTAGAAAATGTTGAGATGGAAGTCCTCGACAGTTGCTTCATTCGAAACATAGATGAAGAAGCAGTGTTCAAGTTCTGTATAACATGTTATGTATAATCATTTAATTGGTATTTAATTTTTCCATTGTTACAAAAATCACATAAATCTTCCCATCTTCGTGATCGCTTCATGCATGATTCATTTCAAAATCGATTAAAAGAGCTACAACAAACCGTAGTGTCCCTTTTAGAATTAGTGTATCGCGTGCATGGAACCACTACCTTTTGGTCCAGTTGCTGACTTTGTCATAAACAGCTATTTTCTCACGTGGTAATCTAAAGCAAAAACACAGAATTGGGGATGAATCACGATCATATTTCACTATTTCAGAGCCCAGTACATCTTTTTCATGAATGTTCTCGTCTCCACATCAATCACACTTTTTGCTGATACGGATTATCAAACTCAATTTCGTGATGCAAAATCCAAACCAAAGTTATCTTCAGAGTCGAACCAGTCGCAGATGTCCGCATGTCTCCACGCCGAACTAACGGCCGAGATCGATGAGGTGTTCCTTGGCGGCTAGCAAACACGAACTCGTTTTTTTCCTTTTCCCGGCCACCGCATTGAGACCATGCTACGTGGAAGCGCTACGAGTCAATACGTACAGAGCTCATGAAAGCAACTTTTTTCCGTTTGAGAATTACTTGCCCAATTTATAGATAACGAGGCCTCCAAAAGAGTGACTTATAATAATATGTGACACCAACCTCGCCTATTTATATATACTAGTAAAAACATCATCCGTAATGTTTGTGAAAAAAGAAAATTAATTTTTTTAATTTTAAAAATATATTTAAAAATATTTAATTATTTAAAAATAAAATATTTCAAAAAACTAAGATATTATATATATATATATATACAGTTATTTAATAATATATTATTTTAATTATATATATATATATATATATTTTTTAAAATATTATATCTATATATATATATATGGGGGGTTGCACTGTAGCAAACCCACCCCCCCCCCCCCCTCGCGCTTAATATATAGAGAAGAGATATATAGAAAGCTGATCATTACTCTGTCGCACTCCGGTACCTACCTTCTTTCTTCTTCTTGTTCTAGAGGCTAGGGAGGTATTTGAACTGCGACAATGGTAGAGCTAAGCTTCATCGTCGGCGTAATTGGTTAGTTCCGGACAAAAGTTATCTGCCGTTAACTCTTTAATTTACTAGACATTCTTATAGATCAGATAACATTTATATTAATATTATTTTTACTTTTTTTTCCCCTCTGCTAACAGGGAACGTGATCTCCATACTAGTGTTCTTATCTCCCATGTGAGTTCCTCATAATTCAATATTTGGCAAATTAACTGGTTAAGTGAGCAATTTAACATATAAAATATGTTTTTTATTTCAATTTGCAGAAGGACATTTAGGAAGGTTGTGAAGAAGAACTCCACTGAGGGTTTCAAGGGGACTCCGTACGTTACTACGCTGCTGAGCACCTCACAATGGACGTTCTACGGACTGCTGAAGCCCCAAGCCGTGCTCGTCGTCACCGTAAACGGCGCCGGCACGGTGTTGCAGGCGATCTACGTCATTTTCTACTTGATTTATGCTCCCCGTGAAAAAAAGGTCATATATCTCTCTTTTATCTCGATCTTTCTTTCGTTAACTATATGAGTCGTCATGATCATAACGTATACCATCTATATTGTCATTCAGGTGAAGACCGCTAAGTTGGTGGCGGTACTGAACGTCGGATTTTATGGAGCGGTGGTACTGTTAACGTTGCTGGTTGTTCATAGGGACCATACGAGGAAGCTGATCGTTGGATCCCTCTGCGCCGCTTTGACAGTTGGAATGTACGCGGCTCCAATGGCCGCCATGGTGAGCTAAATTCCAGTACTCCATAGAAACTTAGAACCATGTTTTGCCAAACTATTTTGCATGGAGATGCTGATTGGGAAAAGGAAAAAAAAAACGAATTTGTGGCGTTGATTAAGAAAAAAAATCCTGTAAGATTCCGACCAATAAGAGGCTGCCATGACGAGAGCTGTTGAACGGCTCATGAGCCTGATTTGTGGGTTAGAACACGAAGTTATATGCTGCGAGTGAGAAAGTGATGGTAAATGAGCTGACCATGGTGGACAAAAACAGTCAACGCCTGAGTAAATGTTCGGAAGGAATCTATGATTGTTCTCTTGTTCTTTCCAATTAATCGTGTTTGGAGCTCTGATTAGTCAAAGTTCGGTCTAAGAACATGTGTAGACTGGATCAATTGAAAGTTTTCTAATTTAGGGAAACACATCTTTACCTAACAATTAGATTTTTTTTTCTAATAGCAAGACAAAATTTTTGCTACCATATATCAGATTATTTTACTCGATACAGTTTTCTAGTTATGGTTCTTGAACCATAGTTAGAGAGTGAATTTCCTAACATGTGCTGCTAGCGATATGCTATTCAGTAAATACACATTTCTGCCACAAAATTTTCAAATATATTACTGAAAATTTAGAAAATTTTATTCCCCATTACAACAGTGGGATTCGAACTCATGAATTATGGCTAATAAGCCTTCCACCCAACCAATTGAGCTATCTCGCTGGGGGCTATCTAGCAATTAGATTAGCGCTTATCTTTACCTAGCAATAGAAGCCACTTAGCAATAGGATTAGTGTTTGATAGGTTTTCCACTTCTTTTATTCAGGTAAAATAGAATGGGTAGACTATCCTTTGTTTTTGTCTGGGTAGAACAAATAGCGTAGTGCTACTTAGAGAACTAAGGTGATCATAAATTGCCATATTAGATTTATGATAGATGGTTGTCTATCTAATAGCTGGTTGTCACATTATACTGAATTGTATAAAGGGTAACATTTAAATGTGCATTATTTAAGATTTTCGTAGTCTTGAACACTTCATCTATAATCTTCCAAACATGAAGTTATTTTGAACAAGTCAAATTCGCACCGTTTGATTGCAGAGGACTGTCATGCGAACAAAGAGCGTGGAGTACATGCCATTCTTCTTGTCATTCTTCTTATTCCTCAATGGTGGTGCATGGAGCGTGTATTCCTTCCTAGTGAAAGACATCTTCATAATGGTAAGAATTTGTAGCTTTCCCCTATATTCAAGCTTACTTAATTTCGATTATTGGTAATCCCCAGTCACCTGTACTTTTTGTTCGTACTTGGTAGGTTCCAAATGTAATCGGGTTCGTGTTGGGCACTGCACAATTGATCTTATACCTAATATACCGTAGAAAGACCCCAACATCATCCAAACCAATGGATTCCGAGAAGGATGTCGAGAATGGCCTTGGGAATTCTCATGAAATGCAAGATTACAAGGATGATAAGCACCATCTTAGCAAGGACAACAGCCTTCCGAAGCCCTCCATGGATCGCCAGAACAACAACTCATATGAAGTCTATTCAAAATCTGACCATGATAAATGAGATTGGAAATAATGATTTCCATGTTAAACTGAACTGTTTGTAATTAATTTCCTTTCCTTTGAAAACAGAAGGGCTAGTTATGATGTGAGCTTTTGTTAGAGCCAAGTTATAAATCTTTATCCGCCCCTGGCAAATTGCTTCTTATTTGCTCTGTTTTTTGCCAAATAAAGTCCCACGGTTTATTCCACCGCACACACATCTTCTATATATATATATATATATAACATCTTCGTTCTTCATCCAATATTTGAGCGATTTCAACATGGATCAAGAACAAAATGAAATTCCTTTCTTTTGCGGGCATCATTCTAATCATTTCCAATGGTCATCATGGTCTTTACTTTCGGAGTAACAAGCAACAAGCATAGCCTTAAATAAAATAAAATAAAATAAATTTAAAAAAAAAAAAGAGCAAAGCTTATTACCTTCAAAAAAAAGTTCGAGGTGAAGGTCTTCGATGGTTTGTTGATCTTGATGTTTTCAGGCCCATGAACAAAAAGAGCAGCTTTTCTTCATGCTCTGGCTGAATATTGTAGCAGGCAGAACCCTTTCTTCTAATGTAGTAGGTCACCCACTGAAGGTGTGAATCTTCTATGAGCCTCCCACTAATTTCTGTGCACGCATATTTACTTTTGACAAGCAGAATGTATAAGGAATTTTGTGAATGAAAATTGATGTCATATCCACCATCAAGAAATGATTCAGGAAACTAACAGCCTGCATTACGTTAACGATGCAGCGATAAGATTGGTTCCGGCTTCAAAATAACAGCTTCTAATTACACGCTTTAACTTATGTGAGAACACATCACATGGAGGAAGATGAGGGGTTCACAGCAAACTGACTGACCCAGCTGAAGCATAAATAAGATGAAGACAAGGATGAAATTAGTAAAGGAACAGTATCACTGGGCTTTACTCTCAAAATTGATTGATCAGCAAAAACAAAAAGCACGACACAACTGGACGAAATTTTTTTTTTCAGATAACGTAACATTTTAATATGTTTTCCTTTCACTTCTCGGTCACAACTTATAAGCATGCCATGTTATGCAGGAAGGATGTATTGTACACAGATAGAAGCGCAGAAAAGTTCATGCACTAGAAAGTAGAAAGTGAGCATTGTTGAACATGCAAATATTCTATAATTCTCCACAGAAGACCAGTGCTAGAACTTTACACAAACAAGAAAGGAAAGGAAAAGAGCTTAGAAAATTGGAAGTCGATGGCAAATATGAGCATTTTTTGAGCATAAGGTTGACTTTATATTCGATAAACATACTATTGCCCTTTTATCAATTTCCTCATAGAAAAAGCACATAAGTATTTGATTTGGGATCTGGTAAATGTTATGTACCATGGAGTATATATATATCGTCTTTCTGATGGTATGTATGATAATACAGAAATAATTTCTCTGAAAGAAGAAAGAACATATGACACTCTTAGCAAAAATAACTGTTTTTAAGACTATAGACCATATTAGCAACCAAAAGATGTCTACATTAGTATTTATCTAAAAATATCTTGCACATAATGCCCATCATGGGAAATAATCGATAACCCATACAATTAGTTTCTGAGAAATGTAACAAGATCCATACCCTACCTATATGAAACAAAAAGAACCTGGAACAATCGATCATAATGAGGACATTGATCACTAAGCCAAGCAATAATCCCAAAATCAATGACAAAGCAAATGCCGAAGACACCTAGGGTGGTTAATGATAGTTCAAATTCCTGTAGTTGAGGTCCAATATTCGAATCTTAAAAGTGCCAAGGGCGTGGAAAATTTCTCTTTTGTACTCCTTAGAGAGTAACACAAGTCTTCGCGGTCATCCCAAACCAACAGGCTGAAATTTTTCGGTTGGTGGAACATGAGTCGATAATACCCGTAGATTTATCTTAGCAGAGTTTTCCAGTAATAATAATCTCAAAAAAAAGAGAAATCAAACCAACTAAATCATAGAAACCTAACATGGAGCAGTCGACAGCTGTGCGCCCATTTTCAGTCATTATGAATGCCCATGTGCCGGATTCCAAACTGAATGAACGTTAGGCATGCATAATTTGGTGATGATTTGAGCATACCTCCATTAATTTACTCAGACGAATTATCAATGCTTTGATCCTGAACAAATTGCTCTAGCGGTAAAAGGAGTACCAAATCTGTATACCAAGTTCGGAAGTATGATATAGTCTTTTGTAACTTCATGTGGAAGACTTGTAAAGCTCTGACACCTTAAATTATCAGACAACTTACACCATGCTCTAGGTTCTAAAATGTCTGCAGCCATAATCACAATAAAGATAATCAAACCAAAAAAATATTAAAAAAAATAATTTTTGATTATATTTTTGCCAATTTTATTTATTATTTTTTTAAAAAAATTTCAATTATAAAGTTGTAAAGAATATTAAAATTTATAACTTTTTAGTTCAATATTTTTCGTAAAAATACTTAAAAATAGATAAAATAAATTAACGAAAATTTTATATAAAATTCGTGATACATACACGTCAATCGGACGGCTGAGATTCGCACCACAGACAATGTCATAGACGATTCGCTCTCCTTCCTCCTCCGCAGTGAGGGGCGGAGCCGCTAGCGATGACGTCGGATTCGGCAACTTCACCCGACAAACGGCCTATCAGATCCTCGAATCATACTTCCCGAAGGCGTCGTAAGCTACGAGCTCGACTACGTAACCGGCAAGTTCTCCTCTGGTTTAGGCAGAAAGTGCGAGTTTTCGATAAAAGGATCGTACCAGCTCCGCTACCAGTCGACGGTCACCGGCGTGATCTCGAAGGGACGTTTCTCACAACTCAACGGCGTCAGGGTTCAGGTGTTGCTGCTCTGGATTAGCATAGTCGATGTTGTTCATAGCGTAGATGATCTCAATTTCTCTGTCGGAATCCTCTCTGCTGAATTTCCTGTCGATAATTTCGTGGAGAGTCCTAGATGCTATTGCGGGATGGACTGTGTTAACTCTGTAGAGAAACTCGAGATGGAGATCAAGCAGAGGATCGCCGCCGCCTGATAGGAATGTGGTTAGACGAAGTAGTACTAGTAGTTGATTATATTTTATTTGGAATATAACCACGTGTTATATTTTGTAGTCATTTTGTTGCACAAACATGAAGAGCCTAACTTTTGTGTTGGCTTAGATCATAATAATGATGAGACTGATTGCAATTGCATTCACTTGTTATCAATGATTGCTTACTTACCATGGTTTATCAAAGGGATCAACATGACGGAGTTCAGTGTTATGTGTTATCTTGGCACTTTAAAACACAGAAATTCGAATTTTCTAGGCCATCTAAACAACAGAATTTGAACTAAAATTAAGTCAAAAGCTGCTAACAAAAAGGCAAGTAGTGTGCCGCAATGGGTGCTTAAGTTTGGAATGTGCTAGTATTCTTATTGAAAAATGGGAGTGCTTTTATTTTCCAAAAACTTAGGTGAAAAAGGGAGATGCTCAGCAATCAGCATAGGACTTCATGACATATTTTAAAATTAACATATAACTGGAAAAAAAAATTCTATATTTTTTACTTGTTTTTAAAAAAAAAAAATCATATTTAAAAATTTAAAAATATTATAAATAACTAGTTTAGTATTTTATATGACTAATTTGATGTTATCAATTTTGTATTATAATATTCGAATTGAATAACGAGCTATCTTTATAATCTCGTGAGCTAAAATTATATTCTAAGCAAATTAAAAAGTGTTCAACGTATCTAACTTTGTATTTTTTGAAGAGTTGATTTATTCAAATGTTAAAAACAGATTTTATTTTTTATTTTTTTTAACAAAAACCGCTTGTTAATCGTAGCCTCTGAACCTTCAAGAATTACATCAGAGACCACGCAGAATAGTTTTTGGTACAGAAGCAAAGGGATTCATTCATCATCTTTGATCGTATCCTTTGGTATAAAAGAGATAATCAGCCATACAAGACGATCGATTGCATATGTTCTTGCACATTTATGTCATCGTTCACAGCCATGTCAACTTCAAATAATAATATTCTTCTAGTCAACATCAACTAGGAACATTTAGTTTGTCAAGGGTGATAGTGAATTATCTACACGTGAAGATAAGGGCTAATCTTTTATGCCTAATTTTCTTTAAAAAATTAGGGGTGATAGTGAATTATCTACACGTGAAGATATATAAGGGCTAATCTTTTATGCCTAATTTTCTTTAAAAAATACCCCCTAAATCAATAATAATACTCCTGCTTTCTAGAATAATAGTGTAATAGTTTAGTGCTAATTACTACGGTTACAATATTCACATCCAAGGAGGAGAACCGCTGACAATACCACACAAATAGACACGAAATTAAGCCACAAACGTTTGTTTTTTTCTGTAATTGGTTCAATTTTTGGGTCCCTGCGCCCCGTTGAAGATGATGCAGTAAAAGTTTTGGGACCGTTTTCAGCCTCTCCTTTACCAACTTCTTCCATTTCAGCACTTCTACTTTACCCTATTTTTATTTTTTATGTTGTCTTATTTTAATTGTTGTATCAGTATTTTTTAAAAAAATAATTAAATATAAAAATTATAATTTTTATTAAAATATATAATTTTTATATTAATTTTTTTTTTTAAAAATACTTCTAAATAAATATTTAAAAGCTCTAAAATTTTAACGAATTTTAAATCTAATCCGTTAATTCGCTGAATTTTCTAAGCTTAAAAATATCTGTTTATAAATACTTTTTAAAAAATATTAACAATAAAAATTATAAATTTAATTAAAATTTAAAATTTCTATTAAAAATATTAATATAATAATTTAAATAGAATAACACGACAAACGAAAAACCGAAACGGATACCCTATTTAGGCTATTTTGCAGAGCTGAATCGGCCAAAGTTTGCCACTGGAGGGGCTGAAAAAAAAACGCGCCCAAAAGTTTTCATTGCAAGTTTTCAAGCAGTAGAAGTCGTCGAACAAAACTGCGATTTATTTATTAGATTCGTCAAGTAACGTCTATCCAAGGATGATCCCTGTTCTATCAGATGAAGACTTACAAAATAAATAGGAGAAAGACAACGAATAATCTAACAAATGCCCGTAAATAGTGCTTAGATCACCAAGAACATCAGATGAGGGGCGTTCAAACCCTAGACGCATTGTTAGAAAGCAACATCTGGCGGAGTTCCGCTGCATCTACCTCGACGGCACGATTTGCCGGTCGGTAGTAGCCGGTGACCGGGTCTGGCACCCAAGACGTTGCCGCCGACGGATCTGCCGCCTCTCTGGTCCCCTGCATGGTCACCATCCTCTCCTCCACCTTTCTCACCCCAGTTGCAGCTGCAGAGGCAGCAGAATATCCCCTCCTGCAGTATTGAACCTCAAATTCATCAGCAGAACATTCCAGAACAACTCAGACAAAATTAAGTGTTAACAAATACAAGGATCACAGAGTACAAACTATAGATCTCAAAAGCTCACTGCAAAGTCATGGACGAATTTAAATGAGAAAGCAGATCAGATTATTTTTAGCATAATCAAACTTAAAATCGGTCGAAACATCTATACGCTGAAGTGCTTTGGATCGATAACATTTGTTCAAGCACCAAACAGGAGATCCAAAAATCATCATAACAACAAATAATATCCATCGATACATACCTGCTGGAAACGAGAGCGATGCCGTCGAAGACGACAGCGGCGAAGGTGGCGCAGCCAGAGAAAACACGAGCAGCCATCGACCTCAGTTTTTGTTTATTTATTTATGGATCGAAGGTCGCAAGCTCCGTCACCGCCGGCACCACGAAGAATCTCCCGCGTCTAAAAACTCCGCAGCGAACAACGATGGACTTGCGATCTCTCTATCTGCTGGATGAAGAAGGGAAGGCAAGGAGCACAGTCTGATATTTATTGCAGGAAATGGGAGGGCAGCCGCGTTTGAACACGTCAACTTCGTTCACGCGGCCGTAACGGAAGTCCACTAAAATGACTACCACGTGTGAGAAACTAAACGGAGTCGTGACAAAAGTTCACTGCTGTAGGGTCCTGTTGTATGTCCGAGGGTGTTTCGTGGAACCTGCACGGCCGGTCGACGGTCGTAGCGTTTCTTTATGAGAAGGTAGCGCGAAAGAGAGCGTTCCGACCCAGTGGATAGCTGGGACCTCTGCAGCTAGTTTGACAAAGGGCGATGCTAGATAGTCTGACCCACTTACCCGAAACGCGCACGGCCATATTTTCGAACGCCTCAGAATCGGTAGCGAGAAAGAGAGCGTTCCGACCCGGTGGATAGCTGGGACTTCTACTGGCGATGCTAGGGAGTCCGACCCATTTATCCGAAAATGCGTACGATTGTATTTTCGGACATCTCGGAATTTTCTTTGAAAAAATCGTTTCACACACACACACACACACACAACCACACATATATATATATATATATATATATATATATATATATATATATATATATATATGGATTAATCTCTTCTGGTCAGAAAATTAGTTTGTTGCTGTCAACTTAGCCTTCAGATCATTACGATACGATGGCTGAAGTTATACACATACTTTCAGTACGAAAGTCGTTAGCAACTTTTGTAAAAGTTGCTAGTGACTTTTTACGCCGCAAAAGTACGTACGATATCCGTCGTCGGATGCAACGATCCGACGGTTGCGAAGTCGATAGAAGTGCCTAATTTTCTGTCGATCGGATATTAAGTAAATTAGAGTAAAATAATTGTTTGATTGCATTAAAATTTAGGCCAAAATTTAGTAAATTCCCCTCTACTATGTATCTTTAGACACTTATGTCACTATACTTATTTTCGGACTTTCATGCACATTTACTATTAATTTAAAAATACGATATCCCTGAAGAAAATTAGGTATTAATTACGTTGCTAGGGCTGAGCATTCGGGTCAACCCGACCCGAACCGAAATTTTAAGGCCAACCCGAACTGAATATCCGAACTGAATATCTTCAGACCCGAACCGATCCGGATTTTATTTTAATCCGACCCGACCCGAACGGACTAAAATTCGGGTCAGTTCGGGTTGGTTCGGGTTGACCCGAATAACATCACAAATCACTTTTATTTAACACCAATTCGAATTCGGGTAGGTTCGGATCGGTTCGGATCCACCCGAATAGTTGTAATATGAATATTTTGTTTAAATAGAAAGAATTAGCACATAAAAATCAACAAAAACTAATTAATACATGACTCGTGAGGATAATTCGGGTCCAAACCGAACTGACCCGAAATTTGACCACCGAACCTGAACCGAATTATATAGACCCGAACTATTAAAATGTCAACCCGACCCGAACTGAACCCGAAATTTTGGCTTTGTTCGGATCGGTTCGGTTCGGTTTTTCGGGTAGGTTCGGGTAATGCTCAGCCCTAGATGTGGTACCAATTAAGTATTATTTAATTATTTTTTAATATAAATATGAATATTTTGGTAATTTTTTAATATCTGTACTAATATTAAAAAATAGAATATAATAAAAAAAATATTTTAAAAATTTTAATTGGTACCACATCAGCGAGATTAGTGGCGTGTCAGTTTAATTAATCGTCGAAGGGCATTACTTTCCTAAATTGAAAGTAAAATGGTATAAAAGGTTTAAAAATAAGTTGAAGGGTATGGGTGTTCAAAAGTCGATAGTAAATTGGTATTTACTAAATTTCGGCCTAAAATTTATAGTTAAGTTCGAAAAGTTTATTTTCAGATATTGTGATGAGTATTGGTAGACCTGGCAAACCCGTCCGTACCTACAAATAGGAGCAATATGGACGAGAACCTTAAGTTTACGGGTTACCCATAAAACCAGTGAAAAGGGAACCGTCTAGGGCACTGACAAAAAATGAAGGCTAACTATTGGGCCTTAATCGAGGCCTAATAAATAGGAATACAAATGTATATTTTGGTATTTTCATAGTTTGTATAACCATTTCATGACAAGACTTACCATATACAATGAAATTTTTTTGTCAGTCATACAACTATATATATATTGATATAAATGATAAAAAGCCCCACAGCGACTGGTAAGACATCACCACTAGACCTGGTAATTACATACCCGCACACACAGGTATACGAGTATCTATCTATTACAAAAAAGTATGGATTAAAAAAATAAATTAATTAAAAATATGCTTAAAACTTATTCGTACCCATAAAATGGGGATAAAGTAGATAGATGGGTTAGAAGAGAGAAGCTTAGCCGTAAAGATTCAAAAACTTTAACCGGATGCAAACCAAATGCTTTTTTTTAGATTGTTTTTGCAGATTAGATGCTAGTCCCCCACTTACACCAATAGGCAGCAGATAATCAAATTTTTATCCGTTGAACTGCACTCATATAACCTACACTATACGATCCGTGTGTGGATCTGACCCACCTGTCTATTTGTCCAGTCAAATCACCCTCTGAATATTAGACAAATTCAGTCAGAATTTTTCTCATAAGAGATAATAAAGAATATAATATTGCTCAGGATCAAATAATTCATATATGAATATAAAGTTGGAATAAGTTCTAATTCCTATTAATGCAATTTACTTAATGAGAAATTAGCAACTGGAATTTAGAAATTAGCTCTTAAATCACACCTAAAAAGAGGATTAGATTTGAAGTCCTACCTTGCAAGGGATGTTGAAAATAACTTTTGCTTGTTCAAGTTGATAACACATAAAACGTTACAACTTTGAGAACGATTTTTTTTCCAACTTTTTTTGCCAAAAGTCAAAGCCTTGTACTGGTAAGTATTATTTACTAATACCATCATATATGAGATGACATTAATTAGTTAACTATTACTGTTTCATGGTGAAGTCAAAGGCTCAAAAACCTTCAAAAGTCCACACCATTGTATTTATGAAAATAGTTAATGCTGGTGAAATAAATTATTAAAAACATATTATAGTAAGATAAGAAAGTAAACAACAATACTTTGTTTTTTTTTAATTTAAATTGTTAATATGGCTGCGGGAGTCCAGCGTGCTGCATGCGCTAGGTTGCAAACTCGAGGCTGCACCCTACCATTTGTGACATGATTTTTCGTCGTGTTGGTAGGAAGCGAGGGGCTACTTATCCGTATGCGAATGTGATAAGTCGCTATGTACATCGTGGGACAAACTTTTGTCTTTTCGGTGGAGTTGAGATTAGGGCTATCTGAGTTTAATTGATTGTATCGTACCAAAAATCTATAAGTTGAGAGACTTTATCCACATGTGGCTCGCGAACAATGGTATATCAAATTCGTCTATATGGATTCCGGCAGTTGATAGCGTTTTTTCTCGATATTGTAAAAAAAATATTAATATCTTCTTTTTTTGAGAAAAAAATTATTAATATCTTAAAGTCGCATATTTTCTCAACTTTAGATGACGTCATGTGATATTTTATTTTATTTTATCAATTATGATATTACTTGTTATTTTTAATGCTTGTGCTAAATAATGGTGCAAATCTAGGATGGTTACTTAATTTGTTGGTGTACCGTCCCAATTCAGAGCAACCTTCTTTCCAAGTAAAAAGAACACAGTATAAATATCGATGACAGGCTATAAACATAAACAAATAATATCCATCCTTCTTAAAGATTATCCGCCCACGTCACCTAACGCGTCTTTGAAGCAGTCCCAACTTCTGAATTGTCGTCGTCGTTCATCTCCAATTCTGATCGATCTCGAGTTCGAATTCTTTATCAAGATGATGATGGGAAGAGCACCGATGGCCGAGATGGATCGTAGGCTGCTCGACGACATCATCCGGCGGCTTGTTGAAGGCGGCCGCCGCGGCGGAGGGAAGCAAGTCCAGCTCTCCGAGTCTGAGATCCGCCAACTCTGCGTCGAGGCTCGCCGCGTGTTTCTATCGCAGCCTAATTTGCTACACCTCAGGGCTCCCATCAAGATCTGCGGTATAACTTGAATCCTCTTTTGTTGATCTCAGTTGATATTGGCTCTTCTTTTTGTGAATTCATTCTTTAATAACACCCATCCTAGACAATGAATCCCAACTGATAGTAAGAATTATTGGAAGAATATTGCTTACGAATCAACGTTGCTAAGGTTTTGAGTAATGTGATAGTGTGACATGTTAGATGTTTTCTGCTGGTTGGGTAGTAGATATTCCCCTAGCATTAGTTGTAAGCTAAACTTGATTGCACGTTGGAGTTTGAAATGTCTAGTGATTGTATTTTATACGTCAAAATCTTGAAACCATCTCCATAGCTCGTATAGAGTCATGGTAGTTTTTAGTTGGATAGCTTCTGTTGGGGATCTCTTTTGAATGTCTTATGTTTCAAATTCGTACCAACTAGGATGACGATTCGAGGATGTTTATGGAAATGCATATTTCATCGAGAGTTAGTAGCATGTGCTATAACTTTAAGATCAACGCTTAAAAAAAAAAAAAAAAAACCGTGAAGAGCTATGGTAAAAAGCTTTCCCTCTCAAATAAAATAAAAATGCAACTTAAAATATCAATTGCGGCCGCTAAAAGAGTAACACACTAGTTCCATTCCTTGGGAAGACCTTGGAAGTGGTATTCAGGGGGTCAATGTTTGCCCTGTATTTGTGTGCGCAAAACATGTGCATGTATAATGCAATTTGTTCTGTAGTGCAAGTTGTTAGCTATTTTTCTCTATCATTAGAGAAGCTGTGCTTCATATTTCCGATGAAGTCACTTGCTCATGTAGGTACAATAAGTTCCAATAAGCTTTAGTAATTTGATTTGTCTACTAAGTTCAAGCTCACAAACTTGTTATTGATGATCATTTCCTCCCTAGGATATTACTTTTTATTTCTCTAAGCCATATGATGTAACAATGGAGAGATTGTGTGATGCCATATCTCTCAAGATGGCTCTACAAGAAATCTAGAATAAAACCTATGGAATCCTCTCAGCCAAACATTTGTATTGCATGAAAAATCTAACATATTCTATATTAATATGGAATCTTATTGATCTACCTTTAAAGCTAAGAAAGTAATACATCTATCCCTGAGAGTTTGCTTTTTCGTCACAATTGTCATCTCCAAATGATGGTAGGGTGCAATTATTGGATCCAATTGCATACAGAAATTTCAGATAATCATACATATCTATATGTATATGGTGTCCCTAACTCTAGGACGATGGTTTGGAGTGTTGTTTTAGTTTTCTTTAGTGATTTTGCTGCTGTTCATCTCAAAATTTACTACATTCATTGGAGGCTGCAATTGGTATTGGAGTATCATACTTCAAGATAATTGATCGAATAAGCTCATTACAATCTTCATAGCAAATAGCTGTTTGACCATGGTCGTGCCCCTAAGTGCTGTAAGATGGTGGGTCACTGGGTTGTTCAACTCTGTTAAGGTCTTTTTTTTTTACCAATTACTGTTACTTTACAGCTATCCTATTGGTTAATTCAAAGCATATTTATTGGCTTTGTATGAAGGTCTATATTTTACGTTGGATTGCATGCCTAACGTTGCACGACGTCTCTTTGAAAAGTTGAAAAAAGTGTTTATGTTTATGCAGATACAACCTTTTGTTGGGTGAAATGTTTTTTATTTGATGATTGTGATGGCATTGGTCACAGCTTTTTCAGATTGACGTTGGACATTGAAATCAAAAGATTCTTTGTTAATGTTTGTTTGACAAATAGTTGTCACTAAATCTTTTCTGAGGTTTCGCGAGAGGAAGTTCATAATCATGCATGCATAAGGTCAAACACTTGCTCCATGATGATTTTTGGCTGACTTGAAAACTACGCGCTGGCGTTTTTGTAACCAAATACTCTAGTAGTGTGGTTATAGCATATACCTAGGTTTTTTTTTTTATTTGCTTAGATGTTGAGTGCAGTATTTAGGTTTATTCCAAGTTCTCCGAAGCATTTTATGTGGTGTAACTTATGTGAGGTTCGTTGAAACAAACCTTTTACACTACATGTCTCATCTGTTGTTAGATTTTACAGGTGATATACATGGGCAATATCTCGACCTTATTAAGATCTTCGAAAATGGTGGCTACCCGCCTGCTTCATCATACTTATTTCTTGGGGATTATGTTGATAGGGGCAAACAAAGTCTAGAAACAATATGTTTGCTTTTAGCATACAAGATAAAGTACCCCGACATAGTATTCCTATTAAGAGGGAACCATGAAGATGCCAAAATTAACAGAGTATATGGTTTTTATGATGAATGCAAAAGAAGATTCAATGTCAGGCTCTGGAAGATATTCAGTGATTGCTTTAACTGTTTGCCTATTGCTGCTCTGGTGGATGAAAAGATTCTTTGCATGCATGGTGGCATTTCACCGGAATTGAATAATTTGGACCAGATAAATGCTATTGAGAGACCTACTGATATTCCAGACTATGGTCTACTATGTGATTTGTTGTGGTCTGATCCTAGTCCTGATATTAAAGGATGGGGGGACAGCAACAGAGGAGTTTCGTGTACCTTTGGAGCCGACAAGCTTGTGGAATTTTTAGAGAAAAATGATCTTGATCTCATATGCCGCGCACATCAGGTCAGTGAATGTTGCACTGTTAACATCTTTATTGTGTTTTGATTCTTGAATATAAATTATAATAAAGCGTCCATCCTGACTTTAGGTAGTAGAAGATGGATACGAGTTTTTTGCACAGAGGAGACTAGTAACAATATTTTCAGCGCCAAATTATTGTGGAGAATTTGATAATGCTGGTGCTTTACTCAGTGTTGATGAGACACTGGTATGCTCTTTTAACATACTGAAGCCTATAGAAAACAAAGCGCCTGGCAGCTCAAACAGATTGAAACCTGTACCTAAGAAGGTAAATTTCTATTCCTTGTCATGTTTGTAACTTCATATAAACACAAATACACAAAGATGTTCAAGTTGCCCCACGCTGGGAGGCGGGGTGGCACAATTGCTCGCATCCCCGAGCGCTAGGTCGCTACTTCAAGCACTAGCGTCCGCGGAATTTCGATTCCGTGGAGTGCAGACCAGTGGGTCTGTGTAAGGAAGGTTGTAGTGTTGTGCCAATCCCCGGCCTGGCATAGGAGCAGTGTTTAAGCACGTGACCCCAGATGTGAAGGTCTGCTGGTGAAACCAGTATGAGCGTCACCAGAGGGTTTATCTGCCACAGGAGTCCACTGAATGAGCTTGTTGCATGTAGGATTTTCTCTCGTTAATTTCAATATATATATATATATATATGTTCAAGTTCTTATTTTGGTTATAAATGCTGGTTCCCTCGCTTTTGTCATGCAGCAACTTAAGGAGGGCAAGATATAACGCAACTGGCTGGATATAGATGGGAGAATTCTATGGTGATCCTGTAGTAGCAGTCTCAATTGTCTGGAAAGGCACGTACAAATCTTTTAGCAATGTTGATAGAGCAGCTTGGTAGGTGTTTTAGCAGTTAGACATGTAAATTATTATTTCACAATTTTCATTGTAGATAATTGTTTACTTTCATTTTTAGTCTCCGTTCTACAAACTGTATGCTTTGTCGTCCCTAAACCAACTGTATAGCTCTGTGGTTCTATAGACTTTAGATCATGTGTTTATGGAAGCAGAAGGTACTTTGGCAAGTACACGAAACAAGTTGATATGCTATCTGCGTCATGAAATTTGGTGTATAACATTGTGCAAAATGTACAACTGTGAGTTATATAATTAAGTGAGGTGTTCTCTCTCTATGTAAAAATAAAAAAGATTCAATGGATGTCGGCCGGCGAGGAATTCATCTAAAAACTGTTAAAAGTTTTATGCGAATATGGTGGGCCGTGATTATACTCCAATGATTCATTTGATCGTAATGGACTTGTGTAAGTTTGTTGCATCTCAGTTAACTCTATTTTACTGCTGTAATTATCTGATTTCGTTATTCCATTTCTTGTAAAATCTGGTTTTCTGGAATAAAACTGGATTTTTGGGCTTCTATTTAGTGGATGCAAACCAATTCCAAAACTTGAACTTTAATCTGAGTGGCTTGCACCAATTTACAAAAGCTGGTTTTTACGAGTCCGTGACAAATGAACAATCGTATTTTAAATTTGCCACCACTTCAAGAATTTGGGAGGGTTTATTTTTATTTATTTATTTTTTAGTTTGAAAGAAAAGATAAACGAACTCTTTTATAAGGATGAATTAACGTATTCATGTGCATACAACGACTAGGATGGTGGGTTGAGTTTTTGTACGTATGCTCTTTGATTTCTGCCAAGTTGAATTTGATTTAACTCTAATATGATAGAATATTGATGAGGTGGATGACCATATACCGTGTTACAAGTCCGTTACTTCTTTAAGAAGAAATAGTTTAAATGCGCACGTGCTGATATTGAGTTGCATATGCGACGGAGTCCATCTTCGACAAAAGTGCATCTTTAGTTCCTTTTGTAGACGTACAAGTTTAAATGTTAGTTCCTTTTGTATTATACCGTTCTTATTCCTATCCCTCCACGTTTAACTTTTCAAATTTGGTGTGCTTAATCCTACTATTATCTGAACTCGTATTTATGTTGGAGCCGATATAAATAAGGCCTACGATGACATAGGAGACCGAAACATGGCATGCATAATTAAAATTTGTCAGTTGCAACAAGCAAAACTCATGCATCAAAGAGCAAAATATGTGTCTTTATTTGGTACATGCGAATTTGGCATTCTATCACAGATTTTAAATGTTGCCCTCTGAGGTAGCTTGTAAAAAGAAAGCAAACATACAGAAAGAGAACATAATATTTTTACGTGAAAAATTTCGGACCGATCCGAGATAAAAAAATACGGGTCTTAGACGATCAACGATAAAAAAATACACTAAGTAAAAAGAATAGTATGACGTACACACTCTCCCACGAATTCTCTTTGAGTTCAGTATGTGCCTGGTTACTAAATGGAAAAGTAGTATAACATATACTCTTTCTAGGACTAAAGTTTATACTAAGCTCAGAAAGAATATGCGAAAGAGTACATATTTCATTCCACTTTTTTTGCTTAGTAAATTTTCTACACGATTTTGTCTCATACTAGTACCGGATTATTATGTAAGACTATTGTATTCTCTTTGCATCTATTTGCTTCATTCTTACAAGCCACCTCATCATTCAAACATATTATATAGATCATGGTTACTTACTTTTTCATTCTCTCTAACTTGTCATCGTCGACGCGGTTGTTCAGAACAAGTCAATATTTTTTTTTTATAATTACTATTTTAATTTATTACCATAGAAAGTAGATATCTATTATGATTTATTATATTCTCACTGGATTTATAAATATATTTTCTATGGACATGTAAGTTCATTTGATAAATAAAAAATAAAATATATTTTCAAAAAATATCGATGTCATTTTATTTAATTTATATAATGAGTACTTTAGTAATATTCTGCCATATACAATAAAATATCATAACCAAACCAAACAAATGAGGCATCATTCATAGAAATTTAAATAGTACGAAATAATTAGAACAATTAGAAGAATATTGTATTATTAAAAATATAACTTTTACAAATCGAAATTACGGAACGCACCGTAAGTCATTATCTGTACCCATCCAGCGGGTTTCTTTTTTGCCAATTTTCGGTCTCGAAGTATTCTATCACGCCCAACCAGCCGCGGGACATAGTAGTAGCCACTGTAATCTCGCCGGAGGGCGGCGGCGAGTCTAATCTTAGGCTCAGCGAAGTTAAGGATTGATAATTACAAGACGGTGATTGATTAGCCATGGAAGGCGCCAATGGCGACGGCGGCGGCGGCGGAGGTGAAGGCCAGACTACCCAGGCCAACATGACGATATACATCAACAATCTCAACGAGAAGATCAAGATCGATGGTGATCACTTTTTGCTTTTACTCTATTCTCTCGTCACCTTGTTATCTGTTTACTTTGTTGTCACTCAAAAACCCTAGGTGGGAAGGATTATCGAAATTTTGGGTTTAATGCTTCTCCTCAACTTCTGGTGATTTATTGGTTTCTTGGTTAAACATAAACATAGTCATCTACGTCCTATCAGCGAACATAATGTGAATTACTTTTTTTTTTTTTTAATTTTTAATGGTGACGCATGCTGTCCTTCTTTTGTTGTTTATTTGAATTACAAATCACATACTACCCCATGCTAGGGGATAAGTGCATTTATGCATCTGCAGAGGTAGTTTGTCTGCAAATTATTCTGTGAATGAAAGAATGGTGCGTAGTAAGCTTGTTCTGGGCATATAGTGTATTTAACTATCGATTTAAGTAAACCAAGCTACGAATGTGTAATAAATAAGTACAAACGAGTTATAATTCACAGTTATTTGCGACTACAATATTTCGTTCACTGATTGTGTTTCCTCAAATAGTATATGATTTCATGAAGAATAATAGTCTCTCCTACTGAACAATTCGTGCTTCCATGTCTTGAATATAATATAGAAGAGTGAAGGAACAGTCAGTCCTCAATCCGTGCTTCCAAGTCTCCTCCACAAATATGTGCTTCTTTAAACTGATCAGTAACAAGAAAGTTAAAAGTAAATTCAGAATTCTTAATCCATACAGGAGAGAGAGAGAGAGAGAGAGAGAGAGAGAGAGAGAGAGAGAGAGAGAGAGAGAGAGAGAGAGAGAGTATAATTGTTTCTTCCTCCACCGTCTGTAGCAGCCAGAGTTATGCTCTTTTCTCACCTTTTTTGTGATTAACGACGGAAAACTAATCCATGTATCTGATTCACTTAGTTGACGTGGTAAAACCATGGGTGAGAGATGCTATAATTGTTTCTTCCTCCTCTGTCTATAGCAACCAGCGTTATGCTCTGTTCTCTCCTTTTTTGTGATTAACATCGGAAAACTCATCCACATATCTGATCACTTAGTTGACGTGGTAAAACCATAGGTTGCACTAGTCCATATTTCACCAACTGAGAAGTCTCAGCTTCTCATAGTGGGAAGAAGAATCATAGGTCTATTTCACCCTCCACATGATAGAAAAGTGATACGTTTCTTATACCATTAGAGGAGCGCATAGAGGATTCTAACACACGACCTCCGCTTCATGACGTGGAGACCTTACCATTTGTCCTGACCACCTTGGGACGCTTTTTTCTCTCTCTTTCCCAATTACAATAAGTGAGTTGAGTCTACACCCAATTTCTTCCAAACTCCAATTAGGAATTCGTACTCTTTCATCTCAATATTTCTTTGTGTAGGTCAAAACGTTATGTTTTGCTAGTATATACTTATCCAGAGGTGCTTATATTTGTAAGCCCTTCTGAAGTAATCTTAGACGAGATAAGGACAATGTTACTTGCTTGACTCCATTTTTTGTTCGCACTTACTGTCTGGTTTGATTTCCTTACTAATATTTTGGTTGGATTATGCAATTGTAGAGCTTAAGAAGTCATTGCATGCCGTTTTCTCTCAGTTTGGAAAGATATTGGAGGTTCTTGCCTTCAAGACGTTGAAACATAAAGGCCAAGCATGGGTTGTCTTCGAGGATGTTGCTTCGGCAACTGAGGCCCTTAAGAAAATGCAAGGATTTCCATTCTATGATAAGCCAATGGTGTGTATTATTTTTTCTTTCTTTTTTTTTACTTGGTTTCTTTATTCCTTGCAAATTTAGATGTATTCCTCTTTTCACTGCTTCTGCTTCAAATAACTGATTTTATGTTTAGTACCCTTTGACTCATATAATTTCTTTTCTGCATTTGATATATTCAGAAGTTGCTGGTCATGAATAGAATTAGTCAAACATTAATACTGATTCTTTTACTAAACTCAAGATGTGACTGAGATTTTGGTGCTGCGAAAGGGAGTTGTATTCCTTGTGGAGAGTACTCCTTTTCTCCTTTTCACTTGAAATGTACATATTTGCTATTTTAACTAATGAAATTTCTATCATGTATAACAGTTACTATACCCTAAAGGAGACATTAAATCGTCTTAACGTGGATGGTCGTCATGGAAATCATGCTACAACCTTTTTGTTCCTTACTGCTGTTGTAGATCTTGTGTATGTCATTCACTTATCTGTTGAAAGCTAGTTTGGTTTTCGCTGTTGTGCTCTTTTATGTAATTTGTTACATTAATGGGCTGAGTATGAGGTTGTGCTTAACGAACCCTTGAAGGATGAAAGAAGTATTGAACCTTATAAGGCGATGCAAGGTGATGAGCCTTGCTGTGAGTAACAGATTTTCCTGCTTGGAACTTATATCTGTTACGATCTAATGTAAGCCTGATTGCTGCGTGTATGTTGTAATTTGGTAATATAACATTTCTCTTTCAATGCATTGGCAATGAGAAACAAGGTAGATTGTATTTGATCAATGGATGTTTTTGTTTTGGGTTCATGAAAGCTCAAATAAAATGTACTGGCTAAGGAAATTCTTTTTTTTTTTATATTTTCCAGTCCCAGGTATGAGTAACTTAAAAGTTGGAGCAGTTATTCTTTGTAAAAAAGGAAAAAAAAACACACCTCCTGAAAATTAATCAATTTGCATATTTCAGGCTTTAGTTCACGAAGGGTCAAGGATATCTTAGATATTTCTTTCCTTGACATGTTTAAGAATGGTTAACGGTCTTTATTACTTGTGAATTTTCTGAAGTTCTTTAGAGGTAAGCTGTTTGTTACCATTCATTTAATTTTGAAGTTAACAAGGTTTTCGTTTGCCATGCGATTGGCTGGAAAGTGTAATTTATCCTTGAAAAAGTTGCTAACACAAGCATGTGGATTCAACCTGGCATCCGGATTCAGCCTTGCATCCTACCCATCTAGTCTCATTCTCTGTCATTTGACTGGGATGAGTAGCTTAAATCTTCCAAAAAAGCTGTATTTGAAGAAATTGCGAAGAATGGACAATATTTAGCAAGTATTTACATTGCTATATCTGTCATTTCTTTTTTGTTTTTTTTTAACCATTGTATTTCATGTCTGCTTGGGAATATCTATACATAAATAGGGAGCCATCTTACCTTGTGGTATTGAAACAGTAGATGCCTTCTTACTAGCTTGTAGTAATTTCTGGGAGTTTCTTCATGATTAAGTGTCGAGTATACATTCAATCTTACAACTCTAAATTGTTTTTGCTGATTAAACCCTTTGGTGTGCTTTACTTACAAGTTGCTAATATGATAATATAACTGAAATGCAGAGAATTCAATATGCTAAAACCAAGTCAGATATAGTTGCAAAAGCGGATGGCACCTTTGTCCCTCGCGAAAGGCGCAAGAGACATGATGATAAAGGTCAGACTACTCGCAACCATCTTCCATAGCACCTTCTAGAGTTATTTGTGAAGCTTGGCCTTTACTAAAATTTACTCTTTGTTCAAAGCCACCTTATATCTTGGTTGTTTATTGTGCCTATGTTATGGGATTCTCCTATCCTTATATGAGTACATTGGACTTTTGAAAGTGCTTATTTCAATGCTCAGTACATGTGGTACTCCTTATCAAGTTGGAGGAAGCTGCTTTTATGCTACCCTATTGACGTGGTTATTGAAATTATTTCCTTGTGTATTGTACTGATGCAGCTGATAAGAAGCGTAAGGAACATCATCATGATGCTAATCAGGCAGGAGTTTTGAACTCTGCTTATGGAGGACCTTATGGTGCAGCACCGGTAAGAATGTTTTCCCACTTAAATCAGACTTTGACATTTCTTATCCTCTGCTGCTCGCTTTGGATTCTACGTATGACTTATAGTTGGCTTGTGAACTCGTATTGGTGTAAGACATCAAAACTTGGTAATAGAGTAGTTCCTTGACTTCCAATGTTGCAATTGTATAATGTAACGTTTTCATTGGGACTTTTTATGTACATACCCATATGCAAGCACAAGCTCTGTGCTCATTTAACTTGATAGTTTGGTTAACTCTAAAAGAGTGCATGTCAGGTTATGACAATTAATATTGTTTTTATAAGACATGGCATGATTCATGAGCTTGGTATGACCTCAACGTGTTAAAACTTAAAGGCATAGGTTTACGTGTTGGCCAGGGCAGTATGTGCCGGTGGCACGTCTCTGTTCTGGTAGTAATCAGCACGGCACGAACCAGTACAACACGTGCAAAGAACCTTATAAAAGAAATATTGAATTAATTTTATTTTGAAAAAATAACAAACAAATGTATATTGGTACTAACGGCACGACGTTTTTGGCATGGCCGGCACGTGCCGGTATCGGAGTTACTAAAACACGGCTCGGCTCGGCAATCAAAACCTTGGTTAAAAGTGGTCGAGATTGAGCCAGCAACAGAATTGCTCTCTTTGTATATGTGTACTTGCATGTGGTGGTTCTTAATAAGATGCGTGCTTTTGGATGCAGCTATCTCAATCAGCATATCCTGGAGCCAAGCCTTCCGAAGCACCAATTTTACCGAACAACATCTTGTTTATCCAGAATCTTCCCCATGAAACCACATCAATGATGCTTCAAATGCTGTTCTGTCAATATGCTGGCTTCAAGGAAGTTAGAATGATAGACGCAATGCCCGGTATTGCATTTGTGGAATATGGGGATGAGATGCAGGCAACAATCGCAATGCAAGGGCTCCAAGGTTTCAAAATTACTCCCCAGAATCCCATGGTTATCTCGTACGCCAAGAAGTAGGCATTCCCTGTTTATACAACTCATTCTATTCTGAAGATACTTGAAAGTGCTCAACTGCTGATTAGTATTGCTTCATAACACCATCCTCTATTGTTATGCTACTTGTATGGTTTCCCTTTTCACTCTTGTCTATCTATTCCTTTATGATAATTATGGAATTTTTGTTATTGTTACTATTTTGCACCAAGGCTGGGGAGTGTCTTTAGCATAGGCTTGGTATGGTACTGGTTTTATCGTTTTTCTATTGGATCCCTGGAGTCTGAATTTTGTTTGGATTTAGTTGCTTGCCAAATGAACTCAAGTCTATCAAGCAAAATCAGAATTTACCTGAACTTAGATATTATTACTTGTAAAATGAACCGACGTAGCTACTTCTAATAGGGAGCAAAGCTGACAATAAAGAAACAATTGTAACCTTTGTTTTCCTCCATCATTGCTTTAGAGACATTAGGAGGGGTGATGGTAGTATTAACTGGTAAGAGCAGTTGATGCTCTGCTAGGGAATTCCATTGTAAGCCTGATGCATTTTGACTATCATTTAAATCATTTGATGAATTCTGAGGCAACTGCAAAACTGAACTGGCAGGTTTTTTTTTTTTTTTTTTTTTTTTTTTTTAAGTGGTTGTTTTGTACCTTGCTCTTGCTACCAGCCTACCTCTTTCAGGAGAATCTAATATATTTTGCAAGTAACTGGATTTTCCCTCTAAACTAATTGATGGATTTGGTCTTTGTTGGATCCATGGTAAGGCTATTTTATTGGTCAGTTAAGTTCAATATATTGTACTGTGCCTGATTCGATGAACTTGTACGACCCAATTACAGTGCTTCTTTGTATTGTTAGCCAAGTCTAAGAGCCTGGCTAGTATAAGCTAATACAATGCCAAGTCTTCAATAAAGCCTATTGCTGATTGCTGATTGCTGATTGATTTGAGGCGCTTTAAATTTTTCATTAATTTTTTTTATCATAATCACAAGATGTCTAACCCTCAAATATATATCCTCCACAAATTTCAAGCTCCCAAACAAGGCAGATCTAATCTAATTGCTACAGTACGAAATCTATCCAGATCCAGAGCTAACACCCACTTTAAGCCCAGTCACGAAGAGATTAATCACTCGTTATTTCTATTATTTTATAAGTATAAGATTGTTTCCACATACGGGCCGGAAATTTCGGTGTACAAGGACTCGCAACTGTTGTACAATAATTAGGTCACTAAGATACATTAAAACTAGCTGATTTTTAGCATCCTTAATAGCTGTTGAACTAGGATTTCGTAACTCTCATCTTAATTCTTTTTAGTGGCTGTCCTACGCATTAAATTAGACACTCATCTTAAATGTCATCTAGGAATTCGTGCATCCGAACAATTGGTACAGCAAGTCTGATCATGGCAGAACCTCAGTACGTAACAATATCAGCGTCTATGATTGAGGTAAAGCAACCAAAATAATAGAAAAGAACCAAATGAGGCAACAGCTGGGAGAAACAGCCATCCACTTCAGCCTACATTACTATAACACTTACGTACACAAGTAGACAACCATCCAAGCTTAGGCCCATCCATATTACACAGGACAATAAGCCAAAAAAAAAAAAAAGACCACACACATTTTCTACGTACAACACATTCTTAACCCTGACACCATCATTCATCCAGCTCTACAAAACATATACAACAGAACTCTAGAAACTACCCACTCTCTCTCATCTTGATCTCTCCCTCGTACCAACTTGGGCACTGAGGGAAAAGTGCGTATTCAAAGCTCACACCTCAAAAGGAGGAGGAGAACCCCTCTGTCCGACGCCGGTGGCCATTGTCCGTTCTCCGCCTCCGGCTCTCTCGTATGCATCTGACAATGATTTCCTGCGCAACCGATTCCACTCGCCTCTGGCCCCTGCTCATGACCATCGTCGCAAACCCATAGGTCAGACAACATTGCACTAATTAACGATTTCATGGCTGCCATGAAATAATACACAGTTAACATCAAATAAGTTCAACCTAAACAAGGAATAACTGATATTGATATGTTAACCAATTACAACTAAAATTCAACAAGACAAATACTATGCAAACATGCTACAGGTAGATAATAAATGTTTGTTCATAAGTAAAGAGAATCATGACCGTCTTGCTTCTATACAACATAGGAATTAATAATCTCAAATACTGACTACTCCAAGTCTTTATTATAGTAATAAGATTCATTACAATATTGGATGCGATAATCAGAAGATTCAGAACATGAGCTCTTTGAGATGCTATATTTAACAAATCTTTCATGCAAATTGACATACTTCTGCTCTGCAAATTAACAGATCCAGCATAAAAGCTAGCTATCATCTTAAAGGCACACGAATATTATTGTGTTTCTATTTCATATGTTTCTGAAATGGAGTCGATCTACCGAAAATATTTATGTTTTATCTGAATTACTTTGGCCCCAAAAGTGAAATATATGGCTCTGAGCTTCAGAATTAAATTATGCAAGAACTTTGTGCAACGTATCGGCACTACTTACTTATATATTGTATATTGTATTCTATCCGAGATATTTCATATCTCTAGTGGCCGCAATCAACACTTAAACTACTTAAATACCCTCGACAAGTCTCTATCCTAGAACAAACAAATGGATGATTTCGTAATCCATTAAAGCCCCGAAATGTCAAGCGATAGGATCTTACCGGGGGAGAAAGGCGAGACCGGCGACATCGATCCCGCCGGCGACGATGGTGGCGTTCCGCTAACCGGCGAAGGACACCCAGCAGGTCTCTTGATCATGATGCTCCGTGTCACCTTCGGCGGCGCCGCTTCGTCGCCCTCGCTGGCGCCACCACTGTTCATCTTCAACATCCCCTCCATAGGATCATCTGCAGAACATAACACACCACATATCAGGTCCGCAATCCACCATCAGATCTCAAATTGAAGCATAATAAACTGATAATTGGCTACCTTTCGAAGTTGATCGAACGGCGAAGGTGTTATGCTTGCGCAGGCGGCCGAGGCCACTTTCCGGAGGTGGTCCGGCCACCGTGTCATCCCAAAGTTTGTCGAGAAAGGCCATTATCCAGCTTCGTTGGAAGAAGTGAAAGGCTGCGGGGATGATGGCGTTTATAGCAGAATTGGTGAAATTACAGCCGTCGGATTAAATCTATACGCCTTACGTGTACGTCGTGTAGGACTGGGTTGGGACCCGCTTGTACTGGATAAGACCGTAGGTGCACGTGGAAAGATATGGAGATGAAGACACGTGGCGTCTGATAGTACGTTGTAAGAGCGAGTTAGGTGTCTGGTAGGGGCCACGGCGGTCTATACTATGTGCGTTAGTGACGCTAATGACCCTTTTGTAATTCAAATTATCGGAACTACCACGAGCATTCGAGCTAGGCCGGCGCTGGATGATTTGAGCCGTTAGATTGGATCAAACGGTGATGCTGCGAGGCTGCGTTCGGATGGATCTCAGGGATGCTGGACAATGTGTCGTAGATCGGATGGATCTCAGGGATGCTGGACAATGTGTCGTAGATTAGTTTTGTGTTGCTTTCGTGGTTTCTTGCCGAGACATATCTCCCTGCCCAAGGGAAGTATTAAAATTTGGATTATGATTGGCTGCACGGATTTTATAATGGAATTATGTATAAAATGCGTGAAAATATATTTTTATGTATGCAACACGTATGTTACTTACACGAAAAATATATTTTTCACATGTTTTATGTGCAAATTTTGTGTTTGTGTCCGTACATCCAAGCATTTTTCTTAAAATTTACACTGGCTAGTGGCTACATCATCGTGTTGCCGACATTTGACTATGCAAGGAGATCTTATCGTGCCCTCCCATAAGACAATTGAGATAAGTGCAAGATTTAACAGGTCGATTTATAAATATCGGTTACGGATGTGTGCGCTTGTATTATGGATTCTACCAACCACGATAATTCTTTAAAAAAAAATGTATGAGTCTTGGACGACAGTTGAGTGCCATTGGTACAAATTTTACTATTAACGACTGATATTGCAGTACCAAAAAGATATATGGTAGATACTTAAGATAAGCAACACAGCTTATATGATAGCATTTATAGCCAAGCACACGATTAAAAAATTTCAGGAGGTCTGTTTATAATAATATTATTATATTAAAATAAGTCTATTATAAAATATTTTTTCTGAAATTTATTTAATAGCTGCATCTCTTTCGATAAGGACTATAGAGCCGCGATCTATTGGAGTTGGTCCCACGAAACTCCCAATCTTGTTGAGATATTTATTGAAAATTTTTTAACATAAATCCTATAAAACAATAGATTTACTAATTTATATGTTTTAAAAAAAATATTAAAGAAATATTCCAAATTTTTTACTGAAAAGGTTTTGACATTTTAGATTATTCTTTTAACAGGGTTCTTTGAAAAAAAAGGCATGATTTTTAATATTTTCAACAAATTTAAACTAAAAAGTAATGTATTTTTATGTTCTACAAAATTCATGCTAAATTATTTCTAGAGATATGCTATTCATCAGGGGCCTCTGACGGCCCTGATACAATCTGGACCGTCCGAGGCCCCTCGGGATGTGTATATACAATTTTGATAATATCTATATATAATTTTGAGAGTTTATATATATATTTTTTATAATATCTATATATAATTTTTTTTATATAATTATTTATATATATATATATATATATATAATTTTGATAATATCTATATATAATTTTTTTTTAAAAAAAATTGTAAAATATATTTTAAGGCTCTAACTTGATAGAGAGTTTATAAACTAATTTGTTAATTCGCTAATATATTAGAGTTTCAAAATAATTTTTGTGGTAATTTTTTTCATAAAATTTTTTTTAAATAGATGTTTGAGATATAAAAAATAACGATTTTTAAACGAAAGATTTATTTGTAACACGAAATTCGAGTTGAGTGGCTGATACGTGAGTCTCCATTTTTAAAACTAGAATGAAAAATATAAAGAAGTAAATTTTGCCTACAGTTTTGTGGTTGCAGAGAAAAATTGTTTACACTACTCTGGTAGCTTTTTCTTATACTCTCATCTTCATTCTCCATCCAGTAACACCCATCCCGAGAAGATAAATCGCACTCATCACCACTATTTGCTCAAAAGTCGCACTCATACCAGACCATATTGATGGAGAAACATCAATAATGGTGGTGGGGAACGCAGGTTAGTGGAAATGAATAACTTAAATTTAATACTCTGATAACGAAAGCCAGAAGCTTTATTACTGTAGCAATAAACAAAGTGTCCTACTCATTTCATTAATCATATTTGGTAGGTTTTATAGCACAATTATATTTTTTTTGTTTGGCTGTGTGATGGTAGAAATCGGTTTCTATCTGATATCTCGATTAAAACTGAGCGGAACAGTAGTTCTTACAGTCAGCACCTATTACGGCTCAGTTCCCAATCTATTCTTTACGATGGACATGCCGTGATCATAATTCAACAACTAATTCTGTTAACCAATTTGATTAACGCCACAATTAGTTCTATGAAAAACAGAAGTTCATATCTTACTTTAGCTTTAGAAAAAGTTATAATAAATCAATTAACAGCATATTATACAATACGTTTATAAATTAGTCTCAAGAAATATCTATAAATGTTAGTAAGCCATGATTTTTGTTATGAAACTTACAAATCACAAAGAGGATCCATGCAAGTCAATCCAGTCTTCTGTTCCAAATCTCCATCGCTTATTCTGACTCTTTATTTTGATGAATAGCATCTTTTTTTCAATTTAATTTTGTTTATACTTTATATATTAAATCTCCCCCTTTATTTATAAAAAAAATAGGATATATGCTATCTATTAAATAACGAGACAAATGATCAGATACATATTGGGCCTGAAGTTCCCGGAAGCCCCACCCATCTTAACCTTAAGCGTTGAATTTCAGACCAAGCAGTTCCTTAAAATGCATGTCATTTATTTAAAATTTTTAAAATTTTATTTTATTTCTAAAATTTTCATTTTTTTGTAGGTGCATGTCACTCACTAGGATCATTGAACCCTTCCGGTAATTCATTCGATTCAACTTGTAATTCATCATAGGTGTGTTTATCGGCTCAATTGTTATGTGTGTGGGCGCGTGTGTGTATATATATAGTATGTATGTATACATGTGTGTGTGCGCGTGGATATGCAATCATTTAAAGCAGAATTTTTAGCATGCTAATATGTCAGCTCTTTTATTGTTTTTTTAATTAATTAATTATACTTTTTTTTTCACTGATAAGTATTTGTTCATTAACCGATTAGTATACCCTTCATATAACTAAAACTGATATTTATTAAATAAACAAACGGTCACTCAAAGATGCAAGTCGGCCCCATCTTCTCAGGACAAGCCCATTAAATCCAAGTCTTGGGCCTTTCAAGGCCCACGTAGCAATTGCAATCACCAAATATGGATTGGACTCATTGGAGTACTGTAAAGGGCCTATTTCCCTCTTGATGGTTGACGTTATGGGAGATAAAAGTTCTAAGGGCTCAGCCTTATTTTTATTTATAATTTTTTTAAAATGAAATCTCCAAACTAGTGCTGATAATTGGAATAAAAAAAAAATACAATCTCCGTTAAAGTACTTCCTTGCTTTTAGTAAATTTTTATCAAAGAATCTTACAATTTATAATGTTTTATGATCTTCATTTAAGATGATAAAACTTCCAAAGAGAACATTACTTTATAATAATGTATGACTTAAAAAAGTTCAATTGAAGTCTCAAAATATCACATTTATAAAAGTAATATGTTACCGATATTACAAGAACAAATTATAAAATATGAATAAAACACATTTACCAAGCTTCTTAGTTTTTTTTTAAATTTCTAAGGTCAGATAATACAATTTATAAATTTAGAATGGATATATATTGTGAACCAATGCATTAGCAACATGAGAAAATTATATCCGGTGATCATTGACATATAATCAGCCTACAAATCAATGCAATATTAGTTAAACTACTTACCAGCTTTTAAAATTTAAAAATTAATTCAAAAATTTTGAATTAATATAAAAATAGGCAAGTAAAACAATACGAATTTCAACATTTTCAAGCAATCTTTAAATATCAAAAATTGATATACTTAGTTAACACTATATATGGACATATAACTAATATTATCCAGATATATAGAATGATTATGTGTTGACGGTGTTAAGGTCAGCTTTTCGATGGTGTTAATGATTACGTGATCAAGGATACAACTACTCCATGAAGGCAGTGTTAATTAAGGTCAGCTTCTTCTCTTTTTTTTGTTTCTGTTTCTTTTTTCTGTCTTTCTTTCTTTTTATTTTTCTTTTGTTTGAATATGATGATGGTATGGACCGTATGGTCAAAGATGAATGAGAAGTTTGCTTGTGATCTTGTAACATTATTATCCTTTATGTCCAAGAACTTACTCCACCATTATTACGGGCATGTCCGATCCTTTAACGTCTTCTCCGAGCAGGAGTACAGGAAACTATATATATATATATATATGATGATCAAAGCTGCTTTTGAATGAATGTTTCTATGTGCAGAGCAAGCAAAGTGTCTATTCTCATTCCGTAAGAGAACAAAAGATTTCATCCGTAAATTAATCCATCAATTGATTCAATTCCCGTGGACTTTTGAAGCCTACAAATGATTTTACTTTGACATATATGCACCACCACCATGCTCTCTTTAAGATCCGAGTGATGTCATTCCTCTTTCTCCGATCCACCCAAAAAGATATTTATTCTTTTCTTAAAAAAAGGACTAATATATTGTTGCTAGCCGTTTTTATTTGGGAAACTTGCTCTGCAGTCCAAATAAGGGTTTGTTTTTGCACTGTGGTCCACCCAAAACTTGCAAAATGATGGAAAATGATATTGGGATTTTTTTTTTTTTTTTTTGGAGATCGCGGTGGCGAACACCTCATTTATGACCGGTCGTGCACCGAAGAGTCAGAATGAATATTGTGACTTTACCTACGAGTAAATAAGCTCTTGAGAAGCTCAAACGTGCTTGTTCATATTCCTTTGTTAACACTTCATAGGAATTACATTATTGTATCATGAACACTACTTTCAAGGCCAAATTTGCCTATGTTTTATAATTTTTTATAGGTTCGAAAATAACTTGCAATTAAAATATCAATCAATATTAGTCAATTGATTAGTACGATTGGTTATTAGAACGATACGATACATGTTCATCATGTATGGTAGATCAGATATTCGAATCTCAGTAATATCCGGTTGAAAATTATTTTATTTTACCGTGCATATTTTTCGATCGAGATATATGATAGCAATCCAAAAAAATCTTGCAATTACAATTTTTAAAATGGACGTGTATTATTTTCGATCGAGATATAGAATAACAGCCGGAAAAAAATTGCAATTATAATTTCAAAATGCTGAAATAAGGTCCAATTGTGCTAAGATAAATTACGGGAGCTTCATTTGACAAATAACGACAGCACTAGCGTACTTCGCTACTAAATGCGTTCCAACCCAAAGTATGTTGTGGGGATCAGTGCAGCATATGATGGAGATTTGGATGCGAGGGGTTTGTTGGTGGATATGGGGGATGAGTAAATACAGTAGAGGAACAAAAACTATAATTCAAAGTATGGGATGGTCAACATCATCCACCAAATCTTATGTACATTTATATCATGTTAAATATCCTACATATTAATAAATATAAATAGGCTTGTACCAGTCATTTGCTATTTTTTTTCAAATTAATCACTTAACTGATAATTTTAGTTAGCCATCAATAATACTAACTTCAATTAGCTGAAAATAAACTTAAATTTTACAATATTATAATTTAAATTACAATACTAATATAGTTCGTCCATACATATATAGCTCATCCAGAATACTTTAGTCTAAATACTACGATATAGTGCTATCGCACTACGATTTTACATTACATTAGATGAACACATATATTTTTTCAACTATGGACTAATTTGAATAATTTTAGTTTAAAAAGCTGGGATAATTTTGAACAGGATTTAAAAAGCAGGAGTTTATTTGAAATTATCAGTAAATAAATTGCATTCCTTGCAATGGAGGTGTTTGTGTACGTTCACCTACCATGATCATCAAGATTGCACCATTTTGGATCTTATTTATAGCTGGAAGTATATGCTCTAATATGTGCCTTTCCTTGTAAGGCTTGTAGGTCGGCAATCTCATTCAATCGTAGATTCAGGTCACATTCGGTTCATATAGGTTCATGTGTTGCTTTGATGGTCAATTTTCTTAATATTTTCTTCTTCGATAGGATCTGTGACCAATGCTGAAAAAGTTGTCAAATAATATTTTAGTGGTTCACACTTTGCTGGATTGGGTGTTCATATGTTATTTTTTTAATATATCTGAGGACCTTAACCAGTTTAATGAATCTGTTTACTAAAATACTAGAGTTTTTTGGGAAATATATGATTCTGTTTGTACGTTTATGTATTTGTAGTATTTATTGTACGTATACGTATTTGTCAGTAAAATATTTACAAATATATAATTGATAGTATAGTAGTAGAATCCGAGTGGAGGATTTTGAGTCACATCTGTTCAGTACGATATCCCGTCATTATCCAAGTTAAAGAATGGTTGGATCAAATTAATCTAACTAACTGGAGTCCAGCATCTACCGACCCCCAAAACATGAAGTTTCTGGATATAAACCCAACAAATGGGGATTAATTGGGTTGGTTCAACTTCTGCTGGTCCAAAAACAAAAGTCCAGACATCTCTTTTCTTGGTAGTCGTACGTACCATTTACTGCTTCATTAAAACCGATTCATAAACCTTTTGAATTGCACTGTGTTATAGAGCCCAAATCATGCATTGGACATGCACTCAAACACGTCCGGGACCGGAGTAGATATAATAGTGCACCAGGCCCGGTAGATCATGGATTCATCAACATATATATAATATTTGCAACCATATTATTTGTGATTATGACGGAAAGTCACACTTGCTACTCTGTGAGCTTACAATCTATCCAATTATAAGGGTATTTTTCTATCTCACCGTCATATTATCTAATAAATAATGGTGTACATCCGTTAATGTAAATAATACCAGTGCAAATGGCGGACCATTTACTCAAAGCAACGCACTAGCTACTTTTTTTTTAAAGCTTACCATTAAAATATTTATATTTAATTTACGAGTAATATCGATTTATATTATACCGATTAACAAGTTCTAAAAACTTCCAACTATTGAACAAGGACAATCATAAGTTATAGAAGGATGCTCCACTCTCCTACCATTTCTCTAAAAAATCTTTTAAATCAAACGGATCATCTTAAAAAAATATATTTTAGAACTATTAATATTTGAATATAAAAATTATAGATTTTGATAAAGTCTATAATTTTTATATTAAAATTATTTTTAAAAAATATTTTTAAATTATTATTTTTTAGCTCTAAAAATTAACGAATCTAAAAGATACAGTTTTTACTGTGATCTGAATCAGTTAATTTATAAATCTTCAAAATATTTATTTAAAAACTTTTTTTTAAAAATTTAATATTAGAAATTTAGATTACATCAAAATCGATAATAAAATTTTTCCAGCATAAAATTACGTCGTGCGGCGGGTTAAAAAACACGGTGGGCGAGCAGGAGTTGATTGTATGATGTGATGCAGGTCGCCCCTCTTCAGAGGAGACAGCTACTGCACACTAATTTATGGTATCAAATCAACGGAACAACCCCTCCCTCTGTATAATACAAATAATATTATAAGAATAGAGAAAAATGATTTTTATTTTTATATAGCTTTTTTTAAAAAAATGTGATAATATAAACATATATATATATATATATATAAGACGCAACAATTTTATTAAAACAGAGAAAGGACTGATATAAGACACAACAAATTTTATTAAAAAAGAAATATAATAATATTATTAAAATAAATAATATTTTAGTAAATAATATTATTAATAAATATTAATACCAATATCAGTAGGTATAACATCACCGATCGTAGGTACATATAAGTATATAATTTGAAGTATGTAATAATTAAATAAGTAAGTATTAGGAAGGAACGCAATATATATCTATATATTGCATTTTTGGGCAGACACCATTATAAAAAATAATTAAATTTTACTTTGTAGTATTTAAATATTTAAAAATATAATAATATTCGATAACAAACAAATATGCAATATAATATTTCACGTTAATCACACAAATTTAAATTAAAAAAATTTAATTATATTAAAAAAATAATATTTAAGTATATAACTATATTATATTACTTACTGTTATATGGTTATATATTATTTAATTTTTAAAAAAAGTAAAAAAAATAAAAATTTTATTTTAAAATATTAAATATACAATTAAATATAAAATATGTATGTCGAACACTCATATTTAGCGTGTTCAACATATATGTCCGAAATACTTTTTATTTTTATTTTACAAACTATTTTATGGCGTGTCCACGGCTTGTTCGTACATGATAAATTTCGGCGTGTTCAGACTTCATAACCATAAAGTTGAGATCCCAATTTGCTTCTTACATACACCATTTATAAAAATATGAAAATTTACTTATAAATCATGATGGACGATACGAATTTTTATATTTGAACAGGCCAAAAAGGTTGGAACGTCTATATTAATAATAATAAGACGGTGTTATTTATAATTTTATTTATTATAATAATTGTATAAAAAATAAATCAGTTAGAATATTCTATACAATAATCTAAAAAATGACTTTTTTTGGGTTTTTTGGTAAAATTTTTTTATATTAACTTTTTTTTTTATAAATCAGTTTCTAATTGGGCTGATCAATGCGGCAATGTGATAGGATGAGGGGCTGTGGAATTTTTTTTTTTTAAATTATTTTTAATTAAAATTATGAAAATAAAATCAAAAATAGAAAATTACAAAAATAAAACACTGCCGTCAAACTGGCGGCAGCTAGAAACGCCACTTACAGTGGCGTTTCTGCAAGCTGCAAGCCTGCAGCTTGCAACCCCCCCACACCTGCTAGCCCTCCCTCCCCCCTCTCCCACCCCGCCCACCCACCTGCTGCGCCCCCCCACACACACACACTCAATAAAACATCTAAACCCCCTCCCTCCAACCAACCACCCGACCACACACACACCCTCCCCGCCTCCCACATTCAATAAAACATCCATTCAACCCCCCTCCCCCCTAACCCACCTACCATCCTCGAAAAGCACGCCAACCCAAATATTTAACTCAAATATTTAATATCTCTACAAAAAGAATATACGAGCACAACTATACTTAACATAAGTACAACATAAAATATATGTCTCAAAAATAAATACAATCTCAGTATAAATATAAACTCGATTTAGGCTCACTTGGACCGGCATGATCGTCGTCAGCCTGCGATGGATTTTCTAACATCTCCAAATTCAAATAAATATACACAGTGTCCATAAAAAATTCGTTGAGACTTTCCATGTCATCTTCGCAATCTATAGGTACTAGCACATATGTAACAGATCCATCACGTGACGGCACCAGACATCTATGAAATATTTTTAGCGAATACTGTGACGTATCAACATGAAATCTCCTACATAACTTTCTGACTAGATAGGCATATGTGCATTTCGAAGGTATTATTACAGCACTGATAGGCTGACGATCATAAGAACCACCATTCGGACCTTCCACTATATTGCCGTTCATGTAACAAATAAGTTGGCGCTGCGACATCTATAAACATCCAATATAATCGGTATAAACAAATAGTCGTACATGATAGCGTTATTATATATATTTCGTATTACACTACGATTAGATAGATAATATTTTAAAAAATACCTACGAAATATACAATGTATTACGTACATTACACATATATGACCGGATACATATATTACATTTAATTTATATTTATCGTGCTACACTAATGTACAATAACACATATTTTTCATATAAATTTATACTATAATTTATTCAACACGTATACCTTATAAATACCTTATATATACAAATATATACAAAAAAATCATAAAATCTCACAAATGATACTAGTACTATGCGGAAATGTATATCTACAATCATAATTTCAATTACAATTACATACAACTCTAGATCTACAATTTAATACAAAACGTATAACTTAGAAATACATACCATATTTTTTGTAGATCTTGGTCGAAATTAGTAGATCTATATAATTCTCACTTAGAACTATGAAATTTTTAGTAAGATTTTATGATTTGGGAGGATATATCTTGAGAATGGGGGAGGGGGGCGAAATAAAGGAAGAAGAAAATGGGGAAGGAGAAATGAGAGGAGGGGCTGGGCTCGGGTTAGGTTTAATGAGAAATTGAACGCCATTTACAGTGGCGTTCGGAACGCCAGTCTAAACGCCAGTTATACTGGCGACAGCTCTGTTGCCAGTTAAACTGGCGACAGTTAATAACGCCAATTAAACAGGCGGCTGCAATTTTGCCACGCCAGGTGGCGCTGATGTGGACGTTGCCGCCAGTTTAACTGGCGGCAGCGTTTTATTTTTGTAATTTCCTATTTTTTATTTTATTTTCATAATTTTAATTAAAAATAATTTAAAAAAAAATATTCAGGGGCTGTGTGTATTTTCTCACCTTTTTTTTTTATTTGAATCTGTTCCTCTTTTATTTTTTCAATCAAGATCCATCATTCCATCTCCATCTATCATCAATATCTTTATAGAGCTTGTTTGTTCGTCACGCAAACCCCTCTCAAATTCTCTCCACAGTTCGTCCCGCGTAGACAGTGGTGGTAGTACTTAGTACTGCTCTACAACAGTTTCCGGCTGTATTTTATATATATATATATATATATATATATATATATATATGTAATTCGTTTTCTCTTTTTTTTAAGTTCTTTAAAAAATGGGAAATAAACATACGAAAATAAATTTAAAGGAGATTATATATTAACTAAAATTTTCAGTTTTTAGTTTTTTCTGGTAATATAGTGGAATAGTTCTACGTCAGTTGTGGGAGTTTTGATGTCAGACACTTACCAACCCAAAAGGATTCTCAAGTTTAATTCCGAAAAAAAAAAATCTGATTTTTTTTTAAAAAAAAGTAAGAATAAATACATATCAACTACTATTTTTATACTGTCATTCTAAATAAATTTATGGTAAAATAAACTAAGTCAATATATCTATAAGTACGAAAAACAATTAAATTTTAATATACTTTATAAACTTCTATTTAATTGACTTCAAAGAAAATTTTGAATAAATATTTTAAGACTACAAAATTTCTTATTAGCTAAAATAATTTTACAGTTTTAAAACTTATTTTATATTTTTAATAAAAAGATTTGAAAACATATTTGAATCATCAAGATGCGATCTTGAAGTGATTTAATTATTCATTCACTGTACAAGTATTGAATAAACAGTACTTAAAACTATATTTTTAAGTATATATATTTTTATTAGTAACGGGCTTTCATTACTATGCACCTTCCAAAGCCCAGTTATCAATTTAAACACCTCTCGTACTTTTACTTTTCTCACAAGATCCATCGACTTTCACTCGCCTTGATCGAGAAAGGGATTTCTATTACATTTCTATAATGTTTGGTTTAATATTAATTCCCGAAGATCATAAATTTATGATGATTATTTTCTTAACCAAACACCACATTCTTTCTATCTTTTTCTTTAAAAAAAAATAAATCAAACCAGCTTTCTTCAATCTCATCAACTGTCAATCCTTCTTCATAATATATAATCACCTCATCAGAGTCTATTCTTTTCTCAGTTGATTGAAGAATAGGCAGGCCATTAAGTTGATTGTCCCTGGTTTAGTTTTAATTTTTAATCTTAATCTTCTTTATTTTGTCAAATATGACCTCTTAGAATGATATATATGTAAAATAAGGACTAGTGGAATTTACAGGGGAAATGTTTTGTCTTTCGTATTTGTCTCTTGGCTGGTGGGAAATCTGGGGGACTTCTCCTTGACTCACTTGGCTTGTATTGGCTTACTTGCCTTTTTAAATGGTCTGGGGTGAGGGGGGTACTTATAGTGCTTTCTATCTATCCGCCGTCGGAGGGTTGGCGGCCAATTTTGGTGCTCCACGTCAATCTTCTAACGTCATCGGATTTCTCGCTCCAACATCTCCTGCCACGCGTCTACTTCCGATTGACGAAGTAGGTTGCGAAGTGACTTGCAACTCAACGTCGCAAGTTTCCGATGGCAGGCATGTACAGGTAGATGTTCGCTCACTTTGATAGACGTGGCATATGTTAGCCTGACTGGACCTTTAATAGTAGGCCAAATACCAAGTGTCATCTCTCTGTTGGTTGCTTGCTTGACTCTAGTGATTGCCATTATCCAGCAAGACGCCTCACTTCTTGGGTGGACTATTGGTGTGGGTCTAGGTCGGGTGAGTGATGCTCTTCGAGCTCTCGGAGGGCCATCTTATCAGCCCTGAGCCCAAAACAAGTCACGTGCATAATTTGTTTTCATGTATAATCACTAGACTGATTTTATTTGATTTTGCCACTAAAAATTGAATGAAAATGTCAAGTGGGTTGGATAGAAAGTGACTGCTATAGGATTTCCGTAACTTTTATTCTTGATCTAAATAAAAAAAAGAAAAGAAGAGTTTTGCAAATGAGACATAAAGGGGAATGTTATCGTGAAAAAAAGAGACATAAGGGGAGCTAAAATGGCCAAAAGCAAGTACTGATATTCCAATCTTGCAAACACCCATGAAGGCTGAAACGGGTGTATAGCAGTAACTTTTCTTTTCCTTTTTTTTTTTTCCAACTAGTATTTTCGTCTTATTGGATATGATTAATCTTTCTCATAAAAAAACATGTTTTTTGACTAGTATTCCCGTCACATTGGATATGATTAATTTTGTTCAAAAAGAAGAGTAATTAGGTTTCTTTTCCTCCTAAGATTTTACATCTCGTAGTGTTGTTATATAAGTCCACCATTATGAGAGATCTTGCATGCAAATATCTATATATTTATGTCACAAATGAGGTCATAGACGTAGTCCTAAGACATGGGTCATATTACCCTTTTTGTGAGAACCAAGGTGTATAAGTAGCGAGAAGCCGACAGGGCAGATGCAAAGAAGCCTTCGGAATTCTCTTCTTTTTTTTTCATTTACTTTTTTCAATTGATTAGATTGATTTTTCTTAAAATATATTTCGATCTTGCGATGATATTGAATTCTCATCTATTAAAGGTTCACCTCTCATCTCCACTCGATTGCTCCACTCCTCTACAAGCAAACCCACTCCCAGACTCCACCTTCTCTCTCTGTTCTAACTTTCTGTCGTTTAACAAGGAGACCTCCCTTCTTCTTCCATCCATGGCGAGAAGACCTTCGTTGGAGAAGCAGGGCACGTGCAGAAACCACGGCGATTCTCTTCGGCATTACTGTAATTTTCTACTGTGTAATGTCGTGTTTACAGAGTGCTGCGCTCTGCACGTGCTCCCCTTCTCCAACAATGGCTTCTCGCCTGCTGATATACGTATTCCTCTGTTCAACATGCAGGTAATTGTGTTCTCTCTCTCATTTTCATCATAAATTTCAAAGTAAAGCTATATGTTTTAAGTTTTAAACCTCCGTACATCGCTTACCAGAGCTATGATTTCTTATATATCTGATGTTTGCTGGGATTTCTAATTCCTAGTAATGGTAATTTATCTTAAAAAAAATAGTTTTCTTGAAGAGATTCTAAAGCCACTTCGCTAATAAATTTTACTGCAAAAAACCCATTAAAACTCACTGATTTGTATTAGCTAATAATATTATTAATAGTACATTTTTTTGTGATTAACGATAGAAAAACCAGTCCTTACGTAGTCCATGTATTTTTTTTTTTAAAACCTTTTTTTTCAAAAGATAAATCACCCAACTTTAGTACTTTACTTTCAAAAGATAGTGTATATATATATATATATGGCTTAGTAGGGGTGTGAATAATATACGTGTTTAGAGTGTTCAAACGGAAATTAAAGGTTCTTTAGTGCTGTAAAAGGCTGTTTAGATTTGGAAAAACGAAGCGTCAAAATTGAACCACGCGAAATCTAGTTCCAAAGTCAAAATTGTGATCTTAATCTAACAAAAGTCAAAATTGTTTTCTTTCAGGTAATGAAAGGTGAAAAGTACGTTGGATTAATTATATTTCGGAGGATCAGAAAGATTAAATACATTTATTAATTAAGCCATTGTACGCGCAGCTCGCACCAGCATTGACTGGTTGATTGCGTCACTGGAGCCAAATCAAATAGCGACTTGGTTCATTTAAAAGGATGAACTCGAACAGGATCACTGGTTTCGAATTAGGCTTAGAAAGTATAGATTCTCCGAAATTATATTATGTACAATATTTGTATAATCTCTGATACCAACACTTTACGGACATGTCCGGAATGTATCGGGCGTTTTCAGAAACGCATCAAAAAATTAAAAATTAAATTTTTTTTTATGAATACGTGTGTTGGATATTCCAAACAGAATTATTCGACACATATATCTATAGAATATTATATAATATTAGTAGTATATAGTGGTGAGTAATATTTATATGTGTACATCTTTTAAAAACTATCTATATAATAGTTATAATATTACTAATACAAAAATTGAGATAAAGAAAAATTTATAAGTATTTGGATTAGGATGAATTTGTAAATAGTTTTGAAATGCATGAGCTTATAATGCGATCTTCGTTATTTATGTCATGTATACTATGCACTTATATATAATTTATGTTTCAGACCATATGCTACAGTATATGTATTTTTTTTTTTTTTTCTAAATAAGATAAGTGTGTTATAGTATATTCAACTTTTTGCAATAAAAATATGGTAGGCGTAACGAAACATGCATGCAAATGATGTTAGTTCGGATTTCGGCAATTTCTTTTAACATTATGATCAGTCGTGGTCAACACCAAAACCCTTCGATCCTATATCTCTAGGCGTTGCTTTCACACAAGAAGGAAAAATAAACGCCGATATTATGTCATATAACTTATACGCATTTTTATTCAAGAATAGTGGATTAATGGTCATGCTATTTCCTTAATTGTTTCAATTTCCATTAATAACTTAATATCTGCTAATTAAAAGCATGATGTAGCTCCTCATCTTTTTTAGTATTTTTGGGCTTGGTTCAGCATCAAAAAATCAGAAAATCTGGATAATATGTATAAATATAGTTTTATACATAATATTTAAAAGAGGTATGACATATATACTATTTTTAAATGAAAAAGTAATATCAAGTAAGGGGAACATGCTTGGTAGTACATTGCAGTAACTCCAGAGGCATGGCGTTGAAATAAAGGAGAGTGCGTGACACATTTGTAAGCGATTTTCTAAAAAAAAAAAAAGAAGAAATCGGATAACTTTATAAAAAAATTAGTCACTTTTTATTTTAGTCTCTATTTTTTACTATATATTGTCACAAGTAAAAATAGAGACTTAAAATAGAACTTACCTTAGCAAAAATAAAAACTGAAATAAAACTTTAGTTAGAAAAAGCTGAGACCCAAAAGAATTTTTGGGTTACATATCATCCCTCCAATATTTAAACTTTACGTATAAATTCATCATTTTATCCGTTAATTTTGACATTCTAAAATATTTATTTAGAAAAATATCTACATAAAAATTATATATTTTGATGAGATATACAACGATGTTAGAAATTTTCAAAAAATACTTTTAAAATAAGTATTTTAGAACTTCAAAATTTAGCGGGTTAATAGATTAATTTTGAAACTAATTAAAATTTTAAAGTCTTAATATTTATTTGAAAGTATTTTTTAAAAAATATTGAACGAGAAAGTAGTATATCTCATTAAAATCTATAAATTTTATATTTGAAAGTTTTTTTTAAAAATACTTATACAAGGGTGAAATAGCTCCAACAAGAATATCAAGATATTTATTTTTGTAAATTTAAACAGTAATTAAAAAATTTAGGAATTAATTTGTATGAGAAGAATAATTTTAGGAGTTGATTTGTAGTTATTCTTAGAATTTTTGAAACTAGGGGGCTTAAACTTCATAGTAGGTAAAATCGGGGGCCTTTTTTATACTTTCCCCATTAGTAAAATACAAAGTTTGAATGCGAGTGGAAGCGGGCACGCAAAGCCGCATGGCGAGGAGAAGAGAGGAAGAGGGGAGAGTGTTTCACGGGGGACGGACACACGAAGAGCAATTCACGGAGACCAATCCCTATCACAGATATTAATTAAAAGAAAACTAAAAGGAGGGCAATTTCGTCCGTGGAAAGAGTAAAATAATAAAATGAAAACTGGTCAATAAAAATTTAGAATGGAAGGCTGATTACTAAGTAATATTTATACAGAGGCTGATACGTAATTCTTCCATTAATTAATGAATACTACTATTTTTTTTAGTCTTGACCAGCGAGTTTAATTTCTATCTTACATCTTGATTGGATACCAAATCATAAACGATAAATTCTTCTAATTTGATGTTGCTATAATTCGAAGCTGTGACTGATCATTTATGAAATAGATTTTTTTTTTTCTTCCAACATTCAGTTCCATTAACCAACTGGGTTAACACTGATTGGATCAATAATACTATATTATATAGGAAAAAAATCGCATATAAGTTTGTTCATATAATAAATAGTATATATTATTTTAACGCATTTGCGTTTGTACTATTATTCTCAAATTAGCCGTCCATGTTCCTTAAGAAAAGGATAATAACAAATTAGAAAATTGTTAATTGTCAGGGTGGAATGTACAATTTTATTGTTTGGAAGTGTATTTTTGAAATTAGAAATTTGTAGTGTTCATAAGACAGGTGTGCAAAATCTTTGTATTTTTTTCCTTTAATGTGAGAAATAGTGAAAAGAAGAAACATGCAAATATTTTTTTCTTTAATGTGAGAAATACGAAAAGAAGAATTATGCAAAAACACATTATGAAAAAAAGTATATATATTCAAGGCCGACAGTAAAAGTGGGTTTTTTTTAAGCGCTCGATCATCTTCGTCTTTTTGCCGCATCAAAGCGTCGCCGTAGACGTGCTTTGCATGAATGGATAAGTGATGTTTTTCTTTCGACCTTTTATATCTTATGATAGAACAAATGGATATGCATGGGTCCTTCCTCACCTAAAACATCTAGAGATATTGATTTACCAACTCGAAAAAATTGTTGATGTTCACATATTTTAAAATAAACAGCCGATCCATTTTGTTTTTATTTGATTTTATCCGAAGAAAAATGATTTGCAAGTTAAATAGATTAGTTGAGTGTCTCTGAATATCATCGTGCTGATGTTGCTGATCATTACAGCTTTGTCATTGACTCATAAAGGCGATGAAACCACTAACATTACTCAGCTAATGTGACTGTAGATCCATAATAAATAAGTATTCCCACCAATGGGTCAATCGACTCGAGATTGACCCGACAACCGGCCTGAAATTGACCCAAATTTTGTCGTCGGCACAAAAGCTAACCGAAGGCTCGCTAGTTGCATTATTAATGTGTTTTCACACGTGCAAAGGCACAACGACTCGTTAGTTGATTAGATAGGGACATGGCTAGCTGTTAGGTGTCGCCGCGGTTGGTTGGGATTCGCCATGCCTCTCCTTTATATGGTTTTCAGGTAGATTTTCTATAGGTCCGAAACCGCTACCATGTTACCTGTGATAAATGTTTAAAAACATAATATTACATAAATATACTTGCCATGATGTTTGATATGTAGTTGACTCAAAAGGTTAAAAGAAAAAAAAGGAAACTTTTAGTGAAAAAGATAAATTCAGCAAAAAAAAAAGAAAAAAAAAAGAGGGACTTAAGGTTTATTTTTAGATTTACAAATTGGACTACAGTGAAGGCTCTAAGAAACAATAACTCATTGGGCTTTAATTTTGGCCTAATGGATGCCCACGGCACCGCCTCTTTACCTCTCTCTCTCTCTCTCTCTCTCTCTCTCTCTCTCTCTCTCCTTCCCTCCCTCCTTGCCTCCCTCCATTCGTTAATAGTGTTACCTCCTGCTTCGCAAGGTATTTAGCCCTGCCCTTTCGCACCTTAAGCGGTCATAGTGAGAAATTCATCTCCAATTTATTATTTCAAATTCTTTGTTTGTAGTAATTCAGCGGGGTCACTTTAGCCCAATGTTTATATAGTAGATCATTCTTTGTCTCCAGCAGCGGCGACGACCATGGCGGACAAGAAGACCTGGTACATAGCTAACTACATCTCCAAAATCCTACAGTACTATCATATACAATCAAAAGAACCGCAAGGCTAAGCTAAAGGCTTGCGCAATGAGCAGCGCACGATGGAGGCAGAGGGACAGTGACGGAGCTAGAAACTTTATTTAATGAGATTCGTAAATATATTATAATTTAATAATTTAATAATTAATTCAAAAGTTTTGTACCAAATAGTTACAATTAATTATAATATGCGTAGGCGATATTTTGATCTAGTGTGGTTTTGATGTTAACAAAAATAGCAAAACTTTTACTAATTATTCGATTTAAATGTGAAAAATATAGGTGCTTTATCAGGGCCCAAATTAACATATAGTGAAACTTGACTCTATAGGCATATTAAACATCTATGACTAATCAGACCATATATTTTGTATTCGTCATTCAAATAAAGCACCATCAGTAAAATATTGAGATAACTTTGTACATATGTTTATCAATATAGTATTTGTGTGATTTGGAGGATTCGTAATATTTCTGATTGGAGCAATACTTGTTTGCCTTGTCAATGTAGAATGATATATACCTTGCTCTAGTTTTTAAAAAAGTATGAGATTGCTACAAAATGAACAATTTTGATATGAACCAAATAATCATGGATTAGTTTCAAAAAAAAGGGAAGTTGCATATCAGCCCCCGTTTTTAAACTATATACAAATCAGCCACCGGAGGCTGATTTGTATCGGTCACTGAAATTAGAGGGTTGATATGCAATTTTCCGTTCAAAAAACGAATGTACAATGCAGATGAAGCAAAACGATTCATGTATAACAAATATTGCACTTAAACAAAAACCCACAATGCAAGAAGCAAAACACTGGCCGTGGAGGCAAAAGTTTTGGTCCGGGCCGTGTACTCTCGGTCCATTTATGAAGGGAGGCCCCCCTGTGCAACTACAAAACATTGTTCCATAAAGAAGTCCATCCAAAAGGAGAGCATGGAGGTAGGGAGCAAGCATATTTACTCCTTCCTATTACATTTCTATCCTTTTTAAAGTTTTGACCTTGTAATATTGGTTGCATTAAATTTTCGAACGAAAAAGTTGTCATTCCAATGTCACTTAAAAGGGGTAGTTCCTTTCATTATGCATTCCTTAAATTTTCTCCAATTTATAATAAAAATTAATATCTAAATGCATTTCTTTAAAAAAATTTAAACACAAAAGTTTTAGAGTTTGATGGAATTTATAACTTTTATATTCAAAATTTTTTCAAAAAATACTTCTAAATATATATTTTTAAGCTCCGAAGCAGTAAAGGGTTTGAAAATAATTTATAAGATCCGTTTATACTTGTTAAGGGGTTGAAGCTTAAAATAAAAATTTAGAAACATTTTAAATTGGAGAAACTTTGATGAATGCATAATGGAGAGGATCTATCCCGCACTTAAAGGGCAGTTGTGCACTTTGAATTGAAATTGCAGTATAAACATGAAGTAGTACTTATATGAGCAGTGATAAATTACATTAAGTTAAGAAACTAGACTGGCAATTCTTTTTCGGCCGTGATGTGGGCGAACAAAATTATTACTAAAGCCCAATTAACTTCAAAGCCCTTAATCCTCTATATAAGTCACTTTCCACGCCCGTTTCAGCGGCCCTATCCCTCGACATTCTCTAGCCGACGGAATTTCCTTCTCCCTTGATTGCTCTGCCTCCGGCTTCTGATCCCGCCGCCGAGCCAGGTATCTGTTACCGCCCGTAGCCTCAGGTTCACATTATTTGAGTGGGGTCATTTGAAGTACTGGCTATGCGGCGGATCCGCCCATGCGGAGGGAGACGCCGCGGCCCCCGTCTCCCTAACGCCTTCCTCCGCGAGATTAACGTCTCTACCAAGCACTCCGAGGATAATTCCTCTGAAGACGACGATGGAGTCGCTGATGATGTCTATGAGTACGAGGAGAAGACGCCGCAGGAGGAGTCCAAGAAGAACAGACGTTTTGATCCTGTCGAGAATTATGAACCTGAACTCCCCTCCGATTTTGAGGTTGGTTCGCTGCTTGATAGTGTTTGCTCGATAGCGCTATGGTTAAATTTGGTTCGCTTATTGTAGGATGAAGAGATTGCGTCAGATGCTGAAGAACAATCCCTGTCAGAACATTCGGAGGAGGAAGACGACAGCGATGATGAGCGGCGAGGAAGGATGATCCAGGAGATCACTAAAATGCCTAGGGAATTATTTGAAGGTGAGGTTTAGAGAAGTTAACTATAATTATTGAAACAGTTGTTTAAATGCGGTTGTGAGTCAATTCAAGCAGATTGCTTAGTTTAGGGACTCTTTACTTCACCCAGTAAGTTTAAATCTCACTTTGCATGTTCATTTCACACTTTCGTTTTGGGTGAGACGGGTTGGGGGTAGAGTATTTGGGCCAACTAAATAATAGTTTAACAACTTCAGTTCCTCAGGATTCAATCTTTTGCACTGTCAAAACTTGATTCCCTCCCTCTTCACACTTCTGGTGAAGTAAACTCCCTCTTCACACTGCTGGTGAATAAACTCTCCGTTAACGAGAAAGTTTATATTTATTAGTTGAGGTGTAGGTTCGTAGTGTAACACGATTAACAGCTATCTGAGTTATGTTTGTGCTAGTTATTGGTAATTGAACACTAACAGGAGAATTTATGTTTAATTGCTTAGTAGGTTGATTTTTTTACTGATATGATTTTGCTGCAGTCATATATAGCTGGCTTATTTGATTCTTATGCAGCTCGCATTGAAAGACTTTGAGGTGTATTAAATAATTAGATCAGTTTATAATTGTTTCAGTTTTCAACAGACTTTTGTTTACCGGATATCCAATTATTTTCTAAATTATAGCTTTTACGTTGCTGGAATGGAGCTGTTGATTTGAGTCCAGAGGTTGTGAGGACACTCAGTTTTTAATTTAAAATACTTATGTTCTGTTATAGTGTTTTTGTGCTTTTGTTTCTTACAGGAATCAATGTATAAGCTGTTGTGAAACTTATCTATTGTTTGCTTCAGATGGTAAGCAGAAGAAAGTTGATTGGTCTGACATTCAAGGGGATTTCGGCAGAGCAAAAATCAGTACTGAACATCTGCTTGAGCCTCTGCAGAGGAATCATGGATACAGCAGCATCAGGAAGAGTCTGCAACACCTGGAAAAGAACCCAGAATCCTTCCTTGCCCCTCTACCCATAACAGAAAGAGAAAGAATTGAGAGGAAGGTGGCCTATGAACACTCAAAGAAAGACCTCGATAAGTGGGGGTCAATTGTTAAGGGAAACCGAGAAGCGCCTACTTTGTTTTTTGAAGAAGATGTAAATTTAGGGTACTCAACTGTTGGAGCAATTGTGTCTGAGTTTAAGCCTAGGTCACAGTTTGAGAAGAAGATGGCAATGCTTGTCAGGGATCCTGAGGTCTTGGAAGCACATGCTAAAGATGGAGAGAGGCTCTTGGAGCTTAACAAGGTATGCATGCTTGAGTATGTATATATGGGTGTGATGGAAGTTATTGTGTGCAGAAACCCTCTTGAATCATCTGAATTACAAGCAATGTTTTGATACTTCAGCATTTGTTGTTTGTCTTGTCCGAATGAGCCTATCTTGATGGTAGTGGCTTTAATCTTCGATCTTTGTAAATTCCAGTGTTCAGTATATTGTATAAACATATAGGTTTTTCAAGATTAGAGTAGACATTGAAATAGGATTTTGAAGCCTGAAAAGCAAAACCTTGGGCCCCCCTCACTAGCTTTGTTGTGTTTCCATGTCTGGTCATTAATCTTGTAGGCACTGCATTCTGTTGTGTACTTGAGATTTTTTTCTATGCTACTTTATGTGTTTTAGTCTAGACTGAGAAATTTAATTGAAATCACTAACACATAATATGCTTCGCCTTTTTTATTTCATTTATGTAGTTATAGAGATGGGAGGTGTGGGGACTTTTTCTGTGTTGTAGATGCTGCATTCCAGGTGGATTCCAGCAGTTAATTTTGGTTGGGATTGTGAGTCATCCTTATCCAAGTAAGCTGCCTAAAATATGACTCCTTGTAGGTATAGAATCTTTGTCAGTTGGATGTATGTATAGCAGTGGCATTGCTGCTCTAATTGGCATATCAGAAAAAACAAATGCATCAGAATTTTCCTTTTTAGATGCTAAGTTCTGAATGATTTTGTTTCCGAACGGCTTCACTGTGTAGTTTGTTGCTCATCCTTCCCCATGAAATATGTGTATGCTTTTTAAAATACAATTGTCTTTCAAGGTTAATTATCTGTTTCTTATAAACATGTGAGTGAGTTACGTATCTTCTCCAGATCTCTATTGAGGATGAGAAAGAGCGCCGGGACCGCCTTGCAAAAATTCGTAGTCTTCTCTTCCGCCATGAGTTGAAGGCCAAACAAATAAAGAAAATTAAGTCCAAAACTTATCATCGTTTATTGAAGAAAGACAGGCTCAAAGCAGCATCTGCGGAGATGCAAATGGACCCTGAAGCTGCTAAGGAGTATGCCATAAAGCAAGAGCTAAAAAGAGCAGAGGTGATTATTTCTTCTTGTGCATCCTTTTTTCTCTCAGCTAATCGTATCTAATTTCTTATTTTTACTCTTACAAGTTGTGCATTCTTATTCTTTCAGCTAATCTTTTTCATTTCCTCACTTTCTCCCTCATGCTAATGATTTCATCAGGAGCGTATGACACTGAAGCACAAGAACAGTTCCAAATGGGCAAAACGCATACTAAAGCGTGGATCCAAAGCGATGGATGAAGGTACCAGAGCTGCCGTAGCTGAACAACTCCATCGACATGCACTTCTAACTAGAAAAATGAACACAATGAAGGACTCTAGTAGTAGTGATGACGACACCAGCGATGGTGATGATGATGAAGATCATTTACTTGGTTTGGACGATGAGAGTGCATCCAAAGTTCTTAATAAAGCAAAAGAAAGGACTCTTAAAGTTATTGAAGAAGATGATGAAATCCCCAAATCAGGAGTGTTGGGTTTGCCATTCATGGTAAGATCTGACATTCTTGTATTCTTGTATTCTTATGTACTGCATATAGTAGGCCTTCTGTATTTTGCTGGATCCGGGTTATGTGATATGAATACATTATTGCCCGTACTTTTTTTGTCGATTGTCTATGGTGAGTCTGACAATTTTGAAATTCTTTTTTTCAGCCACTATCTGAACAGCAAAAAAGATGAGGGCATGCCATAATTTATTTATTTGGGCAGTCATTTTAGGACCATTAGTTGTTTCTGCTAGCCTCATTCGTCCATAATGTTATCGCCTTGATTTGGTCAATTCAATGTCTAGTTGAAGCAATGCATTTTTCTCAGAAGTTATATGTAGTCTTTGAAGTATCAGGTGATGCCAACAATGGCCAGTGCATATAGAGAGGCAAACCTACTGTTATGCATCTTGTAAGGTTATTTCTTAGGTTGTTGCTTAGTTTAACTCAGTTCTTGATTCTATAACTTGTTATCTATTTCACTTAATCTAATGTAAGATGTTTATGTTATTGGACCTTTTTTAGGATGAAATGAATCTCTATTCCTGTTGATGAATGGAAGCTCCAATTATGCTATTCAGTAACTTCCATAGTCTATTATCTTAAATGGACCTTCATTCTAGTAATGCTTGAAGCTTGAGATTTGGTTGCGCAGGAACGTAGTTTAAAAAAGCGGAAGGAGGAAGCTCGTGAGGAAGCTCGCCATGCTCTTGAAGAGTACGATTCCTCTTTGAGAGGTCTTGAGGACGGCATGGATGAGTTGGAAAAGTCCGGACTTGGGACAAGCGGTAGGAAGGTCTTTGGTCCAACAATAAAAAAACAACCCCAAGAAACTAGAAGGGCTATGTTGGAAAATCCTGGTAATAGTAGCGACAGTGATGAAGAGACAGAAAATGTTCAATATGCAAAAGAAGCAAATTATAGAGCTGAGGAAATTCATATAGGAACTGCACTTATAGATGATGATTCAGTGATGAATAATGAAGCCATATACAAGGTGATTTTAGAAATCAGCATAGTTTGTATCAGTCAAAATCATTCTTTGTTTGCATAAATCTTATGGCTGACTTCATCCTGTTTCTAGAGTTTTGATGACATCTCAAAGAATCCTGGACCAAAGACATCATACGATGTTGCAATTTTTGCTTCAGACAAATGGAGAAAGGTAATGGCTCATCTTATATCTTTTTGTAACGTAAGGTGTTATTATTAAAATTCATTGCCTCTTGTGAGCAGATAAAAAAAGTTTTTTAGGGTAAAATTTCCCGTAATAGTTGTGTTCATTATCTGGGCAGATGAAAAGTGATAATGCAGGAGGCAAATGTGCCAATAAATCTGAGGAGGTTAGAAGTGCGATTGTGCCTGTAGAAAGTGCGAAGGTATGTCTAGAGCTTCGGTAAAATCAGTTGGTCTCGTTTTTCATTCCTTAATTTTTATTTGAACTTGAAGGGTATGGATCAGCATAGTTCTTCGGAGTCCGATGAAGAAATTGTTGACGGTTTTCTATCTAGTGAAAAACCAGAGTATGAACTTCCATCCCAAGCTGACCTTATACACCGTGCCTTTGCTGGTGATGATGTGGAAGCAGAGTTTGAGAAGGATAAGTTGGAGGTCCTTGACGAAGAGAACCCTGAACCTGAGAAACCGAGTTTGCTTCCGGGGTGGGGCCAATGGACTGATATCCAGCAGAAGAGAGGCATGCCTTCTTGGAGGCTGAAAGCACATGAAAATGCAAAGAGGGAGAGAGAAGAGGCAGTGAAGTGGAGGAAGGATGCCCGTCTGAAACATGTAATTATTTCAGAACGTACTGACAAAAAAGTGAGTATATTTAGGTGTTTTATAGTATCTTATGCAGTTATAGAGTAATGGAACTTTATGTTTTGCCTACTACTTGGTCGAGCGTCACTTATATCTCTTTTTTAGTCTATTTAATTTAGTCTATTGATTTTGTGATCATGTTGAGTTTGTGGCTTTTTTATTCTATATGATACGTTATCCTATTATGATTTTGTTCGTTGTTGTGCACATTAGTCATTTGTAAATGTTCGATGAAGAATGAAGGGATATGATAATGTAAATTTGATGGTTGCATTATAGGTTATATCGGGTACGAAGATGTTGTGATCTGTTTCCCTAATTTTCAGTTTTATCATAAAAATATGTGATTATAGTTGTTTCATGCTTACATTTTATTGAGACTATGTTCTCTAATAGCTTAGTAATCCTTAGTTTGGTTATAGTATATTCTACGTCTTGTATTCGTTTGAAAAATCAGTTTATAATGAGGTGAAGGCATTGCATACCTTTTTTGATGGATTGGAGGACTCTCTTCTGCTGTGGCATTTGCATTATATATATATATTATATATATATATATATATTATTATTATTATTATTATTACTCCCCCTTCATAAAATTTTGTGCTTGCAGGCTGAAAAGCTCCAAACAAAGTACTTGCCGTTCCCTTACAAGTCTAAAGAAATTTTTGAGCAAAGCCTCCGGATGCCTATTGGACCTGAATTCAATCCAGCAGTATCAGTTGCAGCACTCAATCGTCCAGAGGTGAGTACTAGATAAATTATATACGTCATGCTATCATATCAGCCATATCACTCAATTTTTTAAGCATTATCCAAGATAATATAACATTTCGTGACCATCGTCATGAATTGTGGAAACTGGATTTGAGTTCTGAATCATTACGCTAGCCCCTCTCCCTGCGATGTTTTATGCAACCCTCACCACGACGGGATGGTAGGGAACTTTTACTCCCAACTCAACAGTCGGTTCCAGTTTGTAGCTCGCTATGTGATAATGTATAAGGAAAGCTTTGGTGGTTAACTCCATTCAAGCATCTCTAAATAAAAATGATGGTATGTCAAGTGTTTATGTTATACATTCTTATGATGTTCTTTAAACAAACACAGATGTCATCGTGAGGTTGATCTAAAGATTTACCTTCTTCAGTGATGAACAATGTTATACTTAAATATATTTTGTTTACATTATCTTTATATTTTGAAAATATTGGAAATGTTTTACTATCCATCTATGTATGACAATTGAAATTATTGGCTTGCAGGTTGTTAAGAAGCCCGGTATGATTATCAAACCGATAAAGTATGTCGAGGTAGATCCTCACGAGAAACAAGATAAGCCGAAAAGGATATTGCAGAATGTCACCATAAAGAAGAAAACTGCTGGTGATAAATCTGCCAAAAAGGGATCAGAGAGAAAGAAGAGCAAAGCCAAATCATTGAAGATGCAATAACATGCTATGGATGGAACTGGATCTATTAATTAGATTATTAATAACAACACAAGCAAAAGAAAGATTAAATTAGTATTCAAGTATTGAATGTCTTATCTGAGTAAATTTCTAGTGCCTCGGAAGGATATGTTTATCAATCTGATTTCTGATCCTTTTTCTTTTGATATTTATGAGGGAAAAACCAATGCATGTGCCCGGGTGTTTGGGAACCTGCAAGGCAATGTAATTGAAATTTTGTCTGACTTCCTTTTTCAACTACTTAAGTTATCAAATATACGTTCCAGGGCATCCTAATTTTTTGTAGGTTAACCATGTATTGAACCTATCTCCTGCTCATAAAGTGAACTATGGACGATTCTGGCATTACTTTCGAAATAATTGCAATAATGTGAACAATGTGAACAAGGAGAACTGCAACTTTTCTGTGGTACGTTTGAGATTCAATCTTTCAAGATGGGTGTTGGATGATTGACGGTAGATTGACCAGTTATGCTGTGCGATTTAAATATGTGCTACTTATCCATTTATTTTAGTTTTTCCATGAGTATTTATATCCTCACAGGAGGAAGATTAGTCTTGTTTGAAAATGAAGTAATATTAGTATTTTTTCTACCAATAAGTGTTTACTGCAGAAGCCAAATATGCTGACCAATTAGCAAATTATACAGACAATAATAGAGGAAGTTTGCTCACCGAAAAAGATTTCAACTTCTATTGAGAAAAGAGCAAGCAGCATATCCCTTTCATCCTGATTAGAAAGTTGACTTTCTCAGCCATGGCGGAAATAAATGGCTTCATTCTATGGCTCCCGCCGCGGTGTTGCTGTCGTCATGCCGCTGTAGGTTTGCCCGTCAAATTTGCTTGCCAGCATACTCCAACCAACTCGAGAGCCTTGACCTCAGCGTTTGCCATTCTCCACAGCAACGTCGATGGCAATCAGCGGCAATCCGATTCATTGCAGCTCTCTGAGTCGCCGATATTCACACCTCGACTTTCCAACGCCTAGGTTTTCACATGCTCCAGTGCATAGTAGTTATCAGACTTCTAAAAACACAATTGGAATTGTTGGTTGAAATTCAAAAAATTGGAGCTAAGCTTGCCAGAACTTCAAGTATCGGCAGGCATCTGCCGTAATTTTTAAAACATTTACTTTGAAAATTTAAAAAATTTTGATGTCACCTTATAGCAGATGGGGATTATGAGTTATTCACCTGACCAATTTACCTGTCAGTAGCCAGGGACGTGTGACTTCGTGAGTTCATTATGAAGTTTTAGTCCAATTTTTTTACAAGTTTAAATTCGACGATTTGGTTGGTGATATTGAAGAGTTGCGTCGTAGATGGTGCCCAACTAAAAAGTCTTAGCCCACTGTTATCTATCTCATTAATTCTATATTGCCTCTCGGTTGGTAGACACATCAAGCTCCTCATCTTCTCCACCTCAACTGTCACCACCACCAGAAATGGAGCAATCAAACTCTTCCTCCGCCGCCGCATCTCTCCCAGTCCCAGACCAAGACGAGCACCTGCAGCAGCAGCAAAACAACAAGGACTTGCTCGAAATTATGAAACTTCCCTCACTCCCCATTGCCTCCATCACATTATTATTATTATTATTATTTATTTATTTTTTGAGAAAATTGAGAGGGAGAGAAACCCCTAAAAGCTTCATTCATTAGGTGCCTCCATCAGATTATCACTCTCCTCTCTTTTCTCCCTCTCCTCCACTGCCACCAAACCCTCCGCCGCCTCGAAGTCCTCTCTGTTCGCCATTTCCTTCATTGATCTCCTACCTCTCCCTCTCTCTCCCTCTCCGTCTCCAAGAACATCTCATTTGACAGTCTCTCATCTCCGCCGTCTCCTTCCCGCGCCGCGGCCCCTCCGAGCCCTCCTCCGCTGCTGCTCTATCGTCTGGTTCCGCTCCGACCTCCGACCTCCGTGTCCACGACCACGAACCCCTCTCCGCCGCCCCTGCCGATTCCCTTTCCCTCCTCTCCCTCTTCTCTATGACCCTCCCGATTTCGGCAAATCCGCCTCCGGAATCGACAAAACCAGGCCCTACCTCGCCTCATTCCTCCTCGAAGCTGTTGCGGACCTCCGAGAATCCTTCGCTCTCGTGGGTCGGATCTGATAGTCAGAATAGCCAAACCCGAAACTGCATTGCCCGAGCTCGCTCGCCAATCGGCACATTACAGGTGATGGCAGCCAACATAACTCATTTTATAGTGTTGGATTTGCTCTGTCAACGATTACAATAACCCAGCTAGTACAAGCGACCAACTTGTAGCAGATTTTCTGCACCAAATCGATTACATCACCGACCTCTGAACCTATTTAGTAGAGGTGCATCCAAACGATAATTTGTAGGTTACGGAGAGAGCACATTGTAACCATTTGACGTCTTATCTCTGATCTTGGTACTTCGTTTTATTATAGACGATTAATGAAAATTTCTAGCCAGAAGCTCTCTTTTTCCCCCATAAAGTTATATAGGGAGATTTTTAGGTGCAACGATTATATTATGTCACTCTATGTATGTAACAGTATTAAAAATTTCTATTAAAAATATTTTTTAAAAAAAAAATTCAACATCAACGTTGTAGATATTAAAAAAATTTATAATTTTTATTTTTAAAATTTTTTCAAAAAATATATTTAAAATTTTTAAATTTTAATAGATTTGAAGCGGATTTAAAAGCTATTTTAAAATTCGTTGAACCCGCTAAATTTTGGAGGCTCAAAATAATTATTTAAAAAAAAAATTTGAAAATTTTTTGAACATTGAGATTGTAAATATAATTAAAATCTATAAATTTTATTTAGAAAATTTTACAAAAATAATTGTACAATTTTTTGTTTTGATTAAATAAGATGGGAATATATAATGGCGTATATATAATTGTAAATTTCTGCCTCATGATTTGTCATATCAATGCACGGCTTTTTCTGTAATATATATATATATATATTGAGGCACAAATTTCATACTACATGGCTGAGTGGTGGTACGTCCTCCCTTTCCACCCACACAGAAAGCTGCTGGACCGCCGCCGCCGCCTCTCCTGATCGTTTCTTATAGGCCGCAGAGGTGGATCGATATCCCTCATTATATCTGCAAGACAGAGGCCTGTCCTTCGATGAGCAGAGTTGGAGCTACGCTTATCCAGCCAATCGACAATGTCGCTGAAGACAGCTTCCACGTTGTCGTCGGGCTCACCTGATGTAAGACCATGCCACATTCCAGGATACATCTTCATAGTCTTGTCTTCGCTGCTAGCATGCTGGTACAGTGCCCGGCTCACGTCCGGGTCTGTTACCGTGTCTGCCTCTCCGTGTAGCACGAAGAATGGGAACTTCACCTGCCAGAACTCATCTGTGATTAATTAGGAATATCAATATAAAATCTAAGTTCCTAAATAAGAAATTCTAATGAAAACCTCCCAGGAAATGTTTGATAAATATTCAACAGGTAAAATATTTCTTGCTATATATATAGATTATTTTATTCGGCGCAGTTTTTTGACACATATTAGACTTTTAGAAAATCTTTTAGATGTTTGGAAAATTTTCTTATGTTATACTACAGCGGCCAAAATTTGAACTTATGAGAGATGGTCCAAGGATCATCCATCCCACCAGTCGAGCCACCGAAGCACTGGAACTCAAGAGTATATGTTATATCTGTCGGCTAACGTAAAAACTGACCTCAGTTAGGCTCTCCTCGACATCCATGCTGGTACGTAGGAGCTCGAGTGCTGTCTTCAGCCTAGGTTTGTCCTGGTATATTAATTTGTTGCTCCGTATCTGCGTTCATAACAAACAACTACACCATCACGAAGGCATAGTATATAGATAACATATATGATGTCAATTCTGCATGCCTAAACTTTACTCGCCTCAGTCGTTCAACAAGACTCAGAAGCTACACCAGTATTACAGAAATTTAGAGACTAATTACAAAGTTTTTTGCGAACTTTATTCGTCTCAATTACTCTTTTGATAAAATTCTGAAGCTACTTCAATGTCGCAGAAGCATTCAGAGAGAGCATTATTTGCGACATTTTAATCGTCCTATTTAATGTTCTTTGACTGTATTCTACGCTAATTAGAGTGATAAATAGAATGTCGTGACTTCCAACACATGTGAAACAATTACAAAATAAGAACAATTTCTATCAAAAGTAGAAATTTGTTCGAAACAAGAGACCTGAAAGCTTTTCTTATAGCTCTTGCAGGCAGTAGACCAGACGAAGCACTGTTAGGAAGTGTTGGGCCAACAAACCCACAAAACAACAAATCAAGGATAACAATAAAAAATTGGATTGGATGTCGCACTGAATAGAGGTGACGGGATATTGCACTTGATCAGAGGGGCTCAGAAACGTTCCCCACATATTCGATTTTCCTAACGCTTAGTTATATATTTATGTATATTGCGCTAGCATATATATATATATATATATATATATATACACTCACATGCAAAGGATATTCCTAAAATAAAAGTATCCTTCTAGGTGGAAACATATTGGGGTAAGAGTCTTAGGTCTAGGAAACACACAGGTTTTAGAAGAAAAAGAAAAAGCAATCGATGCTTTTCATGCTCCAAAATCGAAGAAAATAGATGAAAATAAATAAAAGAAAGATTTCAATGGTTAGGAGATCGCACTAACCTCCTGACGTTTGATAGGGTCCTTGAAGGCGGAATCGATAACGTCTTTAGTGGGGACGATCTTCCACTTTGGTATTATCTCTTCCACCCTCGTCAGCAGGTTAATCACCACCGGATGAGGCTTCACCTTATCCGATATCTGTACATATTTGTTCACAATTAATCAATGTTTAGCTAAATTATAATCTATCTTTTTCATAATAATAGTTGTAACTACTAGCCTTGCACATCGGAGCGACGAGGACAGCGCCGTCCCAGAAATTGGGGTCTTTCCGGTGGAGCAGCAGCGCCACTGCACCGCCCATTGACTCCCCGTACAGAAACCGGCGCTTGTCTCTGTACTCTTCCTTCTCTGGAACTCAGAGAACAGTGTATTATAAAGACATCAAAGCCCGGCAAATTATTTTTATCGATTAAGTTAGCAAAAAGATAAAGAGCGAGGCTGTTACATACGAGCAATGAATTTGAAGAAGCGATCGCAGTCGGAGACGAGAATGTCAAACTTCTTGATGTAGCAGCGGGCGCCCATGGACCGCCCGTGCCCCTCGTAGTCTATCCCGTAGACTGCATAACCCGCCTCGGCCAGTCGCGTGCCGCACCCTGCACCGTTGGACGATGAAGATGATGAATACGATGATCCATCGATCCACTAACCAATATTGGACATGGGACCAAGATAATTATGCAGTCTGTTGGCCAATCTGCATTAGCTAGTTCGTCTTGGTCCACAAAATTTTCCTTTTAAGGTAGGAAATATTCATCATAAATGTTCATATATCACCATATCCTGAAGACGAGTTTTGGAACTTAACATCTTAAATTTGGGATATAAGGTTACAATCCAGAAGAATGAAGGTTTGCTTGCTGTGTCCAAAAAAAGACACGAAATAAAATTTATGTAAAATTCAGTAATCCTGCACATCTGTTGATGCAAGAGATGGTTTATCACAAATCAATTCTCGAAGCAGTCGTAAATAACGAATTTATTCTTTTTTTCTGGGGAAAAAATGAGTTCGTTCTTTCCAAAACGAAATTATGTTAGAAGTTATATCGACTTCTTTAACTGGAAAAACCAATAAAATCTTCTCCACACTTTGTTTTTTTGAAAATTTACATATATTATCTTCTAATTCAAGAAGAGGAAAAATGTGTGGAGATTTTATTAACGTACCAAGTATTTTATATATTTGATAGACTTAATAATTTATCATCTGTCTGTATAATATATGACAAATTGAGTTCATGCCCTACAAGAAACCAGAGTTTTTAAATTATTGTTATGGAAAAATACAAAGCTGTGGTCCCTTCGAGGAAGTGAGACATCTCACAACTCTATTTCATGTATTTCAGTCGTCATTCGATTATTATTATTAGCTTCATAAATGCTAGTGGACCCCACGTTGGGGACAAAACCAAACCATATAAAGGTCACAGATAATCATTTCTAAATCATGCAAAAATTGACTCCTCACCCACTAAATTTCACTTTTTTCATTATTTAATTTCAAAGTTAAAAATTGAGAGAAAAGAAAGACACGTATTCTTGATCGGTGAAATATTGGTGTCATATGTGAATTTGTTAGACATAATTTCTTTCGCAATTATTTCAATAAAGAATATAAGAAAGTGAAATGAAACATGCTGACATTTTCTCTTTTTTCCTGAGAAACATAAATTACTATGATAGAGATGCTTCATCGTCTACTATATGTGATAGATTGTAGCGAAATGGAAGAAACTTAACGTACCATAAATGCAGAAAATGTTGATTATCAAGTTCATTGGATACAAGCAACCATTTGGGGATATGTTTAGATAATATTTTAACTTTGTTAACATGGATACGTTTGTATAGGTTATAATATATGAAACTACTAAGATAATACTCTAAAATAAAAATATTCTAAACTTGAAGTATCAACCTACAAGATATATTCAAATAGTTAAATAAATTCAAAGACGGCCAAAGAAGTTGCTCAAGTCGTTGGAACAACACTTGTTTACCTTGTCACTATGTATCTCGCTCTAATTAAAAATTAGGTATAATTTGCAACAAAATGAACAAATTTGATAACAAAGCAAACTTGATCATGGATTAGTTTGAAGAAGAGGTTATACTATGCAAATGAAGCAAGACGGTTCATGCGCTACAAATATTGCTTTAGATGAACAAAAACCCGAGGTGCAAGCAGCAAAATACTGGTGGTGGATGCAAAGGTTTAGGTCCGGGCCGTGTACGCTCGGTCCATTTTGAAAAAAAGAAAAAAAGAAAAAAAAAAGGGATGGATAAAAGATAACTGGTTAGATCAAGATAGCAACAAATGAATAGAAGCTATGATCTTCTAGAACCAGAAGCAAGGCCCATACATGTGACCCCCTCTGCAATTACAGTACATTGTTCCATAAAGAAGTCTATCTGAAAGGAGATCATGGAGATAGGGAGCAAGCATATTTATTCCTTCCTATTAAATTTCTATCCATATAAAGTTTTGACCTTACAATATTGGTTGCATTGAATTTTCGAACGGCAAAGTTGTCATTTTGATATTACGTAAAGGGCACTTATGCACTTGGAATTGAAATTACACTATAAAATGAATCAGTATTTTCATGAGCGCTGCTAAAGTACACGTCGACAAACTAGATCCGCATTTCTGGTCTAAGCTCAGTTAAAAAGCTAAACTTGATGGCATGGGAAGAGTGAAAGAAAAAAAAAATATTATCCATCTTGACCTTCTAATCTAGAAAGCCACCTTCGTTTGGTGGCCAACAATTCTAATGAATAATGGTCAAGGGTCCCAAAAAAAACAGTTTCTCGAAGAAAGCTCTGATGAAGAAAAAGAAAGGACTCAGAGAAAAAAAAAAGAAAAGAAATGGAGTTAAGAAATCTAATTCTCACCTCTCATGAAGCGGCTGCATTCCATGCCGTATCCTGCAACCCGGCCATATAAAAGCATGTCAAATATTGCTGCAAATGATCCACTCATCTTAAAAGCTTTGCTTTTTTTTTTTTTTTCAAAAACAGGGAGAGATATGAAGTATATACCATGGCAAAGGAAGATGAGAGCCTTTGGTTGAGATGAAGTTGGCAACCATCTACAAGTAAAAAGCTGCACTCCTCTACAGTTCCTTATAAACTCCTGCTCATTTTTTGACACATCATAATTGAGAATTAAATTGATCAAAAGAGCAATATATATATATATAGAATCAAACGCCAAATATGAATATAATCCCTCTATACATCTCCATCTACCACCTCTTTGTATTCAACCTCCATCGATGTCTGCCTTGATATTGCTCCTAGGGACCATTAAAAAGCATCTACGCTAATAAAAATCTAAGGCAGGGAAAGAAGAGAGGAGGAGAGAGATGCTTAGAGGAGAATTTGCAAAGGAAGGTCGTGTGAGGTTGATAGAGAAGGATATTGAATGAGGTAGAAGAAGAAGAAGAAGGAGAAGAAGGTTACGTTGGATCGCGTGTGAAGGTGAAATTACACGTGTCTCGTCCAAGATCTACATCCGCACGAGCATCCCGCCAAATCCTGGCCTTCTCCAGCTATCAATCCCGAGGAGATTGCTTAAAATTTACTATATATATATAAATCTTTCCTTTATAATAAAAGTCAACTAAGAAATTCGCTCCAAAATCAGTTTATTTTCACATCATTTCAATTTTTGTTCCATAATTAATTTTCAAAAAGTTAATTTCGGCAATCTTGCTTTTTAAAAAAGTTTTCAATTTTTTTTTTAAATAGCTATTCTAAGCTTCCAAATAATTTTTTTAGGGACAAATTTCATATCAGTCCCCTCTTTTTATTTTCAATCAAATCAGCTCCTGAAAAAATTTCCAAAAATACGTTTTCAAGAACTGATTCGACCGACCCACAAAAAGGGGGACTGATTTGGTATTTGCCATTGTTTACCAGTAAAGAGGTCAACATTAAAACATCTAGTTATAGATACTTTTTTGAAAAATCTAACATTAAAATTATAATAAAATACATTAAAGATATGTATATAAACATATCATTTTAGTAATTATTAAAAAATACTGCTGATTTGAAATTATTCCAATTTTTTACGTTGGCAGATTGATCAAAGCGAGGAGGTGGGGCCTATGGTATAGGCACTACAACTGCCAGGCTTGACCTTTTATTAGTAGTTTTGACAAATAAACTTGAATTTATTGGAAGAAAAATGGCGTGGAAAGGAAATATAAGCGCAGTTTTATTTATTTATTTATTTTTAATTTCCCACGAGTAAACCACCCCCAAGTGTGAGATTAATCTCGAAAACTTAACATCCTTGATTAGATGGTATTCATCATGCATGCAAGAGTTAACTTGGTTCATAAAATACAAGTACTGTAAAAGAAAAAAAAAATACATTTTTCAGTAGCCTATGACGACCTTAATTACATCTAGAAACTTCTAAAGCAAAGTAGTGCTCTGCTTTTTAAATTCTTTCACGAGCCTACAAAAGATAAAACTAATTTCGGCAATGTTTTTCTAATAGTATTTTTTACGAACTAGAATTTTGATATTTTACAGATGTCAGACGATCATCAACCATAGAATCTAGTTTTACTAACGAGATGACTAATATGTATTAGTAATCATGACAAACTCAAGAAACATGGTTTGGCCGGATCATTTCAATAAAATTATGCCGAAGCTATGAGGGAAAATATTTGGCTGAAAAAATTCTGCATCATTATTACATGATGGAGTTCATATATTTTGTTCAACAGATATCCACACAGAGCTTTTCTTTGTTTAAATTACTTATCCCAGGTTTTCGTTTTCACGAGAAATTTCATAATACTCCAACTACAACTTGCACTAGTTGACATCTACCAATTAAAACTTATGTCTAAAAATATTTTTTTAAAATTAAAATTACAAAGTTATTAATAAACATATAACATATAATTTTCTACTTCCATTTTTTTTAAAAAAAATAAATAAATATGTCAAACATATAACAAAAATACTATATAAAATAAATAAATATTCATATTACCACATTCAACAATATTATTGACATATCTTAACTTATTTTTAAGCATTATAAGCGTTCTGTCTACAAAATCATCTTATTAAGTTTGAATGGGTTGGTAATAAGTAATTACCTAGGGGTAGTTCCCTCGTTTTTCCAAAATTTACAAACCAGTAATAAAAACATGCTTGAAAATTAAAAGCATTCTGACATGAAATGAAGTCAATTTTACAGTTTCTAAAAATGTGGAGCTGATATGCAATTATCCCAATTATCAAGCGTTCGTTGTCAAGCAGACGGTTGCAGTCCTCAATCTATGAAAATGTATTTGGTCATTTGGCCTCCAAATATGTCTATTACATTTCTAAGTAACACCAAAGTTTTCTATGTAGATGTACTACAGTTGTTGGAGGTAGAGTTGCAATAATCATGGAAATTTTTCATTGGGTATATGATTATTCATGTTTGCTGATGTGTTTTAACAAGTTTATATACAGGAAAAAAAAAAAAAAAAAAAATTGCTATAAGTCCCGAGTATTAGATCCTATAAAATCTGGTGGACTAGTACAAAAAAGGTCTTTGGTAACCATGTGAGCCTCAGGTTTCTCAGCCTGGGATAAATAAAAAATGGATAAGACCCGAGTATTGGATGCCTATAAATTCCGGTAGTTGTTCCGCCGAAAAAGATTTTGGATTCTATGTGGGCCCAGAAAAATTTTCTGGCTGCTGTATCTTTTCCATTAAAAATGTTAAAGCTTGACCCTTATATTTCTTTGATATTATTTCTGTGTCTTACTACAGAGGAGTACGAGAGCAAGGGGAAAGTACTTACTTGGTTTCTTTTAGTTGCTTGGTAACGAGTACTTGCTAAGGACTTCCATATGTTAGAGCTAGATAGCACTTAACTATGTATAAAAGTGTTTGGGTGATTACAAATCAAATTATCAGTACTCTCACTATACTTATTTGATGTTTTCTATATCTGATCCACACACATGTCAAGTTGTATTTTTTATTGCCCGGATGTTTTTTTGTTAATAATGATATTCCCTCAGGAGAACTTTGATATTGCTGCTGTTTTTGTCTGTGATTTTTTTTACAGAGCAAAATTCTAACAGTAGAAAAAGGTGTTTGATAAGAGATGACATATACTGAAAGGTGGAGAAGATTCAGAAGTTTTGGAACTGGTCTAAAAAGCTTTTTCTGTTCACGGAAGTTCTTGGGACGATGACAAAGTTTTAAATAGGATATTCTTTCTTCTGTCAGATATAGGTTTTGTCTTGAAATCTGAGAGGTTTTGCTTATGTCAAAACTATTTGTAAATATTTTTGTTTTGATTAATACAAAGTTCTTACTTACCAAAAAAAAAATTAAAAAAATTAAAAAAATTAAAAATTAAAAAAAAAAAAAGGCAGGCAACCCTCAAGTCTCAGGCAATTCCCAAAATCAAAGATCAAGAAGTATTATTATGAATAACTTTCCAAAAGCATCACCTTCTCCTTCCTTTCTACCATCAACAGAGATTCAACCCTTCTAACATCATATTATTAAGATTTGGGTGCCGTAATAAAGGAGAAAACATTCTGAAAGTTATGGTAGGTATTTACCTGTACTAAGCGGCGTTTTAGGGACAACACATGTCCAAAATCTCCCTGACTCCAGTCTAAGAACAGTGGTTAGAAAACTATGTCCAGTAAAATAATCTAATCTTTCTCCATAAAAAGTTTGGCCTCGTTATGAAAATAAAGGATAGAAAAAGGACATGCAGAAAACTTATACTATGTGAGCTCAAATGTAGGGATAAGAGGCATATTACGTCCAGAAATGAACATCAGAGTTGATACTTTATTGAGAGTAAGATATTATCAATTCATCAACAATTGCGACTAACAGAAAATCTTGTTAAGTGGGCCAGGCCAAATTTAGCTGAGTTGCGCTACTACTAAGAGAATATTGTTAGTTGTCCTAAATTCAAATGGTTGATAACTTAAAAAGTTCAAGAAAGTTAAATTGTAATGCAAATTCTCAATTTTTTTTCTACAGGATGCAAGTTCTTAAGCTGGTGAAAATGCTTTTATCTATGGATTTTAAATGTATATATATATCTATAATTACAAGATGTGGTAACTTACATAAGCGGCCGATTCAGAAAGATCACCAGAAATCTGAACAGGAGCATGAGCCATCTTGAAAATGGTGAAACCTTGTACAATCCCTAACAATAATCTTCCTTGCATACATGTTGGATATGAATTTCATAGCATTGTGACAATCAGTGCATATCCTAATGTTCTTGATGATGCGAATAGTTGTATGCGGACTAGTCTTGATCAAGGCGAACGCAACAGCAAGCTTCTCACTATGAACAGAAAGAGCCAATTCCATCCCTTCGTCTTCTTCCAAGTCAAGCAAAACCTCCGTAGTATCACATACATATCCTGATAACTTCATCTTCACCATCATCTCCTCAAGCATCATATAAATCTCTCTAGATTCGTTATGAGATGTGTCTCCCACGAAGAACTCATGTATTCTTCCATCGATTTCAACCGTGCTACACCCGGGACTCTTCTTTATATTGAGGTCCTCAATAAGACCTCTAATATATTGAAGACACCGTCCCATCTGCCCAATTTCGCATACAAATTAGAGAGCAACACATAAGCTGCGCTGTTACTGGGTTCTAACTCGATGAGTTCTTTGATGGCTAATTCGCAAGTATCAATATCTGCATGTGTTCTAGATCCACTTAGAAGAGCTCCCCAAATTTGGACGTCAGGTTTCAATGGCATCGAATTCACCACGTGCCACGCTTCATCCAGCCGCCCGGCCCGAGCAAATAGATCGACAATGCAACCATAGTGCTGAATCTCCGGTTCAATGCCAAATTCAATCTTCATCCTCTCAAAATATTTCTTTCCATTGTCAACTAAACCGCCATGAACACATGCAGATAACACTGCCAAAAACGTAACAGCATTAGGTTCCAACTTAGCTTCGTTTACCATTCTATCAAACATATCCACGCAGTCATTAGCACGGCCGTGTACTGCAAGGCCTGACATCATTGCACTCCAAGCCATGACATCTTTGGCATTAGAATCCAAATCAACGAACACCTGAATTGCCCTGTCAATGCTTCCGCATTTTGCGTACATATCGATCAATGAAGTCCCTAGCACATTATTAACATACACTTTCATCTTTTCTAAGTAAAAATGAACCCACTTGCCATGCTCGAGCGCACCAAGATTCGTGCAAGCACCAATTACGCTTGAAAAGGTGAACTCGTTAGGACGAACGTCAGATTTCTTCATCATACACCTAAACAGATCAAGGGCTTCGACGTGACCTCCAGATTTGGCAAGACCGTCAATCATCGCGGTCCAAGTGACGACATTTCTGCTGGGCATTTCATCGAACATCTGGCGAGCATCTTCTAGAAAGCCGGACCTGATGTAAGCCGAGAGAAGAGAGTTCCAGGAGGGAAGATCGTTGTGCGGAGCTTCATCGAAAAGGCGGCGAGCGTCAGAAAGACATTGAAAGGTCGAGTACATTGAAATGAAGGTGGTGCAGGTGAAAGGATGCGATGTAAGGCCGAAGAGAAAAGCGTGGGCGTGGGCAGCGGCGAGAATGGAAGCGGTAGAGAGGGAGGGGAGAAGCGCGGGGAATGTGTAGAGATCTGGACGGACGCCATGGCGGAGCATTTTGGTGTAGATGGAGAGAGGGGAAACCGGCGGTGGAGGAGAGACGGCAGCGTAGGCGGCGCGAATAATGGTGTTCCAGGTGAAGATGGGAGGAGTTGGGTGAGAGATATGGAGGGAAGGGTTGGTCGAGGATATGAGCTTGGCGGCGGGATTGCGCATCCTTTGAAAATTAGATCAAATTTCCAAATTACTAGCTATATTGGAAAGTCCATGTTTTAAAATTTTATGTTTTTTTTTTTAACTTATGTCATAGATTTCACTTAGTTTATATAATTTGCAATTTACGTCATTTATCATTTCGATGATACTTAGATATTTTAACTTGATATCAGAATATCACAACGAAATTCATAATTTTAAATTGTTACAAATTGATGTCAAAATTTCATACAGTTCTCCATTTAATAAATGTTCGAAATGTAGGATAGAAACTGAATTTAACGATTAAAACCGAAAAATCAAAATCAAAATTTCACAATTATTAAAAGAGATGATGTATTAGTTAAATAGTACAAAAGTTTAAGTCATTGTGAATTGCTATCTGGTATAGTGATTGATATCAAGGTGTTACAAAATCAGACAATATTATCGTACAATAATATAACAAATAAGATTTCATAGGATCAAAGAAAAAAAATACAATTTAATGAAATAAATCGATGACAGGAAACTTCAAAATAGAGATCCAAGTCTAATTGTCTTTTTAAATATTTTGTAATGGTTGCATAATTGCATTACATTGAATTGATATTGTACAATGTGGTGAAGTTATAAACACAGCAAGAATCCCGCGCACCAGGTGTTGGGGTAAGACTTCACCGCAATTATTTGGGCAATTTGTTTCGCTGATACTCTTACGAAAAGTTTTATTATATTTTAGTATAATTTACATTACTTACACCAACTTCACTAAAATGCATATCTAAAAATATTTTTTACATAATTTTAAAATATAAAATTGTTCAAAAAATAAAATTTATAATTTTATAATTCAAAATATGTTAAATAATATATCTAATTAATAGACAAAAATAACATATAAATATATTAAATTTATGCTAATATTTTTAATAATTATTTTAAAATATTTTTGTTAAAAATTTAATTACAAATTATGTATTTTATTTTTCTTAAAAATTTTGTAGTCTAAATTTTTAAATAAAATATCTCTAAATATAAATTTTAATGAATTTGATGCAACTATCTAAATTATGCCTCATTCATTATAAAAGTTTCCGGAGTTTATGCTCGTTAATATTGACAAACACTATAGAAAATATTTTCTAATATCAAACCTACAACATATTTATCAAGAGTTAGCTGAAAGAGTGGGTAAGTTGAGGACGTCAATATAATCTACTACTTGATTGGGGCGGACCCTGACTACGACCAAAATGCAAACCTCGAAGTTAGGCTCGAACGAAGTGCACATTCTGAACACAAATAGGCTTTTTGTGCGCTAAGCATATTCGCACTGACTATTTGGGCCCCCTCAACCCGTTATGCCGCCTTTCTTAACACAACCCAAAACTGATGTCGTACAATAATTTGTTGTAGTATTGTCCTAAAAAATACAACATTTTTCCGTTCTATTCGTCATATAACAGTAATATCTTCCAAAAAAAAAAGAAAACTGAGACAAAAATACATATAGCAGAGAATTAAAATGTGATAAAAAAAGAAAACTGGGGTAAAAAAAATGGTAACTACTCCTGCATCTTCACTCATCATCACATTGTAACGAAGATGACTTTCTCTAATGATACAATCTAACCGAGTTCCATCCTCTTTTTGCCACCCCACCAAGAGGTCATTTGCTGTGCATGATGCTTGCAATTGTATACCTAAAACAAGAAACGTATATGTTTAAGCTGTACCGGTGGTAGCAGGATAGGAATCGGAGGACTGGTCCCCGAAAATGCGCTTGCGGAAGTCAGTGACCATGAGAGGAAGACCTTGGCGAAGGGCGATCTTGGGCTCCCAGCCCAGCAGCTCCTTCGCGCGCGAGATGTCTGGGCGTCGCTTGTGGGGATCGTCCTCTGTGTTGGGACGGAACTCGATGCGAGCATTGGGGTCGATCGTCTCCTGGACCACTTTGGCCAATTCCAGCATGGTGAACTCGCCAGGGTTGCCGAGGTTGAATGGTCCTACGTGCTCACCTTCCATCAGTCTCATTAGCCCTTCCACCTGTCAAAATTGTTGGTCATAACACTTAAAATAGTCGAATAAATTTTAAAATCTGTCCGTAAAATTTCAAGCATTCAACAGGATTTACTAACAAAGCCATGACGAAGAACTTTATTAAATAAATTAAGGCCAGTGCATTACCAAATCGGAGACGTATTGGAAGCTCCTCGTCTGCTTTCCATCTCCGTACACTGTCATTGGCTCCTTCCTCAGTGCCTGACATCACGCATTAAGCACATAAAATCAGTTTTATTTGTTCCAAGAAAACTGAGGTTAATGGATGAAGAGAAGGACCTGCGCGACGAAGTTGCTTACGACGCGGCCGTCATCGATGCACATGCGGGGACCGTAGGTGTTGAAGATCCGAGCGATCCTCACCTAACGCAAATCAATAAACATAACTAATTCTGTTGGTTAAAATTTAAAAACAGACAGTAAATAATATAATTAATTACCTCGACTTGAGCACCGCGGTGGTAGTCCATGGTCAGAGTCTCAGCCGTCCGCTTCCCCTCGTCGTAGCAGCTCCGCACGCCTGCATTTTTTGAAAAATGAAAGCCATTAGTTCTCTCTCTCTCTCTCATAAACAATCAAGGACACGCGCGCAAGACTCAAGCAACGGGAATAGAAAGCGAGAACATATGTTGACCCACAAAGTACAACTACATGTACCCCAGACCACCTCATATGAAACTGCTCAATCAAACCTCTGCAAGCCTTGTCCTATGCATTAATACAATAATTATATCTTCAGAGATCCATCGGTAGATCGAGAAGTAATACTACTAAGTTACTAACCAATTGGGTTGACGTTTCCCCAGTAAGTCTCGACTTGGGGATGCTGCAGAGGATCGCCGTACACTTCGCTGGTGCTCGTAAGGAGGAACCGAGCTCCCACTCGCTTCGCCAACCCAAGCATGTTCAGTGTTCCCACCACGTTAGTCTTGTGCTAATTAATTCATACCAATCACTTGGTTAAGGATTCAAATCTAATGAGAGTCGAAACATAGAAAATTAATTTATAAATCGTGATCGAAAAAGGATATGATGGTCTTGACGGGGTTGAATTTGTAGTGAACGGGTGAAGCGGGACAGGCGAGGTGGTAGATCTGATCAACCTCGAGCAGGATTGGCTCAACAACATCGTGGCGGATGAGCTCGAAATTTGGTTTACCGAAGTGGTGCATCACATTCTCCTTCCTCCCGGTGAAGAAATTATCCACTACGATTACCGAATCTCCTCTCGCCATCAAACGATCCACTAGATGGCTTCCGACGAAACCCGCGCCGCCAGTCACCACCACCCGCAGTCCCTTCCTCTTCAGCCCTAGCGGCATGCGGAACCGCTGCTCGTAGGCCACACGGTGCGGCTCCCTATAACTATACCCGGCCGCCGTCACGGCCGTCACCACGGAGCTCTTCGCGATCTCCGACACCGTCCTCAGATTCTCCGGCCTTGCCGACGGCGCTAGCAGGAACACCAGCGTAGCCAGAGCCATGCCGACGAGAACGAAGAGCAGGCGTTGTTCGCGGAGGAGATAACGGATCGGGCACGAGAAAGTCGAAGCCCACCGCTTCGGCGGCTTCGGCGAGTAACGACCGGCATGGTCGGCCGCTCCCGGCGAGTCGTGGCCGCGGTAGGTGAGCTCAGATCCCATCGCTCAATTATTAGCGAAAATTTCTTATTCTGCCGGACGCTTTTGCAGGAATTAATGATAGGTCGTCGTCGAGCTCCAAGCGCGAGGAAGATGCTTCTCTCGCGGGCATTAAATATGCAAATTCACTGAAAATGCGAATCGCTCTATTCCGATGTCCACTTCCTAACAACCGTCCGATCGTCGCCATGCGATCTGATTGTATGTCTTTTCGCTGTCTGGTACGAAGCTTTGACTTGGATGAATTGACGTAACTGCCACTACTTATTTCACACCTTTTAAAATCCGATGCCCACAAATGTCCTAGCCTCCTAGGCGAGGGTGTAGGAATTTAACCGGCCATTTTGGCATTTTGTCGGAAAGAAAGTCCCATTTTGTTAACTTTTATCAAATAATTCTTCTATTTTTTAATATATATATATATATATATATATATATATATATATTATATATATATATATATATATATATATATATGTCACATTTTTTAAAGTGTTTTAATACTTGATATGCAATATAAATTAATATTTAAATATTGTTATACTATGGGAGACACTAATTATTTTCTCTTTTTTTCAAAATTTACTATTAATATAGTTTTTTCAATAGATATAGTTTTTCCAACTTTAATTGTTATTATTTTACTAAACATTAGAGGTATGCCAAAATTTGTACGTCCACCCACGGCAATTCAAGAGATGATGAGCTCTAGTTGAAGGATTTTATGATGGGTCCTCAAATAGTTTTTTTTTGTAGGGATAAGTACTTATCGGTCTTTATTTTCTATTGTCTTTTCAAATAAACTCTTATTTTTTCTGATAGTTTCGATTTTAGTTATTTAAAAAAAAAAAATTGACATAACAACTAAATATCGTTATAATTTTTGCATTCGATTTTTTTGACAAATTTAAATAAAATTTTTAAACTTTTTAATATTTTAAAAAACTAGAGTCTCAGAATATCTATTTAAGAATATTTTACAAAAATTGACTATAAAATTATAAAATATATCAAATTCTATTTTTGTTTATTTATATTTGTTGACCTAGTGTGATTTTGATAATAACAAAACTATATCATAAATATTAGTATGTTTGTTTTAGTAAGAAAAGTAGGTGTCCAATGGAATTAAAGCTAAATATAGTAAAGCTTATTTAAAGCTGTCAATCGACATCCACTCACTAAATAAAAAATACATTTTTCATACGATATTCAAATGAAATAAAATTAGTGGCATATGAAAGAAGACATAACTATATTTCTAAAAAAAATATATAATTTATATGTTTTGCATAATCGTACTAATACATGTTGATTTTTGAACTTGATGGATGTAAGACAGTCTAGCATCTTCACAGTAGTCTAAATTTTATAGCATAACTATCTGTAAATATGCAAATAAGATTAAACTAATCTCATTAAAAAGTAAACTTGAAGACCTTTTCAACGACATTTAGATCGGCCAAAATAGAGCTGAAATGAGATAGAACGAGCTGAATGAAGTTGACCAAAGTTGAGCAGACCCGAGAGCAAGTTTCGGTCGACCGATACTTGATTTGGTTAATCGATAGTGACATAGAACTAGCCGTTGGAGATGATTTTTGAAGTGTCTATATATATCCAAGACCTCAGTTGGTTAAAAACTGAAGCTTTTTGTTGGAGACTCATTTTAGAGTTGAAAGAGCATTTTTTAGTGCCCCCAAAATTCATTCATGAGCTTCAACTTGTATATTTGGGTTTGTTTTCTTGTTTGGAAGATATTGTAACGGCGGCTCTACTTGCCCTAAAAAGTAGAGAGACGGATTATTTGGTGAGCCGCTAAAACTAAGGTATAATAGTTTGATAGACACCCGTAAGTCTATTCGATCTAGTGAATTAGATGAAGTCATTGGTGAGGTGGCAAAAGAGTGGACGTAGATCGGTTACGCCGAACAACTATAAAATTCCGATGTTATCTCTTTATATCTTATCTTCATTTTTATACCGCTAATTATATGCATAGTATTATTTTGATATATCTTTATACGCATAATAATTGAACTTACTTAAAACTTAATTGCAAAATTAGCTTAATTATTTTTTAATTATCCAATTCATCCTTCTTTTGGGATTGCCATAGAACCATCAATATTTCTTAAAAAGATATTTATATATGTATATTTTAGAGTGGTATCCTAAAAAGTTTTTTAAAAAATAAAAACCTTAAATGTTCTATAAAACTTTTCGTTCCCAATTAATTTTTTTTTTAAAGTTCAATCCCTACCAGAGTTCCTATTACCAGCCAACTCTTTGGCCTTTATGCCAGCTGTCGGAGACGATATAATATTGCAAAAAAGGGGATCAATAATAGAAAAATAGACGTGATGGAATCCTACCAAATCCCTTAACTAATTTCTTCTATTTGTATCTATCTTGCTTGATAGAGTCAATTAAAACCTAAAAAGCTTCGATAATGATTGCAATTAGCAAAATAATCGCGCCGATCTTTCTCCTTGAAGCCTTCTGCGTGTTTATAATTCGTGAACAAAGAATAATTAGAAGACGACGCATTCGCGATGCATGTGCAAAATAAAATAAGACTATTTTAAAAAATTATAATTAGTTAAATTAAAATTTTATTTCTTTAATAATTATACTATCTATTTTAACTCACTCAATTATAAAATATTATTAAATATTAATTTTTTTAGAGATAAAAAAACAAAGGGTTTTAAAAAATCTATTAATATAAATTTATAAATAAAATGAATATAATTATAAAATTATGAGGATATTTATGAGAGAAAAAATTAGACGATTTCTATTACGAAATATAAACCACTCAATATTTATTGTAACTATCATATAGATTTAAATATTAAATAGTTATATTATGGTATAAGACATCAAAAAATATTCCTCTTATGCTTAATTATTATAGTTTAAATAATTCTAAATAGTTGTTGTACACAAAATATTTATATATTAAAATAGAAACAAAAGTCTGTAAGCCTTGGGTGCAACCTTCATCATAAGACAGTCTTTACCATAATTATTACCTAAGAGATATTGCAAAATTATTCTCGAGAAAAATTGAAGAAAAGATACAATATTGGCTTAATTATATAATATTAAATATGATAAAAGATTTCGATTTCGATAACAAATAGTAGAATATTTTTGAAGTAATTTGGAGTCAGCTTCTTTTCTTTTTCTAATAATATGTAAAGTAGAAGCTTCCTGTGATGTTGTTGGCCGCCTTGTTTTCATATGCGACTAAGTGGGATCATGAGCTGGTTTTTTATCTAAAGAATCTAATTGGACACAAACTTATGCCTAACTTTAGAACCTATAATTTTTCTGACAAGCATTGATCCAGCTAATTAATAAAATTGGATATTAAAAAATGACCATACCTATCTCTCGACGATAGTAGATCAAATTTTGAATCCCAATAAATACTATCTGGAAGGAACTATTATTTCGTTCGGTTTTTTATTAATATGTATGATAGAAATCGAATTTAGCAATTGTAAATCTAAAAAAAATTATAATTTGTAAATCGATTTCTATAACGACAATTTAGAGTCATTACTATTCTTTTTGATGCAATAATTGCATTATAAACAAATCAAACATAAAAATGTTAAGTACACCTATTACAATTATAGATAATGGCCTCAGGAAGAGTTCAATTGAATGAACTTGACTTAAAAGTTGTGGCATCCAGATTGACTCTCCATAACTGATGCCCGAAAACGGATGCAGTTTTCTATCTGTATTCCGTGATAAATTAGTTCGCGCTTGTAGGAGCATCAAAAAGTGTCCTAAATAGGTGTTTAGGTTAGCGCTATCCGAAAACTTTACTCGTCCTTGCTATATTTCGAAGTAGGCCTTGTATGGACAAGTTCATTAATTTAAAACACAATTATGTAAATCACCATGTATTATGAATATAGGAAAAATGAAGTCTATTTTGTAATTCAAAATTCCAGCGTAAGCAATACAATAATATAGGGACAATGGGATATTGTACTTGATGGGCCGTAGCTTAGGTTCTCTTTTCATCCAAATTCTTTGTATCATCAGTTAAAAATATTACACTGACAGATAAACGTACATGCACCCTTCAAGTGGAACGGTATACTCGTAAATATTCTTCTAGAAAAGTCAGGTGAAAAATTTGAGCGGATAGAATAATGAAAATCTGGGCCTTAAATAAAGCAGTACAATAATCTATCTCATTTGCATGATGAAGTTTGAAGAAATAATAGAGATCATACTTTAATGAATTTGAATATTCATTAAAAAAAGAAAAAAGTTAGGCAATGCCGGCGCTAGGGAGACTGGGAGAGCGAGGTTACTGAACAGCAGAGCAACAGTGATACATCATCTCAAAGCCCCAAAAATATGCATTTATTATTTATTATTATTTTAAGGGGTATAAACCACCTCTGAATCTGATTGCTATTTTTGAGCTGTTCTCAGAAGACGAACACATCAGTAACCAACATCCTCTCTTTTTTTTTTTTCTTTTTTTTTTTTTATTTGTTGGTTTGGATGCCTTAAAATGTTAGGATAATTATATTTCAGTCCTCCATATTTCGAAGGTCTCACGTTTTAGCCTCCCGAAATGCCGAAACGCGCCACATGGTGCAAAAATTCATTTCGGAAGGCTGAAATATAAATACTTTGAATTAGGGGGCTGAAAATGCAATTATTAAAATGTTCTTATACGACGGAGTCACAGCAATCAGCTCCTATAATATATTAAAAGGCTTTTCAGAACCGGTTGCTGGTTTACGAGAATATAAAAAGATTTGAGTATTTATATTAGTTTATCTATCTCTATATTTCGTAAAAAATAATATAGATTTTCGGATATATTCAGATCAAAATATTAAGACTTTTCTGTTGGTAGAAAATGAATTGATGCTATTTGTAAATTTATTTATTATAACAATCGCACAAAAATATAATATTTACGGTTAAAATTTTTCTACGATAATTAAAAAAAAAAATCATGTTAGTTAAATATTTATACACACCGTGAATATGTCGGATCACTTTGAATATTCATATTAGTTGAATCGGTTGAGCCGACTGATGGATTACACCGTGAGTATGGATTATCTAAGACCATATGAACGTGAGTGTAGTATGAGCACATGCTTTCAAGTGATGAGTTTATATTATGCTTCTTTTTGTTTTGATAATTTTATATTATGCTTCTATTGTCAGCTTTTTCTTCAAGATGTAACGACAGCTAAGCTTTATTTATAACCAGCAAATATAAATGCACAAACCGATAAAAAAGGAGGAACTTTTCTTAAAAATTAAGTAAAGCCCACCAAGATGAAGTGATAAATTGTAAACACAAACTCAGAAATTGATGTGTTATTAAATGCACAATGCTTCAAATTGCAGGAAAAGAACTATTTTTTTTTCGGAGATTATCGTGGTGGAACCAATAATGCGAACGTATGCTTCCGTAGATACCTCAAATTCGTAGAAAATTTCCACGTCCAGCTCCTACCAATACTCTGAAATCCGATTACATACCTTCCATGAACGGAGGCTCCTGTCACGAGGTACAGATAATTTTTAAAAAACCATGCAAGAAATTTCACAACATACGAACTCAAACATGGGTGATGATGTTTCTTGAGGCGCCTCCCATCTAGTTGAGCTAGTGCGCTCGGCGAAAAGACCATTTTTTAAAAAGGTTGTCTTTATTAAACAAAACGACCATATATCAACGAAGGGCTTTGCTATACACCTCCAAGAAATCACATAAAAAATCACATATACTGATATGGTACAATCAAGATCATACATCACGATAATTTATTGGGTAGCTTGTTAGGGGTGAGTAATTTTTTCCATCAGTCAGCGATTGACTGACGTAGTAGTTGGAGATATAAAAAATCGGATTACAACCCAGCGCTATTACAATCCAACAATGAAACACAAATGCGGCCCACGTCCCAAGTGAATTAATCAGAAGATGTACCGTATCATTGCTGCAACACCCTGGCGATAGAAAAACGAGCACCTGCATGAAGAGGACATGCCATACTAGCAGAGAGTTGACGAGATTTTCCTTTAAAATGAAACGGATTGATGACTTAGTGCACTTTTTTTAGAATTTTTTTTAAAAAAAAATTAATGTGAAAAAATATATTTTTTGTAATCAGTTCATTTTGTACAATCATCATACGTATAAAACTATGAATTGCATACTACGCTCTACTATAGAATTTAAAATTTTAAGGTACTAACTTAATAGGGAATTTAATATTTATTTCTTTTTCTTTTCAAGGTAAAATTTTAAGCCTATGGCAAGAGAAATAGTTTATATCAGCTTGCATGATCTCTTATAGTTAGGCCGTATAACACAAAAAATCCTAATATTTCAATCTTAACCCTAAATTTTGCATAAGGACAACCTATTATCCTCTTGAAGTAACGGTACAGAGGTAGCTAGTAATATTTTATTAATTTTAAGTTTTGCATTACACCATAAGTTTTGCATCCCGCCTCATTTTTTAAAAAAATCTGTATTTTATTTATTTTAATCATATGTTTTATTTATCTTATAGGTAGCTAGTACTATTTTTATGCAGTTGATTTCACAATCTCTTGTTCGAGGTGATACATCATACAACTGCCAAAATACAAATGAAGTCTGCTCGAAACTGACCAAAAAAAGCCCACGGCAAATAGGACAAAAGGTTAGGTTTCAGAAGTAAAAGTCTCGAGTTCAAAAATTTTATATGCGCATCCGGAAGTGTGTGAAAAATTTATTATCCGTACTCCGTAAAGAATAGAATAAACATTCATCTTGTACAGACCGAAAAATTAGGACTCATCAATTGATAAAATATAGGTCAGATACTATCCATAAGTTTATCTGTTATAATAGTTGTACACATGAGCAGGTTGGGACAAAATTTATTCACATTAAAAAAAAAAATTTACGACTAATTTGCTGACCATAACCCAACATTCCAATGGCATAGAGTCATCTTGAAGCTAAATTAAATACCCTTTTCTTAGTAGTGTTTTCTTTAATATCTTGACAGGATTGCCTTGGACATCAATCACCAACAAGCTTAGCAAGATGACATTCTAATATATTTAATTTATCATTATTAGGACTATTGCCAAGGTTTCAAGAAAATATTCATGGTTGTTCATTTAGGGAAATAGGAATGATGGTTGTTGGGAGATTGCTGCCTTTCATCTGAAAAAGATGAAGATTCGTGCGGAACGCTGTTTTTCATTAATTTTTCTCTTACGGTACATATATTGTTATGTGTTCCTTGTGGGGATTGAAATTGGTTTGTTGTCGCATTCCACTTCAGTTAAAAGACAGGTTTGATTATTCAAGCAATTAAAGCTCTATTATTGAAAGTTTGTACTTTATATCTGCATCTTTTTATGAGGAGACCTACCTAAAGACTAAGAATGGGGATGCCACTATTGTGACCTAAGAAAATATTGCGTGAACTTCTTATTGAATATTCTATCATTACGCTCATATACACAATAAAATAGCGATATCTATCAGATGAATACATTCCAAATAACAAAGGATTCGATTTGCGGAGATTTGTGCTCAAAATAATAACAAATGACAGCTTGACAATCAAAACTCGAGCTAGCTTTGAAACATTTCACTGATTTAAATAATTGTTGGCAATTAGTGTAGTACAGTAGTAAGGTATTTTCCTACGGGTTAAGTATGGAGACTGATATCTCTAAATATTATTTTTTGATATATATTTCTTTTAAAAAAAAGATAAATTTTAATATAATACATCTTTGATATTTATTTTTTTTAAGTATTTCAACTAAAAATCTTTGGTCACTAAACTTTTTGTGGATTTAAAATTTATTTTTGAACTCACAAAGATGGATGCAGTGCTGTCCAAACATAAAAGCATTTTCACATCATAATAACAAGCAACAAAGAGGTCCTGCTACATACTTATACTTCCAGTTTCATAAAATACACATTTTAACTAGAAAATAATATAAAACCAACACCAAATTCCAAATAGCACAACTACAATATATCAGAATCATCGGTTGAAAATCTGCATTGTTTCTTAGAACAGTGTTCATCCTATACAACATCGCGATTGTCTTCATTTTCCGTTCTCATGGTGGTGGTTATAATTTTCTATACCTCTTATGTTTCCTTAATAGCTTGATAAATCTCCATTTCTTCTAGAACGATATCCTTTCTGTGGGCTTAACAAGTGCTTGTTCATTTTGTTTTTTTGCCAGTCTGCGCGGACATGAAGATCATAGCCTTCACGTTCATGGTGACGATGATGATGGTGATGGTGATGATCGTCAACTATGATAGACGGATGACCATGTCGATGATGGACACGTGGACTATGGCTGCCTCTTCTCTTTTTAAGTTCATGATGTCGATGATGGTGATGGCGAAGTTGCTTCAAATCTTCCCCATGTTTCAAATAAACGTGCTTTCTCGTAGTTTCATTTTCAAACTTCCCATCCCAACAATCATGAAAAGGATCAAAGAATCCTTTCTGGTGTAATAACCAGACCAGTACAACCACTGTACTAAAACAAAGGCAGAATTGTCAATGGAATCATCTACATTTAAATTCTACATAATGAAATGAAGTTCAATGGAAATACCTGCAGGAAATATTGCCAAAAGTAAGCAGCACAACAGAATCCAACTAATGCATATGTATTGCAAATGACAGCTGAAGTCAAACAAGCTAGTACATTTATTCCTGCATCAAAGATGAATTATGACACGGTTAAAGTTGGCGTAGACGTGGGACAGAGCGTGATTTGTTCGGTTGATATTGGCAAATATTGACCGCCTAAACATCCACAAAAATGTATCTTCTTTTTCTTTTTCTTTTTTTTTTGTCCGGATACTACTTATGTAGTAATTCAGTAATTTGCCATATGAGTGCCATAATATATAATTTCTTAAGTTTACGACAGAGCACACTGTAATGAATTTTATGGAAAAAGTACACATCACATTGCAAAATAGATACATACATACCTACATGTTTTACCAGTAAAAAAATCAACCAAGCCACCCCATATCAACTTCCACATGCTCTTAATTGATTTGAAGAATCCGCTTATGCCTTTATCTTTAGACTCGTCAATAGATACAATCTAAAATTCAAAGTTGATATTATGATATTAGTAGCTTGAAAAGAATTGAAAACAGTCATGATACGAAATTGGGGAAAACTGGTTATTTGGACAAAAAAGAGAAATGTGACAGAACTTCGTTAACTTCATTCTTTTTCTCAAATGCCAGAAGAGATTTCGGCAGATTAATTTGCAAATTTCCACGATTTTTTGTATCATCCTATTATAGTGGAGAGTAATGATTTCATGGAAAATAAGGTTTTCATATTACAATATAAATTTATGAAAAATTAAATTTAACTTGGAAGTTGAAAGTAGTTCATTCACAAAAAAAAAAAAGGCAAACCCAGGGCACGAAGGCTACTCCTGCCACCGGCATGATTTAAACCCGCACCACGGCACTAAATGAGGCAAGCCCCAATCATTGCGCTTGCGCCGCTGGGTTCGCTTCTGGAAGTAGTACATCACGAAAAGGCATTTAGCCTTCCAAAAATATATTGGAAGCGATAAATCCACACTATGGAATACTAGCAATCTTGAGGAATTTAGAATTGATCAAACAAAGATGATCCTTCATATGCTACTAGCCATCAGAGAACCTAAAACTTCATAATGTTCCTGTTTAGTCTAGTTAGTGGACTCAAAATAAGAAGAGAGGCAATGTATTGAAGGGTTGATTTATGTCCTTGAAAGATTCCCTAAAACAGCATTGTCTAGAGTTATCATAACGAGGATATGCAGGACAGAAAGTCATTTGGCTAGCTCAAAGCAACATTACTGCTGATGCTAACATCTCAAAACTATAACGATGTTGAAAATTGTTATTTCCAAGTCCACGCATGACTAGAAAATTACATCAATAAAAGTCCATTTAACGTCTACTTGCTTTAATATTGCATATCCATTAGTTGCAAGCTGAAAGGAGATAAATAAACTTACTAGATAGGCCACATACAAACAGTTAAATTCATAACCTGTGTTCCATTATCGAGAACGGTAGCCTTTGTAGTGAATTGGCACTCAGCTCTATCAACTTCAGTAAAATCAGAAGCCTTCAAAATAGCTGTAAAAAACGTGCAAACCAGGTTAGTACTAAAGATGCAGATTTAATTTCTAATATATTACACAAACAAAATATATCACCTGCACATTCATATTGGGCGGCTTGATCAGTTGCTGGGTATAGGAAAAAGGATCGAGTAACAATCTCTTCTGGCTTCATAATGAAGAACTGTTCCTGTAATATAAAGGAAGTATATCAAACTGTCATGGATGATAAGTTGCTCAAATGAAGCTTAATCATACAAGACTGGCCTCCCGAAATCAAAATAGAAAACGGTAAAGCTCATTTAGAGTTCTTAGGCCTTATTGAGGGATTACAGAGGAAATAGGAATTATGGGAATGAAGAGTAACATTAAGCAATTGGTACATGGCGAAACGTTAAACAATTATTGAAAAGCTTCACAAGATTGTGAAGGACAAGTAACTAACCAAGCAATACCACACTTCTAATAAGGTGCTCCGCATTAGATATTGTTGGATATGATACTTCTCGAGAAAGTTGCTGGAGACATAAAGGACATATAAAATGTTTCCACCATGGGGGTATTTCATAACTAATATATCCATTTTTAAACACATTTCAAAAACTTACAGAAACTCCTACAGTCATATAGGAAAGCAAAGCTCTCGTTTCATACAAGCTAAGGCAATAAGATCTGTTACTAATTTGACTTTTATTTGTAACTGCTGCTGCAGCAATTCTTTTTAGTGTTTTACTATAACTACAAAGTAGACATCTTAATTCGTTAAATCATTTAAATTGAGAAAAGGAGATATATATATATATATATATTATATATATATATATAAGAGAGAGAGAGAGAGAGAGAGAGAGAGAGAGAGAGGCTATTCGCAGCTCGACCTGAGAATAGCCTTTGGTAAGCTAACATTTTAGCCGTTGATCTCCTTGATCTAACGGCTGGGATTTAATTTTATACTTAACGGAATAACAATTCACGTTGTTAAGTGTTAAAATTAAATCCAACCCGTTAGATCAAGAAAATCAACGGCTGAGATAGTAGCTTACCAAAGGCTATTATCAGGTCGAGTTGAAAATAGCCTTTCTCCATATATATATATATGCAGTCTTTAATGGTTTTACAGAATAAAATCAGAATAAGCATAAGAATAGTGTATATATATACATATATGCAGTCTTTAATGGTTTTACAGAATAAAATCAGAATAAGCAAAAGAATAGTGGATGAATCTTCCCCGTAACTCACTAACTTTTGTTCAACCAAAACTTCTTCTTTGTCCTTATTTCATAAAAACACATTATACGAATTTCCTACATATTCTATCACATGTGTGTGCCTGCTGTGCCATGTCCTTAAGCAGATTGGTGCGGCCGTGATAGTCTGTCCTCCGCGGTTTATACTTTTATAGGTAATACTGCATATAGACTTAAAATGCCTGGATTTCTAAATATCTATGCGAAACAGTGAACTCAATTTCTTTATGATGGCATACAATGACTTGCTAAGTAGTCAATCAAACTAGAAGAAAACGTCATGCGTAGTTCTTGATAACAGTTTAATGGAAAACGAAGAAACGTAGCTTATGCTTGGTTGCCCAAGAGAACCATTCAAGAGCACAGGATTCAAAACAGAATTGATGTCTTGAAGAAGCTGATTAAATCAAACCATTGCATTTTAGCAAATTAAACTTTCACCGTACATCTCATGTAGCGGACAAATTCTTCATAGAAACAAAAATAGCTTCTAAATGCTTTAGAATTGTAAAAGTACTTGTTCTACACGAATCGATTGTATGAGTCTAATAGATATATCAGCCTAGTCCTGCATTGATTAACCATTTACAAGTTAAATCTGCTTATCAAGGCTTTTCACAACATTCACATGGTAAATCTCTAGATTATGCAAAAAGGTTTTACAGGAAATATTTGCAAGAAAGAAAATGGTTACTCGGTACTGAATTCTTTTGGAAAAATCATTCAATTGCAACAGATTTGCTTTGCCTAACCGTACGTAAAAGCAGCTAAAAATACAATGTGTACAGATGTAATTACCTCCATGTAATTAACGCCACTCAAGCAGTTGAACTGCAAATTAAAATTACAAAAAATGTTAGAAGCTGGTCTGAAGATATTACAAGAATAGGATAAGAATTGTTATGGCATTTAGCATATGCTCCCTTTTTCAATAACATACTGTTAAGCTGTAGGATGCTTCAAGCTTTCCGATGTTCTTGCTTGTAACAGTAGCTGTTCCAAATTGGGTAAGAGCCTCAAATGTAGGAATAGTAATGCTTAGAATCTTACCCGGACTCCTGAAGAGAATAATGAGTTAAAAACAAAAATTGTTAATTGACTTGCACACATGACCTTCAGGACAATAACGATACAACCAATTGACTAATAACATATGAGTTTGCAACATAAAATCGCATATACATCTGAAGGGCTATGATGACAGCAAGAAAAGGACCTTGATCGGACAGAATCCTCAGCTATTTTTTCCATTCTCAAACCACGTCTGAATTAAGTAGTTAACGGATCATATTTCAAATCTTTCACAACGACATCTTTTTTTTTAGTTCAGAAATCGCCTAACAATTGATTATGCACTCCTCCTATATGTTTTATTTTTAATCATGTCAACTTCCCCCTAATATCGCTAGTAGCTTTCCTATGAACATTATACTCAAATTCCATAAATAACAATCTAAGTGGCAATGCAAATCGTATACTATAATATGAGAAAACAGTTAAAACTAACAAAGGAGGACCGCAGTTTTTATGAAAAATACAAAACATGTCCATGTACAAATGATATTTGGCATGGACAAAAATTCCTTAGAGGTTGTTTACTTTGAGTAGAAAATAGAAAAGTGAAAAAGAAGTGATAAAATGAAAAGTGATAGAAGTAGTTAAAAAAAGGCAAAATACCTTTTTTAACCCCTGAATTTTACAAAAATGTGCCTGCATAACCCTAAATTTTAAACTGTACTCGTGATAACCCTGAACTACGAAAAAACGCCCACGATAACCTTGCCGTCAGTTTTTCCGTCCACCGCCGTTAATTTGCTGACGTGGCAGTTTTTAAGTTATTTTTTTATTAATTTTAATACATATAAAGATATATTTATCCCTCCACAAAGTTAAAAAAATAAAAGTTGATTAAGAAAAATACATATAAAGATATATTTGTCCCTCCACAAAGTTAAAAAAATTAAAAATTGATAAAAAATAATTTAAAAACTGCCACATCAGCGAATTAACGGCGGCGGACGGAAAACCTGACGGCAAGGTTATCATAGGCCTTTTTTTCGTAGTTCAGGATTATCGCGAGTACAGTTTAAAGTTCAAGGTTATATACGCACATTTTTGTAAAATTCAGAGGCTAAAAAAGGTATTTTGCCTTAAAAAAAAAGTTTAAGTTTTCTTATATTATTTTTTTATTTATATAAAAACATATTGGGTTGAAAATAGCTTAGAAAATTTATTTAAATTTTAAATATAATTCAAAAATAATAATTTTTAATAATATTATATATTTGTACTAATAACTAATATAATATTATTTATTTATTGCTCATTAGTAATTTTATTTCATAATTGTTTTTAAGAAAATATTAATAATAATTCATTAAACAATTATTATAAAATTTATATTAATAAATTTATTATTGTTTTATTTTATTAATGAACTTATAAAATTAGATTCATATATTTGCTATAATACTTACAAAGTTATAAATTTACCAGTAATAATATATTTATATTCAATCATATTATAAATAATAATTATTAATAATCATCATTAAATATTAATAACAATCACTTTTCTCCTATTTCTTAGTCTTTAGTGAGAAAGTAGAAAAAATATAAATTATATAAAAACTGAAAATGAAAGTAAAGCGAGAAATTCGATTTTTTACCTTTTTTCTTTGAAGTAAACAAAAAAATGACTTGTCACTTTTTCACTTTCCTCTCAAATGTGAAAAAGGACTATATGTTATTATACTATCTTTTCAGAGTTAGATTCAATATAGAGTTTCAGTGAAACTTCTTAGTGATAATTATAAAAAGGGGGGGCATTACTGCATGAAATACGATATTCCTTCATAATAGCTTCGATATAGAGTAAGATTGATCTATCATAAAATACAAGAATAATTAAAGCAATTCAAACTACCTTTGGTAGACGTACTCAATGTCATCTGCACTTAATTCTATGAGTATGTTACTATTCAGTACTTCAGTAATTCCTACTGAAAAAGAATGCGTTCCAGCATTCTGCAAGAATCCATATGAATGCAAATAAGAAATTAACTGTAGTGCTCAAAAGAATAACAATTCAGCAAATAAGAAAAACTTACTGGGTGTTGGTTTATCCTCTCGAACCTTCCTTGAACTAAATACTGGGGTGGTTGATTTCTAATAATCCTATTTTGGTCAGCCTGAGAAAATAAGTACTATAACTTTTTTTTTGGAGAAAAAGAATGAGAACATCATTTCTTATGTATATCAAAAACATCATTATGCAACATATACTGATCACAAGGTGAAAGGAAGAGGGATCTTCTATCTCACTATCGAAGTGAAATCGTTATGGGCAAGCAAGTAAAACAAACATTTTATGTTTAACCATAGCTGGACACTATATGCCTACGGACATATTTCCTAACATGCCGTGAAATGTCAAAGCATACATAACAACAATCTTACAGTGCATTTGGTTCAGTTATCCTTGACAAGATTCCTAGTCCGTCTCTGCAATATTCCCACGTCCGTGAAAATCCAAATTTCCACAGGGGAGGTGGTAATCAACAATACCATCAATCTTGTCCACAATATTACTTTGTTACACCAAAGATATCCCTAGCTATGCAGGATTTCCGAAAATTAAAACAATAAGAAAATGAATCAAACATGAGAATCTAACATTTATTGAAATTTAATCTATATAGATCTGGATTACTGGAAATGTGATTTTCATGCGAATTTCACAAAGGAATGAAGAAAACTCAACCTCAGGAAAGCATGCTTTTTACATATATTTAAAACAAAATATATATATATATATATATAGCTCTTGTGATCAATTTAATTCTCATTATGTTATGTTAAAAAGGTTGCATGATAAACATTTTGAGAACTGTATGATAGCGGGCAAACAGAAAAGGCAACAAATGTATTCGTTTGGCATTACGAACCTCCCAGAAATTCCATAGTTGGTTATGCAAGCAACTCCATAATGGTGATGAGCAGAAGTCTGGCTGGCTATAGAAAGCTTCATAGCTTACCCCAATTTTATTACACTCAAGTCCATCTAAGGTAAATCGCACTCTTTCCAGCAGCATCCACCTTGAAAAATTGCTACCCAAGTCTTGTTGTTGACCTGTTGCACTCTTTAAGCAACAGAAATCTCATAAGAACTTGTTAACAAAAGCAACCAGACATGAAGAAAAAAAAAACTCAACATAGATAAATGGAGAAAGAAACATAATAAAAAGGAGAAAATATCACCGTAATATAACACATGTATGTCGGTAATTGAATGTGTCAAAGAGATTCTACCATCTTAGTCTAAATTTATTTGTATAAGTATCGACCTGTTTAACAAAACTTCAGTGGTCACAGGACACATCTAAATGCAACAGTATCCTCATCATGTAGGCAATTTTTAAGAAATTAACCAACAAAGACAATAAAATGCTGATATATACAGAAGAAACAGGTTAGTGGGTTACAGCTAAAGCTCAAGATGCTTATCAATAGCCAGAAAGCTCTTACTGTAGCAAGTCATGCTGATGATACTCCATCCTAAGCAAAGTAGTGACAAACTGCAATGCCACACACATGGCCTTAGCAGCAAGGAGCACCATGGACTTAGTAGCAACGGAACGAATGGGATCCTCTGTGGTTTTAATCTAGGCCGTTTATCGACCCAGTACGTATCACGAGATTTTTTTAATTAAATTTTTATCAATTTTTTTACCTATTTTTAAGCATTTTTATAAAAAAAAACTTTGAACTACAAAATTATAGATTTCGATGTGATCTATACAACTTTGTAGTTGAAAGTTTTTCGGAAAAAAATCAAACATTATGTCAAAATAATAATTAAAATTTTTTATCATCATTTTGACATAATTTGATATTTTTTCGAAAAATGTTCAACTACAAAGTTGTAGATCACATCAAAATTTACAATTTTATAGTTTAAATTTTTTATAAAAATGCTTAAAAATAGACCAAATAAGTCAATGAAAGTCTAATTAAAAAATCTCGTGATACGTAATGGACCGATGAACGGCCAGATGAATACCACAGGGGATCCGGTCTCGCAATGGAAAAGATGGGAGAGCCTGGAATCTTGAGAGAATCTAGCTCGTGCCATTGGTGGACAAGTCATTAGTGCCATCCAAATAGAATTTTAGCCACCCCCAGGAGCAGTCAAGCAACTATGACATTTTGTGGATTTGGAGGCACCCACGCTTTAAATTGTTGTACAGTCCTTTCTATAGATGGTGCAACAAACAAACCATGTGCCTTGATATATCTAAGGCATCAAGGTTTAGATGTCCATATATAACGCGAAGATGTGTTCTCTAGAACTTAGCAAGCCTATGAAGCAAGGATACAGTTAGTTATAGTGCAATATTATTAAACATGAATTCAGAACTGCAACAAACACTCAAATTGGCCATCAACCTAGTAACACCCTAAAAGTTAGGGCTTTCCTACTTCTGAAAGTGCAAGTAAATTTCTCCATTATGCCTGAATATGTAACTAAGCAAGGGTCGAGAGAATTTTCAGATTTAATGTGAATCCCCATTGTAGCAAGAAGGCACGACAAAAGGTGGGCAAGCTAGTTGAGTAAAGGAACAATGATAGGTATGGTTCGTATGGCAATGACAATTGCTGACAAAGCAAGTCTAAGCCTAGTGTGCAATGAACATGAACTAGGTGCTTATCGCCAATGCCATCACACAAGGCAAACATAGGCTCGTAACTCATTTGAGGAACACTTAAAATACATTAGCAATATTTAATGAAAAAAATATTTCATGAGCAATATTTAAAATCACTCACTGTCAACATCCATTATACAATATTTTAGTGAAAGAAAATTGAAGTATTTACAGCACAAGGCAAATCATAAGACATCAGAGCATAAACACCACATATATAATACAACTGACTAGGTACTTTCTTGGGGGGAACAAAAGAAACAACAACATATAAGATGATATATGGTAGTCACACACATACTGAACGTGGCGTCACGAGGTAGAAGTCTTCAAATGACGGTATACTTGTGAAGCCAGCAAAATCACCAATAAGGTTAACCCTTAGAAAGCTATCATTAGATAGTACAGTTCTATTCTCAGGGCCAACAGCCACCACCTACAAGGGAAAAAATCCATTCATTTACTGTCAAAGAAAATTTTGATTAATTTAGTCATATTTTTCTACCATAATATGCTAATTACCTTAAATTTGAGTAAACAAAAGTAGAATATGAAAACTGATTAAGCAAATAGCATAATAATAAATAAACATTAGCATTCAAGCATAGGCAAAGTGTCCGTATGTTAGAGCAACATTTTTAGTTTAACTAACACAAAGTATAGATATTTAGTTATATTTTCCAAAACACTAGTTATTTGAATGCAATTATATTTTTAAGATTTATTTTTTATTAAACAATTAATCCAAGAATTAATAAATCAGAAAAATTCTATGCAAGAAGAAACAAAGGGAAATGAAAGAGTTTTTCTTTCTAAATTAAATAAGAACCAAAATAGGGGATTCTCCTAATTCCAATAAAGTAAAGATATGTCTAGGACATCACACATGCCATCCGACGATTTGCTAAGACCTGCTTGCTTACTGTAGTTGACTCAAATCTCCATGACTATAAGAGTGACTGTTTTCTATTCTTCTTTACATATCAAGTGATCGGGATGGTTGAATTAGGATACAAATTATCGCTCGACGAGAAAACATACACAAATCATGATACTGCTACAACCAGCAAGAAACAGATAAAGAACAGGGTTATTAATTTCACGAACAATATAAAAGAAAATAAAATATCTGAGGAACGCACCGATGTAGTTGATCCCTTTTTCACCTCAACCCGAACATTGAAACCAAGTGATCTCTTTCCAATACCAAAAACATGAAACCTTTTAAGACCAATTACATGCATTAGTTCTTAAGTGGATAGAATTAATATCAAAATCATCTTAACAGGGTTAATATTCAGCTCCTGTAAGGCACAAGAAGAAAAGCGACAGATGCACGAATTTATTGCATGGAAAAAAGCTTTCTGGGGAAAACATCAGAGCCTCACTAGCTGCAATATAAATAGAAAGCAGGTAAACTATATCGAAGATAAGTTTTACGCTATAGGAGTTTACATATCCATAATTGAAAAAGAAAGCTGTAATGAAACTAAGATGAATTTGTAATTATAAAGCTTCCTTCAATAAGAGGGTAAATGTAAATAGTTAGATTATACAGTAATGAAAAGCATTCACCTCAGAAACTAGGGAATTAAATTAGATAAGCTGGTTAGTGTTCTTAAAAGAATAAAATATGAATAAAAATAACTACAAGGCAAATTCATTAGGATAAGGCCGTTAACTGCACCATGCATTTCACGTCAACCAACAGAAGTAAAAGGGTAGTGGCAAAACAAGAGGACTTGGGACATATTACCATACACAAAGTTGAAAACAAGAAACCAAACAATTAATGTGAGCCTTTCAACCTCAAAGATCTTAAGGTTAAAAACGAAAAGAAGCATTCAAAAGTTTCATACTTGAAACAATATCTTCATAAGAAATAATGCACATCAAGAACTTAGTACATCTACAACCCACAACTGGCATGTGACATGAATTAAAAACACATGAATCTAAGAATAGGTAACAACAGTCACCAAATTCTTAGGCAGCAAAAGTCACAAATATTAGCATAACAACTTGAACAGACAATGATCTGATGGGTGGACCTACAATCATACCAATCACCTGGAAATCTAAGGCAATGTGCAGTATTAGCCTTCCCCTTCACCAATTTATCAACTGTATTGAGAAATATGCTAATTTACTACGAAAACAAACAGAGATGTGAACATAACAAAATGCTGAAGTTAATAAACACTTACAGACAGTTCCACATGATGAAGGAACACGACGATGTGGTCCACATGGGCAACAAATTGGCTGCCACACAATGAAAACACATTTTAAGTAGAAACAGAAAAGCATATGCATGACAAGGGACATATGAGTGAAGGTTTTTTTAAGTACAAAAGTATAGCATTAGAATTTCAGCAAGAAATGATAGAATATCAGCACATAGATGTTAATCACCAGTACGAAACATAATAACTTCATACACACTCAAGGAACCGAAGGCAAATAATCATGATGTTCATTCGAGGTGTTGCTTTTTTATTGATGTGCAAGAAGTTAAGAAATTCCCAATATACGATTTGTTTGATTCAACAAGAAATTGATACGCTATTCATGTTACCCGGTATTTTAACCTGCATACACCTGCAAAAATGCTTCAAACCATCTTTACCGCAATTTGGATATTAATAGATATCAAATTTAAGAAAGAATTCAAACAACCTAACCTACATATAAAAGGAAAACAAACAAACATACAACATAGATATTTCTTAAGTTTGGCCTGCAATAGATGACATAGATCATACTAAGCAAGACTCACCTGTGTGTGCTCAATGATATGCCCATCATTGTCCCGTAAGCTAAAAAAGAAAAATAATAAACAAAATATAAGCAAAAAGGACAAGTTTACATCTTGCCGATATGTAAACAGGCTATCCTATATAGTAAGAGGTTGTTCTAAGCAGAATAATAGAAGAAAATTACACAAACATTGTTCCAAATGATTAAGGTATGGCATTTAGGATCAAAGATAGAAAATACACGTAAACTCCTATTAGTGGAATCATAAAACCCTAGTCACAAAAGTGAGTTGGTTTAGAATTTATAAGCTAGCAGTCACCATTCCAGACCTTCCCTCTCTTTTATATATAAAAGATTCAATATATAAGGCCAGGGCCAACCTCTGAACTTGGAGAGAGTTGTTCAAAAAGCTGGGAGTACTAGGGCACCCAAACTGCTACAATATAAGAGGGCTGAGTGGTATGAATTCTCTGATACGTCAACGCTACATCACAACTGCAACTTGGTGTTTTTGGTTGCACCAACTTCAACACGTCTGTGTAGCCTACTCAACTAAGGATCCTTTCCTTGAATTTATACGAAGTTCAATTAAATAGGCAGTCCATAATTAGCTTATAATCCTATATAGTTTACGATCATTTTCTTAAAATGGTCTAATCATATATTATTCGATTCACATAATATACATACTAAAGCTCTCCTACAAAGGGACCTAAACTCAAATGAAAGATAGGACATCTCAAAGCGAAATATCATAAGTTTAAGAGAAAAGACAGATCTTCTATTCCAATCTCCTTAAATAATATTTAAGATACTAACCTTTCGCACAGTTGAACAACTCTTGAACTTGCATCAGGCTCGCATTTACGGGTTTTGACATACAACTCTTCTGGTTTGTATGGAACATCCTGGAATGAGGAAGGCAAGTTAGCGAGTAAGATGAAATTGAATTACCATTTTGACATACAACTAAAATGGACACCATAGTTTTAGACCTTTTCTTGTTTATTATTATTATTGTTAGTTTTATTATTTTTATGTTACAAAAGTACGAGCCAGTTGAAATTAAAAGATAGACGTGACAATTAATGAGAATACGTAAGATTTTCAAAACATAGCAACACATACGATTATTACTCTTCTTCCACTCCTAACTAATGTATGAATATATCAATTTGAGCAAACCACTTCCTTTAGAAGAAGAATAAAAGACTAGCAATTATCAATACTTTTTAGATAAGGACATAAGATAACCTCCATATACGTTAGTTCCGATCAACTGATCTAAGAAAAAGATGGAAGACGTAGCAAGAAAGAAGGGCATAAAAGAAGAAACTTCCAAAACAAAAATTGAAAATAGGAGAAAAGAATAAAACCAAAAAAGGAATATTTGTTTGGGTAAATACAGTAGTAGGCATGTGCAAAAGCGAAAAGACTTAGTTTCTGTAAACAACTAGTAACTAGCATAGGGTAGCACTAGCAACTAGCATAGGCAAGTGGAAGGTTCAGCATAAAATCTCTTATCCAATTAGATACCCGAAGGTCGCTCTACAAATAATTGGTGCCAGGGGTTCTATGAACTCCTAGTAATTGGTCTAAAATTCAAGAATACGTAACGTACATTGCAAACTGAACCATGTACTCATCATTAAAGCTGTATGAACTACTTTACCCAAGTATTGAACTACTTCGTGCCTTACTTATAAGCAAAAGAAACTGAAGAACTCAAGCAACACAGAAAAGAGACCATATCAAACATTTTCGCTATCATCTTAGTCAACAGACTGATATAGGAAAATCGCCTAAATCCTAGTGTGGTTACAAAATCTTCAGCCTGAAGGTAAGAACCATCCTAAATCAGAAATTAAACTGAATTTCTACGAGGCGCATTGACCGAATCTTTGGTACATATATAACCGAAACCTTTGGTTTGATATATACGTAATCCATATCTCTCTTCTCACCTTTTCCATATGTGCTCAATTTGAAACAATTAAAGCAGAGAATATACAAGATTTGATGGGCAGGGTTGTATATACCCTTATATAAATAAGTTCATAAAGTGCATAGGCTGCGGACTTGCTAATAGTGATGACAGGTGGTGCCCTAATGGTCCGCATAGCCTGGGTTCCATTCTCCTCCACTTCCACCAATTGTGCCACCAGCGACGCCTCTCGCCCGCTCTGCAAGTCGAAATAAATCTAAAAAACACAAGGTTCAAGAGACACGACAGAGAATGATTAAAGATTGGAAGTTAACGACTCACGGAACCGCTGGGGACTGCAACGTTGATGACGACTTTACTGCGACAGTTTAGCTGGTCATCTCCTGAGTCGCGAACGCAGCGCTCGAGCTTCGACTTCGCGAGAATCTCCATTGCCGACGAGCATTGTTGGCGAAGGAGAATTGGGATGAACGGTAACAAAAGAAAGACCAAAAAGATCCGGTGAGGATTTGGCTGTACGAGATCGTCGGCGGCGGGTCCATCTCCGGCGAGTATTGGGATCAATTTGGAGAAGGAAATGGCTGTGAGGGCTGTGATGGGGATGAGAGTGGAGATGGTGGCGGTTAAAGGAGTTCAGTAACTGCCACGCCGATTTTCAAATTTTCGAATAAACCGCTGATGTGGTTTTGCCAAACCAAAAAACAAAAAGAAGAAAAAAGAAAGGAAAAAAAAGAAAAAAAGGAAAAAAAACAGAAAAGAAAGAACCGGTGCGCCCAACCCTTTGCGCTTGGGTCAAGCGGTACAGCCAGCGATTCAGAAATAATTGGTTATGAGTTTGAATTTTATATATGTCCTTAAATAAGATATAAGATAGTTTGGCGAGTTTTTAGTTATGCTGTCAAATATAATCGTTGGATAATTTATAATATTTTATCTGGTTCGGAAGCAGACTTTAGGTTGAAACTTTACTTTCTAATTTGATAATATTTGAATACGGATAATATTTGAATAATATTTGAATACGGATCCAGTAACATAATTTGATGTATATCATCAAAAAAATTATCTGATTATCTCAAAAAAAAAAAAAAAAAAAGAAAAAAAAAGAGATAAGGTGGTCCTCCCTTTGTTTCTTAGTCGCAATTCCTTTCAAAGTCTTTGTTTTCATCACCGTCACTAAAGATCTTTTTCTATGTATTGTTTTTGCCATTTCATGTATAGTGAACCATAATTTTATATAAAAAATGCTAAGTATCTCTTATTTTCTTTATCTAAATTAATCTCGAATTAAATTTAAATGGGCGATAAGATGAACCTGGAGATTAATCTTAGACATGTATAACATTGTTCTTCGATGAATGATAAGAATCTAATAATGCAACACTTACAGCAAGAACAATATATTTAGAAATTCTTTTTTTTTTAAAGATATCCGAGCCAATGTAGCATAAAAGATGATTAATTACTTTTAAATATTTTTAAATAAGGATCCAAAACCTCACAATAAGAAGCCCATTTTGTAGATTTGGAGCCAGAGAATAGAATTGTGACATGTGCCGCCCATCAGCACACCGTTAAATAAACACATATTTGTATAATTTTAGGAAATTTTTCTTGAAAACTTTGAAAAGCTCTAGCATTGCACAAAGCGAACTTGTGAGTGAATGCATGAGCCACTCTCTTCACCAGTGAGCTATGTGGTCAGGGCCATCTGTGATTCATTTTACAATGCACATTTCTTGATGGCCTGAAGTATATATAGGTATGTACAGTTTAAACCGAGCATTTAGGTAACCGATCTGGCCCATCCTGATCACAAAGCATGCTGAATAGCGTTGGAGTTGAGGGTGAGTATTTAGATTGGGTTTTCATATTTAAGCAACTTGTCAATTTTAACCCAAACTGAAATAGAAGTAGCCAATCCAGCCCGTTATTCACATTACTGACTTAAAAATATTATTCTTTGTAAAGTCACGTTGTGATATAACTAAAAATATATACTTTAAAATATATATTACATATATTCTAATATAATTGATCGAGCGCGTACTCAACCGATCTACTAAGTGTTCGAAGACGAGATTGGTTAAGAAAAGTCAGCAGGAGACACACACGATTTTAACGTGGAAACCCTCAGTTAAAGCCGAGGTAAAACCACGGGTCGTACGCGACCACGAGAAAAAGATGCACTAATCAGAGAAAGGGAATACAAAAGATCCGAGCTTCTTGAGCAGCTCGGACTATTTCACTCAGCCTCTCCTAAATACAACAAAAAGCCAACCCTTGACACATTAGCAAGGAGTCTTATTTATACCATTCATCAGACGATTAAGATAGAAGAATCCGGATCGTTGGGATCCGATTTGCGCGGTCAACGTCTTCCAAGAGCACGCCACGTGTCATCCCCTCAACAGTAGGCGAACGAGTCTTCCGTTGCCCGCAACCGACGTGTCAGGACGTCGGTGCAGTGATTCGCCACCGACGTCGAACCTTTGCCACGTGTCCAAGCGCACAACCTCCTATATCAGATGCCCCCCGACGGTCTTGGTGACGCACGTCGGCATGTCCGTCGGAGTTCTTCTAGCGCTTTCGACACACCTGTCACCTGATTCGAGGTATGTGCCGCTGTTTTTTCAACTTCTACCTTACATATAATCGACGGGGTAAAAATATTTTTACCTACTCTCTATTTCTCTCATCCCTTTCTAGCTCCGGTGATTTGCACCGATCTCCACCTAGACGTCGGTGGTGTTGATTATCCATACATCCGAGCTCTTCCCTTGGGTCGGCCGATCGCCTTTGCGAGGTTAGTTAATCATGTCTTCTCCTCCTAGGACCGATGAGTTAGCCATAGTTAGGGCCGACCCAATAGAAGGTGCGACTTCGTCGGTCTCGGCTTCAGCGTCATTAGCACCACCTACCTTGCTTGCTTTGGAAGCCGCGCCTACGTCGGGTGTCGGTTCTACTTACCATGTTCCACAGTATCCCCTTACTCCCGAGGAAGTACAGTCCACTGTCACAGCTAAGCAACTGACCGAGTGGTGCAGACGCTTTGGTCTAGGAAAAGAGGTCGGTGCTCGGTTGCCGACGTCAGAAGAGCGAATGACCAGCTATTACCCCACCGAGATCGATGTCCTCTATGAGCATATTCGTTTAGGTCTGCGCGTCCCATTCAACCGTTTATTCGTCGACTTATTTTGTACTTACGAGCTAATGCCCTGTCAGCTCGTACCCAACGCTTATCGAACCATAGTGGGATTTCTGTACATCTGTAGTTGTCGAGGTGTTAACCCGTCTATAGAAATGTTCCGATATCTTTTTGAGTGCATGGAGTCGACGAAGTCTCGGGGTTGGTTTTATTTTCGCTGTAGACTAACAAAAAGCGGTAAGAATTTGGCTGGGCGTGCCTCGTCAGTGCACCACTGGAAGCCTAATTTTTCTTTATCCAAGCCGACCCGTCTTGGTCGTTCAACAGAGTTTGGGGTGAGCCGAACCCCGAGGCTTTGAAAACTCCGATTCCGGTAGCGGGAGAACAGCTGAGTAACGACATCATGAGTTACTTGACGTATAACGGTTCAGTTGATTTGAAGAGCCCGTCCGAGGAGTTGTTGGCGCAAATAGCTGCTTTCCTCCTTAAATGTGACGGTATGCTGTTCACTTCGGCTCGGCTTTCGCTACTTTGTTGTCGTTTGCTGATTCATGTGTATATTTCCTTGGTAGGTTCTTCTCGAGAAAAAGATGCAATAATCAGAGAAAGGGAATACAAAAGATCCGAGCTTCTCGAGCAGCTCGGACTATTTCACTCAGCCTCTCCTGAATACAACAAAAAGCCAACCCTTGACACATTAGCAAGGGGTCTTATTTATACCATTCATCAGATGATTAAGATAGAAGAATACGGATCGTTGGGATCCGATTTGCGCGGTCAACGTCTTCCAGGAGCACGCCACGTGTCATCCCCTCAACAGTAGGGCGAACAAGTCTTCCGCTGCCCGCAACCGACGTGTCAGGACGTCGGTGCAGTGATTCGCCACCGACGTCGAATCTTTGCCACGTGTCCAAGCGCACAACCTCCTATATCAATAATATATGTATAATTCTAATTATATAATTATTCTTAATAAACCTAGACCGAATCCGACCTGCTAATCCTAAATTTGTTAATGTACGGTAATTTGGCTCTATATATATATATATATATATATATATAAAAAAGCACTTTTATGCTGGCGTATTTCTTTATTTGAATTATTTTCATCAACACAATCATGAACTCCGTACATTCTCTCGTCACACGCGGCAATGTCTAGTATTAACCAGCCATGAACCAGCATATAACCAAGCATGCATACATACGATCTCTACACTTCGTGAAGATCATAATCATGAAAGCTCGAGCTTCTACAAGACTACAATCTCCCACCGGAGGACGCCAGATTGTTAACGAGCGCAAGCGCGTTGCTGGTGAAGTAGGTCGCATTGATCACTTTGCTCCTCATCATCTCCAGCTGAGGATCCTTCAATCCCTTGAGACCGTCGATGCAAGTATCTTGGTCAGTCAGCGCCGAACTCACCCACGTCTCCACATTCTCCATCTGAAAGCCGAACGTCCGCTGCTGAAGTTGCCGGAGCTCCGCCAGCGCGTCGTGCAGCTGCGCCACCGCGCTGCCGGAGCACTCTTTGCAATCCGACACCGCTGATATCTCCCTCCGATGTCCGATGTCATTAGCTTCTGGAATATTAATGTAGTAGCCCTTGGTAGCGCCGGCGATGTACTGCTGTACGTTCTCCGCCTCGGCGAGCGCCACCGACACGGCGGCGCGGGCCCACGTGCAAGGGTTGACGTGCGGCCCCGCGTCAGCTGGGTGTGACGAATAGGTGGTCAGAGAATGGACGCAGAGTGATTTGTAATGTGTTACGTTGCAAATCTTTTGCAGGTAGTTGTTGGCACTGCCACTGGCGACGGCGGCGGAGATGGCGACGAGGAAGACGACTGTTAGATGCGTTGGGGTTGGGGTGGCCATGGCTAGATAGCTGTGTTTTGGAAGTGTGAAGTGGGGGGGGGAGGGAGATTTAAAATGCGGCTTGGTGGACAAGGAAGTTGAAGGGTGGGTTGAGGTGGCGTGAAGGGTGTGAAGACAGTTAAGACGGAACAGCGGGGCAAACCACAATTTTGGCTGTATCTGTATGTGATAAAGTTAATGCAGATTAGATTGGATCTTCTTGTTGGGTGGGCCTTGAATCTCGTGAGGTATACTGCATGGGGAGAGTGACCTGCAGATATTTGCTTTTTTTTTTTTTTTTTTTTCTCTTTGAATTAACGAAAATAGCCGGTCGAACGGATTTACTGGTTTGACAGAATAAATCCCGCATCTTTTAGAGGGAGGTGTTCTTGGATAGTACGATTTTTGAAGGCTTAGTCGATTTTAACGTTCTGGACGGCTTACACTTGTTTGCTGATTTACTGGTTTGTCAAGATTTACTGGTTTGAAATAATAAATTCGCGCATCTTTCAGAGGGAGGTGTTCTTGGATAGCACGATTTTGAAGGTTCAGTCGATCTTAATGTTTTGGACGGCTTATGCTTGTTTGCTGATAATATTGATAAATAATAGCATAATTTTTATTATTTATGTATACTAATAATAATTTGTGATATTTATCATAATTAAGTCAAAATAAACGAAATGTTGTACATAGGTTTATAATTTTGGGTCGGATTTAAATTATTTTATTGTCCCTTTTGATGAATGCCTTCGTTTCATGACTGTTCTTCACCACATAGAGGTTATTTGGTATTTATAAAATCCTTCTAGAGAAGATATGTTGTTTATAGAATTACTGAATCATCAATTCTCAATTGTATTCAAACCGAAAACATGTTAACAGATAAATTTCTATGCATAACTTAGGAAAGATAGATATTTTTTCCTCTCAATTACAGTCAAAGATAGAAAGTTACAGAGCTATTACTGGCAATCAATCGTTGTCTTTGTAAATTCAAAGAGCAATGAGGCTCTAGCTGAGTTCAGGATTATGGGCACAGCAAATCGTCAGCAAGCCTCGTTCTTTAATAGTTCTCCCCTAAAATCTATCTTATCTTTCATATCTCCAGTACCGAATCCCACGTACTAGCGACCTAGCCAGCTATTTACAGACATCAATTTCAGTCCGTTGGCACAACGGTTGTGACAAATATAGTAGATCTAGCAAATATCGTAAGTTAAATGGCCAGTCTGTACTCAGCTTACCACGCGGCGCCACACGTTCATTCGGTAGTTAATTGTGCGCCACGTGTCATCTCACAATCTTACGACAATTACTATTGTCAGCTGATGATTTCTTCGAACGTTCTGATGACCTCAATCACCTCAGACTAGACCAATGTCAGAAATAACGTACTTTTATTATCCAAAAGGTATAAGGTACTGCGACTATTGAGAACATATTTTATTATAAACATATTTTATAAACAATTTTGTCCCCATCCTTGGACGGATTGGCTGGGACGCTCGCCTCAGAAAGTGAGCGCCCGGGTTCGATCCTTTGGGATGGCTGAAATACGGATGTGCCCGTGGCCGCGAGTTTACAGCGGCTATTGAGAAGCTGGTGGTTGGATAATTTCTAGTACTCCATGTCTGGTCCGGAGACGGACGTCAGGCCGGAATTTTACTCTCATGCGTATCTGGATCTAAAATGGTTCTATAGGTGGCGTAAAAAATTGTGATCCGCGAGTTAGCGAAATTTCAGGAAAAATTTTACCTCATTATCTAAAAAAATATATATAATTTTAATTTATTACTACTTCAGAGTCCTAAAATATCTATTTAAAAGTATATTTTTGAAAAATCTTTGAATAATAAATTATAGATTTAATCAAAACTTATAACTTGTATATTTAAAATATTTTTTAAAAATACATCTAAATAACGATTCTTACCATAAAATGAAGAGAATTTGAGAGATGCCGACTCGTGAAGATCCCTCTCCGTGCCCCTAGTGGCAGGCTTACTAAGGCTCCACCTTTTGGACCCGGTTCAGCGAACCAGCTCGTCAGGTTCCTTGAGCAAATAAATATTAGGGAGAATTGCGTTTCAGTCCCCCCGTTTTTCAAAATTGACGTTTCAGCCCCCCGAAACGCGTTTCCCCGCCGACGTGGCGGCGCGCGCGTGCCGCCACGTGGCGTTTCGGGGGGCTGAAACGCGCGACCCCAAAATTAGGGGGGCTGAAACGCAATTCTCCTTAAATATTAATCTATATTTCTTATCTGTTATTTCAAATAAATATTTTTTATTAAAGATTAAATAGAGCCAAAATATATATATGTATAAATATTTTTTATAAAAAAATAGTAAGAAAATATGTTCTTTAATTTTATATTAAAATTTGTTAGAAGTGTTTTTAAATATATATTCAAAGCTTCAAAAAATTTTACTAGCTATTAAAAATTTAGTTTCAAAATGTCTTTCTAAAAATATTTTATAAATTTCGTGATGAGGCCAGCGGATCTCAGCATCTGTCCCGAAACTTTGCATCGGGCAGTCACACCATCTTTCTCTCTCTCCCACCTTTGAGGTCAATCTAAGATATTTTTTTATGTGGTTAACTGATAATATAATCCACATATACGAGAGAGTAAATGGAAACTATTAATGGCATTGCATGGTCGCTGGAGAATTTATGAAACTTCCCTAGTGAAGGCCAACCCTCTTCTCCCTAATTGCACATATTAATTGCGATAAGACAATTAAGAAAAGTTGAGAGAATTAGCAGCCAATCACAATACTCTGTGTGATGGATTATCTTAATATCTTCTGATACGTCGTTATATATGATATGCTGTGATAGAAAAATTAGTTGGTAAGAGATGACCTTTGCATGGGTTGCACATATTCTAAAGTTGTGCGCATAAGTATTGATCTTTCTTTAAATTTTAGGGATGTACCATCGTTGAACTATATCTGTCCAGTCGAACTATCACGAAATTTCCATCGGCTGAGGCTATTGTAGGGCCGCGGTTATAGGTCTCACTTCTTTATGAGCCTGTCTGTTATCATGGGCCTGCATGTTTTTGGGATCCGTGGTCCATCCCCAATCAATTTGAATAAAAATAAAAGTCCCGCGCCACCAGCGCGAGCGGCTTGGGCGTTCGTTTAACAAAGCAAACGTCCCAAGTTCGGCTCCAATGGATGTTCCTTAAAAATAGTGTGAGAGTTGAAGACCTCTTTTATCTCGTGGAAGTAAAACGAGCTCTGGTTTAAGGTTCCTTTGAAGACGTACATCAGAGTCTGTCCTATCCATAAAGATTGGATAGGGCCGCGGTTATAGGTCTCACTTCTTTATGAGCCTGTTATCATGCGCCTGCATGTTTTTGGGATCCGTGGACCATCCCCAATCAATTTGAATAAAAATAAAAGTCCCGCGCCACCAGCGCGAGCAGCTTGGGCGTTCGTTTAACAAAGCAAACGTCCCGAGTTCGACTCTAAACGATGTTCCTTAAAAATAGTGTGAGGATCGAAGACCCCCCTTTATCTCGTAAAGTAATACGAGCCATGGTTTGATATCCATTTGAAGACGTACATCATAGTCTGTCCTATTCATAAAGATGTGATCTCTCGATTGGTGGAACAGAGATCGGTGCCACCTGTAAATTTATCTGTTACAACGGTCGCTCAAAAAGAGCCGGTTACGGATAAGATTTTTTCAAGCTAATCTCAAAAAATAAAAAAAAAATAAAAAATCCTACTTTTTCAAAGGTTATACTTTTCGCGTTATTTTTTTTTGAAAATATTTATTTATAATACTAAAATACAAGATAAAAATTTAGTAATGTCTTATATTTTAACATTTATTTAATAATTAAATTGAATTTAAAATATATATGATAATTATTATAAATATTATGTAATTTATATTATGTAAAAAGTTATAAAAATATTATGTTTTTCTTCTATATATTATGTATATGATTTTCAAATTAAATTTTTTTTATATATAAATTATATTTCTAAATTTTTCTAAGTTTTTTTTTTTAATTTTTAGAAAAAATATACTATATAATATATTTATATAATTTAGATATTTAAACATATTTAATAATTTTTTTATAAATAATTTTTTTTAAAATTTTACTAATTATAAATTAAAATTTTTTTTTAATAGATATTATAAATGCATCATCTCGTAGTTTGTATTGAGGCAGGAGTCGATACGTAAGTCACTTATTAAAATGTTAATAAGATAGCACACCCGTTTAAACTGTGGGTATTACTACCCGTAACCGTCAACGTGTAACCGACCGCATGGGCTATCGCCCACTCCGACTCAGTCCTATCGTTCGATCCCAATGTCTCCCCAATTATCTACTCTTTCTCGTACACCAGGGGCGGATCCAGTATAGAATCAGGGTAGTCAATTGACTACCCTGCTTTTGGGACTATATATATATATATATATATAGATATATGTATGATATATATATTACAAACGCGTAATCTAATCACTTCGCGAACTTGTCGCAGCGGTAGCGACGCGCTATTAGCGCTGCCTCGGTCGCGCGAGTTCGATCCTTGGCAACGCCCTCTTATTGGGTTTTTCTTTTTTTTCTTTTTTTTTTTTTTTTTAATATAAAGTCTTATCCCCCCCATCCCCACCCGCCCCCCCCCCCCCCGCGCGGCCCCCAAATCAAATCCCTAATCTGCAATCTGCTCCGCCGCCGCTCCGGCTCCGCCCGATCTGATCTGCAGCTCCAACGACGACACCTCGGCGGCGCGCCGCTGCTGCTGATCTCACGCGGCGCGCCGCTGCTGCTGATCTCACGCGGCGTGCCGCCGCTGCTGATCTCGGTGTGACGGTGTCTCGCCCGTGCCGCCACTTCTGATCTCCGATCTCGGTGTCTCCCCCGCAGGGCCGCGCCGCCGCTTCTGATCTAGGTGTCTCGCCCGCGGGACCGCGCCGCCGCTGCTGATCAACGTCTCGCTCGCGCCGACGCTGCTGATCTTGTGACCTCGGCGTCTCGCCTGCGCCGCTGCCTCCATGAACACCTCGTCTGCTCTGCTGATCAGCGTTTGTTCTGACTATCCTGCCTTTAATTTCTGGATCCGCCGCTGTCGTACACCGACTAAAACTTTCCAAAATTCGGCCAACTGATGGATTAAATTCAACTGCACATTCATTGGGAAATCGAATTCGAGCGGCTTACGTTGTTAATCGGTGGTGCTAGTAGATATTTATTTTAGAGTATTTTTATAAAAAAAAAGTTTAAAACGATTATTTAGAATAATTTTATAAAGGATGGCTTTTTTGACTAAACCCTAAAGCAGCGGCGACTTGCGGCGAGTCCCTCAAACACCTCGACAGTTCGGTTCCGTCGTAGTTGTTCCAAGGAATCTCTCTCCATCTCCATGGCTCGTGTGAACAACGTAATCCGATCTCCAATTAGTCAGCAATTCCATCACAAAGTTGCAATTAATTCAGTCATTAACCAATCAATTTATGGATGCAGAAACGGCGGACTCGGCGGAGCAGGGTGGGGGTGAAGCCGCCGCCGGCGGTGGTGAAGAAGGCGGAGATGGGAGCGACCGTTGACCACGTCACTGGTGAGAAGATCCCCAAGAGCTTCGTTTTCGCGCGCGGGAAGATCCCTGGACCACTACGTCAGCTCGAGCTCGACCTCCGCAAGCTCATGCTCCCCCACACCGCTCTCAAGCTCAAGGTACGATTTATTTTATAAAATATTTGCCAACATTTTGAGTACATTTTTTTTTTTTTGTTGGGAGCAGTCAGTTAGGACATGAAAATTGGTTGAACTTAGGGGACATTATATGATGTAAGTGTCATTAATTGGTTCTGAAGGTAAGTGATGGTGTTCGGTGATTGTATCAAATTGAAAATTTGAAAGTTTCAGCTTAGGACTAAACATAGCCTCGCTGTTTTTTTTAATGTTGTGCTGAAGGTAGTTGATGATCCAAATTCAACGGCACGACACTACTACGGTGAATTCAAAGATCTGCTTAAATTGTGCAGAAGATTTGAAATATGAATGCTCATTGACACTACCTGAGTGTATGCCCGATCAGGTTACTGGGGAAATTATTTGTTTGCATAGAGATTGTTGAACAGTGAACAGTTTTTGTCTGTAATATGCTTTTATGAAGTTTTGTCTGCGATATGGCTGTTATATAGTTGAAAAAGAAATTTGAATCTGAATCTTTTGAGGAAACTGAGATGTATTTGGACTTGCGAAATTGTCTCCGAGTGAGCTTTTAAAGTTGTAGCTGTGCTTGTGATGAACTCGGTATCTGGTTGACAAGTTTATTAACTTTGTTTCACCATGAGATATGTTAACTATTTGCATGGACTTGAAATAATAATTCTTAAAACGTGCGCACTTGAAGGCGGTAGAAGTCCTAATGGTGCACATAAAACCATTGCATTTTGTACATATTTATTTAATATGTAGATATGTGTGTCCCTATTCTTGATTATCTTTCTTATGATGCCTTTGTAATGCTGATGTTTACAATCATCAACTTTAGTTGATTGTTTAACCTATTCATACAATTTTTTACAACGTTTGTTCAATAAGTTCGCTAGTACAAAAATCTCATGTTGGTAGATATTAAAGTTAACCCATAATGTTATGATGTGATGTTAAAAGCTGTTAGAAAGAAATTAAACAAATAACTTCCTTAAGAGTTAAAATGCCTAGAAAGCTCGTGCTTGCAATTAATAGAGGAGATGAGAGGCACTATGAGTAACTAAGATAAGTAGATGTATGTTATGTACCAGGTCAAATGAGTTCCAGCCGCATGAAGACAAGAAATGGATCAAGGGATAAGTCTGTATTGAATGTTAATTTAGGGTTATATATTAGGAATATTATGTGGATAATATTTAATAGAATATATTAGAAAATATATTATTTTAAGTTATTTTAGAAGAATATTTTTAAGAGAAATTTTTGGTAGGATTTTGGAGGACTAGCCTTTATAAATATGGATATACCATTTGTTATTTATTATGAAAGAAAATAGTTATTTTAGATAAATTAGTTTGTAGATAGAACAACCACCGGATTGCCGGTGTTTATTCGCCATCACCGGTGTTTATTTGCTACATCCGGGCCACCGATGGGAGCCTACTTGGTCAGTTCATAACAATGTATCATTAAGTTTTATTTAAAAGGTTTATACTAATTTGAAGGTATAAGTATGTACATTTCTTGTCTTAGGCATCAAAGTCATTGATGTCATGCTTTATTTTCTTGAGGTGGAAGTGCTTTAGTAGTTCGCCTTCATGATGCTGCTAGGACTACCATACTCTTTCACAAGTTGCATTAGCTATCATCAGTGTAAATTAATGAGTAAACTAACAAGTAGATTTCTTAAACATGTAAACTAGCAAGTAAACTTAAACATGTTTAGGGATCGATCAAATACTCTGGCAAGAGTATCCTTAGCTTGACCTGCAATGTTGGAAGGTTACTTCTCATTCTTGTGACGTTAAGGTTTTTTGACAGTCTAAGATGCGATTAGTACTAGCTAAGTCTAATGCTTCTTCTGCATTATATACTGCAGCTTTATAATTTCCCCCCTTGAAAGTGCCTTCCTTGTTATGAGATTTTTCCTCATGGCTTGCAGTTCATGTGCAAATAATTGTCTATTCAATTTAAGTACACTGTTATGCATTATTCTATGGTTCCATAACCTGTTTTGTTCCTTTGAAACTCTTTTATCTCTTTTATATATGCTGAACTATGCGTATGCTTGGGGAGTAAATGAAATGTGATTAGTCTCAGTGATTCAAATTCTATTTGATACCACAAATTTATGAGTTCTATTTAATACCACATATTTGTAGGTTGTTCTTTTTTCACACTGAGGACATAGAAACCTAACATAAGCATAATGCTTGTTTTTTATTGCAGGAAAAGAAACGTAATAATCTCAAGGACTTTCTGAATGTGGCAGGGCCGATGGGTGTAACTCATTTTCTAATTTTATCGAATCCAAAGAGTGTGCCGCATTTACGTGTCGCAAGAACCCCACAAGGTCCAACTCTTACATTTGAAATACGTGATTATGCATTGGCAGCAGATGTGGCTCGATCACAAGCTCGTCCAAGGTGCCCTCCAGAACTTTTTAAGAACTCTCCGTTGGTAAGTTTCTACTATAGAGTAAAGATGGTGGCGCCACAGAAATATAATTCAAACTCATACTATTTTAACAATTGCACTTTTAGTTTTTATCTGCACTCTCTTATTCACCTCCTGCATACTTTTTTGTTCTAACGCTTTCACTTGTAATTATACTTTTTAGATGTATTTATTTATGGCTTCTCTGATTTGCCAGATTGTACTTTCTGGATTTGGAAGCGGAGGTTTACAACACTTGAAGCTTACAACTATAATGTTTCAGAACATATTTCCAGCAATTGATATAAATACTGTTAGCACAGTCTCTCTCCAAAAACTCGTATATGTGTTTCGTTGGTTTAGTTTCCACGTAGAGAAACCTGAAAATTGAACTCTTATTCTTTTACAGGTGAAGCTATCATCATGCCAGAGAATTGTCTTGTTAAACTATAACAGCGAAACAAAACTTATTGATTTCCGGCATTATTCAATCAGATTGCAACCTATTGGTGTCTCTCGAAGAATTAGAAAATTTGTGCAAAATCATCACGTGCCTGATCTTAGGAGTCTTCAAGATGTTAGTGACTTTGTTACCAAGTAAGATTATTTCATCCTTGGCTGTAATACTGGAGTGCCTATCTAGATTGACAAATACGGAGATTAATTTGCTTATTATTTATATATGAATTTAAGGTGTTTTACCAGTGTATATCTGATGCTTAAGAGCTAAGAATGATTACAGGAACATGATATAGGGTATCTATATTTATTAATCTCTAGCATTTTGCCCATTGGATGACGTGCCACATTGAATGGCAGCCACTTGTTGCTAATGAGATTGAGCTTAGTCATGTTTGCTGCTTTGATTCGGCGTATGATCCTATGGTTAAATTTCCAATCAGATTGCCTCAACCGTTCAAAGGAAAAGAATGAGAGCCTTTGTAGATTCATTAATGCAACTTTTGGCCTTAATGTAGATTACTCTTTGATACTCACATCTATCACTTTTTTTTTTCCTGAATTTTCTGGAAAGTATTTGCTTCTTTTTTTGGTCTATTGATTAAAAAAATCAGAATATTGTTTGCCTTTTTTGCGAATTTCTAAAATTATATTTCAATTTTCAAGGGCTGGTTATGGGTCAGAAAGTGAAGCAGATGAAGAATCTGCAACTGTAAGCTTGCCCAATGATCTTGGCCGAGTGAACCGTGCATCTACCAAGAGTGCTGTGAGATTACAAGAGATTGGACCTAGGATGACTCTCCGTTTAGTAAAAATTGAAGAAGGATTATGCTCTGGAGGTGTCATCTTCTCTGAATACGGTGAGTGTGTTTAATCACGCCAGTATTATAAAATTGAATTGCAAATAATTTCATTTTGAGAATTGGTCTGTATGCTGAATGCATATCTACATGGAATTCATGTTTCAAGCTGAATCCTGTAAATTTGTCATGCTCCAGTTTCTATATGTTTTTGTAATGAAAATGTGCATAGTACTTCTTTTCCATTTTACATGTATGAGACATGATAATAGCTAGAAAGGCCTTTTTTATGTCTATCACCCATTCTTTTGATTGGTGATTACCAATAGTCTGCAAGAAATATCATAGTACTGGTTGAGCCAAAATCTCGTCGTGATGACCATATTCGTAGCTTGAAATTCTGCATCATATCCGTCCGTATTAATTATCTGTGATGTGTCTGCCCTTCTTTTCCTAGTTTTTATTAAAATTTGCTTTATTTGAATATTTATTGTGAATGATGTAGAAAAAGAAACGACAGATGAGATACAAGAAGATGGTGAAGGTGGCGAGGAAGATGATCAAGAACACAAAGAAAGTGAAGATGGTGATATGTGACCATGGGCAATGCGCCGTTAAAAGGAAAAACTTATAGATTTGTATGGTGATGTACACAAAATTAGTACTTCTGCAGTCCTTTCATTAAAATTTTGTTTTATTTGATTTTCATTTTCCTTTGTAAAAGGCGCTCATGCATGGATGCTTTAACAAATACAGGCCATGCTGGTGAGATAATTGTAATGTTTTACCAGATTTTTGCAATTAATTTTGTTGCTAAGTTGATCTTCACAGAACAGGTCTCCGCTTCTTGATCCTGTGACATTCTCTAAGTTTTGTCATCACCAAAAAGGGTGAGAGTGTTGGGTTTTTGTGTTTTGATGATGACTATACTTAGAAATATGTAATATAGTTGATACTTATGATATTAGTGATTATATAAATAGGTTATGCAGACTAACATTTATGTGGAAAATACCTGAGATAATACTCAGCTTTCTGGAAATGGGACTAGGTATTGTGCAGAAATTATTTTCCAGATGAAGTATATCAAATGATACGAATTGGGGACTATCATTTGAAGATACAACTAGATATCTAAATTTGATTTATTATGTTGAAGATAACGTAGGAAAAGAATTACCATTTTGAAGATTATATGGTAATAAAAAAAAAGCTAGGGCGGAGGAAGTTGTCTTTCCCTGAAGAGGGTTTTCCATACAAGGTGTATTATCCGTTGATCTTCAGTTTTTGTCTATGTTGCTTCTGTTCTTAGCTTGCTGGTTCTGCTACTGTTCTCTGTCTGTGTTGAAATATTTGTTTTCATGTAGTTATGGTCTGAATTCTGTTCATGCTCTTTACTATTTTTGTTGTGGTGATCTCAATACACCTATTGAGATATTACTTACCATGTACAGAAAAGAAATGGAGTGTTTTATAAAGAAAAATATTGTGCACCTAAAATGCTTACGAAATTTGTCACCAATAGAACAAAAAAAAGATAAAAAAAAATATTAGTTATTTGCGACCCTACTATGATTGGTCTTATCTTGGTGTTAAGAGGATTTTTTTAGTATTTTTAATAGTTATTTTGGTGGATTGGTTGGGGCGCTAGCATTGCTCTTTGTATAGTGGAATTAAAGTACTTTATCAAGTGTATTTAGAAAATACTTGGCTGCAATTTATGTGATTTGAGTTCCTCTGACAATCTATGCAATCTATGGTGCCAAACAAAGTTATTGCTTCTTTGACGTCACAGTATTGGCGCATCATTGAGATTGATCTCAAGGTTCCTCCAAGACCTCCAGGTTACGCATTTGAGTTAATTATATTATTCAAATCCATTTCGAGGTTATTCTGAACATAGTTTGCAGAAATTAGGATCAACGTTCCTGTATCTCGTGCTGTGCGAGTAAAAATGAGCAAAAACGCATCACATGATGTCGCATATAGCTTCAAACATACGGTTTGCAAATTTTGATGTGTTTTCTTTAGTGTATATTTACTTCTTGATGCAGTTTGATGATGCTCAAGATGCTCAAGATGCTATTCGTGGGCGTGATGGATACAACTTTGACGGGCACAAGCTGCGGGTGTGTTTAAAATATGTTCATCTGTTTTGCTGCTTGTTCATTATCTTGCACACGGTGGAAGAGGCTCATCATCATTTGAATGCCGTAGCTGCTAGAGGTGGTCTCTGCAGGTGCTCTGATTACCGTGGTATGTTCTTGTTAACATGAAATTACTGAGTTGATGAAGCAGTATATTTTCCCTCTCTCATTCTTTCACATGTGGTTCATGGCGAGACCTTAAGGTAAGGTTTCTTATTGATTTTGTCTGTATTTGTGGTTTATTCTGATTTACTTGATCCTCATATCTTCTTTGTCAGGACCATATGCGCCGTGCTGGCGATGTTTGTTTCTCACAAGTATTCAGAGAGGGTAGAGGTGCGCTTGTTTCTATCACTTGCTCTTTCCTTTGTAAGTTGTAATGACCGTCAGTTCACTTTTAGTGTAGCCATGAAGGACATTTTTATTTTTGTCTTTAGTAGATCTTATGGGATTCACTAATAGTTGCTCAGTTAGTAATCTGGTGTCTTTGGTAATTTTTAACCATTTCCAATACAAAAGATGTTTGTGGAAAGAAGCACTTAATAAAATGGTTAAAATTTACTTTTGGTAATATTTTCTTCCTAGACTGCATTTTGCTAGCTTCCCTTGCATTTAATATGCTAAACTTGAGGAAGACCCGAGATATTTTAACTTTTATTTCAGGCACCATTGGAGTTGTGGGCTACACAAACTATGATGATATGAAGAATGCGACGGGTTACACCTCTCATCCTAGAAGATCCTTTTTCATTACTTCTTCTTTCTTTTTAATTTTCCTATTAGTACTTTTTGTGTTTTTCAGTCCTTGTTAAATTTAAGGCTTCACGGACACGGTGCTTTTGTCTCTTGTTTGTCTTCTGAATTTCCTTGGAATATTACATAGGAGCAAACAACCTAAAGCTTGGACAGATACTTCTTTGGATAAATTTCATATAATATTTTTATTTGAGTCACTGCAGATAAAAAAGCTTGATGATTCTGAATTCTGTAATGCATTCACACGGGCATGTATTAAGGTATGCTCTTAAATTTCTCTCTTTCAAAATGTCTACTAAATGTTATTTGCTTGTACAAGCTCATCTTATTCTTCTATATGTGAAAGAATATAGGCACAGCTTATCAAGGAGCCGCAGCCGCAGTCATTCATATTCTAGAGTCCTAGATGCGATCACAGCTATAGCAGGAGCCGTTGCAGGAGCAGAAGGTTTGGCACGTTCACATTCTGTTTTCTTTTATGATTTCGCTTATAATATCCTTCTTAGCTTTTGGATGTGTATGCAGAAAGTCTCCAAAGGCAGCAAACCCATCACGTCGTTCTTTATCCAAATCCCATTCAAGGTCGGTGTCTCCTCATCCGCATTCCAGGCCTAAGAACCGCTCATTGTCAAGGTACTTCTAAATCTTTGTTGTATTGATTTTGTTCTTGGCGTCCTTTTGGCTCTCTGCAGTGTGTTAGCACTGCTGTCTATATGCATTCATCCTGTTGTGCTCTTGGAGCTTTGATGATTATCCTAAGCTGGATTATTTACTTGGATGAAAACATTGGCTTTTCGTCATAGCATAGTGAGATTGCTTAGATGTACAATTTAATAGCTTCATCATATGTTGCATTTAATTATGATATATCTTGATCTTGCCAGCCACAATCAGTTAGACGTAGTACCCTTTCCAATGGGTTCAATCTATATAACTAGGTTAAGATGTCACTTTATTTCCTTCGTTCTCTCAGTAACAGTGTAACACAGTATCTACGCATTACCAACAAAACATGTTTTTAACCTTTTTTTTTTATTTAAACGATCTAACTTAGTGATAAGGGTTTCTTTGTTTTAACTCTTGTTTGGCGTAGTTGCCCAGTGTCAAAGTTAGCTATGGAGAACTACAAGGAAGTTTCAACCTTAAAACTTTTGATGTTTGCTTGCAGCTCCTTTTTGTAGCTTAACATTGATGTTCTCAGTTTGTCGCTGATTTTCGCTGATTACGAATGCTTCGAAAACCATCCCACCCGCCCGTAGATAACTTATGTTGTATTCTAAGAGACTTGGTTAATCAAATGCAACTTTAGGCTGTGCTGTGGGGACAATGAAAATGCATCCCACTTAAGCTTCTGTTAATCTGCTCTTGTTTGTCTTAATTAGCCATCTTTCTTCCGTCCCTGCTTCTTGGTTATAAATTGGTTCTAGATTCTGCTATATGGAGAACAAGATGATAATTGCTAGTAAATACTGGTTTTTAACGTGCTAGTAGTTATGGTGACCAGGCACAATGGCTATGCAGTCGGTATTATTGATGTTGCTTTTCAGCTTGGTTAATAGCCCGTGTAAAAGCCATTTTCTTTTTTTATGACTTGATTGATGGGCTAGTTTTGATGGAATTCTCTCAGGTGCACTTTCATGTTTGCATGTACTGCTTGTTTTTTATGGCCCTTATTTTTCTAATTGTCTTTTTATTGGATGTGTTCAAAGAAATGTCTTGGTTGCAATTTATATCATGTTAACGTAAGCATTAACTTGTTTCTATTTTTACATAAGGACTTAAGCTGCAGTCTGGGATTTGGATAGTAGGGTATGGATTGGATTTGGTGGACATGCTTATAGCTCTTTTGGTTGTTTGAGGTGTGCTGTTTCTTGAGATAGCAGCTTTGAAAACCGAAAAACCCTATTACTTGTGATACCTCATGCGTATAGCTGATGCCCAGTTGAGCTTTGCGGGGCTGGATGGATGGGCTTGCGTGTTAGAGCTGGATTAGATGGACTCGCAGTGAGGTATCACAAGTGGATCCATTTTGGCACAAAAGCATGGTCACTGCTGGTTCTCCCTGCTTATTCGAATATTTTTATGAATTCCTTTTATAACTCCCTTCTTGACTTTTAGCATCTCGTGAAGTATGTTCTATTTTAAGATCTGGTATCAGAGTCCCCTTGAAATCTTTCCTTCATGATAACTCTGACGTGGAAGTGGCTTCAAGGCTCTTTTGGATCAAGGTGTTGTTGCTACATTTGGGTATTAAATATCAGTTGTTTGTGGAACTTTTTTTGCAGGTCAAGATCGAGAGCCAGCCTGTGACTTCTGTAAGTCTTAACAAGTGATTATTGATTATTCGTTGTATCCTTCTACTTAATTTCTATTTTGCAGCCATATCGTGACAAACGGATCAACGGAAGTCCAAAAAAGAGGAGCCCTAGCAGGAGCAGGAGCAGGAGCTTGTCGCGTTCTAGCTCTCCTGCTGTAAGACCATAAAACTTGATAGGATAGCAAGACGTTTAATATTTGTTGATTCATATGCTTACCTACTGCTTTTGACGGGCGAAACCTGACTATAGCCGATCTGCTGAACTGAAGGAAGATTGAGTACTGTGCTTGCTGTGTTTGGAATGTCATGTGTAGCTCAACTAAATGAGACCGCCATTATTGCCATGTATTAGTTAGTCAAAGGAGTTTAATATGTTAGCTGATACTTGACAAAACTACGAGTTAGCTTCTCTGTCTGGAAGTTGGCTTTGGTACCGCAGTGACACTGTTGTTTGATAGTAACTTATTAGGTTTAGTAACTGTTGTTTTATATAGCAGGCAAGAGTTGCACCGTGTTGCATCGTGTTTCTTCCTTTTAATTTTCTACTCTCGGTGAAGTTTGGCATCCAGGCGTCCTTGTTGCGGAGCATTTCAAAAGTTTGTTTGTGTCCTATGTGTCTTGGATTCTTCAAAAAGTTGGTGTGTTTCTGTGAAAATGTGTGATCTATGTTTGTATTGCTGCAATATAGCTGTAAGTAAAAGCTTTCCTCCCACAAGAAGAGTGCTTCCACACTCTCATGAGTATGCAACGACCTATTTTTTAACGTTTGAATTCATAGTTGCAACTCATTAAACAATTTTATGAATGAAATGCCAAGTAGTGTCCTTAAATGGGTTTACTCTTTTCATCAAATAAGTGGACCTTGTTAGATGGAATCTTGATGATCGCAATAGTTTTGGCAGAAGGCTTGACTAGGAATTTGCTACACTCGACTGTTGTTTGTTAGTTTGTGAAAATCATGCTCTCTTCTCAATATGAAATCTTTATTGACTGAAGCATGATTCTCTCGCACTCCTATTTCCTTCTTAGCCCTGTCCCCAAGATGGCCGAGCTTTAGTATGTAAAATGTGTTTTGCATTCATATCATTTAAACTACTTGGGCATTTGGATTTTGTGAACCTGTTATACTGAAAGTCTCATTTGAGTCACTGGATGGTGTGATTTACCGGGTGACAGCTTGAAGGGAATGGAAGGTATTCAAATGGAGTTCATCAATGAACATTGTTGCCATTTGTTAAACAGAAGCTCGTGATTTCTATGTTTGGCTTGAAAGTGCATGCTTGCCCATGTACCCAGTCCGATCACTATTAATCAGCAAGCTATTAAACAAACCTAACTTTCTGGACATAGAATAGCTATCATTTTTTAAATTTCAGTTGGTTTCTAAGTGCAAGTATAATGTTCTTTCAACTATTGAACAAATTAATCTCTATGATCAATTACCTAGAGTCGAAGACCCTGTTTATTATTGTTAATTTAGGGTTAGGCACAGTATTCCAAAAAAGTAAATTAGTTCGCGAACGATTGGTATTAATTAAGATTAAGACGAAACTGTTAGCTCCGGTAAGAGAGGAGGCAATAGTAGGAGCTGTAAGAGAGCTCATATGATAAAGCTCTCACAAAGAGGGAAACCTGGCGGAGTGGTAAAAAGCTAACGACCAAAATGGTCGTTGGTGCGAGGCGAGGAAACCACCTCCTACAAAGCAGCGGTTGATGGCGTACATTAGGCGAGAGATCATGCACCCCGTCCTGGAGCCTGCCCACAAGCACGAGAACCATTGTGGTAGTGGGTAGCCCTTTGTTAATAGAAACTCAAGTCTGGAACAGAGCACGCTAGCCCGAGTCTCTCCTGGTTCAGGTTTAAAAGGACACGTGACTTGACCTTGCCGTGCTTGGCCGCTTCTCGAACAAATAGTTAAGCTTTGTTTCCTGAACATGACCTTGCATTTAATTTGCTTATATGATAATTTCAAAATTATAACATGCTCCTCATACCTTCGGCTCAAGTAGTTTCAGTGTTTTTTTAATATTTGTAATTGTCTAAGTCTGCTGTTAAACCAAATTATGTGCAGTTCCAAAGGAGAGAGAGAATCTACGAGGAAGAGCAACGTCAAATAAGAGCAGCTGCACGTAAGGACAAGGAGGATGCTGAACGGGGTGCAGCAGTGCATCATTAGCCTAAATCACATCACTCTTGCTCCAAACTGGTTGTAAGCACATCTCAACTCTTGATATTTCTTTTCAGATGAGAATGTGCTACTTGAATCTCATTAAGTCTCTCCTATGTGCGTATTACCGAATGCTAAGAAAATGTTTGTATTTTGAAATAGAAAGTTAGTTCTATTTTTATCTTAGAAAATATCTAATTGTTCTATTTTTGGGAATTGTGAAAATTCTATCTAAACAGCCCAATGTCAAACCTAATCCTTTATTGATGGGTAGATAGATGTAAGACCCAAAGTTACGAATACGAATATGCTTATTAAGAACCCTAATGTGCAAAATACTTTGTCATTTAGATTGGTAGTGGGGGAGCTCTCTTTGCCTCTGTTTTCCACCATCAATCATTGACTGGGATACTGAAATCGCATTCTCATGTGACACTGTCACATGCCTGCGTAACTCCATCAACCCCATGTGATGTCCCCTGGCCCCTTTCCCATAGGAAGGACTGCCAGATGTCCAAAATATAGCAACCAGCATTCGTAGTATACTAATTAGTATTTATTCAATTAATTAGTAAGATTGATTATTAAAAAATAATCACAATTTATTTTTAATGAAGGATAAATTGAAAGTTTGATTACAGCATATGTGAGTTGAAATAGACTATGTATCACTTTGTTTCGATCGAAATATAAGATAGCAACTAAATTCGCCAGTCATTAAAAAAATATATATTGTAATATAAATATTAGGCAATGAGCCTGTCTAAGCAAAATAATTTCACTGCATCCAAAGAGACTTGAATCTTTGGTATAGCAAAGATGAGTAGCTCGATTAGGTGGGTGGCTCCAAAGGAAGGGCCTGGCTCACCTAGACCGAAGTTCCACAATTATCTTTAGAAGAAAAATAAAAGATTCCTTATGTAACGTAGGGCCAACGGTACTCAAAGAAACTAATAGAAGTCTAATCTTGTAAATACAAATGAGACGCTGAAGTAAAAACCGAAGAAAATAAAGCAGTCTTGTCAAACTTCAGTGCATTCAATTATGGTGTCCCAGACCCGCTCCATATTATTGATCTTCGATTTACAACCGACGGTGGAAATCAGTGGATTATAGTCAGCAACGGCAGTGCATCTGCCACAAACTCCTCTTCGCCATCTACAAATGTTCATTTGAATTCAAAGTAAGACCATTCTCTCTCCGACTCTCTCTCTCTCTCTCTCTCTCTCTCTCTCTCTCTCTCTCTCTTCTTTTTCTTCTGCATACAGAGTTTATCATAAGGGATGATGGACGGTGGCGGCGGCGGGGGTGGCGGCGCGCCGCACGGGGCGCTGTTAGCGCTGGTGGTGGTGGCGGTGGTGGCGGGGCCAATGCTGATCGGAGGCGAGGGCGGCGTGGCGGCGGTGCTTGCAGACTCGCTGGCTGACCTCCTGACTCCAGCGGGGCTTCTCTTGCTCCCCGTGAGCCTCCTTGTGCTCATCCGATTCCTCTCCTCCGACCGCGTCTCGTCACCGCTGGCCGACTTCTTCTCCGGCGCCTCCCGTGATTCCATCCACCGAGTCGGTGGATCACCGGTCGGCATCGCACTTTTTCTCGTACTGCTGTTGTTGCTTCTCTACTACAGAGTCTCCATCTTCGGTGACGAGGATGACTCCGGCGACTAAGCGGGGTACTTTCGTCATTATCCGTAGTCCAACTGTCCAACTTCCCCAACCACTCCGGATGCGTTACTATTAGTTAGGCAGTATTTAGGTTGTGTTGTGTAATTTACTTAATCACCCTTTCGGTTGTTTTGCTTTGGGTAGGTCAGATGTTGTTGATCTGTGTTTTTTTAAAGTTTGTTGATCTTTTTCTTTTTCTTTTCTCATGCGTTTAAGGCTTTTTTTAAGCAATGTCAATTATCAGGGCTTTGTTCACTCAAATGAAAATCTGAACTGCACATTGAATATAGTGAGAGGTTGGCAGATCTTTTTTCGTTCGGAGGCATTGTCGTTCCACTTCGATAATTGGCAGGTAGCTTGCCTAGTTCGCCTAGTTCGGGGTACCTCTCGGCAGAAACGTCTCCTGTCCTATAAAGAAATGTGTGGTGTAGATCTTATTGAGACCATTTTGACATAGTCTGATATCGGTCGATAAATAAGTGTTAAAAATTGAGTTTGACTAAACATGGTAATGGAGATGACACTGAAAAAGCTTCAACATGACATTCATGCCGTTCAAACACTAAACAGCAACCACTATCAGTCTTGTGGAACCAAAAGGTTCTCTCAAATGGATAAAATCTTTGTTCGGTAGATGGCACTCAACATTGTCGGATACATAATACTTCATAATGGACATAATCAACCATGAGATAGGTGATGATAACAACACATTGTTAAATGCTAAAGCACCCAAATTTTGTCTAAACCATCGCAAAATCATGCGTGATTGAATAATCTGTTCCTGTTCATGTCTGAACTATAATAGGTGCAGAGTTTATTTCCTTAATTTTGAGCGACATTTTGGGACAATTATGGGATTTGTCATAACCATATACTGCCGAAAGCTTCCTCCAACGCTCCTGCACCCCTCTCTTCCTGAGAATTTGGTATAGCACCCTATAGGATAAAAAAACAGTTCATTAAACAACGAGATCCATTATTTACATGGCATTCAAAATGTGATTATAGTTGGCACTAAAATATATGGATGAAAGAAGGGAAATAAATACATTACTACGCAGTGTTATATAATGGTTAGAGGATAGCATAATTTCTACTGTTTAGTCTATTTAGATTGTAATATTCAAATGAGGTATATATTCGCCAAGGTTCTACAATCATCTTACTGCAATCTAGAGGTTAATGTGTTTCAGGCAGATAATGATATCAGAGTCCTTCAACTTCCGATATCTCACCATGTAGTTTAGATTGGGTAAAAGCATATTGCTTTTTAACTTGATCAGAAGATCCAGAGCTTCAGAATAGGAAGAATTTGACTACATACAGTTACTTTATCTAGTCTCTTATGTTTCTCATATAATTGCAATTTCCTCCTCATGTGAAATTCTGTCCCATTTCTGTCATTTACAATAAAAAGGTGGCATAATTGATTATTTTTCAAAGAAAGCATTACTATGGGCAGCCCTCATTGATTTACGTATTTGTCAAAGTGGAGAGCCCTTTCCTTTTCTCATTGAAACAACACTTCTAATTTATGCATAAATGCCTTTATCCATTTAGAATTTAGGTATGACGGTAAAATTTGGAAAAAATACACTATAATTAACAAATCCAAACAATTCCGTTCAACTTGAACTATGGTACAAACACTCAGCATCTCCCTAGAATCAAGGCGAGGAGCGAAGAAGTGATCAGCTTTTTTCAGGACAATACAACAGAGTGCCAGAGAGATGCACAGAAAGTAGTCACAGTTTTATTTTTTATACAAACAGTGAAGAATGATTTGGTGGGAAAACAGGTCTCTCTGGAATCAAAGGCAATGAGTGAAGTAGTGAACAGCTATTTCAAGGACGATACAACAGAGAACCAAAGAGATGCGCAGAAATTACTGAGTGTTCTATTTCTGAAAATTTAAAGCTAAAACAAACCTCGAATGAAAATCTTAGAATAACTACAAATTTGCTAACATATTCTCCTATTTGTCTTTTAATTAAAAGAAGACAAATAAGCATTTACATAATATTCTTTTTTTTTTTCAAAAAAGAAAACGTTAACTACCAAGAACAGCTAAGTAGGTAACTTGTCGGCAAATATAAAGAACACTTATATTGACAAGTATAAGATTAGGCTAAACAGATCTCCCTATTACTTTTCAACCGTTGGCTAAACACAAGCATGAATAAAAAATCGCAGTAAGGAACACAAAATAACTATTGCATATTTAAACGTCTACTTGACATCATTAATGTAGAGTATTTCACACAACAACAATAACATCCCAGTAATAAGTCTCAATGAGGCGAGATATGAGGAGAGTAAGATATACGCAACTATATCCTGAAGGAGGTTGTTTCCGTATTAATGTAGAATATATTTTCTTTTCGTTAATCTAGAATATACCAATTCCGTATAGCAGAAAAATTCCGTCATATGCATAGGATTCACTTAAAGTGCCATCAAATAATCTTCCTCAACCTACTTAGGATTTAGGAAAGCACTTAAATCATGACTTCATTAACTTACAATGTCAACACCATCATGGATGCCCCTTGCTTGCCTTCAGCGCTGCCGCTAACACTTCAGCCAAAAGAGTTGGTAACAGAATATTAAAGACTTAAACTGAAGAAAAACAGGACAAAGAGGTTCAGAATGAGAACATTAAACTTACTTATATCCTCAATCTCTTCCAAATAGTCATTGTGCTCCCTTAGTGAGGGAAAATCCTCCTCCATTTTGAAAGGAAGAAGAGGTTCAGAAAAACAAAGAAAACATCAATATTGAAACTTATGGATATTCCTTCACCGATTAACTTCAAGCTAAAAAAATAATAGTTCAGATAAGACAAAGCACATCAAATAGAATATGACACACTTTTAAGTAAATAATGCAAACACAAAGTATGCAAAGACATGGATAAGCTCCGAGGAAAATTTTCATCTAAGACTAGTTGTCCTTTTAACATGTTCTAGGCTCATGCATTCTTCTCCATATGATGAGTAAGATCACATAAGCAGCCATGATTTCTAAGTAAAAAGTCTATGCTTTAAGTAACTTACATCTACTGGATAGCCTCAAAGACAAACCACATATGATATTCTTTATAAAATGTTTCATCATGCTTGGAGAAAGATGACATAGGAATCCGCCTTCGAACCAGACATAAAGTACTAGAAGTTATTCATCCACCACATTCGACAATACAGTTGAAAACAATTAGGTACTGAACCCGAGACCAACCCTTCATGAGGGGTTGGCCGCACTGCTCGGGTCAAGTGTGGGAGGCATGCGAAAGATATATTTGTCCAACGTCATAATGTAATGTTAGTATATATATCGTTTATATACTGAACCCTGATGATGTTATGTTAATTACATTTATATTTCGATAAGCTTTTTTGCCAATGATATTTATCGACTATTTGTCATGGTGTAATTTAAAATTAACTTTGTAATGTTTTGATATGTCAGCCTGTAGTAAAATTAGAGACGAATAACAGAACATAAATAGCCAAAGTGGTTCACAAAAAGAAATTAGATGAAATTCACCATTCTCGTTTAGTAAATGAAATTTATAATCTTAAAAAAAAAAGAGCCTGAGAGCTTTGAGCATGCTTTTTTATAGATAATATGATAAGAACCTTTCAGTGATAAATAGCAAATATAGTTTCTAACCACAGTTTTTAAACCATGGAAGATGAATAAAATCATAGGTGTGCATTGCTGCCGATATACTCTTTAGTGCAAACACGTATTTGCTATATTTTTAAAAAAAAAATTCTAAAATTTCGTAGAAATCTCTATATTGCTTTATAATGGACGAAACTCGAATTTATAAGTAATGGTTAGTAAAACACCTGTTTCATCTGTCAAACTATCCGCCATAGAGTATTTGTTAAGGTGACTATACGTTTGGTAGAGAAACTAACATATATAACAAATGCCAAATGATACTTTGGTTTTGATGATTTTATCACTCTTTTAATAGCGCATGGATCTATAGACAATTGTTCAAATATTAGTAGTTGTTTGACCAATTTGTTTTTGCAGACCTTACTTTCTGGCATATCGAAATATCTTTCTTGTCAGCCGTGCTTTTTGTGGCCCAATTGCTTATCAGATATGTAGAAGATAGTCATTGAGTTCGAATTCTAGTAAATATGCTCAATTTTTTGTCGAGATATAAGATAAAATTGACCTCAGTAGTCACAAACTAATAAAAAAAGGAAAAAATATGAAGGTTATACAATTCTTGGTACTGGATGGGTGAGATTAAATATGTGCATAGTTCATATTTAGCTTCATCTATATAACTCTTTGGTTAGAAAATATTTATATTGTTATTTAGTTTATTAGAAATTAGTACTAATTTACAAGAACATGCTATCGAAGTTTTTGAGTGTTAGAAAATATGCTGTGTGACATAACATATAAAGAAAAAATTCAGATGTCAAAGTCTTGAATGTTCATGAGGAGAAGATGACAAACAGAGTTGGGAATTTTTGTATCAGAGTTGGGAATTTTAAGATGGTGGAAAATGAATCAAAGAAAGAAGGAGAAGGGAAATTGATTTTGAAGAAGGAGGAAAAAGATGTGCTGATTATTTTCCAACGTACACAAATGGAGATTGAGGATCCGATGATATTATTTTGGAATGTTCCAGAGTTTGTCCCACCCGTTGCTTCAGCATCTTACCTTTACAGCAACATTATGATACCGGATTTATTTTTGAGATAATATCACATCATCTCTTAGATTCTTCCTAGCCATCAATTAAATTTTTAGATTCTTCAATTATTATTTAAACTTTTTTAAAAAAAATTTCTTTTGATATTCATGCAGAAGTTATTTTAACCATAATATAAATATTTTTAAAAAAAATTGTTAATATAAAAGTTATAAATTTTAATGAGATTTATAATTTTTATATTTAACATTTTTTAAAAAAATACTTTAAAATATATGTTTTGATGCTTAAAAGTCTTAGTGGTTTTTAAAATCGATCAATTAATTCGCTGAACTTTGAACCATCAAAACACCTATTTAGAAGTAGTTTTTGAAAAAAAAAAAATTAAAATGAAAGTTGTAAATTTCATCAAAATCAACAATTTTTATAGTGTATATTTTTTAAAAAAATATTTTTAAATAAATATTTTGGATGTCAAAATTAATAGATAAAATAAGGGCTTATTCGTCAAAGTTAAAATATGGAGGGGTTGATATGGAAGTCTCCCTTATTTTTTAAATAACATTGTGTAATACAAGCACCAACTAAACAAGAAATTTTTTTTTTTAATTGCAATTTTTGTTTGATGCATAATTAAGCCATAAAATAGGACGACAAGAATATTTCAATGGGATTTTAGAAGAAAAAAAGTTCATTTTCATAAATATATGTAGTGCAAGCTTATAGTTTGCATTTTAATTTAGCTTGTTTAGATTTTATTATATGTTACTCCAAGTAAAATAGCGGCACAAGTTACAAACCGTTTATTACAGATTAAATTTGAGTTATAAGCTACAAACGAACAACTTTACTAAATGCGTACTATAATTTAAATTAGATTGATCTTATAATATATTATCTATAATTATTTAACAAACTATAACTGAATACATATGTAATCTTGAACAGATACCTACTTTGAAATCCCATACCTTACAAGTTACACCTAAAGAATGACCTAAAAAGAGAAAAAAAAGAGTTGCAGACCTAGTGCTGCTCTTTTTTTTTCTTTTTTTTTTTGATCCTTGGGACGTGGTGGCTAACCCACCCGCGTAAGCACTGCCCACCCTAACCCCGGGTTCGAAACCTGGACCTCCCCCTGAGGGGAAGGATTTCGAAACCCGGACCTAGTGCTGCTCTTTAATATAACTCAATGCTAGTGTATCCAAATCTCCCTCCAATCTTAATAAAAAACACAACATACTTGTGAACACCTCTAATAGTAGGACCTATAAGTTAAAAATAATAAGAGAGACTTACATATCAGCCCCTATTATATTTAAAATTGACAAATAAATTCCTCAATTTTATCCATTAACTTTGATATCTCAAAATTTATTTACAAATATTATTTGAAAAAATATTCAACAAAAAAATTATAAATTTTGGTGAGATCTGTCACTTTTATGTTAAATTTTTTTTCAAAAAATACTTATAAATAGGTGTTTTGAGGTTCCAAAGTTCAGCGGATTAAATGATTAATTTTAAAACCCATTAAAATTTTGAAGCCTCAAAATATCTCTTTGGAAGTATTTTAAAAAAATATTAAATATGAAAGTGGTAGATCTCATAAAATTTACAACTTTTATTTAATTTTTTTTCTAAAAAATAGTTATATAATGGTCAAAATAGCTTCTGTACGAATATCGAGATAAAAGTATTTTTTTTAAAAGTTTAAAAGTAACTTAGAGAATCTAAAGATTGATTTGAATGAGTAGGAAGGATTTAGGAGCTGATATTGTATTTGCCCAAATAATAATTAATTATTATTTTTTTTGTCTAGGTGGCAAACTCGGTGGATTTCATGGGGCCACTGTTGAGAATTTTGATAACACATTCTGAACAGCCCACTGGAACTATTTGACAAGGATTGGTTCCGATATTTCTACACGATGAGGTTCATCCGTTAAGATTCAAGTGGCCCCAACACGGCAGAACTGCAGAAGTAATTATCAGTTGTCTATTAACCAATGACCTTTGTCCTTGTATATATAACAAGCTGATAGTTGATGTGAGAGTTCATTGAAGATTCATCCATGGACATCTGCACCTAGCATCTTATCTATCATTAGGAAGAAGATAAGCCTCACAAGATAGTAGAGAAAATGGCTTCTGCTGTGTCATTTGTGATAGTATTGCTTGCAGTAGTCTCCGTGTTCTATGATCCTGCAGTCCATGGTCTCCGGAGAGATGATTTTCCTCCTACCTTCATCTTTGGAGCCGCTACCTCTGCTTACCAGGTGACTAGTTTATATCTCATCTTCTTACCGAACTCTACTTCTCTCCTTCTACTCTATATTGGAAATAACTAATAAGAATGTTTTGGGACATGATGCTTCCCCGAATTTGGGAATAGAAAAAGAACTTTTGGCCTGGCTAATTTTGTGTTTCGCATCAACTATATTAGAAACTAAGAAGCACGGACATGACAAAAATTCGACTCCGTGCAGTGTCCGATACCGATATTCTGTAGACACGTATCGAGCATGCCTTAACGCATCCCAAAAAAAATTGGACAGTGTGTCGGACACACGAGACATGAGCTGAACAGCAAGTCCGTATTTTTGTTTTATTTTTTTTAATTTTAAAAGAGAAGTAAAATATTAAATAACACTAACAGTATATAGCAGTAAGTAATGTAATACAGTGATATATTCAAATATTATATTTTTTATATTTTTATTAATTAAATTAAACTCTTATGTGTATTTTAAGTGTGTGAAATATTATATTATAGATAGACTTTATTATTAAATGTTATTGTATTTTTATATATTTAAATATTTAATATAATATATTTTTTATTATCGTGTCCGAATAGTATATGTGTTCTACTTTTTCAAAGATTACTGTGTTTCATAGCCATACCGTATCGTGTTTCCATACCCTGTGTCCGAGTGCATGCTTCCTAAATTAGAAAAGATTTTGCACAGTGGATTATGCAATTTGATACTTGCGTTTTTTTTTCTTTAAAGTTTCTTGATAATAAGCAATATTGTTGAGGCCAGGCGGCCAAGATGGACTCTTAAGGCTCAAGCACTAGTTGATTGGGGGCTATGAAATATGAACATTCCGAAAATATCGACGTGTCCGTGTATATATACGTGTCAGACACGATACTTTTTGGACACGTACGGACACATATCGGACACGTCATGTGGCGTGTCCGAAAAAAATTAAAAAAAAAAAAAATCGGACATGCCTGTCAGACACTTCTGTTCTGCGTGTCCGACACACGTGTCGGTGTTTATATTTTTTTTTAAAAAAAAGTTTATTTTTTAGAAAAGTTAAATACCATATGTAATAGTGGTATGAATATAATATAGTCATACACTCAAATATTATATATAATTTTAGTTTTAGTTGATATATTTAGATTTATTTAAAAAATATGAAATATTATATTTTTGATGGACTTATTATTGATGTTATTATATTCATTGATATTTAAATATTTCGTATAAATTATTTTTTAATTATTTATATTTTTTATTGTCGTGTTCGAATCGTATTCGTATTCTATTTATTTGTCGTATTTTTGTGTCGTATCTCCGTGTCCGTATTCGTACGAATACTAAATTGATTGGGGGTACGTTAATATTAATGTGGTGCAGTCGTCGCTGCGACTTAGATCCAAGGAAAAATTCCTTTCATTGGCGGTGGAAGGTGGTGATTACAAAAGTTGGTGAGAGTTACGAAGAAGAAGACAATGTGATTACAAAAGTTGGTGAGAGTTACGAAGAAGAAGACAATGTGAAGATTCTTGGAACTGATCCCAAAATTTACAGAATAATGTCTCTCTATGCTTGCCTCCTTTTTGTTACATGCTTTATCCCTTATATTTCCCATTTCCAAATCCTACCAGCATTTAATTACATGCATTCAATACGACTTGACAATGGGAGGAGAGGGGAGGAAGAAGTCCGGCAGTTGGCCCCGGGCATAGGTGCAGGTTTCTAATGTCAGACGACGAATAAGGGAACTCCATGGCTAACTATCCTATTTAGATCGATCTGCAAGAATTGCCGAAATTGGTCTCTAATCGACTTTGTTGAGTCTGCTAATAACGAGGCCGGTCTGTCCGGGGACCTTATCGCATGACCTTGCTTTGCTCCTTTGTAGGATACGAGGCCTATCCAACTTGAAAGAATTATTCGATGATGACGAAGTAAAAAAACTACTAGTGGTATCGGGTCCGACCCTATAGGACTGATTAGCAAGAATGGAAACAGTTTATAATGGTGTAGATTACTAATGAAACCAAAATTTCCATCATGAATGTATATGTTAAAGTCGCCTGTTTTTTTGTGTAGGTTGAGGGTGCGGTGGCTGAGGATGGAAGATCTCCCAGTATCTGTGATACTTTCTATCATGCAGGTAACGGCCGAGCTAAACTTTTTCTTTTGGGGTTTTTTGTTTTTGCTTAAAAAAGTTTGAACTAGAAAGTTGTTCGTGAAGTTCTTTTCCAGCTTTCAAAAGCTCATAAAATATTAGTATGCTTTGTAAGGATCCAATAAGAAAAAAAATTGAATTCAGACATTAACCACATAGCCTGCCTAAAAATCAGCTTCAGAATTATTTGATAGCATTGACTTAGGATTAATATCTTAGGTTATTATGTAGGGGACTATTAAGCTAGCATACTAGCATATCCAGGTTAGAAATAAGCTAGCATGCTGGTATATCCAAAAATTTTTAATGTCACCAAGTTTTAAATAGCTTGGTCTAAGAATACTATTTTTTTCACCTATTATTTATTTGAAATATTTTTATATTCATTTATATCTATGGTTTTACTGACCAGTCGAGTTTACTAAACATTCTATTGGATCAGGAAACGCGCCAGACCACAGCACTGGTGATGTCGCTGCAGATGGCTACCATAAATACAAGGTATTTATCGTAATGAGATACATTTTGGAGAAATTGTTATTGTCTAGATGTTAGTATTAAAATTCATATCTAAATATGGGGCTTAGATTGTCATTATTGTTACATCGAGAAAATGGTAAATTAAAAAGTTCTATTTCTTTTTTCTTTTTTACTTTTTGTTCTGTCCTTGTTCTGAAATTCTCATGTAGACATGTAGCGTCTGAACTGTAAATAACAATATATTGGCACCTTAATGCATCCTATTTGTTCCTTATGAGTATTATATTTTGTTTTTTCCAGGAAGACGTAAAGCTTATGAGTGACACTAGACTAGAAGCCTACAGATTCTCCATCTCTTGGTCAAGACTCATCCCAAGTATGAAAAGCAACTGTGTATTTATTTAGCCACAGGACTTATGATATGCTGATATAATCTGAATTTTATATCTAAATCTGTTGTATATTCTAATACAATATCTGTATTTCAGATTTCATCATCGCCATCAGGCCATCATGATAGCATTTTTCTTTTGTTTTTTTGGCTCTATAGGCCTTTTTAATACTTTATGTCAACTTTAGCTACTGCATGTTTCAAATCTATATTTGCAGACGGGCGAGGGGCAGTTAATCCGAAAGGGTTGGAGTATTACAACAATCTAATCAACGAACTACTCAAACACGGTATTTTATCATTGCGTGAATGTTTTTATTTCATTTAGGATTTGTATGTCCATATATGCTCATGCAGCAATTGGAACAGCAGTCTTAACATGATATCCCCTATGGCATAGTGTGTTAATGGAAATATTACTGACCATAATTCTGATACTTTAGAAATTTACTAACGTGTGATATAATTAAGGATACTTGGACCTTGGCCAAACGTAGTTCGTACCGATCGACTTTATTCAATTCACTAATGTTTCTTTCCTCGCCATGATTAGGCACTGGTAAGCAATTAAAACAAACTCGGGTAGACTTTCTAAGTTTTCTCCTGCCTATACACATATCCAATTGTATTTGTCTTATCTGCCCCGTTATAAGTCTTGGCTCACTTTAGATCTTCTAAAGGATGATTTAAAAGGAGGAAAGTACTAGGTAGTAGTTGATTCACGCACTGGATTACTTAAAATGTTACAGGAGGAAAAGAGAAAGATATGATTCATTGTTTTGTTCACACCGTGTCGAATGTCTCTAAATAACAATAATTTAAATGGTGATTTTCTGATTTGCTTGTCACTGATCTTTTCCTTTTTATAACTAATGTCAGTGAATTCAGCCCATGTCACACTGTACCATCTTGACCTACCTCAAGTTCTGGAAGATGAATACAAAGGATGGCTGAGCCCAAAGATTGTGTGAGACTTCATGCTTCAACAACATAACATACTTTTTGGTCAAGTCAAACATTTTTCTAATGTTTAAGTAACACTGTCGGTCACAGGGATGACTTCACATCTTATGCAAATGTGTGCTTCAGAGAATTTGGAGATAGGGTGTATAGCTGGACCACCTTAGCAGAACCAAATATTTTAGCACAGGCAGGATATGGTACAGGGTCATTTGCACCGGGCAGGTGTTCCTACCCTTTTGGCGATAATTGCGTGGAAGGCGATTCCACCAGGGAACCATATGTTGCAGCACATAACATGCTGCTGGCTCATGCATCTGCTGCCAAACTATACAAAAGGAAATACCAAGTAAGTTATATTCAATTCTCAAAAACAAGAGCGATTACTCTGTGGTCAAAGCTCATATGGATAACAGCATTGTTTCTTAGTTACCATATGGATAAGAGCAAGTATTCGTTACCATAATCATAAAGTGACACATAAACCATGCATGGATGCTTGGCTACCAGAGCCTTTTAAACTTAGTTTTTCTGGTAAACAATATATAGGTGAATTGATTGCATAGTTCTGTGCAACGGATCAACCCGCTTAAGTTCTGAACCTGCAAGATAAACTTCATCTCATTTTTGTGAAACTTAAGTTTCTTGAGATTGACACCTTCTTTCAACTTCAGACTGTACAAAATGGATCAATAGGCATAAATGTATATGGCTTTGGATTATATCCACTCACAAACTCTAGTGCTGATGATGAAGCAACACAAAGAGCAGCAGACTTTTTTATGGGCTGGTAAGTTGCATATTCACCTATGATTGCAAGATTCTACATTAACTCTTTACTTTTTCGCGTAGGTGATGGATGAACTAACAAGATACATTTAGAGGAAAATAATATTGCAAACTTTGTATTTTAAAATTTCTGAAAAGAAATATAAAAAAATACGTTTAGTCGACCCCGAAGTTGTTGTTTAAAAAACACATTTCTTTTGAACTACAACTTCGTGTGTCCATAATATGCATTTTATGTATTTTTTTTAAAAAAAAGGAACTGAATCTTTTGAATTACAACTTCAGAAGTCATTATACGCATTGTTTATATTTTTTCAATGAAATTTGAACTACAAAGTTCTAGTTCACAATAAAATTTGTCATGATGTAGTTCATCTTTTTGAAAACATCTAAATAACACATACAAGGGGTCTCTAAGTCGATTTCTAGAGTCTGGTCTCTAGGAAATATTTTTCCATCATTGCGGGCGCTTACAATGATAATATTGAGTTAGTGAAGAGCATGAATTTGGAGAAGTGACTGTTAAATTTGAATTATGCAGAGAGACTTTGGAGTCAAAAGTGCTGAGTAGATTTAAGACGGAATATGGAATTGATCTATTTTTTTGTTTCTTTATGGAGAAAATCTGAGGTGAGAGATGCTTACAATGTATCGAGTTTAATTTTAGCAAAGAATAATTGATAACAGTAAGTGAGGTGTAAGTTTTGAAGATAAGAAGATTCAAAATGGTGGATATTTTAAACATCTTGGGTTAATATATACAAAGAGTTGAGAAGTAGAGGTATAACAGACAGAATGAAGTGCTAAAGGAGAAAGTTGGTACGCTGGTGGAGAGCAAGATAGAGAAAATCGCTTGAGATTGTTTGGACATGTAAAATGGAGGCCTATCGACTCACCAATTAAGAGTGAAGTGTCAGAGTGACCCCTATCACGAGGGGTATGGGGCACCGCCTTAAAATTACTTCACTTTTCTCAACTTGAACGAAAACGTGTTTTAATTAGAGCAAATTAGCATAGCGATCCATATTGCCAACTCCACTTAGTGGAACAAAAAGTTTTTTTGAGGTTATTGTCATATTCTAAGGCCACGAAAAATTCACTCTATAAGTCATAATATTGATTATGTAAGAAACCAGTAGGATGCAAACTAATATCACTAAATCAGAGCATGTTGTCAATGAACTCCAGGTTTCTGCATCCGCTGGTATATGGAGACTACCCTGCCATAATGAGAAAAAATGTGGGCCAGAGATTGCCATCATTTACTAAATACGAATCCAAGGAATTATTGGGTTCTTTTGATTTCGTTGGCCTAAATTTCTACTTATCACTTTATGTCGGTGATAATTCCAAAGCCCTACAGTCTGCAGTCAGAGATTACAGTGCTGACACGGCTGTTGTGTTAACTGGTATGAACTCCTTTTTCCTAGTCTGCAGTCAGAGATCACAGTAATCTTATAAGATCCTAATGAGTTCTTAGCTTTTTTATGCAGACTCCAAAGATGCAACTCCTACAGGTCATGTAAGAGCCTGATCATGTCCCTACTTGTTTTTCTTATGATATTAGTGTTCATACGCACTAAGCCACTAACTAGTTGTTTTTGTGGAAGCAGTACATCCCAACACAGACACCAATCTATCCTCCGGGACTGCAACAGCTTCTGGAGTTCATCAAACAAAAATATGGAAACCCCCCTATCTACATACAAGAAAATGGTAAGTTCGTAGTTATTTGATACTTGGCTGTTAAAGTTGTTAATTTTGCTCTCACAATCTTCACATAGGTTATGGACTTGGAGATAAGAACAGTCTTAATGACACCAAGAGGATTGTCTACTTGAAAAGCTACATAGGAAGCATGCTTGATTCTATGAGGTAACAACTTTGTACTATATTCCTAATGGTTGTCTTCCCCTTCCAATGTAGAGTCAATTGTGTTTTACACGATTCGCCTCGATAAGCGAAGATGAATATGTTTTGCTATATATCGAGGCTGAATTTTTTTTTTCTGTTTTGGTGACTATTGAGTTTGGTTTTTATTCTACATATCGACCGGAAACGATGCACGCTAAGGTAAAGTCTCTCTCAACGAAGTGTTGCTAGGATTCGAACTCCTGACCGACTTTCATGAGAAGTAGGTCATGGTGGTCTCCTCCCAGCACCCAACCGTACTAACCAATAGAACCAATGCTGGTTGGTGAGGCAAAAAGTGACATTGATAACGTCAAGGGTGACGTGACACCTCTCGTCACCACACATTTCAATTCATCGCTTACCACTGTTTGGTGACAAAGTGATTAGGGTGCCCTGCTCCTCCTAATGCTTTTCTAGAAAATTTCATTCTTTAAAAAGAACTCTCCATATCAAATGATTGTGATTTAGAAGTGGAAGGATTTAATTTAAAGATTTGCTAATTTATAGATATTACTGCCTGCATACATGTTATGGATAACTAATCATGCACAGTATACATCTGTATTTAAAAACTAAGCCTTCCTTTGTCTTCTCTGTGTACGTAGGAATAATGGATCAGATGTAAGGGGATATTTTGTGTGGTCGTTCATGGACCTCTTTGAGTACCTTTCAGGCTACACTGCAGGCATGGGGCTCTACTATGTTGACTTCAACGATAGAGAGCTTAGAAGGCAGCCGAAGCTCTCCGCTCACTGGTACGCCGAGTTCCTGAAGAAAAAAAGCAGCAACAAGATCAAAAAAGGTGTTCCGCATGAAAGTTTCTCCTCCAAAATGAGCTCCCGAGATTTTATTTAACATATACACGTTTTCCATGTAGATCGTAATAGAGTTTATCTAAATAGAATTGTATCGATCGGTATATTACGTTTACCCCCATGGATTTGGGTTGACTACTCAAAAATTATCATATCTGTTTTATGTATGAGTTTTTTAAAGAAATTAGAAGTTTTATCAAGTGAATAATAAGTCAACAGCTTAATGGTAATACAGAGGTTATTCTTAAATGGAGATGTTTGTTGCCAGGGAAGAGTTTCGTTGTTATGCAATTTGGCTTTTGAGAGGGGAAACCTGGTCAGCACGCAGCCTATAACATTTTGCAGAACAGTTAATTTCTTCAATGGTATTGGCTTTAGATGTATCACTTGAGTAGTTTCTAACGCATGTTATTTATAGTGTATACCGCCATGTCATGCATAAGCATTGGTTCGAAATTATTGTATGTTTACTTAGAAAGAAAAGTAGGTAAGTAGGAATGTGAGAAAGTTAGAAGATCAGTTTTTTATTTACGTTAAATATAAAAGTAAAAAAGTGAGAAACTGACTTTTCTTTCACTTTCTATTATATATGTAATTTTTTTTTTTTTTTTCACTTATCAAAAGCTAGAAAGTGGGAGGAAAGTGAGAGTCGTTAAACTAATAAATAAACTAAATAATATTAAGTTATTAATAAGAAATTAATAAATAAATAGTAATTACTTTTAATTATTAGTTTTTAATATTATTTTATAAATTCTAGTTTAAATTTTAAATAAATCTTATCAATTACTTTCAACCCCCTATATTTATATCCAAATTAAATATTTTAAATAAATAAAAAGTTCTACTTTCTACCAACTTTACAATCCAAAGTAACAAAAAAAAAAATTTAATCTATTTTCTTACCATTTTGCACCTTATTACTTTTTCTTCACTTCCCATCTTTCCACTTTTTTTTTTTACTTTCTTCTTTAATATTTTCTTATCACTTTGTTTTAACTTTCCTATTTTTAACTCAAAATAAACAACCCCTTAAAGTTGTCATGTCCCGCGTGTGTGCCACTCTACCCACTGATAGATATCACAAGTTATGCGATTTCTTATGTGCTAGGGTAAATGGTGCAGCAATTGCCCCATGTCTAATTTGCATTTGCATTTTTGTGAAAAAAAAAATACCGCCGTGTTTTATTTGGTTGGAGAAATTATTACTATGATAAAGGTGAAGTGATTTCTTCTTGGAAAAAAAATAATTAATTGCGACAGTGCTGCCACGTCAGTGAAAATAGGAATCCTTTTAAAAGCTTTGAAATACGGGATTGAGAATTTGAAGAATTTTAAAAATGGGTGATTTATCCTTATTCTATTTTTTTGGTTAACTACATATCAACCCTATTGAGATTTATACCTTACAAATTATTTTTTCTTACATAATAGCTCTGCTTTTTGTTGATGCAGCAGTGCACATAATGAAAGCAGAGGCTGATTGCCCCTTGAAATGTCAAGGTGGCTAATTTATAAGATTTGTTTTTTTTTAAATAAGGACTGATATGTAATTATATTTATTTCTTTTTCCTGGACTTTCATCCAGAGTTTCATCAACCATGGGTTATATCACCATTCATTCACTTTCCCATCTGTAGGACTAGAAAGGGAGTAAATAGCCCTGCTCAGATTTACTCCTATAGTCCTTGTATCATTATTGTATATCTTAATTTCAATTTACGATATATTTATTTGAATTCTCAAGATCAGCAATATTTAATTTGAAATCGAGTATGCATTTTAGAAAATTCAAAGCACTTCCATTTTAATTCATAATACTTACTTATGCTGTGACATTTGATTTCAACATCTTGATTTGGAATCTTTGAAAACACATCACATTGACATTTTGTCTCGATGTAAACAGAAGGAACTATGTTAGAATAAATCAAATTGTGGCTGAGATAAATAGAAAATAATACGAGATGGGATCGTCTGTGGTTAAACCACACATGATCCCGTGTGATTTTAATCTGAACCGTTAATCGGTTCTAATTTTATATATTTTTATAAAAAATTAAGAAGTATAAAAATATAAATTTTGATGTGATCTACAATTTTATATTTCAAAATTTTTCAAAAAATACCAAACAATATGTCAAAATAATAATCAAATTTTTGATCATTATTTTGACATATTGTTTAATATGTTTTCGAAAATTTTTGAACTATAAAATTATAAATTATATCAAAATTTATAACTTTTTAGTTCATAATTTTTTATAAAAATATATAAAATTAGATCAAATAAGTCGACGAAGATTTAAAAAAAAATTTCGTGATACGTATTGGGCCGATTAACGGCCGAGATCATATACTACAGTTTTAGCACAGGCGATCCCATCTCGCTGATACCATTCGCTTTTAACAATTCAAGGCAAGCACAGGCGATCATCTCGCTGATAATATTCGCTTTTAACAATTCAAGGCAAGCACAGGCGATCCCATCTCGCTGATACCATTCGCTTTTAACAATTCAAGGGATAGAATTGAACAATTGAGGCTTAGATGCGATATTTGGATTTAAAAAAAAAAAAGGATCAAAGATAATGCGAGAAAAGGCAATACTAATAGCCTCTCTACTATCTTTGGTTCTAGTTTGGAGCAGCTTGGAGGACTTGGTTAATGGCGAAATTACTCATAAATTTGGAAGGGATGATTTCCCACTTCATTTTGTTTTCGGAGCAGGGACTTCTGCGTACCAGGTAATTTATAAACAGGTTTAATCATTGGCATGATGTATTTATAAGTCTTTTTTAAAACTTTTATTTGTTTCTTTACAGTATTTTCTTTTATTTAATTTAGTTTTATCTAGAGAACATGAACTTGTTATGGTATTTCTTAAAATTCAAGCTACATGATAGATCTGGTGATTGTTTAGGTTGAGGGAGCAGCAGCAGAGGATGGGAGGACTCCTAGCATATGGGATACATATACTCATGCAGGCATGAATTTCTTGAATTAGTGGTTTTATTTATGTTAGATAAGATGAGAACTCGGCAGAGTGGTAGAAGCTCATGTCTAGAGGCCAAAAGCTAGGAAGTTTGAGGAGTGGAATCACCTCCTGCAAAAAAGGGGAGATTGCCTGTGCCATTCCAAAACCTGCGCCTACATGCGCGGGAGCTTTTGTGATACCGAGTAGTTCATTTTATTTATGTTAGATAAGAAAGAATTTACAAGTGATCTGTTTGTTTGGTGTTGAATAAAACTTCTGGTATGAGACAGGTAAAATGCCTGACAAAAGTACGGGCGATGTTACTGCAGATGGTTACCACAAATATAAGGTGTGTCTCAAACTCATCTATTTTATATTTTGATCTCATGCCCAAAGGATAAATTTAGAATCTATATTTTTTTTTTCTCCTCAAAATATTTTGATGGGCTCTTGGCAATTTCTTCCTGTTGTTTCTTCAAGTACGAAGATGTTGGATTTTAACACGTCATACATGTTAGCTACTATGTAAAAGTTTGAATTCTGGTGACTATACTGTGTCGATTGTTAAAATAACCTAGACATGAGAGAATAGGACATGTTTAAAAAATGCTGCCTTGCATTAGTGCATGCAGAGAGACATTAAGTTTATGATGGATCCTTCCATCTTCCTTTGTTATACTAGTTTTTTAGGTATTAATTTCTACCTTTATAGTTTGTGTTAGAAGTCTTCTACTTTCTGTGCTCATTCCATACTTAATATGCGATGTACATGCAATTATCCTGTTTCAGTCAGTTCTATGGAACATATATATATATATATATATATATATATATATATATATATATATATATATATCGTAATGAGATACATTTTGGAGAAATTCTTATTGTCTAGATGTTGGTATTAAAATTCATATCTAAATATTGGGCTTAAATAGTCATTATTGTTACATCAAGAAAATGGTAAATTAAAAAGTTCTATTTCTTTTTTCTTTTTTACTTTTTGTTCTGTCCTTGTTCTGAAATTCTCATGTAGACATGTAGCGTCTGAACTGTAAAGAACAATATATTGGCACCTTAATGCATCCTATTTGTTCCTTATGGGTATTATATTTTTTTTTTTTTCCAGGAAGACGTAAAGCTTATGAGTGACACTAGACTAGAAGCCTACAGATTCTCCATCTCTTGGTCAAGACTCATCCCAAGTATGAAAAGCAACTGTGTATTTATTTTAGCGCCACAGGACTTATAATCTGAATTTTATATCTAAATCTGTTGTATATTCTAATACAATATCTGTATTTCAGATTTCATCATCGCCATCAGGCCATCATGATAGCATTTTTCTTTTGTTTTTTTTGGCTCTATAGGCCTTTTTAATACTTTATGTCAACTTTAGCTACTGCATGTTTCAAATCTATATTTGCAGACGGGCGAGGGGCAGTTAATCCGAAAGGGTTGGAGTATTACAACAATCTAATCAACGAACTACTCAAGCACGGTATTTTATCATTGCGTGAATGTTTTTACTTCATTTAGGATTTGTATGTCCATATATGCTCATGCAGCAATTGGAACAGCAGTCTTAACATGATATCCCCTATGGCATAGTAGTGTTAATGGAAAAATATTACTGACCATAATTCTGATACTTTAGAAATTTACTAACGTGTGATATAATTACGGATACTTGGACCTTGGCCAAACGTAGTTCGTACCGATCGACTTTATTCAATTCACTAATGTTTCTTTCCTCGCCATGATTAGGCACTGGTAAGCAATTAAAACAAACTCGGGTAGACTTTCTAAGTTTTCTCCTGCCTATACACATATCCAATTGTATTTGTCTTATCTGCCCCGTTATAAGTCTTGGCTCACTTTAGATCTTCTAAAGGATGATTTAAAAGGAGGAAAGTACTAGGTAGTAGTTGATTCACGCACTGGATTACTTAAAATGTTACAGGAGGAAAAGAGAAAGATATGATTCATTGTTTTGTTCACACCGTGTCGAATGTCTCTAAATAACAATAATTTAAATGGTGATTTTCTGATTTGCTTGTCACTGATCTTTTCCTTTTTATAACTAATGTCAGGAATTCAGCCCCATGTCACACTGTACCATCTTGACCTACCTCAAGTTCTGGAAGATGAATACAAAGGATGGCTGAGCCCAAAGATTGTGTGAGACTTCATGCTTCAACAACATAACATACTTTTTGGTCAAGTCAAACATTTTTCTAATGTTTAAGTAACACTGTCGGTCACAGGGATGACTTCACATCTTATGCAAATGTGTGCTTCAGAGAATTTGGAGATAGGGTGTATAGCTGGACCACCTTAGCAGAACCAAATATTTTAGCACAGGCAGGATATGGTACAGGGTCATTTGCACCGGGCAGGTGTTCCTACCCTTTTGGCGATAATTGCGTGGAAGGCGATTCCACCAGGGAACCATATGTTGCAGCACATAACATGCTGCTGGCTCATGCATCTGCTGCCAAACTATACAAAAGGAAATACCAAGTAAGTTATATTCAATTCTCAAAAACAAGAGCAATTAATCTGTGGTCAAAGCTCATATGGATAACAGCATTGTGTCTTAGTTACCATATGGAAAAGAGTAAGTATTCGTTACCATAATCATAAAGTGACACATAAACCATGCATGGATGCTTGGCTACCAAAGCCTTTTAAACTTAGTTTTTCTGGTAAACAATACATAGGTGAATTGATTGCATAGTTCGGTGCAACGATCAATCCACTTAAGTTCTGAACTCGCAAGACAAACTTCATCTCATTTTTGTGAAACTTAAGTTTCTTGAGATCGACACCTTCTTTCAACTTTCAGGCTGTACAAAATGGATCAATAGGCATAAATGTATATGGCGTTGGATTATATCCACTCACAAACTCTACCGCAGATGATGAAGCAACACAAAGAGCAGCAGACTTTTTTATGGGCTGGTAAGTTGCATTTTCACCTATGATTGCAAGATTCTACATTAAGTCTTTACCTTTTCGCGTAGGTGATGGATGAACTAACAAGATACATTTAGAGGAAAATAATATTGCAAACTTTGTATTTTAAAATTTCTGAAAAGAAATATAAAAAAATACGTTTAGTCAACCCCGAAGTTGTTGTTTAAAAAACACATTTTGTTGGAACTACAACTTCGTGTGTCCATAATATGCATTTTATGTATTTAAAAAAAAATGAACTGAATCTTTTGAATTACAACTTCAGAAGTCATTATACGCATTGTTTATATTTTTTTCAATGAAATTTGAACTACAAAGTTCTAGTTCACAATAAAATTTGTCATGATGTAGTTCATCTTTTTGAAAACATCTAAATAACACATACAAGGGGTCTCTAAGTCGATTTCTAGAGTCTGGTCTCTAGGAAATATTTTTCCATCGTTGCGGGTGCTTTCAATGATAATATTGAGTTAGTGAAGAGCATGAATTTGGAGAAGTAACTGTTAAATTTGAATATCCAGAGAGACTTTGGAGTCAAAAGTGCTGAGTCGGAATATTGAATTGATCTTTTTTTTTTTGTTTCTTTATGGAGAAAATCTGAGGTGAGCGATGCTTGCAATGTATCGAATTTAATTTTAGCAAAGAATAATTGATAACAATAAGTGAGGTGTACGTTTTGAAGATAAGAAGATTCAAAATGGTGGATATTTTAAACATCTTGGGTTAATATATACAAAGAGTTGAGAAGTAGAGGTATAACAGACAGAATGAAGTGCTAAGGGAGAAAGTTGGTACGCTGGTGGAGAGCAAGATGAGAGAAAATCGCTTGAGATTGTTTGGACATGTAAAATGGAGGCCTATCGACTCACCAATTAAGAGTGAAGTGTCAGAGTGACCCCTATCACGAGGGGTATGGGGCACCGTCTAAAAATTACTTCACTTTTCTCAACTTGAACGAAGACGTGTTTTATTTAGAGCAAATTGGCATAGCAATCCACATTGCCAACTCCACTTAGTGGAACAAAAAGTTTTTTTGAGGTTATTGTCGTATTCTAAGGCTACGAAAATTCACTCTACAAGTCATAATATTGATTATGTAAGAAACCAGTAGGATGCAAACTAATATGACTAAATCAGAGGATGTCGTCAATGAACTTCAGGATTCTGCATCCGCTGGTATATGGAGACTACCCTGCCATAATGAGGAAAAATGTGGGCCAGAGATTGCCATCATTTACTAAATACGAATCCAGGGAATTATTGGGTTCTTTTGATTTCGTTGGCCTAAATTTCTACTTATCACTTTATGTCGGTGATAATTCCAAGGCCCTACAGTCTCCAGTCAGAGATTACAGTGCTGACACGGCTGTTGTGTTTACTGGTATGAACTCCTTAATCCTAGCCATGTTTAATGTTTATGTTGTATGCTTCTTGGGAAGTTTCAGCCTGTTTAGAAATAATAAGATCCTGACGAGTTTTTTTTTTTTTTTTTTTGATGAAGACTCCAAAGATGTAACTCCTACAGGTCATGTAAGAGCCTGATCATGTCCCTAATTGTTTTTCTTATGATATTAGTATTCATACGCACTAAGCCACTAACTAGTTGTTTTTGTGGAAGCAGTACATCCCAACACAGACACCAATCTATCCTCCTGGACTGCAACAGCTTCTGGAGTTCATCAAACAAAAATATGGAAACCCCCCTATCTACATACAAGAAAATGGTAAGTTTGTAGTTATTTGATACTTGGCTGTTAAAGTTGTTAATTTTGCTCTCACAATCTTCACATAGGTTATGGACTTGGAGATAAGAACAGTCTTAATGACACCAAGAGAATTGTCTACTTGAAAAGCTACATAGGAAGCATGCTTGATTCTATGAGGTACAACTTTGTACTATATTCCTAATGGTTGTCTTCCCCTTCCAATGTAGAGTCAATTGTGTTTTACACGATTTCGCCTCGTTAAGCGACAATGAATATGTTTTGCTATATATCGAGGCTGAAATTTTTTCTTTTTTTGGTGAACGTTGAATTTGGTTTTTATTCTACATATCGACCGGATACGATGCACACTCAGTTAAAGTCTCTCTCAACGAAGTGTTGCTAAGATTCGAACTCCTGACCGACCTTTCATGAGGAGTAGCTCACGGTGGTCTCCTCCCAGCACCCAACTGTGCTAACCAATAGGACTAATGCCGGTTGGTGAGGCTAAAATTGATATTGATTACGTCAAGGGTGACGTGACACCTCTCGTGACCACATTTCAATTCATCGCTTACCACTGTTTGGTGACAAAGTGATTAGGGTGCCCTGCACCTCCTAATGCTTTTCTAGAAAATTTCATTCTTTAAAAAGAACTCTTCATATCAAATGATTGTGATTTAGAAGTGGAAGGATTTAATTTAAAGATTTGCTAATTTATAGCTATTACTGCCTGCATACATGTTATGGATAACTAATCATGCACAGTATACATCTGTATTTAAAAACTAAGCCTTCCTTTGTCTTCTCTGTGTACGTAGGAATAATGGATCAGATGTAAGGGGATATTTTGTGTGGTCGTTCATGGACCTCTTTGAGTACCTTTCAGGCTACACTGCAGGCATGGGGCTCTACTATGTTGACTTCAGCGATAGAGAGCTTAGAAGGCAGCCGAAGCTCTCCGCTCACTGGTACGCCGAGTTCCTGAAGAAAAAAAGCAGCAACAAGATCAAAAAAGGTGTTACGCATGAAAATTTCTCCTCCAAAATGAGCTCCCGAGATTTTATTTAACATATACACGTTTTCCATGTAGATCGTAATAGAGTTTATCTAAATAGAATTGTATCAATCGGTATATTACGTTTACCCCCATGGATTTGGGTTGACTACTCAAAAATTATCATATCTGTTTTATATATGAGTTTTTTAAATGAAATTAGAAGTTTTATCAAGTGAATAGTAAGGCAACAGCTTAATGGTAATACAGAGGTTATTCTTAAATGGAGATGTTTGTTGCCGAGTTTCGTGGTTATGCAATTTGGCTTTTGAGAGGGGAAACCTGGTCAGCACACAGCCTATAACATTTTTGCAGAACAGTTAATTTCTTCAATGGTATTGGCTTTAGATGTATCATTTGAGTAGTTGTTAACGCATGTTATCTATAGTGTATACTGGCATGTCATGCATAATCTTTTCTTTTTTTTTCCCTTTTGGGAAGAGCATTGGTTCGAAATTGAAAAATTTACTTTCCCTTCACTTTCTTATTTACGTGAAAGAAAAGTGATAAAATTAGAAGGTCGGTTTCTTATTTACGTTAAATATAAAAATAAGAAAGTGAGAAACTGAATTTTCTTTCACTTTCTATTCTATATGTAATTTTTATTTTTTTCACTTTCTTATCAAAAGGTAGGAAATGAGAGAAACGTGAGAGTCATTAGTATTTAGTATTAAGTATTAATAATTATTTTTTTTAAGATAATTAAATGTATTATTATTATAACTAAATTAATATAGTTATAACTACTAAATTTTGAGTTTTATTTATAGATATAAAAAATAAATATTTTATTATTTTAATAACTAAGAAAATAATAATAAATTGATATTCTTTAATAAAAATAATAAGTAATACAATAATAATAAACAATCTTATATAAATAATAAATAAATATGATATTTTATTATACTTTTTAAATTTATAATAATTATTATTATTTTCTAAAAAAATAAATAATAAAATTACTAAATAATAAATAATATTAACTAAATAATATTATTTAAGTTATTAATAATAAATTAATAAATAAATAGTAATTATTTTTTAATTATTAGTTTTTAATATTATTATAAATTCTAGTTTAAAATTTAAATAAATCTTATCAATTACTTTCAACCCGCTATATTTATATCCAAATAAAATATTTTATATAAATAAAAAGTTCTACTTTCTACCAACTTTACAATCCAAAGTAAACAAAAAATTCAAATCTATTTTCTTACCACTTTCCACTTTACTATTTTTTTTTTTCACTTCCCACCTTACCATTTTTTTTTGTACTTTCTACTTTCATTTTTTTTATCACTTGCTTTTAACTTTTCTACTTTTTACTCAAAATAAACAACCCCCCCTTAAAGTGGTCATGTCCCGCGTGTGTGCCACTCTACCCACTGATTGATATCACAAGTTATGCGATTTCTTATGTGCTAGGGTAAATAGTGCAGCAATTGCCCCATGTCTAATTTGCATTTGCATTTTTGTGGAAAAAAAAATACTGCCGTGTTTTATTTGGTTGGAGAAATTATTACTATGATAAAGGTGAAGTGATTTTTTCTTGGAAAAAAAATAATTAATTGCGATAATGCTGCCACGTCAGTGAAAATAGGAATCCTTTTAAAAGCTTTGAAATACGGGATTTAGAATTTGAAGAAGGGATTATACCATATCAGCCCCCAAAGGTTTTAAAAGTACCAGATCAGCCCTCCATTTCAAAAATCTGCCAAATCAGCCTCCCAAACACTGTTTGAACTTTTTTCGGACAAAAATATCTATATACTCGTTAACAGTTCGGACATCAAAAACATCTATCTAGAAGTATTTTTTGGAAAAAATTTGAACATTAAAGTTGTAGAGCTCGTCAAGATCTCTAACTTTCATGTTGAATATTTTTCCAAAAAATATTTTAAAATAGGTGTTTTTGAGGTCCGAAGTGTAACCAGCTCGACCCAAAATCGCTGAAACAGTTTGTATGCCGAAAATACCTATCTAGAAGCATTTTTTGGAAACATTTTGAACATGAAAGTTGTATATCTCGACGAGACCTACAACTTTCATGTTCAAATTTTTTTCAAAAAATATTTCTAAATAGGTGGTCTCGATCTCGGCGAAACGAGGACATTTTTGTCCGGAAAAAATCCGAAACAGTAACGGAGGGGCTGATCTGTCCATTTTTTAAACAGAGTGGCTGATCTGTCCAAAGAATTCAAAATGGGGGGCTGATATGTCATTATCCCTTTGAAGAATTTTAAAAATGGGTGATTTATCCTTATTCTATTTTTTTGGTTAACTACATATCAACCCTATTGGGATTTATACCTTACAAATTATTTTTTCTTACATAATAGCTCTGCTTTTTGTTGATGTAGAGTGCACATAATGAAAGCAGAGGCTGATTGCCCCTTGAAATATCAAGGTGGCTAATTTAAGATTTTTTTTTTAAATAAGGACTGATGTAATTATATTCTTATCTTTACCCTGGACTTTCATCCAGAGTTTCATCAACCATGGGTTATCTCACCATTCATTCACTTTCCCATCTGTAGGACTAGAAAGGGAGTAAATAGCCCTGCTCAGATTTGCTCCTATAGTCCTTTTTATCAATATTGTATATCTTAATTTCAATTTACGATATCTTTATTTGAATTCTCAAGGTCAGCAATATTTAATTTGAAATCGAGTATGCATTTTAGAAAATTCGAAGCACTTTCATTTTAATTCATAATACTTACTTATGCTGTGACGTTTGATTTCAACATCTTGATTTGGAATATCAACATCTTTGAAAACACGTCACATTGACAGTTTGTCTCGATGTAAACAGAAGGAAGTATGTTAGAATAAACCAAATTGTGGCTGAGATAAATAGAAAATAATACCATTCGCTTTTAAGAATTCAAGGGATGGAATTGAACAATTGAGGTTTAGATGCGATATTTGGATTGAAAAAAAAAAGGATCAAAGATAATGCGAGAAAAGGTACTACTAATAGCCTCCCTACTATCTTTGGTTCTAGTTTGGAGCATCTTGGAGGACTTGGTTAATGGCGAAATTACTCATAAATTTGGAAGGGATGATTTCCCACTTCATTTTGTTTTCGGAGCAGGGACTTCTGCATACCAGGTAATTTATAAACAGGTTTAATCATTTGGATGATGTATTTATATGTCTTTTTTAAAACTTTTATTTGTTTCTTTACAGTATTTTCTTTTATTTAATTTAGTTTTATCTAGAGAACATGAACTTGTTATGGTATTTCTTAAAATTCAAGCTACATGATAGATCTGATGATTGTTTAGGTTGAGGGAGCAGCAGCAGAGGATGGGAGGACTCCTAGCATATGGGATACACATACTCATGCAGGCATGAATTTCATGAATTAGTGGTTTTGTTTATGTTAGATAAGATGAGAACTCGGGAGAGTGGTAGAAGCTCATGTCTAGCGGCCAAAAGCTAGGAATTTTGAGGAGTGGAATCACCTCCTGCAAAAAAGGGGATATGGTGGCCAGTGGCGGATCCAGAAATTACGTTAAGTGGGGTCAGAAAAAAATAAACAATATTTTATAATAATACAATAATAAGTTGCTAACTATTTGAATATAATATCAATTTCAAAAAATTCGTAAATATTTAATTCTGAACTACAATATAAAATAGTTCAAATATCTACGAACGTTTAAAAACACCCCAAAATATAAATTCAAACTCTAAATTTAATCGTAATAAATACAAAAAAAAGAAGTAAAAATTATGAAAAAAAATCAAATTTCATTCAACAGCAAAATCAAACTTTAGGATGTTCGTAAATATTTTAGGGTATTCGTAAATATTTGTATATGTTACGGGATATTCTAGAGTGTTTATAAATATTCTTGGGTGTTTGTAAGTATTCTCGAGTATTCTGAGGTGTTTGTGAGTGTTCTAGATAATTTTAGGATGTTCTGAAATATTCGTGAGTATTTTAAGATATTTGTAAGTGTTTGTGATTTTTAGATAATTTCATATACAAACTCTAAAAAAATTTAATAATTTTAATTTTTGAATAAAAAAAAATATCATATACTATACTAAAAATACACACACACACACACACACACACACACAATATATATATATATATATATATATATCAAGTGGGGTCATTTGACCCCACTTGCTATATGGTGGATCCGCCCTTGATGGTGGCGCACATTAGGCGAGATTGCCTGTGCCATTCCAAAACCTGCGCCTACATACGCGGGGCTTTGTGATACCGAGTAGCTCATTTATTTATGTTAGATAAGAAAGAATTTACAAGTGATCTGTTTGTTTGGTGTTGAATAAAACTTCTGGTATGAGACAGGTAAAATGCCTGACAAAAGTACGGGCGATGTTACTGCAGATGGTTACCACAAATATAAGGTGTGTCTCAAACTCATCTATTTTATATTTTGATCTCATGCCCAAAGGATAAATTTAGAATCTATATTTTTTTTTTCTCCTCAAAATATTTTGATGGGCTCTTGGCAATTTCTTCCTGTTGTTTCTTCAAGTACGAAGATGTTGGATTTTAACACGTCATACATGTTAGCTACTATGTAAAAGTTGAATTCTTGTGACTATACTGTGTCGATTGTTAAAATAACCTAGACATGAGAGAATAGGACATGTTTAAAAAATGCTGCCTTGCATTAGTGCATGCAGAGAGACATTAAGTTTATGATGGATCCTTCCATCTTCCTTTGTTATACTAGTTTTTTAGGTATTAATTTCTACCTTTATAGTTTGTGTTAGAAGTCTTCTACTTTCTGTGCTCATTCCATACTTAATATGCGATGTACATGCAATTATCCTGTTTCAGTCAGTTCTATGGAACATATATATATATATATATATATATATATATATATATATATATATATATATATATACATAATTGCTCTTTAGTAGCTCAATTACTGTTTCCACTACCTGATTTTCTGAAGATTATTTAGGAGGATGTAAAGCTTATGAGCGATACAGGACTGGAAGCATATAGATTCTCCATCTCATGGTCGAGGCTTATTCCAGGTATGCGAGCAAATGCTCTTGTTTCTTCTGGCACATGACAAAAAAGAACAAAGTTATTTGACATGTTAACATTTGTTTTGTAGAAGGAAGAGGTATGGTCAATCCAAAAGGTTTGGAGTATTACAACAATCTAATTAACGAGTTGCTCAAATATGGTCAGTGTTTCTGTGTCTGCTTTTTTGCGTTTATTTTCTAGGCTCTCTCTTATTAGCTTATCTGCTACTAATAGGGTTGGTTCAACCTTTGATACTTACTGTTGCTTGAGGCCTACTCAAGTGAAAAGGGAAGAAATAATATAATAGCCATCTGAATACCATACTGCTTGGTAGATAATTTAAAAAAAAAAAAAAAAACGCAAAGAGATTCTCTTTTTATGCATCATACACAAAATCAATGAAAATACATTCAGTTTTAGTAATACCACTGAGCCTTGTTTCCTCCAGGAAAAACAAAGAAAAGTAAATAAATTTTATGGTATATATCAGGAATTCAGCCACATGTCACGCTATACCACTTAGATCTTCCGCAAGTGCTTGAAGATGAGTATGGAGGCTGGTTGAGCCCCCGTATTGTGTAAGTGTGTTCAAACTCTACCATAATAATCATTTTCGAATGAATATTACTCACTGTTATCTGATTATTTATGTGGATGTCTTATACAGGGATGATTTCACTGCATTTGCAGATGTTTGCTTCAGTGAGTTTGGAGACCGAGTCTTCCACTGGACCACTGTTGTGCAACCCAACATAATCGGTCAGGCGTGCTATGATTTTGGGTTATGGCCACCGTGTAGATGTTCCTACCCATTTGGCAGCGACTGCACATCCGGCGATTCCACGACAGAGCCATACATCGTTGTCCACAATATCCTTCTATCGCATGCTTCAGTAGTGGCTCTATACAGAACAAAATATAAAGTAAGTAACACGCAAACTAAATACAATCTTCTGATTTGCCTCGGATATTCACTAATTTGTATCATGCTATATGAAAATATGCTGCATATCATTTGAATTCTCTTTAACTTGAAGACAGTCTGTAAATCATCTGTATATCAATATGTACATCATTTGAAAATATGCTGTATATCGTTGCAGGATACACAGAACGGTTGGATCGGGATAAATGTTTACGGCTTGTGGTATATACCCTTAACAAATGCAACAGCTGATGTTGAAGCAACCAAAAGGGCACAGGACTTCTCTATTGGCTGGTCTGTGGTAGATTGTTTTCCATTATATATATATATATATATATATATATATATATTTGGAACTTGTTTTCAGTTCATCTTCATCCGATTAATGCATACAAGCTACGTTATAGTTAATCTTATATAATGTACTTACTATATTTGGTCATCTGTTATAGGATTCTAAATCCTTTGGTTTATGGAGATTACCCTGATATTATGAAGAGAAATGCTGGTGCAAGGCTTCCAACTTTCACTGCGAGCGAATCTGAGAAAATAAAGGGTTCATTCGACTTTCTTGGCCTGAATTACTATTCTCCTGCATATGCTGGAGATCATTCTGAAAATTTGGATATCGATTTTCGCGATTATCTTAAAGATATGTGCATCATAGTGACAGGTTTGTCTTCTTATTAGCAATACGGATAGGTATCAAATTATAGACCGAGTTCACTAAATTTTGTACATATCAATGCAGCATCTAAAAATGATACACCCACTACTGGCCAGGTTAGCGAGTACCGCTTTCTTCACTATATTGTTACTACTTTTATATTCTACTCAAATATTTATGCACTTCGTGAAACAGTTTGTTCCTACACATGTAAGCTCGTACCCTCCCGGGCTAAAGAAGTTGCTAGAGTATATCAAGCAAGCATATGCGAATCCCCCAATATACGTCCATGAGAATGGTAATTAGTTTTCACTCCTTTATAAAACATTAATCAAGAATCATCTCATTAGAGAAACCAAGGGTGATTGTTAAGAAGAATCGCCCTAAATTAATCAAGACTTTAGCGCCTGTTAATATTTGGTTTAGATGCCTAGTTCCTTACAATAAATGCTTTCTACATCTAATTTGACCTCTAAAGAAACTCAAATGGTGTGACTTTCCTCCTCATCACATACTTAAAAGTGATCATTGTGAACATTTAGAGTTTTCTTCCCAAAACAGTTAAAGCTACAAAGTAATAGCAATATCATATCATCTTCGAAGTTCGTTCTATACCTAATGATTTTTTGGAGAAACGAGCGCTGTCCTTACCCGGATCGGTCTCTATCCGGAATGAGACTATCCTGGGTCCTTAAACTGACGGCGCGAGGATTCGAAGTTGGGTAGGATGTTTTCGTGAGCCCCCGTCCATCCACTGCGACATCCCGCCACCCCCCTCTACCCTCTAAATGATGATTGATTGACAACAATATAAACAGGTTACGGGATTGGAGACGACGACGGGCTCAATGACACTGCCAGAGTAGACTACCTAAATGATCACATCGAGAGCGTGCTGGATGCTATCAGGTTTGATACAAACCTCGAAAGTATTATACATAGAAAATAATAGAGCTAGGGTATGATTTTAACCAGTTTTATCCTTTTCTGCAGAAACGGAACGGATGTTAGAGGATACTTTGTTTGGTCATTTATTGATGTGTTCGAGTTCTTAGCCGGTTACACATCTGGCTTTGGACTTCATTATGTTAATTTTGCTGACAAGGAGCTTAGGAGACAACCAAGACTTTCAGCTTACTGGTATGCAAAGTTCTTGAAAAAGACCGAGATGGACATGAGCGCGAAGATATTCGAATTCAACCCAACATCCCGCTTTGAAGAGTGAGTTGTTTTATTCAGGATTGGTTAAAAGCTGCTGTGGAACCAAAATATCAAGCTAGAGAATGCATCCACGACGTGTTATTGTAAGTTTATTGGATCAGTTGATGCCCGAACTTGCGCTTTATCAGTTGCAGCCAGTTGGACTTCGCTAGTAAGAGTTATTCAAATAAGTGTGGCTGCTTTTGCTTTACCCAGGAATGAAACTTTAAATAGCTTTTTCAAACTATCTTCAAATCGAGTTATTTTACTTCGACTCAATTGTTATCTAATAATAATAATAATAATCAGTAGTATGAGCACACGCTTCCGTAGGGATATCAAATATGCAGAAAACCCCTATGCACGCCTCCGTAGCGACCTTCTTATTCTAAGGGTATGTTTGTTTGAACCATTGCGAAATTTTTAGAAGCATAATATATATATATATATATATATATATATATATATATATATATATATTATTGAGGTGGAAATCTATCATGGCGCTTCATTCAATACGATCGAAGAAGTAAACATCAAGCGCAGGTATATTGAATTAACATAAACCTTTACGAAATTTTTAGTTCAAAAGACAACAAACATGAAACATGTCAAAAAATATATGCTAAATTAGTTAATTACATTGTAAAATAATCAAATGATAATTAAAATTGCCTTTAATTTTATATATATATATATCTATAAAAAAAATTATGCTCGTAATCAATTCATCTTGTACGGTTGTCATAATATATAAATTCTCAAATGACGTTCACTTCAGCTCCAAAGTCCGTAACTATTTCACCGAATGACTCAACTTAGCAAATGATGTTAATTACCAAAATTGTAACAAACAGTAGCAAAGTTAGGGTACAAGTTAATTTGGATTACTTTGGTGGCAAAGAACGCTTATCGCACCAACAAGCATTGACTCAGTCAGTTAGCGCCGTTGGATGCCGAAAACAATCATGGTCTACTCTAATAAAAAGCTATATCAAAATTTTGAAGTCTAACAATATCTGATTGTGAGTGACTATGAATATCAATTTATTCTGAATCCGATTCCCTCCCCTCCAAAAAAAAAAAAAAAAAGTTCAGATTCTGGATCGTAGATTTCCGTTGGGGTCAGAGACGGGTATAAAAATATCTCCATCATGGACAAGGACGGGAATGGGGGCCCTATCTTTTGCTCCAATCGGACTGCGACTCCAATTATACAATATATAAAATATACTGTATATTAAAGTATACATTATATATAGTATAATTTCTATTTTTATTAATATTATATTTGGATAGATATAGAATAAAACTAGAACTTAATGGTCAAGGCCATTATGGAAAAAAGAACACTTTTGCCTAATTAATAAAGAAGTAGTGCTAACAAAAAAAATGGATTAATGCTATTAGAACTGTTGACAAACGTGTCTAAATGAACATTTTCATACTGTAGCCCGGTATACAGCGGAATAACATTTAAAAACATGACTAAATCAAGTCAAATTTGTCTATGATAGGATTCTTATGGCCATATCCGTTTATTTGAAAGTAAAAATAAAATATATTTTTTAAAAATATTTCGGTATATTTTTAAAAATAAAATATATTTTTATATTTTATTTAATTTATAAATAATATAATTTAATAATATTCTGTCGCATGTGAGAAATATCATAATCTAACCAAACGAAAAAAATATATATTTTTAAAAATTTAAATAATATAAAATAATAAACCAAATAAAAAAAATATAGTATTATTGAGAATGTAATTTTTTTATGAACCAAGTGTTCTGTTTTAGAAAATCTATTTCATTTTGGAAATACATTGATATAATAATATCGGTAATTCTTTTTCTAAAAAATGGTTGGAATAGCCAATTGTAATGGTAAGCGCCTCTCCGATTCGACTCCATTCCGACGTACATATACTTCCTCGTTTATTCTGCCCGTCAGCCGTTGTTTTTCCTCTCTGTGTTAGTCGTCTCCATCATCATGGGTACGCCAATAAATCCCTGCAATTTTTCTGTACAAATCTTCTAATTATTATTACGTAGATCTTCTCTAATCCAATTTTTTGCTCCGCTTTTCATTAATTTGTGTTTTTTTTTGGGTTTTGGCAGGAATGATCAGGATTGGAAGCAAGGGTGAGAATTCTAGATTTATGTGGTTATTGAGGTATTTTGATTTGATTTGATTTGATTTGATTCGAAATTGTGGGGCATTTTAGGTTTTGGCCGGATCGGAAGGCTGGCTACTAGGTTTTCGCTGCAGTGCGACGGCGTTAAGCTTGTATCAGTTAATGATCCGTTCATCTCTACTAATTACACGGTAATATTTCTCTTGCTTTCTTATGTAATTATAGATCTGGATAAATCTGATGAGTGTTATTTGGAGCTTTGAAAGGTAATTTTATGAATTTATATGAATTTATAATAACTGAGAGCGATTGATTTGTACTAATGGGATATCAACTTGTGGTTTCATGTTTGCAATCTATTCTAGAGCTATGTACTATCAAAATGCATGGAGTTTGCAATCTATTCTAGTGTTATGTACTATCAAAATGCATGGAGTGAATGAAAACTGTTATTTTTGGTTGATCGTTTTCCTTCAGTTATGTCTTGAATGTCGAACATTGGTCCTTCAACTTTTGCGTTTCTTTTGTTGTCTAGATTGTGAGCTTTACATTGGTGTTTATGTTGAATCTGTTGTTTGTTTGTTATAGCGACCACATATATTCATGACTTGAGTTCTTCACTGTTTTGTCTTTATGGTGGTTCGGCTTTGTCTGTTCTTGTGTTTGGTAACAAATCGTACTGGTTTTGCTGTCTCATTTTCTATTTAGGGGCATCTGTTGACAAGCTTCAAGCATGTTCGAAACTTCAGTCATCATGTATTTACAGGTCGTCTTACTTGATAAAATAGGTTGTTTATTAGTAAACCGACTTATTTTTAGGAAACAAAGCTTAATAATCTCTGGTTTTGTTTCAGGTGGCCCCCCTTTTCCACACCCAAAAAGGTCAGTCGTTTCTAGGCTCCATTGTGAGAGTAACTCTCTCTGCATACCTTTTACAAATTTCTTTGGAGTAGTTGTATGGTTTTTTTTAAAGATTGGATATTTTTCTAATAAAGTAAACACAACTGACTATTGTAAGCACATTTTCTAATAAAGTAACTTAACAATAAACTGTTACTCGACTCTTAACACCTTTACATCTTATGTAAACACAACATGATCTAGGGCTGGGTCTCTATCTAGCATGAACCAAAATCTTATGAGTTAGGGGTTGATGAGATCAGGTGCATTGTCGTGGTACAAGATAGGGGCTGTGGTGGCATGTGTGTTAGTGATATTCAATGTGGTAAGACTCTGGAGGATCCATGATCAACCTGATAAAGTCACGTTTTGAATTTTAGAATACTTGGGATTCACAAGTATTTAGCCGTTTCTGTGTGGTTTGGACTTATGCTAATTACATATAGCATCGATAAAAGTTCAACTATCAGAATACACCGATTGTAGCTTCAATTCTTCGACTTTTACACCGAAAGCAAAAGAAATCCTACCAATAATATCTAAAACAACTACTCGAGGTCATGGAAACAAGCACATCTCATATGACAAATAAATTTATTGCTTTCGCATGGTAATTGTTGGGAAAACATGTTGACCACTTGGCATAGGGATCCATTTAACTTTTAATTATGCTCCAAAATAATTTTATGGTCTTCATTATGCATTCCCTTTTTACTTGGAAGAATTTGTATTTAACCTGGAAAGTTGCTTTTATTATGCACAAAGAGTATATTTTATTCGACTGCTTCTTTTTTTGGGTTATAATAGATGATTATTGTCAGGCTTTTCTAAGTATGTAAAAAAGTTTTGTTTGCAAATGCCTGTTCGCACGTTTTTATGTGTTTTGAAATTAATGAATATAGTCACTTATAGCTTGTCTTGTAAGTGGAGCATTCAGATTATATAAGAACCTAGAACATAGGGTGGGAAACCTATTTTATTGTGTCCTTACCCCTTTTGCTCCATTGTATATCCAGAGAAATAAGTCGTGCTTCCACGATGGATATTCCTTACAGTAGATGGAGTAGATCATTTGCATCTGATAGTGGTTAGTTGCTCTAGAACCTCTACTTAATGGGTTTATACTTTCTTCTGCAACCAATAAGGAATCGTCTTGATGTTATGCTAATGTGGGTATGTTACTTTGGTCTTTCTATAAAGGTGATGTATTTGATGCCGTTGTCCCTCATATGGGTGAATCAATAACTGATGGAACTCTTGCGACTTTTCTAAAGAGTATGTAGTTTCTTACCTGTTATAAAGTGTATTTAATGATTGATTTACTTGTTCTGCCATTCTTGTGGTCATCTAGTCAACATCATAGTTCGACGTTTCGGTCGGCACGCCTTGTGCCGACCGAAACGTCTCTGTGCCGACAGATGTCGGCACGGCACAGCCGGCACGACCGAATTTCTTTGTTTTTTAGTAAGGGAGAATTGTTCATCTTTCTCGAATGAAAAAGATAACGGTGCTCTTTTTTTACGTCCAGGCGGCACGACTGGTATTTCGCGCTGTATGGATGATCTTTTCTCATATTGTGCCAGTGGGCGCGACTCAAACGTCACATGCTCTTAATTTTTTTAAGTTTTTTAATTTTTGAAATTGAAAATCCTTTAGAAAACATTAAAATATATAATAAAATATAAAAAATAATATTTTATTATCGGCACAGTCGAAATGACACGATCGGCATGGTCGGCACGTCTCGAGTTTGGAGTTTAACGAAACTCGAAACGGCATGGCACGATAAACTTTGGTCAACATACACTTGTTAGTTGGAAGAACAAATAGAAGTTCACTTGTCAAGTTACGTTTTCCGACAAATAATAAGCTAGGTCATCGTGGACTATGTGTTTACTTCAATTTTTGCTGATCTATCGTGTTTCTTATATTTGATCAGAACCTGGTGACAGAGTAGAATCTGGTGAAGCAATCGCTCAGGTTGAAACTGATAAGGTGATTCTGCAAGAAACAAGCAATTCTGATATGCTTAAATTTGCATTAAAGAGGCTTGGCTGATATATGCTTCCTTTTGTTATACAGGTGACTGTTGATATCAACAGCCCTGATTCTGGGGTTATTGAAAAGGTAAGATAAAAGTTTATGTTTCCATTGGTTTTGTTCATGCTAGAATGGCACCAAGCATGCATTTATGAAATTTGCATTATTTACTGAGAAAATTGCTCATGCTCGTGCGTATCTGCTGGCAGTTGTTGGCAGAAGAGGGCGATACAGTGACACCGGGAACAAAGATTGCTGTCATATCTAGATCAGCTGCAGGCAGTGACACTCATGTCGCACCATCAGAAGAAAAAAAGGAAAAGGATGCTGCACCGCCTCCCTCTCCACCAAAAGAGAAGATTAGTAAAGAGAAGCCTAAAGTTGAAACTGCCAGCAAAGAGCCACCGAAGGTGCCGTCCCCAGCACGACCTGCTTCGCATAAATCTTCACCTACAGAACCGCAGCTTCCTCCCAAGGAGAGGGAAAGACGAGTATGTATCCTAGTCTTATAAGCAAAGTAAATGGCGGGATAATTTCTGCATCAGCCAAAGAAGGCACAGTAACAAGTACAAAAAAAAAGTCAAATTCTTTCCTGACCTCTTGATTGTAGGTTCCCATGCCAAGACTTAGAAAAAGAGTGGCTACACGCTTGAAGGACTCTCAGAATACATTTGCAATGCTAACCACATTTAATGAGGTAGACATGTAAGTAACTTCTTACTTTTATGTTGTTCTTCCAAAAGTTAAGTGCACCATCAATTTCCTTAAACTTTCACTTGTTATTCTTGATGTTTGCTTGCTGAGTGTGACCTAAGATGCGTATCTGTTTCTTGTTTACAAGAGCGTGAAGGCTGATTTATATGCTTCCCGTTTGTGCAGGACAAACTTGATGAAACTTCGTTCAGATTACAAGGATGCATTTCTGGATAAGCATGGAGTGAAATTAGGACTCATGTCAGGTTTTGTGAAAGTATGTTATGCGACCAAATTCCAAATTATGATCTGTTACTGTTGTAATATTATGCCAGATTGTGTAACTTTTGCCTTTCTTTATTATTAGGCTGCAGTATCTGCTCTTCAGCATCAGCCAATTGTGAATGGAGTCATCGATGGAGATGATATCATATACAGAGATTACATTGATATCAGCGTTGCTGTTGGCACTGCTCGGGTTTGTTGAATGATCTTATGATTATGATGTTTTCTAGCTCTTTTTTCTCCATGATGAATTCTGCTTGATCCCTCTGCTGTATTTCCATAGAAAATTTTAAATAAAGGTTTTGGTTGATATATCAGGGCCTTGTGGTGCCTGTTATCCGTAATGCTGATAAGATGAACTTTGCCGAGATCGAGAGAGAGATTAATGCCCTCGCGAAGAAGGCCAGTGATGGCACCATATCAATAGATGAGATGGCTGGAGGCACTTTCACAATCTCCAATGGTGGGGTTTATGGAAGCCTTTTGAGTACGCCCATCATCAACCCTCCACAGGTAAATACCCCTCCCCCTATTTTTTATTTTCAATAAGTTTGGTTTTCTTTAACTTAAATTCTAATTTACATTATCTAAGTTGTTCTAATGCTTTTCTTTTTGTAATGAGCAGTCTGCTATACTGGGCATGCACTCAATTACAAGCCGTCCCATGGTTGTTGATGGTAACATTGTTCCAAGGCCAATGATGTATGTTGCGCTGACATATGATCATAGGCTAATAGATGGAAGAGAGGCAGTATACTTCGTAAGACGCATCAAGGATGTTGTTGAAGACCCTCGCAGGCTGCTTCTTGACTTATAAGAAATCGACCCCATTTTGCGCTGCCGTCCCACCCCTTTTGTTTAGCATCAAATAATTCCTTCGATACTTATTTATTGGCTCGACTGAATCTATCTATGTTCTTGAGGTTATACTACCCTGGAAGAAATTAATGAGACTCTCGTATACTGAGCTTTTTTGGTTATGTTAAATTTTGATTAGAAGGAACATATTTTTGCTGTAATCATATGATGTGTCACAGAACTATGTACTTTGTTAACCGAAAGATTTTTCGGACTCCTGCACACTTGGGAGGTGGTTTCGATTAAAGTTGAATAATGGAATAGAGTGAACTTGTTTGCTTTCAAGAGTTCAGACTGACGCTGTTATGAATATACATGTCGATGCTCTCTAGGACAGACTTGTTCCTAGTAAACATGCTTGCGTTTCTTTTAATTGGTCAAGTGCGTTTCTTATTTTTAATATTCCTTTTTTATTTGAACACCTCAGTCAGCTTCATTATACTGGTTTGGGTAACAGCGACTTTGGTAACGTTGGGCTTATCCTTACGAGAGTGATGCTTTAATAAGTGAACTCGATCTGAATGGCGAAAAGGGGCAAAACAAGAAGTAATTACTTTGCACAAAAAAAAAAAAAACCAAAATAAGAAGAAGAAGACTACAAGTAATGAACATAAATGCCATATTTAGCATGTTTCCTTGATCTCATCTAGTCAATCGATTTTACATGGGACACAAGAACGCACTTATCACATCGTAGGACACCAGCGAAAATCAAGGTGTCATTCAGCAGTAACCTTATTTATGGGATAATATAGAAAAAACGATTCTCTATCACCATCAATTCACCTGCTCATTTCTCCGCTCCCGAATTCCACCTATTGAATTGTATTCATCCATCTGCATCCATCCCTCGAATTGGACTCAAGCCTCACCATGCACTCCACCTGGTAGAAGACTTGGTGGGTATTCGAGAGTTCTTCCACTGTTCACGTTAAATAAAACAAGAGCCGCACAGCTGGATGCTGGAATCCTTTCACACGTGGAGTAAAGGCAGGAGAACTCTCCGCTTCATACAATTAGGCAGATTATAGTCGTTAATTGTAATTGTAATAATCTAACTTTCCTTTTTTCTTTACGAAAGAAAACCAAATTACAATAGAATGACAGATGCCTTAAAATATATTTTTTTTTAAAAAAAAACATTTACGAAAAAACCTAAACCCATAACCGTCTCACTTTATACAACCGTCGTAACACGTCATGATAATCACCCGGATTCCATGGTCAGACTTCCCCTTCCAATTCACATACTCTAACAACACTCATATATCGAACAGAAAATTATACACCATTTATAGCACATGAACCTTTCGCAAACAGATTCACTGACCTATACCCTACGAAATTAAATTCCGCAGATAGCAAGATTCGAACACATAACCAGACGCTCACTCACACACCCTCTCGTCATGGGGCGGTGCCTTACAATATTTGGTTCCACAAACAAGCAACAAAAACAATGGATGCCCTTCTCTCAAGGGATTTCATATTTTGAAGTACCTCAAATAATCGACGGAATGAAAATAATCAAATAAATTTCCTAGCATATCCCAACAATAGGGACTATGCTAGACTTACACAGTAGCGTGTTTGATTAACAGAAAGTTGCTATGAACTGCTAAATCAAATATAGAAATATACAATGACCCATCTGGTTAAGGTACACTACCAACAGCCATTCCACTATGTACATCATATATATATATATATATATATATATATATATGATTTCAACCAGTTCCAGCAGTAACACTCAAAAGTGATACACAAAAGCAAGAGGAACCTGACAAGTAAAATCTCACTAGAAATTAGCCAGTAATGGGGCACACTTGCAGAAATATCAAAGATACACCAGTTTTATCAGTAGTACGAGGGTCACAGTAAGTTCTGAGGCGTAGAAATCACCTTCTTCAAGAGCAGATTGTGGTGCGTATATGAGGCAAAAAATTATCCACCCCTTCGTGGAGCCTGTGCCTCCACGCGCGGCAGCCCTTGTGGTACCAGGTAGCCCTTCATTGGTTCAAGGGTCAGAGTATGTGTATAGACCATTTGCTGGTCCAACTTAATTGGCGATAACTTAATTAACTACAACAGTTACTAGAACTGCAAAGACACAATACTTGTATATGTAGAAATTTCTTCCACTGCATTCCGACAGCAACCCTTCACAACCACTATAGTGGGAACTAAAGAATGAACATCCTAATGAGCCACCCCAGTCCGGTTTCAACAATAATGCATACACTCACTAGAATTAAAGAACTTATACGAGAAATTCCTTCTATACATACTTGGGCTGGCAGACCTAAGGTATTAAATGGTAAAAAAAAATAATCAGCTTGTGGAAGGATACAAAAAAAAGGAACAATGATGTAAGAGAAGGGGGGAAGGAGTTAAGTAAAAGGGAGATAGACTCACTCCACTACAAGCAGCCCTCGAATGGCCTGCTGAAAACACGTTGGACGCCTCTATGCGTCAGAATAGCTCTTCAGAATTGAACTTGTTCCATGCTTCCTGTTATCATAGACATACCAAGCTTGAAGTTCATGGCTATCACAAAATCACTTAAAAAGTTATGGTGACAAATTCCCGGGTTGGTCAATTCCGAGTTCGTCTTAACATAATATTTTACATGAAAAACAAAAATCTATGGAACTGTACATCAAATGATTTAGGTGACCCAAATGCGCCTTAAAGTACTGACGGAAAAGTTCATAGTATATGGTACAAGTGAATATACTCTTTAGTTTAGAAGAGGTGAATTAGCATTCAAAGAGGATAGTAGATATGTAAGAGAGACTAGGATGCCAAAAATGTATGTTCATCACTTCATTGTTATATATAATACTAGACTGTTGCAGCTGCATTGGACCAATACAAGTGCTAATGAAAAACAATGTCAATCATGCACATCTAGATTCCTCCATGATTGGAAGCAAAATATCCTTGACATCAACATAGATGATTTTGGGTTAAGATATTCAGGTCCAAATCATAGAAGAAGTCCTTTTTTTTTGGTCGAAAAAAGGAAGTCCTTTATCAGCCGGTATATTTAGTATTAGCTCCAAGCCAAGTTAAGCAATAAATCAAACAATTGATCCAGCCTCCTAAAAAAAAAAAAAAAATCACATTGTATATATAAGAAAAGCTGCACTTACACCCATGCCTCCCGTGACCAGCGAATTGAACCAAATCCCTACAATCACCTCTGGTGAATTTTTTGTACAAAATTTTGTGTATTTTAGCAGTATATCAAGAAGTTGTTCTGTCAATGGTACTGGCTCCCCTCAAGAAAGGAGAGTTCTCAAGTTTGATTCTCTCCTACAGCTCTTGTGGGGAATTTGCAAAGGAATTTCTCTCGCTCAACAATATTGCGCACGACATCCCATGCGTGCTACAGGTCTGTGGACTCGGCACACTTGTCCTCCCATGAAGAGCTGGGTCCGCAACAGCGGATAGAATACTGGTCGGGGTCGGTAAGCCATAATCCTAAGAGTAACCAGTCCCTTCATCTCCCAAAAAAAAAAAATTAAAAAAAAAAAAAATGAAGAAGGAGTTGTGGCTTCTTCAGTACTTATCAGGGCATACCTCTCCAACTCCGTGTATCAGAGAGACAACACTTTTGAGCATAATGAGGACCAAGAAAGGGGTAATATATTCATCCCTTCTGATTTAGGTCCTTGTAGTTTACTAGCTTTGATATAGCCGTATAGCACTACGATTTAGGATACAAAAGGAAGGAAAATTAATGGGGGTAGGATCAGCATGTCGAAATAATTTCATTTGCATTTGCTTTATCATTTACCCAGTAACTGATGCATACAATAACAGATGAGACTGGAGAATGGAGACTGGAGTGTTGTTTTTAGAGAGAGGAGGGGGTGTTAAATTTGACATGTTGACATGGGAAGTGCATTTCATTCATTGTCGAGGACAGCTAAACATGGTGGATAAGACTATAGTAGGTCATAGAATAGCAATCACATTACAATTTGTATCCCAAGATTAACCAAAAGTTAGCACCAAACAAGAAGCAATCCATTCAACTGGATAGAAAACAGACAAACTCTTAATAAACCATACTCATCAATTGAGTCGTTGGATCTTTAAGTAACAGAGGTCCAATAGTAAGTATAACATATTCCAAGTAGTGGAAACTATCTACGACACTTGTAACTACAAAATTCCACAAGTCGAACAACTAATCTTTCAGAAAAGAAGTCATACAACGAGATGTACCTTCAAGAGGTCAAACACCTTCTCTGCAACATATTTCTGCTGTAGGCTAGCACCTTTCTGCTGGACCTTATCTGGATGTACACATAATGTAGCTTTCCTATATACTTTCTTTACTGAAGAAGCAACTATAAGGTCGGTCAAGGATACAGGTTGCCAACCACATTCAGGCCAAAGAACCTGTATATACATGCAAAAGAAAAAGTAAATGGCGTGCGGAGCTGAAGACGGATTAGCACAAACAAGTCATGTGCATATTAGGATATGATACCTTAAATCATGCTAACCTGAAATACAGCATGGCACAGAAAGGCATTAACTCAAAAATAAAGATACAAATTTCCAAAAAGATTTTCACAAATTTCTTGAATAAGATTTTCACAACCTTTGCGCATACTTGCTGTTATGCATGAACAAACAAGGTATCTAAAACTTCTAGCAAGTTTCTCATTGCTACCTCATCTTTTATAACTAATTTCTTGGAAGTTGTCTAACTCCCCTTCTGGTGGATCACACTTTAGGCCCCAAAGGTTGGAGTTTCCATCTCAGTTGTCCAGGTAATGGATGGGACTGATGGGTATTGTCCGTCTGAGCTGTCCAGGTTCCATCAACTCCACCTCAACTCATTTAATTAAAAGAGCCAAACTTGAGCCTGAACTAGAACTCAGACTCATAAACAAGCTTGAAACAAGTCTAAGAAAACTCGGCTCGTTTAGATTCGTGAGCTTTTCAAGCTTGTTAACTTTAGAATACTTGAGGGCAAAAGTTTCAGTCCCACTAACAATAATCAATTCAGATAGTACCATATAAATATATACAAAGACTAACCCAAAAGTCCGCAGAACTCTTGATCCTTCCCAATCAATGGGCTATACTTTTGCTTGTCAAGTTGTATGCTACACATAAGCTTGTCATGCTTGGAATACTTGGTCACGAGCTATTTCCAAGGTCGACATCGTGCCGAATATTAGCCTATTTTCAGCAAAGCTCGAGTTCGTCATTTTTTTTCTAGGAAATGAGCCAAGCCAGAGTTGCTAGAGCTTGCCTGTAGTTGTTTATTCTCCTAACCATTTATGTCACCTGATGGAGAACCATGAGCCTCAATTAGGTGGCAGATAGAGCTCTATCCTTTCTTGAAATGGTGCATATCATTTACGCTTCCCTACTTAAATTCTTCCACTTCAGTCGAGGCATGCCATTTATTGTCGAGCTGTAATCCCGAATTAAACTTTTCAGTGAATTCTTTGTTTCATCATCTTTTAAACTTATAACTGATTACTTTGAAATCGCCAACTACACTTTGGTGGATTGGCTCTTTAGGGTCAAAACAACATTGGAGGTTCGATCTCAATTGTCCAGGTAATGGATGGTATTGTTCCAAGGCACCCAACACAACCACACCCCCCCCCTCCCCCACCCCTTCGTTTAGGGATGTCAATTTACCCCGGACCCGACGGAGAATCCGATTTCCGCCCCGAAAAAATCGGGTTTGGGGTCGGGGATTCCCCGTCGGGTTCGGGGACGGGGAATAAAATGAATTCCCCATTTGTTTTGTTTCGGGGTCGGGGATGGGGACTATACCCCCGCCCCGCCCCGACCCGCTCTAAAATCCGAAATGATATTTCTAGTAATGATGTTTACTAATGATGTTTTAGTATATTACTGAAATATTATCATGCAATGGACAGAAATAATGAAGAAAAAATATTATAAATTTCTATTTTAGTCGTCTAGAATACTATTACATATCATAAAAAAGTAATTTCAATTAGTAAGGGATTGGAGATTCCCCGTCCCCGTCGGGTCCTCCCCGACGGGGACGGGGACGGGGTCGGGGATGGGGAACGGAGATCAAATTCGGAGATGGGGATGGGGATAGTTCCCCGTCTATTCCCCGCCCCGTTGACATCCCTGGCTTCGTTCCTCTATCTCTCAAAACAAGGGAAAAAATATTCAAAAAATAAAAATACAAAATAATAACATAAAAAAGAGAAAAAAAAAAAAGATTTGGTAAAGTTACAAAATTTGAAAGGTTGCACCTATGTCGTTTTTATATGGTTTTCGATGCTGGGAGATACAGCCCGTGTCGAAAAATTTTATATTTGAATTTTTTAATTAATTTTATTTTTTTATTTTTTTTTAAAAATAATAAATAAACGTATATTAGCAAGGTCGGCACGGCACCATCGGCTTGGTCGGCACATGCCGGAATCTGAGTTTACCGAAACTCGGCTCAGCTTGGCACATAAAACCTTAGTTTATATATTATAAACACTTGTACCATGCATTATTGTACATTTGCACGCTAACCCGGAATTTTCAAGGAATTGAGAAAGTGGAAAAATAAGTTCGACAAATAAAGAATCAATATGAGCTTATTATGTTCATTAAGTAGCACCATCTTTCCCATGGATCAAGCAAACAGATCCATTGCATTTTATTTTTCTGCAAAAGGAAGCCTAACTAACTAAAAGATATAAACAACGCAGGAGAAGGCACAGTCTAAAGTAATTGTTTGCAGAAAAAAAAAATGGAAGCATGCTACTTGTATTCCTTCTAAATAGATATGCTTTAACGGAGGATCCATGGATCCCATGGCAAGGTTGGTAAGAACTGGAAGCTCAATCCGCAGAGAGACCAGGTAAAGGCAAACCGCTTGGACCGGTTGAAGAGGCGGTAACTGGAGCAATAAAACAACCTAACTTCTTAGCAATCATTGGTCAATCATATCATGCAACTTACCATTTTAAATTCTCACGGTCACAAATCTCCCCAACATTCAGTGGGACATGTAATCACATACAAACGTCTTATTGTCGCACTGTGGACAGTCACGAGCCAGGCATATGACATTAATTCCATCATAAAACGATGTAAATATACAAGTTGGAAATGTTACACGTTCAACATGCATGAGTATATGCAATCCATTTTGAAATGCATGTGTTATGTTTGACAATGCCGAAAACGCACATTTACACGACGATATTAACTGTTAAATTATACTATAATAATTCACTGCTAAACAATAACTGCTTGTGTAACTCACATATTGCAACGTTGAAAGCAAGGCTCGCAGGTTTCCTTCCTTTCCAGCTGACCACCTTTTTATCTCAATGTCCAGGGACTCAGACATCCTCTACAAGCATCAACAGTCGTTTAGAATTGTTTATTAAAATAATAACATAAAAATAACCTCATTGACAGAAGTATATATTTCAAGTTTCAAATATTATCTTAATTATAGAAAAAACATGCAGCTTTGGTACTCTAGCAACAGAATCATAAGACATACATGTCTTTCTGCTTGTTCCCTTTGAGCTTGCATATCACGCTCATTTTTCTCTGCCAAAGCTTTTGCCTGTACATACAAATCTATATAGTAAGATTTTTCAAAGCATGGATACATGTAACTCTGTTAGTTAACAGCACAAAGTAGAGAAATGTCAAAGATAAAAGTAATACCGCACGCTCAAGTGTTCTTTGGTGCCGTTCATATCTAGCCTTTCTTCTATCTTCATTCTCTCCGTCGACTTCTTGATATTCCCCAGATGATGGGGCAGCTTTGCCAACAAATTATTGACAAGTTTAGCTAATTAGCCGGTCAGATGCTTGAGGACAATAATAAAAGAAAGTATTACCTTCAAAAATTGATGACAAGTCATCGACTAGATTTGTTGTAGACGACTGCTTTTTAGCTGTTGCACTTCCCACAGACGATCTACTTACTTTATCTGAACCTGGCTTACTTTGGCTTTGAGTATCAAATGTAGTTTCCTGAAATAGCAAAGCAGAGACAAAAAGGTGACAATGTGCTCGAAGCATTAAGGGTTATTCACCTGCTTCTAAAATTAGCCTTTTATGCATATATCCATGTAGACAGAATTCGCAGTAACAAAATCTGATTTATCACTAAATAAACGGCATACCTACATATGTTAACCCCATATATATGGACGAAAGATATAGATCCCCTATAGACCCCATTCTATCATCTCACTCCTCATATACTCATTATTTCACTACACCTGCACTGTTCCCTAGATCATGGACTTCTTATATGCTGACAAAATAGCCACAACTTAGATGAGTAATCACAACATAATTTCAGACTCCCTCATATATCAGTTTACTTTCTTCTTTGCATACGTAGTCTAACCATATACTGAACAGCAAAAGAAGTGAGTTGTGTAAGTAGATAGGTTTAATTTCGTTTCGTCTCATATAGATATGCAAACATTGGTAATCAATTGCACTTTACCCTCAAAGTCAGCTTGTTCGGTTTTAATTCATTTAACACATTCTTATGTTGTTAAATTTTCGTTTATATTATTAATCGATAGATCACTATGTCATGCAAGCCACCAACCACCAGCTCAACCACAAGAGTCTACAAGCCCGGCTCAAAACATAATGTCAGGCAGAGGTGAAAATCAGGAGATTACCACAAGTTTGGAGTGATTCAGGTTCTACTACAAAGCAGTTCTATCGGAATTTCCCTAAACCTGATCTTCATAACCTAATCTATGCATTCGCGGAGTATTTTGTGTATAGTGTTTTTTTAAAGAAGAATTACATTTTAGGATGGTAATAAGAGCTATATGGAATACAGAAAGAAAAAATTAGAAGGAACTATATTATTAAAAAAAAAAAAAAAAAACACCAACCAGGAGATGACCTCAAATTTGAAGTGGTTTAGGTCTTACTACAAAGCACTTCTATAGGAATTTCCCTAAACCTGATCTTCATATACTTATGTATGCATTCACGGAGTGCTTTGTGTATAAAGGATACGTAAAGAAGACATATTTATAAGAAGGTTTAAGAGCTATATGGAAACTAAAAAAATAAAAGAAAAAGTTAGAAGGAACTACAACAAATTTTTAATTAAAAAAACTAACACCTTATAAAAAGAATTAATTGCTGAAAAGTGGTATTAATGTAATGGTATTAGCATAATTATTATGAATGTGAAGGCCAAAACATTAACACAAGAAGCACGCATGCCCTTTCTCACATTTTTATATGATATGGTTATCGATTGTCTAGAGCACTACGTTGATGAGTTCTTACAGGAGAGGTGCCCCGGTGCACTACTTGGTCGGGTTCGAATCCAGAAAAAATGAGATAGTAAAAAATAGTAATCATATTGGCTTGATATAGCATTGATGAGTTCTTACAGAGGAGGGGGTGCTCTGTCGTGGTGTGCTGTTTGCTCGAGTTCTCATCCCGAAAAAGGACTCAAGATCATTTTCGTTTGTATACTGCTTATCTCTTGACACAGAAGCAGCTCTTTCTCTAGCTTCAGCAGCAGCTCTTTCAACTGCAGCTCTTTCGGCCCTAAGACGTGCTTCTTTTTGAGCACGTTCAACTGCAGCTCTTTCCGCAGCCTTCTCACTCGCCTCTGCTGCAGCCTTCTGCCTGGCCTCCGCAGCAGCCTTCTCCCTGGCTTCTGCCGCTGCCCTCTCACGTGCTGCTGCTGTTGCTTTCTGAACTGCAGCTCTCTCTGCACGCATGCGTGCTTCAGCATTTGCCTTGTCGACAGCACTCCTCTCAGCCTTAAGACGGGCTTCAGCAGCTGCTCTTCCCCGTGCCTCTCGAGTAGCCCTCTCTACAGCTTGTCTAGCCCTTGCCCTCTCATGCTCCAATTCCCTCTCTCTTTCACGTCTCTTTTCTTCTCTCTCCTTTTCTTCATTCTCCCTAAAAGATCGTTCACGTTCCAACCTTTCTTGCATTTCTCTATCCTGTTCATATTTAACATCTTCCATGACCCTTTCATCCACTTCTTTCTTTATGAATTCTCTAGACTTCAGAGATTTTGCATCCCTTTCCCTCTCTCTGACTTCTTTACCGAGCCTTAACTTAGCTTCAGCTCTATCCATTGCCTCCTTCATAGCAGCTGCAGATGCTACTGCTGCTGAATATGTTTCAACATCTTCATCGCCGTACATTTGTCGCCTGCTCATGTCAAAACTTTCAAGTTCATCAATTGGAGATGCAACAGAAGTTCTAACAGAATTACGACTCTGTGCAGACGCTTCATGATCTACATTTACTGATGTTGCTCGCCCACCAATAGGTGGTGGTCGTCTTGAAGGTGGTGGCGCATTTGTGGGCTGTGTCACAAGAGGGATTTCATCAACAGTCAGCCACACCTCGCAATTTTCTTCAGACTTGGGGGACATATCAGATGTAGCATCTCTTTCACCATTCATATTTAAACCCGAATTCTGAATGTTGAGTTTATCAACAGGCTGTGACAAGTAATAAGGTCTCGAAGACTTCTCAGAAAGAACATCACTCGAATCCAATTGATCATCAACAGTTGCCATTTGGGGTTTCGTATGTTCAAAGGGATCAAAGAAAGACTCCTGAAAAGGTTCGTTTCTGGTAGATGAACGACCAGGACTCGCCTTTCGTTCTGGACTCCTCTCTTTCCTTTGATCATCCTTGTCAAAATTAGTAGATAAGGGAACTGAATTAGAGAACATACTAATATCATCAAAGACCCCGTCATTAGCAGAAGAGTCATTAATATTCGTCCTTCCAGAGTTCATAGGCATACTGATATGCTCCAAAGGATCCGTGAAGAGCCCTGACGGAGAAGTTGCTGGGGTCGGCTTTTCTAAAACTACAAAAGGATCATCTGCAGGATTCGTACTTGGTCTGGCTGATGGACCAGGAGCCTGCTGATGGCTTTTCATGGTTTCTCTACAAACGTACAGATAAACGTTATGATGAAAAGAAAAGAGAGCCTACACTAATCCAAAAAAGGATTATCTATATAAAATCCAAAAGGAAAGGTAGAAATGGATAAGCAGAAGATATAAGGTAAACAACAAAAGGAAACATCTAAAAGAAGAAGAAGAAGAAGAAGAAGCTGGGCACATGTTTTCTTATGTAATTCTTAACGCACTGATATCTCCAGAGATCTAGCTACAGAGATATAAAGTGTAGAAAAACTAAACACGAATATCGATCATGTTATACCGCTTCTGAGGCTGGCTGCTCCCGCCGAAGCCTGGGATCAGCTCATCGAACGCATCTCCCAATGAACCCCCTGTAATAACTGATTTCGGCTGACCCACGCCGCTCAAACTTTCTAGAAGATCCTCTATCGGCGGCGACGAAGCTCGGCTGCCTGCCATTGCCGCCTGAGGCGGCGGAGCAGACGGTGCGAATACCTCATCAAACACGTCGGCATGCGAGGTCCTTACCCCCTGCACGCCGTTGAATATATCGTCATCGTAGACCGGCTTATCATAGACCGGCAAATTCGATGACGACGAGTTATTCAAAGGCTTAGTTGATGCGGAATTGTTGAAACCATGGAACAAAGAATCGAATGACGGAGGAGAGGATGGTTTAGGGTGCGAGGCGGCGGAGCCGCCGAAGACATCGGAGTAGAAGCGGAGTGGATCTGCGTCGGATGAGCTCCAAGTGGATCTCGAAGATCGAGCAGCAGAGGTGGTCATGGGGGCGGACATTTCTTGGGAGCGCAGTCCGAAATCCTTGGTTAGTAGGCCTAAATCATCCATCGGAGAAGATAGACGACGGAGATACGTCGCCGGCAGTGAGATCGAGAGAGGGGGAAATGAGAGACCTCGAACTGCGAATCGAAGAAGAAGAAGTTGAGAATGGGTGAAATGAAAAAAAGAACATGCTAGGCACATGGGGCCCGATGATGAGCAGGTGGACTTTTTTAAGCCGCCCGATCGGGTGTTGGGCGCCTGGGATTTTGTCAGATACTTTGGTCGATGGTTTTCGATTACTTTGGTTGTGAGAAGTACATCCAAAATTTATATATAATATTAGTTTTATATCATGTGCGGATGTTATATAGATAATAATATAAAATTTTTAATTTTTATAATTTTTATATTATAATTTTATATACATTTTAATTATTTTATAAATATATTATACGTTTATTTATTATATATTATCAAAGCAAAAAAAAAATACTGCATGCATACATAAAAATTATAAAAAAAGTGACGTAAAATATAATGTGAATATATATATATATATATATATATATATATATATATATATATATATATATATATATATATATATGAGCTGATTTTCGACACGAAATATTGTATGGACAAAAATATGGAAGAACGAAAAATACGTTTTTTGGAGCGAAAAACGCGCTCCAAATCATGGCGGTCGTTTGAGCGCGTTTTCCACTCCAGAAAATACGTTTTTCGCTTTTTCGTATTTTTGTCCGCGCGAAATTCTGTGCACATATATATATATATATATATATATATATATGGGATACTACCATATCAACCCCTCAAGTGTTGAAACATCCCAAATCAGCCCTTCATTTGAAATTTAGGTCGGATCAGCCCCTGGTTACTGTTTGGGATTTTTTTTGGACGAAATTGTCCCTATACCCGTTAACACTTCAGACACCGATATTATCCATTTAAAAGCGATCTCGGAAAAAACTTTGAACATGAAAGTTGTAGATCTCGGAAAGAACTACAACTTTTATGTTGAAAGTTTTTCAAAAAAATACTTCAAAAGTTATGTTTTTGAGGTCGGAAGCATAACGGGTCGACCCGATCCGACCCGAAATTGCTACAAATAGTTCGGATATCGAAAACACCTACCTAGAAGTATTTTTTGAAAAAATTTTGAACATGAAAATTGTAGATCTCGCCGAGATCTACAACTTTCATGTTCAACATTTTTTCAAAAAATACTTCTAAGTAGATGATCTCGGTGTCGGCAATAAAAGGATAGTTTTGTCCAAAAAAAAGGATAAACAGTGAATGGAGGGCTGATTTGGGCTGTTTTGGAGAGGAGGGGCTGATATGGTATAGAAATTGAAAAGTGGGGGCTGATTTGGTATTTCCCTTATATATATTACATAACATATAATTTAATTATTTTATATTAATATTTATATATCTATTTATATTAAGTACTTATTTTTAATATTAGACTTTTAAAATTTTTTAAATAAATAAGTGACATGATTGTTTAAATTTGTAACAATTAATGCAATACCACATAATTCTTTTAGAATAAGAGCAAATACCAAATAGCATATCAAAATTATTTGAAATACATGCAATGACTTGAATATATATATATATATTTGATGCGGATGTATCATAGATACGGTCATTTACATATTAGATATATCAGCAAATTTTTTAAAAAGATAAATTACAAAAAATATTGAAGGGTTTGATATGTATCTATTTTTAAAAAAAATTATCAAATTATAAAATATTATATTATATTAATAGCATATAAGAATAAATAATATAATATATAATATATTAATTTTTCTTTTTTTTGACGTAGATACTTTTGTACTCGTACTATACATGGATACACACACATATGTATTTACATTATTCTTATAATTTATTATTTAGTGAAGTTACTTTAAATATTAGATCTTTTATATATTTTTAAATAAATTATATAACTTCATAAATCCATATCGATCAATATAAATATCACGTGACATTTTAGAATAAACGTAAATGTCATATTGTACACATTCAAAATCCTACATAGCGCAACGACCTTGATCATCTAATATATGACTCCTACTATTTTAAATTTGACTGAAAAACATAATATATTATATTATAACAAATTTAATTATTAATTATTATTATATTTTCAGATGATCGAATATTTAGTATAAATTGTTTTAATTTATATTTTTATTATCGTGACTGAAACATTATTAATTTTTATATACCGCTAATAACGCTAACCGTCTGCTATCCGACCACGAGTTAACTTGAATAAGGGTGGCTGAGTTAGAAAACTTTTGAAAAGTATAAGTTAATTTTTATTGATTAAAAAATTTTGTACTTAACTTATTAGTACTCAAAAAAAGTACGAATAATAAAAAAATAATAATTACAAATTAGCCCATAAGAAGTATGGATACGGATACGAGAATATGACACGACGCTGATACGAAATACATCAATTTTTAAAATATTTGAATAAATAATTATATTATATTATTTCTTATTATATATTAATAATATTATATACTATTTTATTTTTCTAAAAAGAATAATTTTTTCAAAAAAAAAAGAATTAGACGCATATCGGACACTCCTATCTAGCGTGTCAAACACGCGTGTCAGAATTTTTTTTTTTTAATTTTTAGACACTTATTTGGATGTGTCCGGCTATGATCGCAGCGTGTACTTAAAGATTGATTTGTAAATAATTTTAAATATAGGCTGATATACAATTTTTCACAAGAAAGTATATATATATATATATATATATATATATATATAATTATATATATATATATATATATATAATATATATATATTATATATATATAACTATGCTATTAAAGTTATTATATCATGTGGTATTTCAAATAATTTTTGATGTGTTATATAGTATTTGCTCTTAATATAAAAAAACTATGTGGTATTAATTGATAGAAATTTATAAACTCACATAATTTATTTAATAAATATGAAAAGTTTAAATATAAAAAATGAATACTTAATAAAAATAATAATTTATAAAAAATCTAAATATATAAAAATATTTATATAAAATAATTATATTTTATATTACTTAATATTTTTTATAAATACAATTTTATCATATATATATATATATATATATAATATTTTATACCTCTTCTTAAATAATTTATATATATGATATATAGATATATAATGAATAAATATAATATATTAAAAAAAACAATTTTATATAAAATTATAATATAAATTATAAAAAATAAATTTTTAATATTATTATTTATATAAAATATATATGACTAATACACATGTCCAAAACTAGTAAATCTAAAACAAACCGACTAGTCCAAGAGTCCAAGTCCAGTTAAATCGACCGAAAAAGACCCACGCTCGCAATACTTTCAGAATATTCCGCTACTTAATTATGAAAAGATATTCCCGATTATCGGACGACTGGGATTAACCCACCGAAACTAATCGGTGAGCTGGCGCGGTAATTTACACCGCCCAGACACCCACGCCTTTGTTCGCACTATAAATATGAGTTGTCCACCCTCCTCGCGATCTCTATTCTGGTCCCGTGCTCTTGATTTAGCTGCCGCTTTTCCAGGACGACTAGGGTTAGGGTTTCCAATTTGTTGATAACAGCAGCAACCATGTTGGTCTACCAGGATATCCTCAGTGGTATTTGCTATACCTCGTGTTTATTTGTCTATTTTTTTGTTTAGATCTGTGTTTGATTCTGTTGTGCCGATATACTATGTTTGGATCTTGATGAATGGTTGCTGGTTGAAGTTGCTACATATTTTTTACGTTTGATTTATTGTTTGTATGCTGTTTATGATTGAATTCTTTTTTCATGAATTTGATTTTCTTCTTTTTTTTGTTGGACATGCTTATTTTGGAGTGGTTCATGTCTCTGTTTTTATCATATTTGTGTTAGGAGTGGTTTCAAATAAGCTGGATGTGTGTTAATTAGATCTGAGATCGATTCATTTTTATTCTAATATTACAAATCCATGATTCTGTTAGTTCACGATTCTGCTTATGTTTGCTAGTCTTTCATACGAATTTAAATGCACATATTTAATGTCTTTTGAGGATGCATGATAATTGCCTTAAATTGCTGAATTGTGTGCTCTAAGTACAATATCAAGTTCTTGTTACTAGTGTTTGTATGTTTGTTGGTTAAAACTTTGACTTAGCTGCATGCTGGGACTACAAACGTTGCCCCTCTGGCTTTTTAAGTGCCTATGGGATGAACAAGTCCCTAACATTATTTCATCGTAAAGATGTCAGCTTCACATTTTACCTGTACTAGCTGATATTTACTTGATGGGAAATTTTTAGTTATAGTACTACTATTAGTCTGTGCCGATCTTATATATGTTTGTTTGTAAACCAAATCTTTATATGTCTTCAAAGTTCATCAAAAATTGAAACATATGTAGTTGCTTTTTGTTTTACGTATTGTAGTGTATTTTTTGCATCATAACTGTTGTGTCCATTGCTTGCTGGTGCCATCAGCACAATTATTTTTAACTAAGTACTGTAACTAAAATAAGTGTTGTAATCCTTAGGTGATGAGCTTCTGTCTGACTCCTTCCCATACAAGGAGATTGAGAACGGAATGTTGTGGGAAGTTGAAGGAAAGGTCAGTTGTATCCACTGCTTGTATCCTCGATCATATTTGATCATTTGTGTGGCTTCTTAGTGAACACTCAATGTGTTGTTGAGTTTTGGGCTCATATAATATTTGGCTATTTATATGTCATGCTGTTTCTAAGGGACTGATTTGTTTCCTAAAATATATGTTTTTTGAAATAAAATTTTTATTGTCATTTTTGTCAGTGGGTTGTGAAAGGAGCTGTTGATGTTGACATCGGTGCCAATCCCTCTGCTGAGGGGGGTGAGGATGATGAGGGTGTTGATGATACAGCAGTAAAGGTGGTTGACATTGTTGACACCTTCCGCCTTCAGGTTGGTCTTTTATTACATTGAGTTAATAAACACACTAGTGCTTTGATTATTTAGCGGTACTAATTCTTTCTTTTGTGTATTTATAGGAGCAACCTTCCTTTGACAAGAAACAATTTGTCACCTTCATGAAGCGGTACATTAAGAATCTTACAGCCAAGCTTGAGCCAGAGAATCAGGAGAATTTTAAGAAGCACATTGAGTCTGCTACGAAGTATCTTCTCTCGAAGCTCAAGGACTTGCAATTGTGAGTTAACTTCATTTTATATCCTGCTAGTAGGGTCTTGAAATGTTGATAAAGAAGTTTGCCAATGATTACGGTGTAGTGTGTTTATTTTGATGTGAAGTTTGGTGGATACATGTGGCTTGTAGAAAGTTTATGTTATGACTCTATTTGAATATGAGTGGGACTGTTGGTTCAATTAGTGCTCCCATATTCCATTTTCTTTTGTCATGCATTCGTACTATTCGTGCGCTTTTGTTTACCGAAATTCTTACTTCTCAATTTTATTTTGCAGCTTTGTGGGTGAGAGCATGCATGATGATGGAAGTCTTGTTTTTGCTTACTACAAGGATGGAGCTACTGATCCTACATTTTTGTATTTTGCCTATGGACTGAAGGAGGTAAAGTGCTAAAAAAACAAAGCACACCCCCGACAGTTAACGTTATTTGTAGTTGTCTTCTTAGTATTGGATGTGGGATTTTATTATTTGCCATTTATGCATGTGATACGAGTAATGGTCAGTTGCTTTGACTGTCATATTGGCTAGCCAAGGATATATAATAAGATTAGTTAAATAAAATTGCGTCTGCTACATGGTTTGCTTTTATTTTCGTTTGAATTATTATTCCTTGTTGGGAAAATGATTTGGATGGTTGGAATTCATACTTCTGTGATTCTCATGCAATGTGCTTCTGAGGTGATATGTGAATCATGGTCATTGGGTAATCTTTTTAAAACTATAAAGCTAATTTTTATTTGTCTGGGATCAAGTTGCTAGGATTTATTTTCTACCTGTAAGGTCATAAATTCTTACAAGCTTCTTCGTTGGTACGGCCCACTGACAACTTGAGAGGGGGGTTGGTGTTGAGGAATTGTGGATTTAGAGATAACCAAATCTCCGCTAGGATTCTCTAAGATATAATTCGAGAATTATATATTCATGTATTTTCTCTATTCAAACTTCTCATGGCATCTTCTTTGTTATTCCTTGTGATATCCCACTCGTAAAGTTCAGATTCCAACTTTAATAAAGATATGGATGCCACCTTGTTCTGGGTGGTTTTCTACACTGTCTTGTTTGCAGGCCTCTGTTAATGGCCCTGGACTTAAGTCTGAGCTTGATTAAAGCCCGACTGAAAGGGCAGGGGCTGTTTAATATATCGAAATTTATACTATATATTTCTTGATACATTATATAGGTTCTAATTGTATTAGAAGTCATAATGGCCTTGTAAGTAGTAATGCGGTCTATATTTCTTTTGTAGTATAAAGTATCAACAATATCCAGCGTTGCTAGATAGTGGGATTAGATGCTAGGAGGTAATTGTTGTGTGCTCTTTATGAAAGACAAGTCAGGAGATTCGAATTCCACTAAGCAAAAGTTGGAAGGAACTACTGTACATTCTATTTTCAGTCAAGATGTAGGATAATAACCGAACTCGATAGTCACTGACCAAAAGAAAAGTTTCTAATAATGTTACAATAAGATCTATCTCCAAGGATTTTAAGAACTTTCATTTGATAGGAGTTTTGGTGGTGTATAAACAAGGTTGGCAAAGACAAATAAAACACGATGACAGGGAGGGCTGCCAACTTTGAGATTTCTTTAGATGTATGTTGACTACGAATCAAACGTCTCTTCCATTTGTTCGGTATGGTTTGCAAGGAATGTTTTTTTTTTTTCAGTTTCGTATATAAATAAACATTCTTAGTATAAGTTAGCTGCCTTCAAACAGAAGTATGTTCCAAGTATAAACATTCCATTGTGTGTAATAGAATCCAGGGGTCATGTTGATATATATATTCTAACAGAATAAAAAATTCATTGACACGTGCGAATGCCTAAGCCATCGTTCACATAAAATAGTGGGGACAAATCTGTCACTTTTTTTCCCCATTATATTGGTAAAATTCAAATCCAAAACCTTCTTTGAATGAGTAATTAAATTATGTCTAAAATATCAATGTGAGATCTTCCAAAGAACTCCGTAGTTTGGTTACTTTGGTATATATTATTATTATTATTAGGGGACATTAAAAAACGCCACACATATATATATATATATATATATATATATATATATATATATATATATATATATATATATATATATATATTGTGCATGCCAACTCCTTTTGTTATTCGGGTCTGAACCATCTGGTTGTGCCTTTATAGGTTGGGTCTGAACCGCCTGGTTGAGGCAAGAGCAAGCACTTTCTACACTACTTTGTCAAGACTAGTGTCTATTAGGCCCATCACAACATTTTAATGGAATCTCTTATCATGCATATCTCAATATCTTTATTGTTATTTTAATAAAAGAATTAAACAACTGTTACTCTGACTTGTCTTAAAAAATAAATAATAAAACGTTTTTTTTTTAAAATGTAGTACACAAAATTGTCAACAAAGATATAGTGGGGGTACTTTATTTTGGTTGGTGGTTAAGTAATAGACTGAATCAACCAACCAAATTGAGACGAATTGGTGGGGTGGCAGACAGCTTTAGTGGCCATACAACATTCATTCCTTTTAGTTCTTCATGATATCTCACTTTATATAAATAAATACATAAAATAATAAATATATTATTTATTCACATGCACACACACACACACAAGTTTTTGAGTTTCACTCACCAAAAAACCGAATACTAGATATTGCTATCACTCTTTTTTTTTTAAAGAAACGAGCGTTGCTCTTATAATTCTGTAAAATTTCGCTCAACCAGATGTAACTTGCTTGTGGCCATCCAAGTGCTGAGCACCCGTCATACATGTGGAAGCGTACTTACATGTTATCACCAGCCGAGAAACTGGTTGGTGGCGGGGGAGTCAAAATAAATTGGCATGAGATAATATATAACATAAAATATTGGATACCCCCTTTTTTTTATTATGATACTATGAGATTAGCAAATAATGAATGTTTTTTTGAATATTGCACATCTCAATATGCTTCAACTTCTGCCTCACTCATAACTCCTACTGCTTCAGACCAGTTTTTTTTTTTCTAGCTATTATTTGCAGAAAAAGTTAGCATCGGCCGATTTCAACCAATACCTATATGATCCAATTCGAGACGATATGTATAGTATCGATCGATACTGTCTTGTATCAGCTGAAGCAGAACTAAGAATTGACAGATCGTAGGTCAAGACCGAGATGTTTCATTCGGAACCAAGAACCTTGTGATCTTATCCATCTACTTCCATAGATAGTGAATTAGGGATTATATTATACAACCCAACAACATAGTAAATTATAGAGAGCTTTCCACACACTTTCATGACCCAAAATTTATCAGACTCTTTTGTTGTTTATTGTTGTATCTTGGCAGATGAACTGAGACAACACAACAAAAACTATATACACGTCTTTTCCAGCGTCATTTATTATCCCTATAAACTTTTTTTTATTTGTTTTGATTTATCTGATCCTCTCTTAAAAAATTTATAAAATCAACCTCTCCTTCTTTTTCTAAAGTGATAGCGATACATAGAACTGATTTGGATCGTAAAAATTAGGATTGATTAATATTTTTTAAAAAATGTAGGAGCTTTTTATCATTAATCTTTTTTTTTGTGCTTTAATTTTTTAATGAAAAGAATATTAACTTATTAAAATCACCCATTATATGTATTGGGATGAATGGAATAATATTTGATCATTACTTTATTCAAATCTAGAGGACGAACGAGCATCTAAAACTGTTTGTTGAAACATTTTTTATACAAGAAAAAAGCAAAGTTTTATTTTACTGGTAATAATGAGTATAATTCTTCTAGGCAAAAGACAACGAACCCTAAAAAAATTTAATGCTATTGGGACCAATACTCAACCTTAAAAATAGTCTGATTTATATTTTTTACGTCTCGGGATCGATAAATCTAAAGATAGAAAAAATGCCGTTCAAACTATTTTATCAGGCCTAATAATATTCCAATAAAAAAAAAAGACTTCGGTGGAAGCAAAATATGTATGTATTATTTATAATAATAATTGATAAATGAACGAATTTCTGACCACCACAAGAAATACGGTAAGATGAAATAAATGCAATGGATAATGTTTTTAATAAGCATTTGGGAGATTATATATGCTAATTAACATCCAAGGTCAACATAACAAAGACATCACGGCAACACAAATGTGACCTCATACCATGTTATCTATTCGATCGCGTTTGATTTAAACAACTAAAAATATCACCCAAAGCGTGTTGGATGGTTGATAGAATTTTAACTTATAAAATAAATATTTCATATTTAAATATACGGTCAGTAAAGATGTGAATGATTTATCCGTTCTGCATCCGTAGAGAATATACGGATCTTCGTGCATGTCTATATCGAAATTAATTAGTAGAATATAGTTCGGTGCTATCTATTAATTTATCTCTATTGACGATCGAAATTAGTAAGATTATTAGTGTAATTAGAGGCACGCTCTAATTAGTTTATCTTTATTACCGGACCACTTAGTAATTTTGATGAAATAATAAGATAGTCACGCTCTATTACTGAAATATATAATTAAAGTAAACATTAAATTGACATGCAAAATAAAAAATTTCGTTATCATATACGTGTGTTTAAGGGATCAGCAATTTGTGGAATCTGGATCCAAATCCAATACAATTTACCGGACTCATCTTCTCCAAGGCTTAAACTAAGCCACCAAACCAGCTAATACATCCACGTGGCAAAACTGAATATGATATTCTAGCTCTAAGCCAATGGTAAGATGTTGACAATTTGTGGTCAAACTGTTTGCTTTTTAAAACAAAGTTGCGTTTTAATAAAAAAAAAAAAAAAAAAAAAAAAAAAAACAAAGTTGCACCCAACACCCGATGAGAACATGTTGACTAAATTTGAACCAATCAAAACGCAGTTAAATTAATGTGTGAGGCTTAATGTGTGATTTATTGGGTGAGTAGTTTTTTTCCAAAATAAATTAACAAAAATTAGATGATTTTCCTGTAGAAGAAAAAATAAAGGGTATTCATAATTGTATGTCTTCCACTAACCGAATCTATATTTTTATACACCTTAATTTAAAATAGTGTCTTTATATTTTTTGTTCGTGAAATAAAAAAAACTGCCATTATTTTTTCTTTAAGTTAAAATATTTTTATTATTTTATACAGTCAAAATTATATAAAAATATTATTTTAAATTAGAAAATATATTTTTATAATTTTAAATTATTGAGAATATAAAACATAAATGTCCCAAGTAATAATAATTAAAGAACTTACATACCTATGAAGTATGTATGTTTATATTGGTGAAAATTTTAGTTTAGGAGGTTTCCATCTTATACGAACTCACATCCTCAGCTTCCGTTCCTCACTCCCATTATCTATTCCAGCACTTCAAAAAGTATCTATCTATATATATATATATATATATATATATATATATATATATATATATACATATATAATAAAATATTTCAAAATAAAAATTTTAATAAGATATATAATTTTTATATTAATTTTTTTAAAAAAACTCTTTTTAAATAAATATTCAAAGCATCTAAATTTTAACAAATTTTAAAACAGTTTTTAAAGTATTGTTGGTAAATTTTATTGAGACACAGGACAGGCGACGAAGGGATAGAGGATTTCTGTCCTATTTATACTAGGTAAGTATTTCAGCTTGTAAGTTTAATTTATATTCTTTGCACCATAATACTTTCCAAATTACAAATCCAATCAAAATTGCTCAGCAATCCAACGGTTTATAAAATTTGCAGTTGTTACAATATATGATGCAAATATATTGAAAATGACAATTTTTAATCTTTTTTTTTTTGTTTTGCTCCATTCGTTCTTGTCCTTCCTGTTATAACATCGTGACGAAAGTATGGTGACAGCACTTTTTAGATATGTTTTTATTTAGAGCTATTTTTGGATATCCAGTGAAAAATATACTATTCTATTTTAGAAACTTCATATTGCTCAAATTGTAAGCACAGCAAAATATTCCTCTGTAGTAATGTTTAAATTTTATATTTCAAGACTAAAAGCAGAAAGTAATAAATTAATAACAATTTGTTAAAGGTATATTGTAAAATAAAATTTAGTCAAATAGTATTTTTTAATTAATTTTGATATTTTTGTATCTCTTAATTGTCTGAAATAAAAAAGTTACACAAATTTTGAATTAAAAATTATAGTTAAAAATATAATTATAGTAAAATTTTTGAAAAAAAAAATGAAAGATGTTCTAAAAATTAATATCTTTTTATGATGTCAAAGGTGCTTCCGAGCACCACGCGCATATGTGTCCCGCATTCTTGCACTTTCCAACAACCATTAATGGCGACAAACTTGGTTCATTTCCATTTAACTCTCTTTCGTAACGGATTTCTCGTGTTTATCATCATCTCTCGTGAGTCGTGAGAGATACAACGTACATGCAGATCTTATATCTTCGTTGTACATCATATTTATATATATATATGAAAAGGAGCATGCGCCGACGGGTTTAGATTCAGGAGAAATCACGGCAGACGACGGCGCCCGTAGATTCTAAAGAATTAATAAATTTTCGTTGTAAGGTTCATAGATTGAAGAAGGAAAGAGAGAGAAATGAAGTTCTGCAAGAAGTACGACGAGTACATGAAGAGGAGGAGGGGAAACGACCTCCCTGGGGTTGGACTTAAGAAACTGAAGAAGGTGCTCAAGCGGTGCAGGAGACGAGAAGAATCATCTCAACAACGTCGTCAAATTACTAGCAATATTTGTGATCAAAATGATCAATCCGCCGCGGGCTGTGCAAATGGATGCGCAGGTAATCTCCATTTTGTTCACGTGTAATTACGAGTTTTGGGTGGCGGAGCGAAATGAAATTTTCAGAAATTTCGTGGATTTTAGACCCAGATATGTCTTAGTTTGACGAAAGTTGATTCTTTGATGTTGAAATTAGAAAAAAGACGGATCTGCTTCTGTTTGATGCCTGTTTTGGTTCCATTTTCTATTGATTGTTTAGATACATGCAGTGTTTATGTTGAAAAATTGAGAATACTTTTCTTTTGTTGTAGTGTTTTCGGGATGAAATAGAACTCTGCATTAACCAGAACTTTATCGTTGCCCCTCTTCCCATTACCTGTTTCTACGTTTTATTTTTTATTTTTTTTAAATTTATTTTTCTTGTAATCATAATAAGATCGGTAGTAACTGTGGCTTTTATGGAAGATCACTAGTTCATACGCAAAGATAATATTGGGCAAAAGCCCGCAGAGCAACGATTTAAAACATTCAGGTGAAAAAAGGACCGATTGATGCCCCATCATCTTCGGTTTGCTATCAAAAGAACATGCGGAGAAAATGTGAGCAACATCATGTACAAGTCTAAAATGTATTGATACATAAATTGATAAAAACTTGGAACAAGACTAAAGATAAGTTTTTTGAAGTACCAAAATTATTTATATTTATATTTTTTCAAGTTTTTATTTATTTTTTAGCAAGAGCATGGGCAAAATGTCTCAAATCTGTTACCCCTCCTTAGAGGATGGTGTCTTCCTATTTCTCTATACAGCAACTCGCATTTCATTCATTTTATTAAACAAGTTGATTTTTGCCAACCGGCGTTAGCCAATTTGTTAGTGGGATTGGGTGTTAGAAAAAGACCACGGTCTATTCCTCTGAAGGATACGTCGGGGTTCAAATTCTAGCAAACGTGACTTGGCAGGGAGTTATCGTACCATTTCGTTTTGGTTGAAATATAGAATACAAACCAAACTCGGCTCTTCTGACCCAAAAAAGAAGAAGCTCATTTTTTTCATCTTGCTGAGTCCCCTGTTTGCCTGTGTCTGTTTTCCCTATGCATGATTTATTTATTTATTTTCATCTTGCTCATGGTACTACTTAGTATCATTCTATAACTTGTCTTGCTTCAAGGTGGTATTTATTTTACATCTCTCCGCCACACATCTTTTACTGCATCACCATTCATCGATGTCAATACTGAATATTGAGTTCTTTATTAGCTTGCAAACAATATGACTCTAATTGTGTCTCAGTCATATAAGCTAATGTTTTGAGTTCGAGTTTTGACTGGTTACCTTTTTTATTGTGAAGTCTGCGACGGCACATTCTTCACTTCACTTCTTCAAGAGATGTCAAATGTTGTAAATTGTTTCAATGAACGGGCGCAGAAGTTGGTTGAATTGCACTTAGCTTCAGGATTGCAGAAGTTCATTAACTGGTTTGGAACCAAGTCTCGAGCAAATCATGGAACTATGATACAGGAAGGACAAGAGCTTGTCACTTATGCTATCATCAACGCCATTGCCATGAGAAAAATACTTAAGAAATATGACAAGGCATGCGACTTGACTTGAACCTAATTTTCTCTCCATTTTCAAAGCTGGGTCTTAAAGCTTCTTGTTGAATTATCGTAATTTATGCTTGATTTTGTTTCTTTATGGGTACAATACTGGGGTGACGGGGTGACAGGGTGTCGCACTGTATGGGCAGGGACTGGATCCCTCTCCCGAGGTTCGACTTCCCTTGCCGCAAGTTATAGTGTATTTTTGCAATATTGCTATGGCAGTTACGCGCTCGTGTGCCCATCACGTGCGACGTGGTACTCCTTGATGGGAGTATCCTCCTGGGAACCCAGATGGGGATAGTTGTGTGCAGAACCTTAGCTCAGGAAAAACATCCGGATTCTAAAAAAAAAGAGTATAATATTGTTATGTTGCTAACCACTGTATGATCGGTAATCCACAGATCCATTGTTCTAAGCAAGGGCAGACATTCAGATCACAAGCTCATAGTATGCACATTGAGATCCTTCAGTCTCCATGGCTGTGTGAGTTGATGGCCTTCTACATCAATGCTAGGGAGAAGGACAAGAATGCAGCCACAGGGCTCTTTGGGGACTTGTCGCTTAAATTTGATGATGGAAAACCAATTCTCACTTGTAGCCTGTTTGATTCTTTGACGCTTGAGATTGATTTGACATGTTCCATCTGTTTGGTGAGATTTATCCTTCAAGCATATGTTCCTTAGTTACCTTTATTTGGAGTCTTCTTATGCCATTATCAATTTTACGATGTTATTCCCATATTGCCATAGAAACCAGATTGTATGAAAAGACTGGATACCATAATAGAACATATATAGAGCAATTATTTTGTTCATGCATGCTCCCCATGTGTTAGCATCAAGATATGGTATTTTATCTCTGTATAATCTTCATAGTGTAACAAAATAGTGGATATGGATGCATTTATGAAGTTACATGTATGTCTATCGAAAGAGAATATACAGATTGATTTGTTTTTCCAATTTAGCTTTATCTTTTCATTTTGATCTGAATAGATTGGTCGCTGTCGGTAACAGATAGCGCAATATTTGAATGTTTGAGTTCATGAAATCATTACTAAATAGCGCAGTTATTTCAAATTTGTAGGACACTGTGTTCGATCCAGTTGCTCTTACTTGTGGTCATATCTTTTGCTACATGTGTTCTTGCTCTGCTGCGTCTGTAACCATAATTGACGGGCTCAAATATGCTATGCCTAAAGCGAAATGTGCATTGTGTCGACAGGTATACTTATCTCTAGCTTGTTCTTTTCCATGATGTACTTTCTTTTATTAATCAAAATTTATAAGTTTTTACGGATCATTAGCAAATATTTTCCAAGAAATATTTACAACTTCGGTGCTAATCCAGGAGCGTGTTTACGAGGGTGCTGTACACTTGGATGAACTGAACCTGCTCTTGAGCCGAAGGTATTATAATTGTCATACATGCTAAATATCAATTTCTCATTCAGGTGAAAACTTCTCATTAGAGTTTTGTTTTTTAAAAACAGCTGCCCAGAGTACTGGGCGGAGCGGATTCAGACCGAAAGGCAGGCACGCGTTAAACAAGCAAAGGAGCACTGGGAGTCACAGTGTCGATTATTCGTAGGGATATGAAAGTAAAACATTAGTTATTTATTTCACTTATGAGCTGATCTTTCATAACACCATGATGTTGATGGACTTGATGTAATAAAGGATTTATCGCATTAGAACGGTTGTAAAATTTGTCCGTATCACGGTCCGGTCAGTTTGGTGGTGTTGGATGGAAACCTGTTGTGTATATAATTGATGCTATATTTTTGTGTGAATGTTGTTGCCAGTTCTAGCATTGCTTTGTATCTGTTATGCAAGTGTAAATCGAGTCGTGTATCCCAATATTCTACCCAAAAAAAATAATATTCCCAAATTAAGCAGTAGATAAAACGAATGAAGTGCTGAGCATGGTTAATTTACTAAGTTAGATGCGTTGTTCCTTTGCTATTGCAGAGCACGCTAATCATGTCTGAATTGTCTGACGTTGGAGGTGGCAGATGTAAGGATAGGCCTTACCCCCTTAGAAAATCTAACTTATCTAGGTTTGACCTGCATCTCACCATTGGGAATTAAAATTGCGCTGGTTGGTGCATGCACATGTGCCTTCTACGTGCGAGATGGGTGGCTTCGTCTGGTACCAGATCCAGAATAATATCTTTTCATATTGAGCTGGGTAATGAATTATCGGCAATGCTGGCTATTATAATATCTTCCAAGAAGCTCCAACCACCTTCTCAGGCGCACACGCAAGCGTGTGCACGAGAGTATTACAGCCATGCGGATTTAAATCTCAAACGCATGATTCCTACGCCATACTCCCACCATTCGAGTTGTCTAAGCTGGCTATAGGGAGTTCTAAGTAATTCAAGTAGAAACGTCGGAGGTGAGATTTCTACTGCTTTTCGCACACAGCTTCTGTAATGCCTTCAACTTATGTTGACTATTAGCAATGTAATAACCGTTGTTACTTAATTATTTATGGGCAGTGTGCGATGCATTTAAATATTTTTTGCCTTCAGTGAGGTTATCTGTTACGACAGTTGTATAAAAACGAAGCACAAAATTTTTCATGATTATTTCAAAAAGAGGTTTGCTATCTTGATTAACCTTGCTGTTTCTTGGTTAATTATGTTAATTATATTAGCTCATATTTTGTTTAGCAGGGAATATACTTCCAGCATCCATTTTTGATAATAATGCTGCCAGCATCAAATTACAAAACAACTATATGAACTAACAAGCATTCATATTTAAAAACACAAATCTCTCTAAAGATACTCTAATTTCACAGATCATGCAGTCTTTTGCTTCATTCTGTTAACTTCTGCTACTCGATAGTTTTTGCAAGGTAGCTTCTTTTATTAACTAGATGGATCTACTACATTGGTCTCAGGGAGGACAAAACCACATCTTGCAGTGAACTGTCTCGTTGCATTGCGGCTTTGAACTCATCAAATGAGACTTTCCCATCGCTATTCGCATCCATCTGATCGAAAATCTCATCCAATTTTCCTGGTTCAGTGATATCTGCTCGAAGACAATCCTCAGGCAAGGCTCTAAGCATTGAAGCCAGTTCTTCCTTTGATATAGACCCTGATCTATCAGTATCATACATCTGAAAACATAGCTGCAGCGCATCGTCACCTCTCGAGTTCCTCAAGCTTGAAAGCCCACACAACAATTCTCTCATGTCAACCGTTCCGTCGCGATTATTGTCGAAGATATCAAATACTCGCGGAGCCAAAGGGATCAATGAATCCATCTTCATCGCTTTTAAAACCTCTTCGAATTCGGGTAAAGTTGCATTCTCGCCGTTCACGCAAATTCTCTTGAAATTCATCTGTAAATTCTCGAGTTCTTCAGATGTGAGATCATGAGTGCCTAATAAACTCTTCAGCTTCTTCGTTTTCAGTAACATTCTGCTGCTCACAACACTTGCTATGGCCGCAGCGCGCAGCTTCCTCCTAGCATTGAAACTCTGCAATCTTGAGACCACTTCGGCGTCCATTGGCTCTTGTTTCGCGGAGTCGCCGATCACCCAAGGATGTTCTAGAAGGTCTTTGGCAGTTGGTCTTCTTGAGGGCTCCACTGCCAAAAGTTCGGATATCAACTTTTTTGCTGATGTAGAGATAGTCTTCCATGTATGTTCTTCAAAGCTGAATTCACCGGTAAGTATTCGCTTTTGTTTCACTTGGTTCGATGGGGCATGGAACGGTGGATACCCCGATAAAAGTATATATAAAATCACACCAAGTGACCACATATCGCTCGCAGATGAAATTTGGCGTTTCACTAGAGCTTCAGGTGAAACATAATCAATCGAACCGAATAATGTAACAATAGGATCCGGAAAATCTTCTGCTGAGCTCAAACCAAAATCCATAATCTTCAAATCAGATTTCGGACTGTTGTCTACAAACAAACAATTTTCAGGCTTCAGATCACGATGAACAATATTAGCTTTGTGAAGAGCATGTAATCCCTTAGCTAGTTGTTTAATAACCTCGGCAGCTGCTAATTCGGAATATCGTTGCTGAGTCACAATACGATCGAAGAGCTCACCACCGGAGCAGAGTTCAAGCACTAAGTGAATCCCATCAGCATCCTCATAGACATCAAAGAGGTGTATCACATTTGGGTGAGGAGAGACATCTTCAACTATCTTCCTCATCACTAAAATTTCATTTGTCAGCAATGCATCTGAAATTGCAATTTGTTTCCATGGAGGCAATCCCAGGGAGGCTACAGCCTTTGAATTTGCTGGGTTTCGTTGTGGCCCCAGGGGCGTAAAGCTGAGCTTTCTGAGAGTTTTAATGGCAACCTGGGAGCCTCCATTCTTGCTAACACCTTTTCTAACAACAGAGAAGCCACCTCTGCCAAGAATTTCAGTAACTTGGTAGTCATCGGTTAGTTTTCTTCTTTGCTGCGTCATTCTGGACTTGAATTTTGGAGATTTCTAACAAGTGATAGTTCTAGTGGAATAAACACTACCTATTTCTCCTCTATATAGCTTAAAATTGTCCAAAAATATGAGCTAAATGTATCACAAATGAAAGATCATATACTGGAACTGTAACCGTGAAATTTCAAATCTTGTTTATGCTTAAAATCAACAAAGTTTAACATAATTAGATTATAGAAAAGTAAAAAAGAAACCTAAGAATCAAATAAGTTGAAACAAAACCAAGATCATTCAACTAAGACTTATCTGATCAAGAGCGCTCAATTATGACGAAGAAAACCTTGTTTTTTGGTCCTGAAGCCAGAGATGTAAGGGAACTATAGGAAGAAGATGATGACAGCCATATATGGAGGAAGACTTATGAAGCTAAATACCACAAAATTAGGGTAATATGGGGTTAGTTGATGCCTTGAAAAGGATTGGGGATTAGAAATAGACCCATGAACAACTCCTTGCATTTAAAAGCACGACAATATAAGGGAGGTGACGTTGTTGGGATTATAAAAATAAGGTAGAGAAGGAATAAACCAGTGTGGATGCTGAAGTGTGGAAATGGAGACAAAGATGATAGGCTTAGCATAATATAGAATGCAGATGCTGGAATCAGGCATATTTTGTTGACTGAAGATACACGAGTATCATAGCATACTGGGATCTAGAGATCGAAGTTTTTCGAAATATCTCGTATTGGTGAGAAAATGAAGTCTTCATTGTGCTCACTCCCGTATTCCGGCGATACTCTTGCGACGTGGGTGACTACCAGAGACACTCACTAGTTCACTCTTCAAATTCTCTTGGAAAATACTAATGTCACTTGTGGCATTTCATTAGTCTATCTATTTATATATATGTGGTCGGTTACATGAATCCGACTGGATATTTGTTTGAGTCGGACTCGACTCGAGTCATATGCAGACATTGACCAAACGCAATCCAAGATGAACTCTTATTTACGCTCTTGGCATGCAATGGAGCACTTTTGAGTATAAAAATATTCGTCTAAGAAAGCCATATAAGGAGATCTTATACAAGTAGTATTCTAACTTTATATAGAAACATAATATTTGGAGCTCTCAAAAAAGCAAAAAAAAGATATGGACTCTTACTGCAGTAAGGGAGCAATATTTGTAGACCGCCTATTGGACTGTTCAGACGTAGGTAAACTCAAACTGAAATCCAACCTACCTTGATGATAGAGTACAGTTCATGCTACCTACTCCGGGTTCAACTCTCAACTCCCTCAACAGCTCATAAAATATGCTCCGTTGGCGAGTACAGACCTCACAGAAAATAGTTCATGGATGGAGACCTTACATGGGCGAAACCATGCCTCCAGATAGTACCTGTGCTCTCAAAGAAAATAGTTCGTGCTACCTACTCATGATGGCTCACAAACTTCACTCTACCATTGTAGGGCAAGGCCCCGAGTTGAACCTAGAACATTTCACGTCCCAAGGCCGGGCCAGCTCGACAGGTTCAGGCCAGGCGACCTCGTCAAACTTCAATTACAAGCCCATATATGCGCAGACCAAACTTAGCTGGAACTGTATGAGCTGCCGAGTCCTACATATATATGCACAGCTTTTTGTTTTGGAAAAAACTACTAACCCCCAATAAATTACCCAACAAATCACACACAATCAATATCCACCACACACACATCTCGTGATTCGCATAACTCCCTCGTAATTCGTACAAAATATCAAAATTACAGATATACCCATCGTGATGTGTAGTCTTGATTGTGCTACGTCAGCATGTGTAATTTTTTATATGAATTTTTGGAGGTGCATAGCAAAGTCCGTTTGTTTTATAAAAATATAGTTGTTATGTGCTTATATATAATTATTGTTTTTATAAAAATAGTTAAAGCTATGTCCACTTAAAATGAATTATTAAATATAATATCACCCTCGCGTTGGCCTCGGGGAGCATCGCTGTTCCCTCGCCCGAGTTTCCAAATTCCAATTTCAGGTCTCTTCCGCTGTTTTATCTCTTACAAGCTCGAAACTCTGGCAATGGCCGACGCTGGCAGCAGCGACGAGCCAGAGGAGGAGCAGCTGAGCGAGTTGCAGAAGAAAGATCTCGCAGCCTGGTTCCTCACAAATGCTCCCGTCGGCGAGATCCAGTACGTCGCTAAAGGTCTCGATTAACGTATTGTTTTCCCATTTTTCTTCGATTTCTTTTTTTGTTCCCTTTGCGTGGTTGTTAATTGGAAAATGGTAATAACAATTAATAGATTTTGGGGATTCCAGACGTCAGATCGATTCTGGGCGATGATAGGGTTTACGAGTTGGCCGCGGCCGAGGCGTTCCCGATTTATAACAAGGCTCATCTTATTTCGCTCGAGATGCCCGATGGCTGTGGTGATGTACGTGATCTCTCTGTTTTGCTGAATTTTTTGAATTGTTTGAATTGTAAGTTCAGTTTAATTGACTAATTCTGCTGTTACGTTATTTTTGGATAATTTTTGTGGAAGTGTAAATATGGTGGAGTTTTCCTGGTACTGGTAGATGAGGTATATATAGCGCTAAAACTATAGTACATTTAAAGAAAAGTAATTAAGGGGGTCTCAGAACTGGATCCAGATCTTCTGTCCTATAATTGGTGTCCCAGTTCATGTACCACCAATCAAAATAAAGCAATATAATATTAGATTCGTAACTAAGTTTCTTTTGGTGAATATACAGTAGAAATGGAAGTATATGTAGGTGGCATGTACCATCAATCCAAATAAGCCACCTATGAATCCACCCATTTCTACTACGTATGCCACTAAAAGAAAATTTGTAAATCTAATAGTAGTACTTGTGTCTTATTTTGATTGGTAGTACATGAACGGGACATCAATTATGGGATAGAATATCTGGATCTCTCAGAATTACGTAATGGAAATGCCCAAATCTGTTATCTTCCCTGCAAAATTACTTAGTATTAAGCAACTTAATGACATACTCGTATTTGTTTCCAACAGTCATGGAAAACTCACTTGGATGATAGATACGTATCTTTTACTTTGTACGATGCATTTTCCACATTTAGGACTTGTGGACATCTGGAAGATAAAAAGTTATTAAGAGGAAGTTATACGACTTACTCAACATTGAATTTTTTTTATCTGAACTTTTCTAGACTTGAAGGAAGATATGGTTCATTAAAGGAGCATAGTGACGTATGAATATCTATTGTGTAGCCAACCCGACTTGGTGGGAAACGGTTTTGTTGTTTTTTTTTGTGTTCAAAGTTGATGTCGCCAGTTGAGAATTAATGTACTTTTATTAAGAATACATTACACTGTTACTGCTAGAGCACCCATCTAAATCTACTTATTTGACTTCTTCCAATTAACTTGCAAAATGAATTGCCCAAGTTAAAAGCTCGGATCATCATATGCCTTGGCAAAGTTGTATGAAAGATTCTTTGACAGGTTCTATGCCTTTGTTTTTGGGGTAGAAGACATTTATGTACCTTTAGGTTGATGAATTTAGTGTTTTCTGCTTTCTCTAAAAAATGTGTAGTCTCCGCTAATCAGTTACTAATTCTGGGTTTGTCTAATGTGTTAATCTTCATTTCTTTTTTCAAGTGTTCAAGCATGCAATTCTGATATCTCCATATGTTGACACATGATTATAGGTAATCATTTCAACATTTGGGGAAATTGATGAAAATAGTTACTTTGATCCCAGGACTGCACAGGTTGCTACTGTGGACCACGTGAAACAAGTAATTCTCCTTCCACGAGCTATGCATTCTTTATCTATAATGGTTCATTTGATTTTTTGCTTTGAAGAAAAGAATATCTTGATGCTTCAATATGGATATAATGTGTTATTCTGTTTTTGCACATTTAGCTATATAATTATCCGATTCGGTATTCTGATGGAGATATGCAATGATACATTAATACCTGATTTTTCTGGTGACCATTCAAATAGGCAAGTGTGCCTTTTTTTTCTAAAAGTGATCTTTTCTGTATTTTCTTTGTCGCAAATGGTTTTTCCTATTTGAAATTAAAAATATTATCAAGAAAATCGTATTATTGGCATTTAACAGCCAAACATCCAGTGATGCTTCCGGGACTTTCATCTTTAAGAAGGTATGCTTTTTTAGGGAACAAACAGACATGGAAGTATGCAATATCCTGTTACATGAAAAGCTATACTACTTCCTTCCTTTCTAGCTTAAGTCGAGTTGCATTTCTATCTTTAGGCTAAATTTGGTACTTGAACACTGTGGTGTGTTTTGTACTTGATCAGTTCAAGCTGTGTGAGCCTAATCTTGAACATTTAGGTTTCTATGTTGACTGTGATTCGGACTTTTGATGAGAGTTTGGCTTATTAATGATTTATAGCTGCATATTTCTTCAATAGGTTTGAAGAAACGGTTGCAAAATTAACCATATAAGTCATTATATATCTACTTACATGTATCCAAGTTTCCATTTGATTTAGCAGTTAGTTGAGTCACGACTTATTTAATCGCATTTTATATGTTGCTTATTCGGTCAATCGTCTCTCTTTCTTGCATGCATTCAGGTTTGTACAGAAGTGAGACCCGCTAAAGATGAAGAGCTTCCTTCTTCCTACATTGAAGAGTTACGGTATGAAAGTTTAAGTG